>JAYJMM010000083.1:1200000-1824928 GCA_037349105.1 Limnomonas spitsbergensis | reverse complement strand
CCTAACAAAGAGTCCGTGAGCAAAAGCGGCAAAGGTTAGGGTTTCATTGGCCACCGAAGATCCCATCCTGAAGAATGAGGAGGCACCCATAAATTTTCTTCCGACAGTAGAAATAAGGTGTCCTACACAGATCTTGATAGGGAATTGGTGATAAGAGATGGAGGAGGAAGGACCCAAAATAAAAGCGACCCAAATACCGAAGTGACAAGACGGTGGTGAGCAAAACTGGAAACTAATGTACTTAAAAGCTTTCTAATTGAAACACTACTTATGGCTGTCTAGAAAAGAAGCTCTATTCGAAAATTTAGAAGTGCTGTCTTGCTAACAGGCTCTGACAGGTCACATGTACAAAAAGAGAAAAGAAAAACCGCATCAACCGGTCAAAATAAACGTCAACCACACTGAGATGTTGCTGTGGCAGCGCCCCCTTGGGCATGATTTGTGGCCATGGGCTAGGAGGGTAGATGGGTAGGTGGGAAGGTGCGCAAGAGGCCAGGAGGCCAGGGGCGGGCGTGGGCGGCTCTGGACCATGCTTTGGCAAGGACAAGAGCAGAGGGGGGACGAGGGGGCAGGGACAGGAGCAGGATGGGGACGAGGGGGCAGGGACATGAGCAGGAGGGGGACGAGGGCGCAGTGGCAGGAGCAGAAAGGGGACGAGGGGGCAGGGGCAGGAGGGGACGAGGGGGAAGAGACAGGAGCAGAAGGGGGACGACGGGGCAGGGACATGAGCAGGAGGGGGACGAGGGGACAGGGACATGAGCAGGAAGGGGATGAGGGCGCAGTGGCAGGAGCAGAAAGGGGACGAGGGGGCAGGGGCAGGAGGGGACGAGGGGGCAGGGACGAGAGCAGAAGGGGACGAGTGGGCAGGGACAGGAGCAAGAGGGGGACGAGGGGACATGAGCAGGAGTAAAACGAGGGGGCAGGGACAGGAGCAGGAAAGGAGGATGGGGCGGGGGCAGGAGGGGGTCGAGGGGGCAGGAGAGGGGATCGGAAGAGGGGCAGAGGCAGGAGCATGAGGGGACGAGGGGGCAGGGGACGGAGCGGGTAGTGAAAGAGGGGACAGGGGCAGAAGGGGGACGAGGGCGCAAGGACAGGAGCAAGAGGGGGACGAGGGCGTATGGACAGGAGGGGACAAGGAGGCAGGGACTGGAGCAGGAGGGGGACGAGGGGACAGGAGCAGGAGGTGACGAAGGGGCAGGGCTTCACGGCAGGGCAGGATTACACCCCTACCTTTTACATTTGCGGGAGCGACTGGCGCGTTGTGCGTGAACGGGGCGCGAGAGATGAAACTTACTTTTTCAACTTTGGAGGCACCCTTACGACACGCTCGCCGATAATAAATGGCTGGTCACTTTGGCGGGCGGCAGATCTGTGGCAAGCCCTTTTTCATGTGGGACTCCCATGTGGGACTTACTTGACATGACGGAAGTGTTGCTGGGATAACGACGAGGCCTGTACGTGACCAGTAGCCATTGCAAAGGGACCATTCTCGAGTCGTACTGGAATTTTTGAATTCTGGGTCAATGCTAGACTCGTTCTTGACTCGTTGCATGAAATCTGGGCAGGACTCGTTAACAGTGATTGCAAACATTATTGCAGCTTGGGCAGGTCCCTGGCGTGGCAACCTGGAAAGGGAATCAGCTGGGTAGGTAGCACCTGGTCGGTACTTCACAGTGAACTCGAACCGTGTCAAAAACTTGCTCCATCTTGCTTGCCTACGCGACATGGTGGGCTGCTTCGAAAATAATGTCAGAGGGTTGTGGTCAGTCACAATGTTTAGGCCATTGCCGCCTTCTAGATAGCATCGCCACTCCTTGATTGCTTTGATAATGCCTAGGAGTTCTTGTTCGCCAATAGTGTAATTGCGCTTGGCATGTGAGAACTTGGCAGAGAAGTACGCTACTGGTCGTCCTTGTTGCGTAAGGCTGTGTTTCCATTGGACGTCGGGGTGGGCTGCCAGCTAGGCGCCAGCTGTGCCACCCCGACGAAATCGTGTCCATTGGACGTCGAAACACAGCCGAAGTCAATACAGACGACGGTTGGTGTCCCAGACGCTTCCACCCAAACTTACAGCCCGTTTCCGATTGACCCGGAAAATAATCCAGCCAAATCGATCGATGGACCCCGGAAAAATTCCGGGGTGGGCGTTTCCGACTGATGTCATGAGACAGAATCTCGCGATTCCCCTTTTCTGTACGTCTTTCTTTTGTGTGTCATATTTTGTGGGCACTGTTCCTGTGTTTCATGACCAAGACGACATGCAGGGCTCGTGAGGCCGTTCAAAGAGAACTGCGTCTGTTGAGGCTCCCAAGCGTTCTGATACGGTGCGTGGCCAGGATCGTCCCAACGATCGACGCCTCCACGGCCCAGCATCGCATCCAGTGCTGTGCTTCCTTACGGTTCGTAAAATTACGGTTTGCGGTGACGTTGCAATTTGCGCGCAATTTACCAGGACCGCCCAGATTGCACCGTAATTACTGCAAGTTGCTTTCGGCGTAACCACAGACGAAACCCTGGTTACAGACCGCAAATGGGGTTTTCGGCTCGGAACCTACCCGCTAATGGACGGAAAGTCGTGGCACGTTAACGTGGAAGTTGTTCTGATCTTCACGATATCTTCCTGTGAGTTGACGCACAACGACCTGCAACTTCCCACCTTCGAAACTGTATGACTGATGTCCCCAAAAGCCAGAAATTTACTAGAACGTGCTTGCAGTCTAGATTACAACTCGCTCTTAAATGCGTGTAAGCTAAAAACCTTTGCTTGCGCGCAATCACGTGTTACGCCGTAATTGACCGTAATTACTTACACAAAAATCGGATTACGGCGTAATCGCACAGCACTGATCGCATCATCATCCGGATCATCCATGGCAGTCGGCGCGATACCAATAAGCACTACAGGGCAGTCGGCGCGATATCAGCAGACGAATTCTAAGGGCCTTGCCAAGTGGACAACGGAAACACCCCGGAATGTTTTGAAAGCCGATGCCGTACGTAAAGGTACGGCATCCAAGCACCCCGGAACTTTTCCGGGGTGCCCGTTTCACCTTGGAGAGTCCCCGGAACTTTTCCGGGGTCAATCGGAAACGGGCTGTTACCCAACTCCACTTCGGGTCCGAGACCCGAAGTGAGTTTGGGTGACATCCATGATCCACCCCAAACGCCAGATGGACAATACTTCACAGTCTTGTTTTTTGAGCCCCGTGCCCATTCTCCTTTATTTATACCACTGATAAACTCTGTTGTTTCGTTAGAAGTCGACTGGCTGTCCCAGCCCACGGAAGGCCACCTGGCGATTTTCCACCCCGTCGTTGCGTTGCAGCATGCGCGACCGAATCGAAATAAAGCAATAGTATACGTAAGCACCACTGGTTGCTTTGATCTACGTGGTCAAGCTGTCGCGGCACAGGGGTGCACCCTAAGGAATGGATACTGTTGACAAGATCTCGTAAAGCCTCGACTTCTGAGGTACTTCTAGACTTCTTGGGACGACCTTGGGCGATTGTGGCCGTTGATCTGCTGTGATGAGTCGCTTGCTTGGCGACTTCTGGTGACTGAAGATATCTCTGATAAATCAGATGGTCGACTTGGAGCCAAAGGAAAGGCTGTAGGCTGGAGATGTGATGGTGGGTTGGTGGTAATATCCAGCTGTAAGGCTGGAGATATGCCTTGTTAAGAGGCAGGAATAACTCTAATTGCTGCAGATAGTCGACTGTTGGCCTAGATGCTCTGCCAGCTTCGTATCAGGAGACTTGTTGATGCTTATAGAGTCGTTGTTGGCCTAGTTGCTCTGCCAGTTTCCCCTTAGTAAGACTTTGGTTGACGATTAACTTGCAGATCCATAATCAGGAACAATAGCTAGAAACGTAAGAGTCTATTGAAGGCCGTGAAATCAAGTAAGAGAGAAAAAGTAAAGGACCCAGTTCGGGATCCTCTAAGACGTCAACCACACTTGTTCATGTTCACACATAACTTCCAACCGAAAAGCGGTTGACGCGGTCAAACGCACGGTGCAGTCATACGTCGTGACAGCTGTCGCGGCACAGGGGTGCACCCTAGGGAATGGGTGCACCAAGCAAAAAGAACACAAGACATTCCCCCCCCAGATCGAAAAACACTGGAGGCGGTAATGAACAAGCACGACAGCGTTTTAAGAACTGCGTCTTGTTATCAGACTTCCCACCCCTGGGCCCTGCCCAGAGTCCATGGGGCACAAGTACCGGTAGGAAAAATAACCTTCGATATAATGTGTACGTTAGCTGTGACTTTTACGCATTACCGTAACTCGCCACAGTCGCTTTAAGGGACCCTCTTCAAGCTGAAGAGCCCAGTTCACGTCACCATCGGTACTGTTCACCTTTCCCCAAGGCCCAATCGACCCCAAGTCCAGAAGACTACATCATCCCTGCTCTAGTGCAATCGGTTTCCCGATCCACACCATCTCAAACTTCCCGATCACCTACCTAACACCTGATCGAGGATGCCTATAGGCTCGCGCCAGACATATGAGAATGCCACCTCACGGTAAACACCTCCTAAACCCTAAAAGTGCGTATTATGCACAACAATTCCCCCCCCAGATATTGAAAACTGCACGCAATATTTGTTTATTTTGTTTTGAATCAATCATTGATAAACTCTGTTGTTTCGTTAGAAGTCGACTGGCTGTCCCAGCCCACGGAAGGCCACCTGGCGATTTTCCACCCCGTCGTTGCGTTGCAGCATGCGCGACCGAATCGAAATAAAGCAATAGTATACGTAAGCACCACTGGTTGCTTTGATCTACGTGGTCAAGCTGTCGCGGCACAGGGGTGCACCCTAAGGAATGGATACTGTTGACAAGATCTCGTAAAGCCTCGACTTCTGAGGTACTTCTAGACTTCTTGGGACGACCTTGGGCGATTGTGGCCGTTGATCTGCTGTGATGAGTCGCTTGCTTGGCGACTTCTGGTGACTGAAGATATCTCTGATAAATCAGATGGTCGACTTGGAGCCAAAGGAAAGGCTGTAGGCTGGAGATGTGATGGTGGGTTGGTGGTAATATCCAGTTGTAAGGCTGGAGATATGCCTTGTTAAGAGGCAGGAATAACTCTAATTGCTGCAGATAGTCGACTGTTGGCCTAGATGCTCTGCCAGCTTCGTATCAGGAGACTTGTTGATGCTTATAGAGTCGTTGTTGGCCTAGTTGCTCTGCCAGTTTCCCCTTAGTAAGACTTTGGTTGACGATTAACTTGCAGATCCATAATCAGGAACAATAGCTAGAAACGTAAGAGTCTATTGAAGGCCGTGAAATCAAGTAAGAAAGAAAAAGTAAAGGACCCAGTTCGGGATCCTCTAAGACGTCAACCACACTTGTTCATGTTCACACATAACTTCCAACCGAAAAGCGGTTGACGCGGTCAAACGCACGGTGCAGTCATACGTCGTGACAGCTGTCGCGGCACAGGGGTGCACCCTAAGGAATGGGTGCACCAAGCAAAAAGAACACAAGACATTCCCCCCCCAGATCGAAAAACACTGGAGGCGGTAATGAACAAGCACGACAGCGTTTTAAGAACTGCGTCTTGTTATCAGACTTCCCACCCCTGGGCCCTGCCCAGAGTCCATGGGGCACAAGTACCGGTAGGAAAAATAACCTTCGATATAATGTGTACGTTAGCTGTGACTTTTACGCATTACCGTAACTCGCCACAGTCGCTTTAAGGGACCCACTTCAAGCTGAAGAGCCCAGTTCACGTCACCATCGGTACTGTTCACCTTTCCCCAAGGCCCAATCGACCCCAAGTCCAGAAGACTACATCAGCCCTGCTCTAGTGCGATCGGTTTCCCGATCCACACCATCTCAAACTTCCCGATCACCTACCTAACACCTGATCGAGGATGCCTATAGGCTCGCGCCAGACATATGAGAATGCCACCTCACGGTAGACACCTCCTAAACCCTAAAAGTGCGTATTATGCACAACAACTCCCCCCCCAGATATTGAAAACTGCACGCAATATTTGTTTATTTTGTTTTGAATCAAATATCATCCTAAAATATACAGGTTAAGCAAATAAATAATAGTTTCTCATTGTGAGACACATTTTGTCAAACATCCAGTTCCATCTTCAGCCCGCAATTCCCAGCACCAGTAAATTTAAAGCTCTATCCTAATTCCCCCCAGATCCAGTGAAAATTCAGCTCAGATACACCATCAATTGCCAGAGTTGATGAAGGGGACACAGCTATATTCTGGCTTAACGGATGAACGTGTGCATCGGTGGGATCATCCTGGCCCGGATAGCCGCTGTTGCAAATACGAGGATCCACACTTTGTTGCTGCAACAGCCGTGAATGGATCGGTTAGCGCCCAGACCTGCTGTTAAGCTGACAGACTGCAAAATGACTAGCCGCCTTTTTCTCCGTAATTGGGACAGCCACTCAAGCCTTGCTGGATGACACGTAAGGAAATCTTGGGAGACTAAGCAGCAGGCCACGTGACGCGCGTACTTGACGGCGAGAGCGCAGGAGATATCAGCGTATTCAGAAGGAGGGTTTGTGATAAGGACATGCAGCCCATGCTGTCGTAGCAGAAACTCGTAGGTGGAGGGTTGCAGTGGGTCAGCACAGTAGTCTGCAGGGACGTTGACACCGATGCCAGAGTTGGTGAGAACGTGGAGGGATCGAGGGTAAGGGTAAAGCTGACTGTTCTGCAGAAGCCCGGTGGCTTGCCCATTATCCTTGAACAGCAAAAGAATGCTGGGGGACAGGGATAGGTCAAGGCAGTCCAGCAGGGTGTTGCAGTCGCTGTCTTCAATGGTGAGAGGTGAAGGAGGGTAGAGTTGATACGACCATCCTCCCGGCATCCTGTTGCCCAAGTAGACCGCAGCCTCATCGCGCTCTCGCCAAACTCCAGGCATAGCGATCCGGACCACCTCACCGCTTCCAGCACCGCCCGAGGCGGTCCCGGCAAGCTCAACCGCATTGCTTCCGGCACCGCCTGAGGCGGTCCCGGCAAGCTCAACCGCATTGCTTCCGGCACCGCCTGAGGCGGTCCCGGCAAGACAATCCGCTTCCTCTTCCCCGTCTTCAGCGTGTCCTTCTTCTTTCACCCTCAACAGGGCCACCGCCATTGGCGGCTCCCATCACCCTTCCTGCCTTCTTTTGCTTAGCAGGCCGCAGCTGGTAACCTGTCACGGCGGCCACTGGTTCCTCCAGTTCCGCCGCAACATCACGTCGTGCAGCACCAGTAGCGTCAGCCCCTGCAGTCCTGCATTGCTCACAAATCCAGTAACAGCAGGGACAGTAGTAAGCCGTGGTACCAAACAGTACTTGTGAGTGCCTCGACCACAGCTACCACACAGAATCATTTTCTTAGCATTATCAGGCAACAGACATCTCTGGCAAGGGAAATCTGGTGCTGGCTTTTGCCATCTTTTTAATGGGGGTAAGAGTCCCTCTATGGCAGGTGACATGGTGAGCATTTAATAGCGTTCTCAGCCACAGTCACCCCATTGCGACCAACCAGGACAATGACTCCACTTGGTCGTACATCAAACACTCGAAGCACGTAAGGTCTTGCAGTGGAGTGCAGCCGGTTCTCATCCCGCACATACACAAACTGCCCCTCAGTATACTTAGCTATTGATGGAAGGTAACCACCACTACGGAGCCTTGCGTAACGCAGGGTATCTCGCTGTTGAGCCACCAGAAGATTCTGGCCGACCATCACGCAGTTCTTGGCTAGCAAATCAGAACGGAACAGTACAAGTTCAGCAGCAGCATCCACATCTAAGTAACCCACTGCCTGATCCCCATTCAACCTTTCCATGATAGCGGGAGGGATGACTGGTTCACAGGAAAACAGCAGCTGGTAGGGACTCATCAAGGTGCTGGCATGCTTGTGTCTCGGTACCCGAGTGCTATCCATGGCACATACATGTCCCATGTTCTGCACAGTCACATGAGCGTTTCATGATCAGGAGACTCAGATGCATACTTGAGCATTCTGCGCAGTATGACAGTAGCTCATGCAACAATTGGTATGCAAGCCTTGACAGACCTCATGGCCCTAGGTTCGGCAGCGAGGGCCTGAGCCGAATATAAAAGATCACGGTGGCTTAAGCAATCAGTGGCGCGAAGCCAGCTCCGATTGCTAGGATGATCTTCCTTCCCCCCCCCCCAGCTCAGAGCACAAAGCAACGAAGCTGAAGATGAGAAAGGAGCTAGCTATGGCAGCACAGATCTTAGCCAAACCAGTAAATGACAGCAAAGCATGAATCGTCCGGAAATAAAATTTCCTTACAATGCATGATAGAAACACCAGGGGGGCGGGTGGGCACGGAATGACCCTGATAAACCCCAGGTGGCGTGCTATGCTGTTGGTACCAACATTATCAAGAGAGACAGAATTTCTCAATCAGGCAGCTGAACCCAAGAATGAAACAAGAATCTCACAGATTCAGTAGATGTTTAGCACTGAAGCATGCTGTAAAGAATTAAATAACAGTCAGATAATACTTTTGCATGACAAATGTTCATATTTAATTCTCAGCGAGGTCAACAAACTGCAAATGCTCAAACTGTGCGAGTTCCAGCTGGCGAACGGAAGTCACATGGAGATAACGCATATTCTGCACAGCATACCATGAGTGCAACCCATGCAACTTGCTTCAACCAGGTGCTGCTCAGGGATGATAATAAGCCAAACTGGACACCTGCTGGCAGAAGGAGCAAAGCATGTATTGTCAGGCAGCGAACCCATGCGATCAAACAGAAGCAACGAGAATCATATAGCAGATTTGACGGCTCAATTTAAATGTTACACAAAAGCAGACGCTGGTTTGGGGGCTGTGACGCTACCAGTTATCTGGCCTGTGCAAGCAAGGGAAAGCTAAACAAGGCAAAGCACAACCATGGCCTGGTTTTCAAAAAGGCCAGGCCACTTCTGAATGCTGATTAAGGTGATCGATTTTTTTTTAATAGGTGACATGTACTGCTGTGAAGGTAGCAGATGCACTCATGCGGCTCGGGTTTTCTTCATGAAGTAAACTTGAAACACATTAACATAGTTTCCCATTTAAAATCTGATTCACAGATCTGCAGTTCAAACTCTGACTCAAGATCTGCAGGTCAGGATCTGATCCAAAATTAGCAGGTCAGGTTTTGGAATTCATGACATGAACATGTTGATCTGGATTTTCAAGATCTGCATTTAAGTGACTACAATTTTTAGAGTTGCAGTTTATAACATGCAATTTTAAAGTATGCAGCACTAGCTCTGCATGTTTTAGGATCTGCATTTCTAGATCTGCAGACTGTACATCTGCTGTGAAGAGATTCTTTTTAAGAGTTGCAGTTTGACTACTTCAAGATCTGTAACCCTAGATCTACAGGTTGTACATCTGCAGGTGACGAGCTGCAAGCAGTCGATCTTCGTGTTTTAGGATCTACAGTTTCAGGATTTGCTGATTGCACAAATGCAGCAAAAGTGATATCAAGCTGAAACTGAAATCCCACTACTTGCGCTGTAAGAAATGCTGCAACATCTGGAATTGTGCACAATGGCAGTACAAGGCATGCAATCACGATATTTAAATCAAGGGATGCCGGACAAAGGCTTGGCCGTCGTGACGGGTTGAGTCAGTTAGGCCAACTGTTCGGGTACATAGCCCCATCAGGTAAAGGGATGATAGAGACATGCACGCAGCCAAGGCAAGAGAAGACAAGCAGAAATGCTGTTCTCTAGGCTATGTTACCAGGCAGATGACGACTAGTAGATGTCCCTCCAGCGTCGCCCTTACGAGCGGCGCCAGCACAAACACCCTTTTTGAAGTCACGGTCTTCATGTACATCAGTGACGACGCTAGCGGCAGCTCCAGCGGCAGCGCTGATGGTGGCGCTGGCCGCTTTTAGAAGCTGTTGCCACCGTAGGCAGCTGAAGCATTCGCGGCTCCGGCAGCGGCAGCTTTGGCCCTTGGGCCCTTCCACACGTGGCTGACCAGATCCTGGTTGAAGTCCTCGTGGCCGGCTGCCCGGCGATTTGCTTTCCGCTGCTTCTTCAGCCGCTTGCGCTCCTTGCACTCATCATCGTTCAGTGGTGGCTTGTGCTCCCTCATTTGAGGAGGGGCCTTATCACTACCGGATGTCGGGGCCGGATGCGTGCCGTTAGGCTGGTGCACAGGCCCGTTCATCTGGCTCCTTCGGCTCCGCATCGCTGAGCGGTGGCTTGGGCTCCTTCATTTGAGGAAGGGCCTCGTCACCACCGGACCTCCGGGCCCCATGCATGCCCTGAGGCTGTTGCATTGGCCCTTCAGTCAGGCTCCTTCGGCCGGCCGGGTTTTCACCTCTGTCGTCGTTGGAGCCGGAGGCGCCGCCAGTTGCCTTGCGCCTAATTAAAGACGCGGCTTGACGGAGCCCATCTTGCATCCTGCCCGCAGCCGCTTGTCTTCTCCTGATTGGATGATTGGCGGCGGCTCTCTTGCTGCCGCATGATGGCTGTGATGGTGGCTCAGAGTGACGAAGTCCTTGAGGCCATCCATGGCATTTCCGCCAGCTTCAGCAGGAACCGCCTGTCATATGCAGCAGTTCAACAAAAATTAAGCCACTATGCGGCTGAACTCATGACAGCCCATCTCCCCCCCCCAACCTGAGGCAAAACCAGGGGTCGAAGGTTGAGAAGGGGCTGTCTAAATTATGGGATAGAAAGCCAGAAAGAAAAAAAATCCAATGAAGGCGCCTTGTAGGCGAAGGCCAGCTGGCAGCTACGTGTTGCATGTGTGTACTGGCAGATGTGTACTGCAGAAATGTACATCAGACATATACAACAGATATGCATTACATACATGTACTGGCTAGCTTAAACAGCAGAAGTGTGTTGCATGAACACCATGCACGAGGTACAGCTGTTGTACTGCATGCGTAACATGTGTACAATACGGTATGTATAACAATATTGGCCACGTACAACATGCAAGTCCTGGCAGGCATGTACAGCAGTGTACTGCATGATTTGTACTGGCAGATGTGTACAACATAGCAATCAGTTGATGCACGATCTGATAGATGCATTCATCAAGCTCATGTCGGAATCACAAAATTAAATTGCAATGAACCATTTTGTCCATTCAGGATTGGACCGAGTCTAAGGCGAAGCGTCCCTCAAGACAGCGAGGACCGAACCCACATACCTTGAGGTGATTACAAGGCTTCCATCAAAACAGTAGAGAACTTTTACCGGAGCTTTATGTTACTCTGGTCTGTCTTGGTCAGGCTGGCATGCCCGTCACGCTGACCCAGGCACCTTGGGTCGGGGCACACAATGGGGAAAGCTGCTTGCAATGGTCAGTCAGCATGGGCAAGGCAGTTACGTTAACGCGGCCGGGACCCGGGATTCCCTTTAAAACCCATCTGGGAACCCCTTTTTTAGCAAACTCATCCCACAAATTCCCCAGTACTGCAGCCATAGCTTACAGCTGGTGGATACCGGGGACTCCCAGTCAGTGGTAATTTGACATGAAGCATCCTTGGGCCTCATGCTCAGGAGACTTGTCAGGGTCACCCGGTTCATTCCATCTATCAGGGTACATGTACAGCTGTGCACCGTGTACTTCCTCACGGCTGGCACCTTGGTACTCTGTGGCATCGGCTGAGAGACCTGGACCTCTGTAGGCAGCATCATTTTTGTTCTCATAGTCCTCACCTCGTTCCTGTTGTTGGAACTTGACACCACTCTGCTCCTCTTCTACTGCACATGCAGCATAGTGGTTGTCCAGATTGAACTGCGCCTCTGCCTCTGGCTTGTAATCAGGCCCCAGAGACACATAAGGCACAGCTCTTTGCAATTCACCTGGATCAGCCTTGGCTCTTGCCACTGCAGCAGTCGGTATTGGGACACCGTCCACCGCAACTTTGGCTGCTGCAGTCTTGGTCCCCCTCTCTGCAGCTTCCATTGCCCTATTTCTGGCCGCCGAAGATGGATGGGTAACCCGATCCTGTGGGTCGCTGCACATTGCTGTACTCACCCCCTCCTCTGCCGGCCTGGTAGGGCATGGCTGATCCTGCGGCCGGGCCGCGTTGCGGGTGCATTGTGCTAGGGTAACCCTCTGCACTTGCCCTCACCTCAGTGGCGTGGCTCCGGGGTGTCGCATTCTGACCCCTTCTACCAGCATCTTTGCTTCTTTCTGCGGCCAGGTCCTCATACCTGACACCCTTCATGACCTGTGTTCTGACACGGTACTCATAGGCATTCTGCATGGCCTCGATGATCACACTATCCTGGACGCTGAAGTTGTCATCTTCAACACCCAAAGCCCGAAGCTCCCTCTCACACACGTCCTGGAGGTATACTGGGACCCCTCGCATGATCACGTCAATGATGGACGTCCTCTCAATGGTCCCATTGTAGGCAATCTTGTTAGATCCCTGGAACGCTGAGTAAACCGAGAGACATCTGATGCCAAACTGCCTTGGGTTCTCACTGACCAGCACTGTCCTATCAAGCTGGTTCTGCTTACCCATGATGCAGCCCTGGGTCCAGATGTATGGCCATTTCGGCTGATGTTGCAACATTGAGGTAGCGCTTGGCCACCATTAACAGAGCTTCAATGAAGCTGTAAGGCTCATCCTGTAATGGATAAGGCTCATACTCCCTTACTCCGGCTTCCTCAACCCCCATCAGGATCATCTTGTTCCTCCTCATATTCCCCATGGTGGTCTGAGTGCCATCCTGCAGGAAGTCATTTCTGGTACTGCCGTCCCTTCCCTCTATGGCTCTCACCATGGGCGGCATTGCACTGGGGCACAGATATTCCAGCTCAGCAAAGTGCTTCTTGAGAAAAGCGACCCCTGCTGGCAGAATTGTGCTCATGATGATGCTCACCTGGGCAGACACAGCATCGTGCAACCTGTGCACGTTATTCCCCCAAAACAACCTGAGTGACCTTTCCCAAATTCGGTGGGAGATGATGCTCTCAGTCGCTGAGAATTCAACAACTTTGGAGGAGTCAATCAACGTCTTCCCGTCCAACCGGACATCTGTGAGCCAATTTACTTGACCCGGCGTAGCAGTCTCGGAATCAGGACCCCCACCAGGATCTCCTCCTACAGGAGGACCCCTGCCAGTAGCTGCTGATCCGTGAAGGACACCATGTCTTGACACCCAGCGGTGGGCTGGAGGCTGACCCCTACCTGGAGGTGGTCCACCACCAGGCGGTTGATTGCTTCCTCCTGGTCCCTGGCTATCGCCAGTACCAGTTCCACCACCTTGGAACTCACCCCGATCCTGCTGTCCATAGCGCAGGTTCTGGTTCATACCCTGGCCTTGACCCTGATACTGAGATTGCCTCTGACCTTGGCCAGACTCTCTCACCGTGTGTTGAAACGAGGTATGCACTCCTCCTTCTGAGGACGCAGCATGAAACCCATTCCATCCGGGATCCTGAGGTACATGTTGAGCAGGCCTGAACCTACTCTGATCCTCTTGGAACGGCTCTTGCTGCCTACGTTCCTGGAACGCTACAGCGGCCGGCCCTCTGGTAGCTGCCCTCATTGGCAGCGGTTCAGTGATCATCGCAACGTTTCGTGCTGCCTCCTCACCTTGCTGCCGGCGATCATGTTCCTGGAGTAGTCTATGGGCAAGAGCCTCCCTATCACGGGCTGCTCTCACCCTGAAGCTCTCCTGCACAAAACCCTCCATACCTTGAACAGGGGTAGCGTTCCAGTTCGAGTGCTCTGTGCCCACTGCAGTATGGAATGACTGTGATGCAGCAGGTCCCATGGAACGATTACCTTGTGCTTGGGGGTCTCCGGCGGTAATGTCCTCACCAGTGCTTCCCCCATACCCATCACCTTCAAGTTCTTCTGATACAGACGCCAGGCCTTGCATGCGAAGCACAGTGTCCTCGTACCGTCCAGCCAGTGGGTAGACATGTGCGTTGTTGTGCATGGGTCCAGACGACCTTGACGGGACTTGGGGCGGTGGCGGAGGCGTTACACCCATTGTCAGCGACGTTGGGGAACGCGGAGGCGGAGGCGGAGGCCCTGACACGGTGTGTTTTGCGCCGTCAAGCTCTATCCTTCCATGTGCACCCTGGACAGGTGCAGCAGTGGGAGGAGGAGCAGGGGCGACAGCAGCAACATGCACGGACACTGGTGCATGCTGAGCCATAGGCTCGTGCACCGCGAAAGGCATTGAGGCATGCGCAACGGGAGCCCACCCCCCTACAACGGGAGCCCACCCCCCCGATAGATTTGCAACATGAGATATTTCAGGTGCTCGCAGGGGCGCATCTACTGACGTAACAGACCCTGAGTGAGAACCACCCTCAATGGCAGTTCCGAAACTCTGTTCCGCAAGCCTAGTGGCTTGCTTAGACGGAGTCCCAGTGTTCGCGTACTTGGACCTCTCCTTGCTTAGGTACTGAAAGACAGGGTTGTCAAATGGCATTTCCCATTCCTTTAACATCAACTTGTCAATGACAGTCTTGTCCACCTTTGCAGGTGACGCTATGAGTGCATCATTGATAGCTTCGTTACGTTCGTCTTGCAACACCTGTCCTTTAATACACGCGTCATCATATTCCTTCAGACTGCATGTCTCTGATATGCTTTCCAACGCTGCATTTGCACGATCCACTGCTTCCTGCCTGAGCTTAAGCTTGTCCATGCATGCCTTGCTGGCTGGTCCAGCCATGTCGTACATCTGCTGCCACAAAGGCTTGCTTTGCACAGGCAAAACCGGAGGGTCAGATGATGTCCCTGCTACAGCGGCTTCAGCAGCAGCAGCTGCTGTAGCAGACCTAGTTCTCGGGTAAACAGTATTCTTCGGAATCTCCTTCACGATTTGGGGTGCTGGTTCGTCCATTTGGCCGCCCATTTTCACCTTTCTATCGGCTTTAGAACGACAGATTTCCGCTACAGTCGACTAGAGGTGATCCTAATCGGACTTTTTCTTTCTTAAACAAGTACTAATAAACTCTTACAGAGGTTATAGTGGGAGCTTCTCGATCCACTGCTGTAACTCAGTGAACTCAGCTCGATAACAGGTGATAGCTCTTGCTACTTCACCCGGACTTCTTCGATACTGTTGACAAGATCTCGTAAAGCCTCGACTCCTGAGGTACTTCTGGACTTCTTGGGACGACCTTGGGCGAATGTGGCCGTTGATCTGCTGTGGTGAGTCACTTGCTTGGCGACTTCTGGTGACTGAAGATATCTCTGATGAATCAGATGGTCGACTTGGAGCCAAGGGAAAGGCTATAGGTTGGAGATGTGATGGTGGGTTGGTGGTAATATCCAGCTGTAAGGCTGGAGATATGCCTTGTTAAGAGGCAGGAATAACTCTAATTGCTGCAGATAGTCGACTGTTGGCCTAGATGCACTGCCAGCTTCGTATTAGGAGACTTGTTGATGCTTATAGGGTCGCTGTTGGCCTAGTTGCTCTGCCAGTTTCCCCTTAGTAAGACTTTGGTTGACGATTAACTTGCAGATCGATAATCAGGGACAATAGCTGGAAACGTTAAGAGTCTATTGAAGGCCGTGAGATCAAGTAAGAAAGAAAAAGTAAAGGACCCAGTTCGGGATCCTCTAAGACGGCAACCACACTTGTTCAGGTTCACACATAACTTCCAAACGCACGGTGCAGTCATACGTCGTGACATGACAAGCACCCGATATACGTTGCAAAAACTAGAAGCCAAGCTAGGCTTTATTTGAACAACCGACCCATCACCGGTTCTTGCCTTATAATTTCGTCCAGACAAGCAGCAGGTTTACAAGCGCTCCTCCGGTACTCCAGCCTAATCAAAAAATACTAGTCGAGTTCAGCGCTTGGTACCGCAATATATAAGGGAATGAAACCCTCACCATTGCTTGCATTTGTAATCCCAGCTGATACAAGTGAAACCGCCAAGTGTCGAGTTCTAGCCCAGATTCAAGTTGATGACCGAGTCGTACACAATACGAATCATGACCAGGATGTAAAACCAGATGATGAAAATCAGCCCCTAGCAGCAACCTACCACGGCCAAGCACATGGCAAAACCTCAAGTGTCTATTTGATCCGGGTGCATTTTCCTGCTTCATAGGTGCCAAACTTGCCAAGAAACTCGGACACCAGATTCGTTCTAGTAAATATCGAGCAGTGGCCACTCCGGCTGGTCGAGATTGTATTGTCCTAGGTTCTGCGAGTCTCACTATTATGTTCGGCCGGACTGATTTTGAAGCCACGGTTCACAGCCTCCCAGCGTTTCTCGACACCATTGATGTAAGCATTGGCGAGGACTTCATGAAAACACACTCTTGCACATTGCGGTACAGTCCAGACCAGTCTAGCCTCATGACCATCACTGACGCACGGGGTCGTTCATGAGATCTTGAAAACTGTGTGTTTACGTGGCAGAGTTGTGGTAGCTAATGTTATTGCATATCTTGTGAAGACCACCCCGAGCATTCCAGCAGTCCGGACACAAGACAATGACGTTGGACAACGACAACGAATCCCGACCATGCCGTATACGTACGAAGACGATTCAAATCCCAGCTGGCCTCGCTACCAAGTATCCCAGGGCTTCATGCGCATGCAACAGAGTACCGCGGTGAGGAAGTTCACAGTGCGCAACTAGCGCAATACAATGATGGTTGGGATGAGCCGGGTGACCCTGATCAAAGCCCAGGGGTTGAAGCACAGGGTTGCTTTGGCTCCAATTACAACTGACATGGAGTACCTGGCACCCATCACCTGACAGCTATGGCTGTAGTATTATGGAGTTTTCGAGATGACTTTGCTAAAAAGGGGTCTAAAAAAATTTCCAGACGGGTTCCAGGGGAAATCCAGAGTCCCTGCCCCGGTTCCCAAATTAGATACGCTTGTTGCATTTTCAGAAGCTGAGGCTGACTCGCGCAGATCCCACATAGTTTCAGGAGATCCATTTGTGGACAGAGGCGCAGCTTCTGCATCACGTTTTCAGACTGAAGTTCCGACCACATTGCTTACGCATGGTCCAGGATCTCGGTGGTCTGAGGTTAGGGTTCCGACGAACCGACGGCAGGCGGTGATTGAAATTACTATATTATCTTCTGACGTTTCGCTGACTGACACTTCACAACGCTTGCTTTTCGATCGATCTATTTCTTATCGTGTGCCTGCTGCATCTGAACCAGAGCCTGAATCCTTCCTGGTGAGTAATCTGCCTGCACCTGACCCTGTACATATGAGAGCGCTCATTGCTAACGCTTCGGATATCGGTGCATATTTCCGTTCGCTTACATGATCCTTATTTTATTTTGCGAACCCAGAAGAGTCTCCAGGTGAGCAGGTTGGGTTGATCTATGATGACGGCCAGAAGCAATTGCCTGCTAGGGCCATGTTAGACTTCGGGTCGAATTGCCATTTGATCACTGACAGGGAGGCGCATCGCCTAGGCATACCTGTTCTTTCTTACCCAATGAAACTGGCCACTAGTGGTGACGTTGACACGATTAGGGGCATTACGCCTATTGTCACGATTTCGTATGGGGCAGGGGCGGCAGAGCTTACCAGTGAGCATTGTTTTCTTGTCATTGCTTGGGCACCGTCGCATTCGTTCACTGCACTGTTCGGGAACCCTGATAGCATACATTTCAGAGCGATTCATGATGTTGCCAGGGGTATTCTCACGTTCAGACCCAACTGGTCTACAGATGTCCTTGAGCTGCCGGTATCGACTATTAGATCTGATAACTAGACTCTGTACAGCACCTATCAACTCTGCACGATTGCATCGTGTATAGTTGGGGGGGGAATGTGCTGCTGATAGTGATGATTTGACCCTATTACGTCTCTTCACATCACTCAATCTGTTGCCCTTCTCCTCATTGCTGCAGATTTACTCCTTCAAGTGAGTACCATTCTTCAAAACTGCGATAATCCTGATTACGGTGTAGTGGACTCAGTGATTCAGTAGTTAGTGATTCTTTGTATACTGCTGAGCACCATTGGTGCCTGTCATTTTGCGCAGATGGCTATCCCACCGCCTCGTGATAGGCCGATGATTAGAAGGTGGCTTGGGGAGCAACACCCCATAGCGGTTCCTCGGGAGTATCTAACCAGCCTTCACTGCTGGTTAGATGGTCGCTATAGGAACTGGCCAAAGCTGCAGAATTATAGATCCATTAATCAATTCAACCAGATGGAGAGACTGCCACCTCGCCCGTGGTTCAACTCTGTCCAGCCTGATGACAGAGCTCATCACCTACAGTTGTATGCTGAGCGAGCTCCTGTAGCAGCAAATGTTGTCGTTGACGAGATGTACAACATATCAGGAGCATTGGACTTGCTTAACACCATAGCCAGCTCAGAGTCTTTGGCGTGTGCAATAGGATCTGGGATTTACAGCCTGGAAGGTCTTGTAGCAGGAGGGCCACTCTGGGAAACCTTCTTCGGTCACGTTGGAGTACTACTGTGTGGTCCGCACTACCCTGCTGCGCTGCATCTAGTTGAACAGCGTTGGATCCTCAGAGGAATGCGGCTTATCAGGAATAAATGCCGCATCCTTAGACAATTCTGGCTATTGTACCAGCATCAGCGATGGAGGCTGCAGGAGTGGGCAAGGTCTATGAGAGGTTACTCCGGACCAGGATTTCCTTTAGGGGCAACTGGAGCCATGAGATGGGTCTGCACAACCCTTGACGCCTTCAGAGACAGTGAAGAGCAACAATCGCCAGGAGCGCCTGTCCCCCTCATACCTGGCGACACCGTGTTTGGCCCTGAGCCTGCACCTGCTCCACCCTAGGTAATTGAACTGATAAATTAACCTTTGTCTTTCAATTAATGCTTGCGCAGATCCAAGTACTTCAAGTGAGTACTTCTGCGATCAACTAACATCGATCAACCACCGTCTAATTACGGTGTAGTTACCCAATTGACAGCAGCAGTTATTTTGCCATGAGAAATCCTTCTCATGCCAGGATAACTTCTGGTGTAAACCTTGACTCTCGTAGATTTAGACATGCTGCACAATTGATGTCTGGAAGGGCTTACCGCCTGGAATATATTGGTAGTTCAGCTGTCGCTTGCATGTTCAGAATTCCTGGCATGGGTGACACTGAACTTAGTGTTGAAGATGCTAGTGCACTGTACCCTTCTGCAGGGATAGCAGCAGATAAACCTGTTAACAAATCCTTAGCGCAGTACCGCTTTGATGTAATCAAAGAGGTCATCAGGTTGCAGGATGATAGACTGCTGACCAGTATCACACATCTAAAGATGCTAGGGATGAACTTGACCAGGATTCTGATGCTTCTGAAGACCTTACGGTGGACAGAATCTCTGAATTAAGGTTGACCTGCGAGAGTGCAAAATTAGACATCATCAGTCATGAGCTACTGATTGATTGGTACAAATACATTGCCATGTCTGAGTTTGAATTCCCTATGCCTAAAGAATTTGACATTGTTTGGGAAACTGAGGCCAGCCTTAAATGGCAATACCGCCCAATGGTAGAACCTTTATCTGATGATGATGAGATTCTATTGAAAAGCTGTGACTTACATGTTTACAAAGAAAGACCTGCTGATGTGCAGCAACCTGATGGCACATTTGATGTGCCAGTAAAATTCATCAGGTCTCCCTGGGTGTTTGGTGCTGGTCCCTCAAATAGACCAATCCCAACTCAATTGTCCTAACATTTTTTTTGAGAAGATAATTGTCCAGCACTCATCTTACCTTCACTAATCAGTCACTCCTTTCGGTAGTGACAGGTTAGTGGGGGGGGGAAAGGTTGTCATTAAGTGCTGCTCATTATCCAATGATGTGATGACTAATTTTTAATTACTTATCACACCCTCAGATGCCTAGGAAGCCCAGCATCAGCAAGGCCGACCGCGATGTTGCTCAGCGGTCCAGCGATAAGGCCGTTATAAATGACGGCTACAAGATGATCAACGCGTCCGCGCGGATGTTCTTGAAGGAGCGATCAGCAGCCATCGCAAGGACAGAAGACAGGCGTCGTCAAGCCGCGTTTTTAATTAAGCGTAAGGCAACTGGCGGCGCCTCCGGCTCCAACCCTGGCAGTGGTGAAAACCTGGCCGGCGGAAGGAGCCAGACTGAAGGGCCAGTGCATATGCCTCAGGGCAGGCATGGGGCCCGGACGTCCGGTGGTGACGAGGCACCTCCTCTAGTGAGGGCGCCCAAGCCACCGCTCAGCGAAGAGGAGCGGGAGCAGCGCAAGGCGCGCAAACAGCTGAGGAAGCAACAGGCAAGGGAAGCAGCGCTGAACCTCGACTTGGATCAGCACAACCAGCTTCGGCCTATTCCCGAAGCGGTGGGCGAGTCCGGGCTTAACCGCATGGACCTTGATGATCCAGCGGCGGGAACCTCTGAGCCTCTAGCAGCTCCATCCAGCGGTGGCAATTCCGCAAGGCAGCTGCGCAGCGCAGCAAGGTCGTACGTACCAACAACGTCCACTGAAGGTGCCTACCGGTACGAAGGACGAGGCACGGCGGCTTATTAAAAAGAGATTGAGAGCAGCATCACGCCAACCATGATGGCGCAGCTCTCGATCCTCGTCCGTGCTAAAGACAACGAGAAGGTACGGAAGTGGTGGAAGCTGTTCAGTGCCACTGCCCCGTTCCACAAGCGCAGCGACAAGACAGATATCTTAGCGGATATAGCTGTCCATGCTGCTGATGTAGCAGAGGTGTCTGTTAAGGAGATCCTGGGTTCTCCTAGCTCCTGAAGCGTTGCGCAGGCTAGGAAGTTCAGTTTAGAGGTCCTCATCAGAAGACGTTATCCTAATTTCCGACCTGCGCAACCCCTCAGGGGCTCTGCTTATGTTGTCCCTCTGCAGAGTTTGGGTAACAAACCTATGTTGCGTCGTGCTAGAGCTAGGGAACTTGCTCTGCTGCGTGCCAAGCGGATTGTTATTCTTATTGAGTTCTGGGCCAAGTGAGTCAGGAGGTTGCGTAGGGCAGAACGGATTGCTGATGATAAGATCAAGGCTGGCCAATTGAGGGTTGACAGATTGCGCAAACTAGCTTTGAGGATTGATTCCTGTAAATCGGTGCGTTGCCCTGGCCCTGCTATTACTCGCAGAACGCAGCATCTCCACAGAATGCAACCCACCATACTGCAATGGCTCTTCTACCTCTGGATGATAGTCACAGCATTTATGTTCACACATGTTAACAGTATGAGAACTTACAATGCCCCAGCTCAGGTTTTTGATTTAACTCGCAGCATCGCACGAGACCAGTATTCAAGAGAAGTATTAGGATCTTCACTGATCACGCAGACATGTATCTCTTACGCAGCAGGTATTCAACATTACACAGATCCAGCGTTGCTAAACGACCTGTTGTCACCTGACGAGCTTCATGAGGGAGTCCCTATTGAGGGATCTTGGTCTTTAGATAATATGACACCTGACAGTCCAGCAGACCCTGTAGAACCTGATAAACATTTCAAGATGGAACAAGGGTGGACCCTGGGCAATCATGCTGATATTAGCGAGATTGAGAGGCAGCAGTTCCAGGATGAGCTAGGAGATATTATCCAGGCGCAAAGTGCGTATAAATTGTCTGACTTGACAGGTTATGAAGGATCAGTTCTTCCCTTCACCATAGGTCCCCATGGAGAAACTATAACTTTGCCCCCAGGTATTATTCTCAGAAAGGCTCGCAGGAGGTCGCCCATGGAGAAAGAAGTTATGGACGAACACATGACCCCTCTCATGGAAGCTGGATTTATCAGTGAGTGTCCCCGGCCCCTTATGATACACGAAGCTGTTATAGCTGCCAAAAAGGATCCTGTGACTGGTGCATGGACTGATAAAAGATGCTGTATTAATTATGGTAAAGCATCTGGAGGCATCAATGCCTTTACACCTCCCGATGTGTACCCTTTACCCTTGCCTGAAGAATTGTTTAGAAGGACTGAAGGATGTACTGTGTTCTCTGTTTGTGATATGAAATCAGGATTCGGTCAAACTTCACTGTCTGAAGAATGTAGGGACATGACTGCGTTCTGGTGGAATGATAGGTGTTGGAAGACTAACCGAAATACCGTTGGCCTTACTAATATGCCTGCATACTTCCAGGCATGAATACTGTAATAACGGAAGCAGGCCTTGATCACTGTTGTGTATGTTTTATAGATGATATCCTGGTCTTTACCAAAGATCTTGAGTCGCACAAAGCGGCGCTTAAACTCTTGTTTGCTGCCCTCAAGAATTGTCATATGAAGGTGCATCCAGGAAAATGCAAGTTTCTGTTCAACAGCCTGGAGTACCTAGGTCATATGATTGGAACAACAGGTATTTCCCCCAGTGAAACCAAGGTCTTGGCAATCAGGGCTCTACCCACGCCCACTACTGTGCATGAATTGCGCTGTAATTGGCTTTGCTAATTATTACCGATGCTATGTTCCTAACTTTTCTGTCATCTCCAGCCCCCTTACAGAGTTGTTTAAGAAGGACACTCCTTGGCTGTGGACAGCTGAGAGGGATAAGGCATGGGAACACCTAAAAGATGAACTCTGCAAACCTGGTAACGCATTGCGCACACCTGATAAAAATCGCCGTTACATTCTTCACACAGATTGGTCCCAGAAAGGCATGTCAGCCGTCCTGGGTCAAAAGGATGATGATGGGAAGGAATATCTGATAGCCTGCATTAGCAGGACTTGCAATGTGCATGAGGCTAATTATGGGTCTTACAATACTTACAAGGGTGAAATGTTAGCCGCAGTATGGGGAGTGAGAGCCTTCCGCTATTATCTGCTTGGGGCTAAAATACCGTTTTTAATAATAAGCGATCATAAAGGATTGTCTTGGTTAATGTCTAATAAAGAGTTAGAGGGGCAGTATGCTCGCTGGTCTGTCATGCTTTCGCCATTTTCCTATGAGCTTGAATACAAACCAGGTGTTAAACATATTGTTGCCGATGTTCCCAGCAAGTTCCCTGTTCAGTCAGATCTGGACTGGACAGGCACAAAATAGAGTCACTTCGCAACGACGTGGCCCTTTTACTACAACTCCGCATTCTGTGGATCAGGTGTAGACACTGATTTGACTGCTAATAGTTCTAAAAGAGCGTATTCCCTTATGGCTGCTTGTTTGTCAAGAACGCCCCAGAGTGCAGTCCCGTGGGGATTTGCCATAGAACCTTTTGGTCCTGCAATTGATCCTGATCCAGCTCCTGATAAAGAGCAAGCTGTTTCTGGATTACAAATGATTTCTGAGGATGCTGAAGTGCCTTTTCCTTCACCAACCGAGTGGCCAGGTCTACCTAGAACCCGAGCTATTTGGCCCTCTCTCACGTTCGGTCCATCTGTTACAAGCCATATTCATTCGTTGGCTACTAGACTGGTGCATCCTGATGACATGGATGAAATGAGTTGCTGTAATAATGCATTTGATACTGCAGCTGCTTTTGATTTCGAAATTAATGGCATTTCTTCATTTTCCACTCGCATTCATGTGCCGCAGATGGACACTCTGTCTGAGAAACAGAAAGCCTTAAGGGGAACAGCTTCTTCAAGGGTTGAAGATTGCCGCCTGCATTTGCATGAATTGCCTCCTTCCCACTATACTTCACTGCAGGTGCAAGAACAGTCACACGAAGGCAATCCAGTTGGAAAAGGGATTCAGTCAATAAATTCTACACATGTTCCTCAAAACAGCATTCTTACTGCTGTGCAAGAAGGTGTGTCACTGATTGAGCTTTTTGGTGGTATGTGCGGAGGATTAGAATGCATGCTAAGAAATGGAATCCGCATCAACCACTATTACTATGCTGACATTGATAATGGCGCAAGGGTTTGTGCCAAACACAGACTTAAGTTGCTCATGGAGGAGTATCCCAATCTTTTGAGTCATGATGCTATTGCTAACACATTCAACCGGTTGCCGCAGGATGTGTACAATATTAATGAGAGACATCTCATTGACATTGGATGCCTTGATGGTACCCAATGGATGCTAACAGCAGGGTTTATGTGCACTGACCTGTCTTCCGCAGGGAAACGTACAGGATTACAAGGAGAGAAAAGTTCCACATTTTCCCCTCTTATTAAAATTCTAGGATCTCTCCAGCATATGCAACAAGGGAGATGACCACCCATGTACTTCATTGAGAATGTTGCCGTACAATTTGCTATTGCAAAATCGCAGGCTATGATAGAAGGATTCCAGGAACTCACAGAGTACACAGAGAGACTGGGTCACCCAGTCTGCTTTGACGCGGTTGCGGTAGGCAGCTACGCCCATCGTCTGCGTAACTATTGGCAGAATATATGTTCCCCCACTTCTTTGCAGTTGGTAATGATGTCCTTTGTTCGTGATGATACATTGCGCCTGACTGACATACTGGATCATGGAAGAGAACCCCGTACCTGTTTCAAAGTTAACAGGTACCCATATCATCCAGCCAACATATTGAACGAACCTCTACGAGTTTTTCCTACAATGGTTGCAAGGATTGAATCTTATGCGTTCCGTCCCAACCCTGAATATGAACCTGGGCTTGTTTTGGAAACAGATCAAACAGGAATTGTCACTAGACACGCTCTGACTATTCATGAGCGTGAACGTGCCATGGGATATGCGGCTGACTGTACTGCTGGACAAGATCTGATCTTTTCTGTGCGTCACAGGATCGTTGGAGGCGCTTTTGATGCTAATGCTGTCAGTCACCTGATTGCTGTTGGACTCGCAGTTCGATTTGCAGCTGTTCCACCTTCGCAGGAAATTTTTTCTGCCTTCAATAACTTTCAACCTCATTCCTTTGCCACTTCAGGACTGGAGCTGGGGGGGGATGGTGATCAGATATCTCAGCAGCTTAATCATTTATTTGCTGCTGGAGATTCTCTCATCTTGAATGCAGCTCAGTCCTTAGTGGCTGAGTTCATAGAGCAGCCCATGACCCGTGAGGAAGAATCTCACTCATTCGCAGATATCTGGTTGGATAATAATGCCATGCAATATTTGAGGCGTACTGTCGCGGCACAGGGGTGCACCCTAAACAAGTACTAATACACTCTTACAGAGCTTATAGTAAGAGCTTCTCGATCCACTGCTGTAACTCAGTGAAATCAGCTCGATAACAGGTGATAGCTCTTGCTACTTCACCTGGACTTCTTCGAAACTGTTGACAAGATCTCGTAAAGCCTCGACACTTGAGGTACTTATGGGGTTTCTTGGGACGATCTTGGGCGATTGTGGCCGTTGATCTGTGGTGTGAGGGGTGGCTGACGCGGTATGCCCTGGCCCTGGTTCCCGGGCTGCTGCGGTGGCTGAGGCGGTACGCTCTGGCCCTGGCCCCCCGGCTGTGGCGGTGGCTGAGGCTGTACGCCCTGGCCCTGGTTCCCGGGCTGTAGCGGTGGCTGAGGCGGTACGCCCTGGCCCTGGTTCCTGAACTGTGGCGGTATGCTCTGGCCCTGGTTCCCGGGCTGCGGCAGTGGCTGAGGCGGTACGCTCTGGCCCTGGCCCCCGGGCTGTGGCGGTGGCTGAGGCTGTACGCCCTGGCCCTGGTTCCCGGGCTGTGGCGGTGTCTGAGGCAGTACGCCCTGGCCCTGATCTCACGGCCTACAATAGACTCTTAACGTTTCTAGCTATTGTTCCTGATTATCAATCTGCAAGTTAATCGTCAATCCAAGTCTTACTAAGGGGAAACTGGCAGAGCAACTAGGCCAACAGCGACTCTATAAGCATCAACAAGTCTCCTGATACGAAGCTGGCAGAGCACCTAGGCCAACAGTCGACCATCTGCAGCAATTAGCGTTATTCCTGCCTCTTAACAAGGCATATCTCCAGTCTACAGCTGGATATTACCACCAACCCACCATCACACCTCCAATCTACAGCCTTTCCTTTGGCTCCAAGTCGACCGTCTGATTCATCAGAGATATCTTCACTCATCAGAAGTCGCCAAGCAAGCGACTCATCGATCAAAGTAAGAAAGAAAAAGTAAAGGACCCAGTTCGGGATCCTCTAAGACGGCAAACACACTTGTTCAGGTTCACACATAACTTCCAACCGAAAAAGCAGTTGGCGCAGTCAAACGCACGGTGCAGTCATACGTCGTTACAGTACCACTGACACAATGTTGCCCAGGCTGACCCCTGTAGAACGCAAGCGTCTTCAACGACGAGCTGCGCTCTATCTCTGGTCTGCTGAAAAGAGTATTCTATATCGACGAATGCCAGGCGGTACAACTAAGGTGGTACCACCCCTGGTGACCGGTTGGCACTCGTTCACAAAATGCATGTAGAAAATGGTCATTATGGCAGGCGCCGCACGACGGGGCTTGTCATCATGACCCACTGGTGGGTTGGTTTATATAATGACTGCAAAAGAGTGGTCCAGTGCTGTGAGGCATGTGATTACACTAAAGTATCGTTCAATGCTATGCAGCCTGTTATGCATCCCTTACCCATCAGAGGACTTATGTACCGATGGCACCTGGATCTTTCTGGTCCGTATACGGCTTCTAACCGTGGCCACACCTATGTTATGGTAGTTGTAGAAAGCTACTATAAATGGGTTGAGGTATTTCCTATGACTGCTAAATCATCTAAAGAGGTAGCTTACCATTTCCTGCACGGCATATATATTGGCACGATTTGGGGCATGCGCTGAAGTAGTCACAGACGGTGGTGGGGAGTTTCAAGGTGAAATGGACTCGTTTCTTGTCCGTGCCATGATTGATCATAGAGTCACCAGTTCTTTCCATCCCCAAGCCAATGGGCAAGCGGAAAGGCTGGTGAAGACAGTAAAAACTGCATTATCAAGGCATTTGCATGTTTCAAGAGAACCTCGAGAATGGGACATGTATGTGCCCTGGATAGCACTCGGGTACCGAGTCACTAAGCATGCCAGCACCTTGATGAGTCCCTACCAGCTGCTGTTTTCCTGTGAACCAGTCATCCCTCCCGCTATCATGGAAAGGTTGAATGGGGATCAGACAGTGGATTACCTGGATGTGGATGTTGCTGCTGAACTTGTACTGTCCCGTTCTGAATTGCTAGCCAAGAACTGCGTGATGGTCGGCCAGAATCTTCTGGTTGCTCAACAGCGAGATACCCTGCGTTACGCAAGGCTTCGTAGTGGAGGTTACCTCCCATCAATAGCTAAGTATACTGAGTGGCAGTTTGTGTATGTGCGGGATGAGAACCGGCTGCACTCCACTGCAAGACCTTACGTGCTTCGGGTGTTTGATGTACGGCCAAGTGGAGTCATTATCCCGGTTGGTCGCATTGGGGTGACTGTGGCTGAGAACGCTATTAACTGCGCACCATGTCATCTGCCCATAGAGGGACTCTTACCCCCATCCAAAAGATGGCAAAAGCCAGCACCAGACTTCCCTTGCCAGAGATGTCTGCTGCCTGATAATGCTAAGAAAATGATTCTGTGTGGTAGTTGTGGTCGAGGCACTCACACGTATTGTTTGGTACCACGGCTTACTACTGTCCCTGCTGGTTACTGGATTTGTGAGCAATGCAGGACTGCAGGGGCTGACGCTACTGGTGCTGCAAGACGTGATGTTGCGGCGGAACTGGAGGAACCAGCGGCCGCCGTGACAGGTTACCAGCTGCGACCTGCTAAGCAAAAGAAGGCAGGAAGGGTGATGGGAGCCGCCAATGGCGGTGGCCTTGTTGAGGATGAAGGAGAAGGACCCGCTGAAGACAAGGAAGATGACGCAGATTGTCTTGCCGGGACCGCCGCAGGCGGTGCCGGAAGCAATGCGATTGAGCTTGTCGGGACCGGCGCAGTTGTCAGCAAGGAGAAAATCGCTGAGGAGGCGCAACCTGATGATCAGCGCCCTACCCGTGCATCCGTGAGAATCCGCGTCCCCAACAAGAGGTTCGAAAGCCATGTCACTCATCCTTGGGTGCCCCCAGATTTCATCAACTGGGGTGTTCGCGGAGATGCGGTGGATGCTCTGAAGTCTTTAATGCCTGGAGTGTGGCGAGAGCGCGATGAGGCCGCGGTCTACTTGGGCAACAGGGTGCCGGGAGGATGGTCGTACCAACTCTACCCTCCTTCACCTCTCACCAATGAAGACAGCGACTGCAACACCCTGCTGGACTGCCTTGACCTATCCCTGTCCCCCAGCATTCTTTTGCTGTTCAAGGATAATGGGCAAGCCACCGGGCTTCTGCAGAACAGCCAGCTTTACCCTTACCCTCGATCCCTCCATGTTCTTACCAATACGGGCATCGGTGTCAACGTCCCTGCAGACTACTGTGCTGATCCGCTGCAACCCTCCACCTACGAGTTTCTGCTGCGACAGCATGGGCTGCACGTTCTTATCACGAACCCTCCGGCTGAATACGCTGATATCTCCTGTGCTCTTGCGGTCAAGTACGCGCGTCATGTGGCCTGTTGCCTAGTCGCCCAAGATTTCCTTAAGTGCCATCCTGCAAGGTTTGAGTGGCTGTCCCAACAACGGAGAGAAAGGCGGCTTGTCATTTTGCAGTCTGTCAGCTTCACAGCAGGTCTGGGAGTTAACCGGTCCATTCACGGTTGCTGTAGCAATAAAGTATGGATCCTTGTGTTTGCATCGGCAGCTATCCGTGCTCGGATGATCTCACCAATGCACACGTTCATCCGTTGATACATTAGCGTACTGCTTTCTTGTGACAGAATATAACTGAGTTTCCTTCGTTTGCTTTGACAATTGACTGTGTATCTGAGCGGAATTTTCACTGGATCTGGGGGGCTCTGGGAAATAGGATTTGAATTTGCTGGTGCTGAGACTTGTGAGCTAAAGTGGAACTGGATGACTGTGAACATTTATCTTACGTTATAAACTATTATATATTTGCTCAAAACTGATATTTAGGATGTTACTTGATTTCAAACAAAACAAACAAAAATTGTGTGCAGTTTTCAATATCTGGGGGGGGAAAGGTTGTTGTGCATAATACGCACTTTTAGGGTTTAGGAGGTGTCTACCGTGAGGTGGCATTCTCATATGTCTGGCGCGAGCCTATAGGCATCCTCGATCAGGTGTTAGGTAGGTGATTGGGAAGTTTGAGATGGTGTGGATCGGGAAACCGATTGCACTAGAGTAGGGCTGATGTAGTCTTCTGGACTTGGGGTCGATTGGGCCCTGGGGGAAGGTGAACAGTACCGATGGTGACGTGAACTGGGCTCTTCAGCTTGAAGAGGGTCCCTTAAAGCGACTGTGGCGAGTTACGGTAATGCGTAAAAGTCACAGCTAACGTACGCATTATATCGGAGGTTATTTTTCCTACCGGTACTTGTGCCCCATGGACTCTGGGCAGGGCCCATGGGTGGGAAGTCTGATAACAATACGCAGTTCTTAAAACGCTGTCGTGCTTGTTCATTACCGCCTCCAGTGTTTTTCGCTCTGGGGGGGGAATGTCTTGAGTTCTTTTTGCTTGGTGCACCTATTCCTTAGGGTGCACCCCTGTGCCGCGACAGCTGTCACGACGTATGACTGCACCGTGCGTTTGACTGCGCCAACTGCTTTTTCGGTTGGAAGTTATGTGTGAACCTGAACAAGTGTGGTTGCCGTCTTAGAGGATCCCGAACTGGGTCCTTTACTTTTTCTTTCTTACTTGATCTCACGGCCTTCAATAGACTCTTAACGTTTCCAGCTATTGTCCCTGATTATCGATCTGCAAGTTAATCGTCAACCAAAGTCTTACTAAGGGGAAACTGGCAGAGCAGCTAGGCCAACAACGACCCTATAAGCATCAACAAGTCTCCTAATACGAAGCTGGCAGTGCATCTAGGCCAACAGTCGACTATCTGCAGCAATTAGAGTTATTCCTGCCTCTTAACAAGGCATATCTCCAGCCTTACAGCTGGATATTACCACCAACCCACCATCACATCTCCAACCTATAGCCTTTCCTTTGGCTCCAAGTCGACCATCTGATTCATCAGAGATATCATCAGTCACCAGAAGTCGCCAAGCAAGCGACTCACCACAGCAGATCAACGGCCACATTCGCCCAAGGTCGTCCCAAGAAGTCTAGAAGTACCTCAGGAGTCGAGGCTTTACGAGATCTTGTCAACAGTATCGAAGAAGTCCAGGTGAAGTAGCAAGAGCTATCACCTGATATCGAGCTGATTTCACTGAGTTACAGCAGTGGATCGAGAAGCTCCTACTATAACCTCTGTAAGAGTTTATTAGTACTTGTTTAAGTGTCTTGTTTAAATGTCTTGTGTTCTTTTTGCTTGGTGCACCTATTCCTTAGGGTGCACCCCTGTGCCGCGACAGTCAGTCACTGCGGTAGAGCTGGAATGAATGACTTGAAGCGCGCAGGTACAATTCAAATGTTCGTTACAAATCACTCGGTCGTACGTCAGGAAGCTAGAGATCATCAAGTCAGACACGTGGTTCTCAACTGCAGTGCACACATGTCATCTGCAGACAGGAGGGGGACCCATGAATACCTCCTGCAAAATTTCCTACTTGGACGGAGGCCTGTTTTCCTTCTTCTCTGGGCACTCCTTGGCTTTGTGGGTGCGAGTGCGGCAATACCATCAAACATTCATCTCGTTCAGGGAGGCCTTCGCAAGTGGGCTTAGGCTGCCCACGTGCTTCCAGTACGGGCATGACTCGGGTGGGGTCTTGAAAATCTTGGCCTCCTTGCCGTAGCCGGTCTGGAAGTTGGGCTCGTTTTTTCGCTTCATGATCGTCTCGGTGAGCGCGAGCCGTGCGCGTCGCGACAACTGGAAGCCCTGTGTTTTAGCAGGGTGAGCTGGTTTGTGCAACGGTCCGGTATCTAGGGTGTAGCTGGATCTGGGCACTGGTAGGAAACAAGCACGTGCTGGATATTACCACCAACCCACCATCACATCTCCAACCTATAGCCTTTCCTTTGGCTCCAAGTCGACCATCTGATTCATCAGAGATATCATCAGTCACCAGAAGTCGCCAAGCAAGCGACTCACCACAGCAGATCAACGGCCACATTCGCCCAAGGTCGTCCCAAGAAGTCTAGAAGTACCTCAGGAGTCGAGGCTTTACGAGATCTTGTCAACAGTATCGAAGAAGTCCAGGTGAAGTAGCAAGAGCTATCACCTGATATCGAGCTGATTTCACTGAGTTACAGCAGTGGATCGAGAAGCTCCTACTATAACCTCTGTAAGAGTTTATTAGTACTTGTTTAAGTGTCTTGTTTAAATGTCTTGTGTTCTTTTTGCTTGGTGCACCTATTCCTTAGGGTGCACCCCTGTGCCGCGACAGTCAGTCACTGCGGTAGAGCTGGAATGAATGACTTGAAGCGCGCAGGTACAATTCAAATGTTCGTTACAAATCACTCGGTCGTACGTCAGGAAGCTAGAGATCATCAAGTCAGACACGTGGTTCTCAACTGCAGTGCACACATGTCATCTGCAGACAGGAGGGGGACCCATGAATACCTCCTGCAAAATTTCCTACTTGGACGGAGGCCTGTTTTCCTTCTTCTCTGGGCACTCCTTGGCTTTGTGGGTGCGAGTGCGGCAATACCATCAAACATTCATCTCGTTCAGGGAGGCCTTCGCAAGTGGGCTTAGGCTGCCCACGTGCTTCCAGTACGGGCATGACTCGGGTGGGGTCTTGAAAATCTTGGCCTCCTTGCCGTAGCCGGTCTGGAAGTTGGGCTCGTTTTTTCGCTTCATGATCGTCTCGGTGAGCGCGAGCCGTGCGCGTCGCGACAACTGGAAGCCCTGTGTTTTAGCAGGGTGAGCTGGTTTGTGCAACGGTCCGGTATCTAGGGTGTAGCTGGATCTGGGCACTGGTAGGAAACAAGCACGTGCACTGGTCATTCGTAAGTCCTCGACATACGAGAATTTCATGAGGTCATGCAGGGATTGCCAGGTGTTTCCATCCTTGTCTAGAATGCAACGCTGTTTTAGGATGGGATCCATGCCTGCTAGGAAGTGCACGCAGAAGGTTGCCTGAAATTTGCCAGGCATGAGTCTAGTCACGTTCAAGAATTGCTGGGAGTACTGGGAAGCTGACTGGGAATCCTGGGTGATCATACGACCGACTAGTTGTTCACGGGCAATGTCAACCGCCGAACGTACCTCGCCAGAGACAAAGTTCGTGAGGGCGCCAACGAACTCGTCCTGCTCGAAGATCATGTGTGACTCGAGGTAGTTCATCATGAACTCCTTGACTTCTGGATCATCGATAAACACAGACACGCCGTCTGGGTAACGGTGCTCGTTCTCGATGAGCCAGTGCCTGAGCTCCTCGAAGCTCATCGCGATCAGCCAGGGCTTGTTCTTGCACTGCTGGAAGAACTGCTTGTTCATTCGGCCTGGTGCAGGCATGGCTGGGGGACGACGACGATAGTTAGTCTCGCGTCTGACAGGTGATGGGATTTGAACTGGGGCGGGAACACCGATGACAAGTGCCGGTACGACTCGAGTTCGAGGGCTCATGCAAGGCAGGTTCTCATCATCAGGAATAATGATGGGGCCGGATGCTGGATTACGGTACTGGGCATGTGGTGCACCAGTAATGCATGGTGGTCGGTTATCGACACGCTGGACAGGATTGCCGACAGGATTGACGACATGCTGGGCAGTTGGATCTAGGATGTCAAAGAGTGATTGCAGGAATTGCAAATCACCTTGTTTGAACCGCTTCTTAAATTCCTCTAATACCTCAGCCCGAGTGCAAGGCGAGACCTGCTGGGCTTGGAGCGGGTCCGTGCTGCAGTCAGTAACTAACGCAAGGTGTCATGATGACCTGGGGGTTGGCACACGCTGCGTATGACGCAGGTGCCGGGACATTCTCGGAAGCCGTAGCGATGGGCCTGAGGGCTCGGCTCTGGACTGTATCAGCTTCATGCGCAGCTTCCACGACATGTGCGATAACAGCTACATGCGCTGGGGCAGGGAGCGCAGCGACCATGTCGGGTGCGAGGGCTGGAAATCCGTCGGGTCCGCCGAGAACGTCAACCCAGTAATGAATACTGTTGTGTTAGTGGGACAGTTAGGTTTGATAGTGGGACAGTTAGGTATTGAGCCTGATGGATTGATCTCGTTTGAGACTTCCCGATAAGTAGCAGAGCTCGCTTATAAGGGAGCTGCAGGGATTAACCCGTGAGGGTTATGGTCTGGGCTTGCCAGGCGACCCTGCAGCTTCCGTATCGGTGCGTAAGCGTCGATAACGTAAGCCACGTCGTGTCAGCGCTGGTAATTCTGGGGTACTGGTTGGACGACCATTACATTTGGCCTGTCGTTACAACTTGCCGGAATTGCGGTGCACCCCTTTGCACCGTAAGCGTAAACAGTAATTGCATGCACCGCAAGGGAGCACAACACTGATTATGGTACTGCAAGTGTGCAACAAACTCATGTGCATATGCGGTATCAAATCAGAATCAAGGTAGCACAGTCCGGATACGCTTCTGGTCCGCTCCGCTTCGATACGGCGGGCTAGGACTATCAGTACTTTGCAGTCAAAAAGTTGTTTTAAGCACATACTGACATACATGCTGGCGTACAAAGACATTAAGATGGTTGCAGGCCAGCAGACAGCCCCCAATTTGCATGCCCCCCCTACCTATTGGCTCAAACGTAACCATGCATCCATGCAGCATGCATGCTTGCATACGAGTTAGGACCATGCAGAATGTCGTGGTTAAACAGTCGATGATTTGATGCAGTATTGCAGTCCCCAACTCCTGATGAACTGTCCAAACAATAACAACCCCAGTTGGTAGTTGCCATGCATGACTAATATCCCCTCAAATTTCCATTTGCCCTTCAAATCTGCAACGCCTGAATCCGGCATGCCGAATCTGGCGAATTCGGCTCAGGGTTCCCCGGGTGAAGGCTGTTTTCCGCGAAGTACTCAATTGCTGATCGATCGGACGATATGACTCGGATACCGTAGTCACATACGTGTTTCGCTGTCTTCGGAGTTCGTTGTTCTTTAAAACCAGGGGACCCTGGTTCTAGCCCTGCTTAAAACAGCCAATTGATTGATCGCAAACTTCTTTCCCTGTCACTTTGATGCAATGGGGTAGAGGCGTCGTCATACTGTAGCCAGAGACTCTAGCTTGCATCATCGCGTATTGGAAGACAACTAGGAGGCAGGGGTCAGAGGGTTTGGGCCCCTTCCCGAGGTTATCATCGAATCTGTCTAGAACGTCAGGGATATCCTCAGTTCTATCGGACATGTTGTGTACGCGTACTATCGCATGGTTGCTGAAGCCGCCCTCGAAGGCGTCCAGTCGCACGTGTGCAAGGGCTGCATGGCCTGCCATGTCGCCCGGGAGGGCTGCAAAAAAACCCTGCATGGTGAGCCGAATCGGAGCAGTATTGCCGGATCCGGAGCTGAGCAGCGATCCGCTCCGGATACGAAACAGGTTTTGCCGTTTTGTGCTACATTACCTGGGCCTAAGAAGGAGAAAACATGAGGAAGAGTGGCGATTACCTCACATGGCATCCCTCTTTACACCTTGCACATACTGAAGGCCTCTAGACGCCTATGACTGGCCCCAGCTCATGATCTGATCCACCCTACAGCGCCGGCGCACATGCTACGCCTCATACCTAACGTGTGACAAGAGCTACCGGGGATCTAGCAGGATACAGCAAGATCTAGGGGTCAGCTGCCTCCCAAGCCGGCCACTGTCTCTGCCTTCTTCCGAATCATTGCGATGGGGTCGTTGACCTTGCGCACCATGTCCATGGGCACCTCCTCAATGCACATGGGGCATTTGCGCTCCGTGGCTAGGATGCGGATGAACTGACGCGCTGAGCATGCAAACTTGCACTTTGGGCACTCAGACCAATCAGCCAGAGTCATGCGCTTGCCTGCAAAAGGAGGTTGTGGGCAATTAGGTTAGGAGAGCTTTGCACTGTTTTTTCTTCTGCATGGCAAGCCACATTTGGGAGACCTCTGAGCAGGTACCACGAGACCAGTCCAGCTCTATTATCAATACTCCCTGTGGCTAGTCTGATTGGAACTTAACCTATACCTAAACATGTTGCGCCATGCCGCAATTCAGGTTAACTGCAACTGAATGACTCATAAGTAAAGAGTAGTGCACAGCAAGAACTGAGAGGCAGGGGGGGGGGAGTGAAAGAGAGATGATGAGCTGCAATGACGATGCTATACATGTTTCTGATTGCAGGAGATATGACGTCAATATCTGCCTTCATCTGCGTATACATGCCAGATGAAGGACCATGCGCAACAAAGCCATGCCCCAAACACTCAGGTACCTTAAGCAGCATATCTCACGCAACAACTAGTTACAGATTTGCAATAGCGAGTGTATGATAAGTTGGTTCAAATAAGTATTCCTAATTCGTTTAAGGTCCGGTATCTAATTCAAGTCCCAGATTGTCCACCTATCTCTGCCCACACTTCCTTAAATCCACCAAGATCCTTATATCCCAAGATGGCAGGGGGCATAACGCGACAGAGCCATGCCTCCTGTCCGGACCTGTCGCCAAATCCAGGTACACTTTGACCCGCCAAGATACCTTAACATCTCCACCCACCTGTTGCCACATCAAACGGGATGATGTTCTGGCACCCTATGCACTGCAGCTCCGTCTCAGGGCCGGGCATATTGCAGAAGGGACACTCCAACATGGTCTCCTCTGCCTCCTCAGCGTCCTTATCGGGCTTGCGAACCATCAGCTCGATTTTCTTCTTGTACTTCATGGCAACTTGGTTCCTGCAGGCAATGCACACACAAATATGTTCCAGGGGCCCTATGTTCCAAAAGGTTGTACACAAAGGTGTACTTCATAACCACTTGGTTCCTACGTGCAGTACAAGCACATGTATTGCAAAACTACTCGGTACCTACAGGCAGTACATGCAGGTGTCACATTCACGATCACTAGGTTTCTAAGGACAGGGTACTTTATGGCCAATCTCCCTCACACCTGCCCTTGCGCATAATGAGCATGGATGCGTGCTCATTGTAGCTGAATTGTAGCTAAGTGGCAATTAAATTGAGGCTGGAACCCCGCACAAGAACACAGCCACCCTCTAACCTGTACTCGGGCCTCATAAGCATGGAAGCATACTCAAACGACGTCTTTTTGAGCCCAGCGCGATGGCACTCGATTACTGTGGACGTGAGGATGGGCACCACATGCTATAAGGAGGGAAAGGGGTAAATGTGAGGAGGGAGTCAGGGTGAGGGGGCAGACGAATTTGAGGGGGGACACAAGCGAAGGGGGTGGTCGGGGGCATTCCAAGGTACCAAGTCTGGGTTCAGGGAAGACGTATACAATTGGCTTCAACACTCTGCACAAGACTTGGAAAAAGGCAGGGAAGGGATGGCGTGGCAACAGGGCGGCAGATGTGGGGGCCTATTTGGAAATATGAAGGGAGGGAGAAAGATGGCAGGCACAGCCCCGTGTATATCTCTAGATCTACCGATCAATAAACCTACAGATCTAACGCTCACCTTCGGAAACTTAGAGATGTTGCGCGCCACTCTAACCAGCATGCGCGCCGCGGTGACGTGGTCCTCAACCGCAATCAAGCTCTTGACCAAGGTGTAGCTGGCAGGCGGTACACAGGGTAGGGTTTAGGGTCGGTTTTAAAATTATAGAAAGAAATAATTGTAACGACTTGGAGAAGGCGGTGCCTACAGAGTTGATTCGCATGCCCCAGCCCTGCTACAACATGCGCATGCCCTCCCTTTCCTACATGTCAACATGTGCATCAGCATACCATACCATGCACATACAATGCAGGGTATTCGACCTCACCTGTGTAGCAGCGACAGCATGCGCATGAGTTCTGTTGGCACCGCCTTCTCCATGTGATCCAGCTGCTGCACGGTTGCAAACAGCTTGTCGTGCGCCACGCGATAGTTCCCCTCCTCCTGCTCAAAGCGGGCCATCTCCATTGCGTCACGTGCCGCCTCCACGTATTGGCCCATGGCCAGGTTAAGCTTGAATCTAACACCAGGAGAGGGGGAAAAGGGTTCAGGGTCAACGGTGCGTAAGCTTGAAAGCGGAAGGAAGAGAGCCACACATTGACACAGAGCAATTGATCCCCTCCTCATCATATGTTTCCATGTCGTCTTCTTTTGATCGCCTTTGAGCCAGTGCCCCAGGGGCTGAGCACCCCAACCTCAACTTTGTGTTCACTACCGGTACACTAGGTTTGGCCGGCTGCTGCACAGACACCACCAGGCCTGTCGAGACGAAAGCTTGACTGGCCTCCTGCTGGCCAGCGTTTCAGATGAAACTCGAATACAATCCGGACACGTGCCCATTCGTTTATGAATGTTGCATAACTCATGCACACCTTCACAAAAAACGACACTCGCCAGGTTACGCCGGGTGTCCCTTTCATATTCTACTACCAAGCCGTGGTCAGGTGGCCATTCACACTCGCTGTGAAGGTGGCCCCTGGGCGCCAGTACAGCACATGCACCCAATATTGATGGATGCACTGGAAAGTAAAAATCACACTGCAGCACAGCACCTATAACACAGGTTTCTAGCCCAAACAATTTCCAACTTAAGAGGAAAAGGTGAGACTAAAAAATGTCCTCCCATAGGGCAAAGTTGTTACGACTCGTGGCTCGCGATATCACAGCGAGCCTGCCTCAACACAGATCGTGGATGACAGTCCACTTAGTTGTACTGTAAGCATTAGGTAAAAGGGAAGTTGAGGCGCCACCTAAAGGGAAGTGTACGAATGTCTGCTGGAGTTCAGCTGGTATGCCAGAGTGGTGATTCAAGATTTGGTCCCGTCAGGGGGTCCCGTGGACTTGAATCCGCTGTCTAACGCACGTTAATTCCCGGAACCTTTACCCTCAAGTTGAAGCCTGACCTGAATTCCTCTTTCACCCTCAGCACTAAAGTTGAAACTTAACCATTGCTGCAAACCAGTTTGACACTGCGTTTAATTAATTAATTTAAAAGGTGCGCGGAGTGGTGCGCGACAGAATAATAAATACGGTAACAACTATTTGGGGGGTTTCGCGGACTCCGCGGAGTGGTTTTCCGGCAACAGATATTAAATATAATATAATGCAGCTACGCGTGCGCGGAGTAGGGTGTTTTTTGCCTGCGCAACAAATTTGATATATTAGTTATCAACAGGGTAGCGCGGACCCTTTCCCATTGTAATGTAAGGCATAAATCTGACCTGAACTCGTCCTTGGCGCTCCCATCCTTCTCCTCGTTAACGTAGTCGAGCACCTGCACCCCTATGGTATGGTTGCGAGTGCGCTCGACCACGCCAATCGCCTTCTCCAGCGCGACATTGTTGCCCACCTGCAGGCCGTTCAAAAAACAAAGTGGCACAGACAATGCATAAGGCAGTGCTTAACACTCATGTTTACCTGCCCTGCCCTGCCCTGCTTCGCCGCCAACCTTACCCCACTCCAGCCTGCCTGACCCAACCCAAGTCTGACCAGCCCCGCCCTGTCCCGCCTCACAGCTGCGCTGTCCTGTCCTGCCTTCCCCACTCCAACCTGCCCTTCTTCCTAACACCTGTTCCGCCCCAAACTGCCCTGCCTACCCTGCCACATTCTTTCAGACTGCTCTCCCTCCCTCCCTTCCCTCTCCCACCCTCACGTGCAGGTACAGCTGTACGGCCCTCCCACCCTCACCTGCATGTACAGCTGTACGGCCCTCCCACCCTCACCTGCAGGTACAACTGTACTGCCTTTGCATCTTGCCCGCTTGATCCCCACATATCGCCGGCCTTATCATACTCGCCCCGGCTCTCATAGTACTGCGCAATCCGCTGGTAGTTCACCTACAGGTGACAGTGAGGGTTACATATTGGCCAGAAGAGAACTGTTTTTGTCTCATGTATTGAGGGTATGCATTGTGAGGGGGTCGGTTATTTTGGTTGATTGGGGTCCCGTATTAGGGTTCAATAGTCTTGCTTCATCCGCTGCCAGGTCACCTACAGTGTCCTTGTTATTCAGGTAAAAGATGTAGGTTGCAGGGTATTGCATGGTTCAGGGCGCTAGGACGCTAATCGTCTTGAGGTGAAATGTGGGTTGAGGTTCTAGGGGTCTTGGGGTTAGGAGTCTTGAGGCTAAAAGGTATTGGGGTGTTGGGGTTCAGAAGAGCTCCAGTGCCATACCACATTTAGGCTGTCGCCATATACGATTAAACAGTAGATCTTCAGTACCGGTTCCAGGTACCGGACTCCCGGTTTGTTTTATATATTAAGTCCCCAGACCTCCCACCTACCGGTTTTGCACTGGCCTGCACAATCCGTGCGAAGGTATCCATCTCGTTGTGTCCCATGGCGATGTCAAAGGCTTGGTCCATCTGCCCGGCAAGGAGCAGGAACTCCACAGCACCACTGAAGTCCTGCAGCGAGGAGGAGGGGTGTGCGGGGGGAGTTGAGGGAGCACAAGGGACAAGAGAGCAGGTCTCAAACCAGGGCAGTGACAAAGCAGGAGCTCTGCGGCCACCCTTAGGTCCACCCCAGTGGGGACTACATGCAAGGGCAAGGAGTAGGGGCACGGTAGAAAGGATGTGCAAGGACAAGGGGTAGGAACTCCATCGCGCCGCTGAAGTCCTACACAATAGAAAGACAGGAGGGTAGTTGAGGGAGCAGGGCAGGCAACTGTACGAAGAATGGGGCAGGGGGCAAGGGATTGGGGCAGGAGGTAGGCCTACAGCAGGGGCAGGAAATAGCAGCAGAATGGAACTGCTGAAGTCCTGCATAACAGGGGGGGGGGGCAGGACTCTAAGGAGCCCTCAGGACCCCTCCCACCACACGTACCACCCACCCTCAGGCAGGAGAAAGCCTGCAGCACCGAAGCCTTACCCACAGTGCCGCAAAGCAATAGCTCCGCTCACGTTGGTCATCTCAATCATGAAAGCTGCTTCCCACCTGTGCACCCAGGCAGTAGCGTGCCAGCAGCGCCGATGCCTCCACACTACGCGTCTTGCGCACAATTGCGTATGCACGCTCGGGTGCCTTGAGCTTCTCCAGGGACAACCGCACCACTGAATCCATGTCACCTGCAGCCTCATACGCAGCTGCAGCCTCACCAAACCTGACAGGAGGGAGTCAGGGTGCAGGATATGGATGCAAACCTGAAGGAGGGGTCTAGGGTGTAGGGTTTGAATACCAAACCTAAGAAGTCGAGTCGGAGTAAAGGTTTTGGATACCAAACCTGAAAGGTGGGGTTGTGGATTTAAGGTTTGCATGCCAAGCATAGAGGGAGGGGTGAAGGGTGTTTGAATTATGTAACCTGAGAGGCTCCCCTTGCCACTGAGGTGACGCCCCATTCACATCAGTGACCCCCCACTCACCGGCCCTCGGCCTCTTTTGCCTTTGCAAACTGCAGCTGCAGCTTGGACGAGCTGACCTTGGCCATCAGAGGCGTGGCCGCAGCAAAGTTTTTGGTCTGAATATAGATTGAGGCAGCCCGCTCATACTGCCCAGCTCGCTCGTACATTTCAGCAGCCTCCTGCACAGCCAGGGTTGACGGTAGAAGTTTCTGGGTTGAGGATTGGGGGTTCTGAATTGACGGTTAAGGGTTCTGGGTTGATGGTTCTGGGTTGATGGTTCTGGGTTGATAGTTCTGGGTTGATGGTTCTGGGTTGATGGTTCTGGGTTGATGGTTCTGGGTTGATGGTTCTGGGTTGATGGTTCTGGGTTGATGGTTCTGCGTTGATGGTTCTGGGTTGAGGGTTCTGGGTTGATGGTTCTGGGTTGATGGTTCTGGGTTGATGGTTCTGGGTTGATGGTTCTGGGTTGATGGTTCTGGGTTGATGGGTCTGGGTTGAGGGTTCTGGGTTGATGGTTCTGGGTTGATGGTTCTGGGTTGAGGGTTCTGGGTTGAGGGTTCTGGGTTGAGGGTTCTGGGTTGAGGGTTCTGGGTTGATGGTTCTGGGTTGAGGGTTCTGGGTTGATGGTTCTGGGTTGATGGTTCTGGGTTGATGGTTCTGGGTTGATGGTTCTGGGTTGATGGTTCTGGGTTGATGGTTCTGGGTTGATGGTTCTGGGTTGATGGTTCTGGGTTGATGGTTCTGGGTTGATGGTTCTGGGTTGATGGTTCTGGGTTGGTGGTTCTGGGTTGCGGGTTCTGGGTTGATGGTTCTGGGTTGAGGGTCTTAGATTGAGGGTTCTGGGCTCATCCCTGTGAGTAGGGTTCAGGATTTATCATTGAAGGTTGACCCCTGCCCGGCGCGCTTAAACATCTCAGTAGCCTCCTGTTGATATCGTGCAATCAGCGGGCCCACAGGTCATCAACATCCACAACACAGCAGCAGCGCACTTACCTGACCCTAGATATTTGAATTCTAGGGGTTTACCCGGATCCTTATTACCCCTTGGGGTTCGCTTTCTTAGATTTCAGACAACTGTGTCTCCCCCAGAACCCTGGCTCACCGTCAGCTGCTGCATTCCCTCCAAGATCTGTGCAGACTCCTTGAAAAGCTGTTGGCTGTTGAGCTGCATCACCATGCTGCGGCCCTGACGGATGTCACCCAGCTGGAGCGTGCACCGCGCAATACCTGATCGACATGCTGTCTCAATGTCGTTGTCCAACGCACCCATAAGAGAGTCCATGGCCTGCACGGGCACGTCAAGCATGCCAAGTTAAAGCACTTCAAGCATGCAGCGGAATACAGTTTCGGAATGCCCAGTGAAAGCACGTCAAGCAGAATTTCCAGTGGAAGCATGTGCAAGCAAAATGACCAGTGGAAGCACGTGAATGCCGATGCCCAGTGAAAGCACGTGAAAGCGGGTTGCCCAGTGAAAGCACGATAAGCATGCAGCGGAGTATAGTTGTAGCATACAGCAATGGAGATGAAGACATGCACGCATCAGGCGCTATAATATGCACGGCCAAGAAATGTTGATGATCCATGCAAAGGGGTCGCAAGCAAACATGAGGGCCATCTCAACCCTCAAGCTCTTTGTCTGCTGCGCTCATCAAGGATTTCATGGCCTGAACGGCTATATGGCAATGATGACCATGCAGGGTTGTGAGGTTGCATGAGAACATTGCCAAGCATGCAGCGTGCACCATGCTTATACATAATTGTGTTACAGTACTTGTACTTTTCCGCTGAAGATACAACAGAGTGTTGGCCGTTTGGGTATATGCAAGTATGCAACATTTTGCAGTGCGGGAACGTCAGGCTATCTCATGCAAGCTGTCCACCACAACCATCAGCAAGTTCATGGCCTGCATGGCAATTGGCGTCCAGCGCATGCATTCAACATCTGCATGTGTGCGCACACTTTCGTATCTATACTTCAGCTTCATCGTGGCCTGTGACCGCATGGGGCGGATGTGGCAAGTCCCGCTGCTTGGGCAATGGTCTTGGTGTTGTCCCCAGTGGCCCAGAAATGGCCACCAGGCAGCTCCGCATGCTTAACAGAGCCCAATGAATACGGCCAAGCAGGAATACCAGCATGCTCACCCCCAAGTCAGGCCTATTGTTAGTGTGACTTTCCATGTCCGCCCAACCCTTCATGTCACACCCGCTGGTAGTGTGCCTTTGCGTTGACACCCCCCCCCCTCATCACACCTGCTGATAGTGTGACTTTGCGTTGCCGTACTCTCCTGTCATCTCGAGTGATGCTGCATGCTCCTTGCATATGGAAGGGATGGAGTCGGGGTCGAGCTGGTCCGCAAGCTTCAGCGCCTCACTCCAATGTTTGAGGTCCTTACGCATCTCCAGCGCCGCCTTGGGCAGGCTGCTGCGCAGAAAAAGCTCCTGCGGGCCAAGCAGGGTGTGGGAGCAGAAGTTGTTGGGACATCTTCAGTGCCTCACTCTAGTGTTTGAGGTCCTTACGCATGTCAAGGGCAGCCTTGGGTAGGCTGCGGCACTAAAACAGCTCCTGCGGCCCAAGCAGGGTCAAGGGTTAAGGATGGCAATTTTGGGAAGGTTGTGGACTTGTGGGAGGACAAGGGCAGGCTCCTGTTCAGAAAGAGCACCTATGGGAATATGGTCTGGGGTAGTAAATCAGGGTGGCTGAAGGAAAGTTGTGACCCCTTAAGCGGTAAAAAATTCTGGGAAACAATAATGCAATCCCTTTATTGCCTGTCCCCCCCCAGTCACCCCCCTATCACCATTGCGTCTGTGCCTTGTCCTCCCATCTCCAGCACCACCAATGCACCCTGGTGTGACATGCCAGCAGATTCATAGCACTCCCCCTCACATCCTCGTCATACCTGTGCTTGCGCAGTGTCCCTTTCTAGCAGGACCATGGTGTGGCCTGCCAGCAGATTCTTGTCCTCTATGTTGTGGATTTGCTCAAGACTGAGCACCATGGATGCATCGCCCAACATCCTGAGGGAACAGATCAGGGCTTAGGGTTGAGGGTTTTGAGGGCATTTAGGCTCAATGGCTTAAGGGCTCAAGGGCTTTATGGCTTAAGGCTTACATGAGCTCCAGACTCAGCACCCTGGATGCATCACGCCATCACGCAGCATCCTAAGATGAGGGCACACGGCATGGGATTGGGCTATCACTGAAAGCAGAGTACACCACACACATCGAAAAAGGGAGGGCAAAAATTGAGTAAAAGAAGTGAAGAATTATAACGAGATCTTGACATGCATACAGTCGAAAATTATCATTTCATAGGCCACATGACGGATCGAAACTGTGGGTGAAAAGTCAAAACCGAGCTATTTGAACTGAGAAAGAGGTCGGACTTTTGTGGGCACAAGACACTTTCCGGGCGCAGCCAGGAGGCCACCGCTGGGCCGTTGCCCACCAAATTTAGAACATATATTGGCTAGAGGCCTGAGCAGCACATCAGAGTACAGGGCTCACTGTATTTGGGCCCCTTGGCCTTGATGTGGCCGAATTGTAGCAAAGCACTCTATAGAGTGCCATGCCCATGCTGCTGGCCTGAAAGCAGCTGTGCCAGTGTCACTGAACAGCCCTGCTAAGCTCATCAGCATTGTTTGTGGGCTCACCTGAATGCAGCCAGCGCCATGTCAATGTCCAGCCTTTCCAGCGCTGCCATGCCGATGCTCTTCCACACCTACGGAGAGTATGGAGAGTATGGAGGAAAGGGGTAAGACATAGGGGTGTCAGACTGGCAGGCAACAGGAATCGATCACAGTCAAGTAGGTAAGTTATGCAGCCAGTGGAGGGGGGTGGAGGAGGGTGCTGGAAGGATCGCTCAGGGTTGATGTACAGTAAAGCACATGCCTCACCAAAATTGTGTTATCGAGACCGCACAGCGCAGCGGCGTTTCAAATCTATGCATCAAGAGCGGAGTCATTTATATACCGTCCACCCACCTCAGGGCTACGCAGCTGCATGGCGCTCTCCCAAGCCGCCTTAAAACGACCCAGACGTAAACACTGTTGCAGCCTGAAGGTAGGTCCAGGGGCGAGAGGGCAGGCAAGGGTAAAGAGTCCAGGGCTGCCAATGTTGGTCATGGGGGGTCTATGGCAGTCATGGGTGGTCTGATTTTCTGGTCACTGTATACCGGTACTTGCATATACCTGGAAGCCTAAACCCTTAACACTCAAGACCAAGGGAACCGTTATCCCCGTTAGGGTCGGCACCCCCTCTCATAAAGTGCTTCGTTGCTTTCACAGAATTCTGAACCACTTGTTTCCACCTGAGGTCCGAAGGAAGCAGCTTAAGGAAATAGCAGCATTAAAAGCAGCAGTAGGAGAAATAGCAGAAGCGGAAGCGGCAGAACCAGAACATCCGGACTTGAAGTCGGGGGGGGCCTACGCTCGCTATCCCATCGTTTTCAAGGGCTGATGAATAGCAAGTGCGTTTAAGATTGGTTGCCTTATAGGAGAAATGAACCATACCGGTAATCATAATGTAACTGCCGCATTTTGCACACAAAAAAACGCGTCATCGCGCAACGGGATGGTTGAACAGCCTGTCAGCAGTATCAACTACCGATTCCATTACGCATCACTAGCTACCTGCTAGTACCGTACTGGTACACTAAGCACTAGTTGCCTGCTAGTACCGTACTGGTACACTAAGCACTAGTTGCCTGCTAGTACTGTACTGGTACACTAAGCACTAGTTGCCTGCTAGTACCGTACTGGTACACTAAGCACTAGTTGCCTGCTAGTACCGTACTGGTACACTAAGCACTAGTTGCCTGCTAGTACCGTACTGGTACACTAAGCACTAGTTGCCTGCTAGTACCGTACTGGTACACTAAGCACTAGTTGCCTGCTAGTACCGTACTGGTACACTAAGCACTAGTTGCCTGCTAGTACCGTACTGGTACACTAAGCACTAGTTGCCTGCTAGTACCGTACTGGTACACTAAGCACTAGTTGCCTGCTAGTACCGTACTGGTACACTAAGCTCTAGTTGCCTGCTAGTACCGTACTGGTACACTAAGCACTAGTTGCCTGCTAGTACCGTACTGGTACACTAAGCACTAGTTGCCTGCTAGTACCGTACTGGTACACTAAGCACTAGTTGCCTGCTAGTACCGTACTGGTACACTAAGCACTAGTTGCCTGCTAGTACCGTACTGGTACACTAAGCACTACCTACCTGCTAGTACCGTACTGGTACACTAAGCACTAGTTGCCTGCTAGTACCGTACTGGTACACTAAGCACTAGTTGCCTGCTAGTACCGTACTGGTACACTAAGCACTAGCTACCTGCTAGTACCGTACTGGTACACTAAGCACTAGTTGCCTGCTAGTACCGTACTGGTACACTAAGCACTAGTTGCCTGCTAGTACCGTACTGGTACACTAAGCACTAGGTGCCTGCTAGTACCGTACTAGTACACTAAGCACTAGTTGCCTGCTAGTACCGTACTGGTACACTAAGCACTAGTTGCTTGCTAGTACCGTACTAGTACACTAAGCACTAGTTGCCTGCTAGTACCGTACTGGTACACTAAGCACTAGTTGCCTGCTAGTACCGTTATGGTACACTAAGCACTAGTTGCCTGCTAGTACCGTACTGGTACACTAAGCTCTAGTTGCCTGCTAGTACCGTACTGGTACACTAGGCACTAGCTACCTGCTAGTACCGTACTGGTACACTAAGCACTAGTTGCCTGCTAGTACCGTACTGGTACACTAAGCACTAGTTGCCTGCTAGTACCGTACTGGTACACTAAGCACTAGCTACCTGCTAGTACCGTACTGGTACACTAAGCACTAGCTACCTGCTAGTACCGTACTGGTACACTAAGCACTAGTTGCCTGCTAGTACCGTACTGGTACACTAAGCACTAGTTGCCTGCTAGTACCGTACTGGTACACTAAGCACTAGTTGCCTGCTAGTACCGTACTGGTACACTAAGCACTAGTTGCCTGCTAGTACCGTACTGGTACACTAAGCACTAGTTGCCTGCTAGTACCGTACTGGTACACTAAGCACTAGTTGCCTGCTAGTACCGTACTGGTACACTAAGCACTAGTTGCCTGCTAGTACCGTACTGGTACACTAAGCACTAGTTGCCTGCTAGTACCGTACTGGTACACTAAGCACTAGTTGCCTGCTAGTACCGTACTGGTACACTAAGCACTAGTTGCCTGCTAGTACCGTACTGGTACACTAAGCACTAGTTGCCTGCTAGTACCGTACTGGTACACTAAGCACTAGCTACCTGCTAGTACCGCACTGGTACACTAAGCACTAGTTGCCTGCTAGTACCGTACTGGTACACTAAGCACTAGTTGCCTACTAGTACCGTACTGGTACACTAAGCACTAGCTACCTTCTAGTACCGTACTGGTACACTAAGCACTAGCTACCTGCTAGTACCGTACTGGTACACTAAGCACTAGTTGCCTGCTAGTACCGTACTGGTACACTAAGCACTAGTTGCCTGCTAGTACCGTACTGATACACTAAGCACTAGTTGCCTGCTAGTACCGTACTGGTACACTAAGCACTAGTTGCCTGCTAGTACCGTACTGGTACACTAAGCACTAGTTGCCTGCTAGTACCGTACTGGTACACTAAGCACTAGTTGCCTGCTAGTACCGTACTGGTACACTAAGCACTAGTTGCCTGCTAGTACCGTACTGGTACACTAAGCACTAGCTACCTGCTAGTACCGTACTGGTACACTAAGCACTAGCTACCTGCTAGTACCGTACTGGTACACTAAGCACTAGTTGCCTGCTAGTACCGTACTGGTACACTATAAGCACTAGTTGCCTGCTAGTACCGTACTGGTACACTAAGCACTAGTTGCCTGCTAGTACCGGTGTTCAATTCAGGTCAGTGGACCGCTTCCTCAACAGCCCAAAGGATCCCAACATGCTGCCACACAAGGAATTTGTCGAGGAGAGGCCTGCCAAGATGACCCGCACATGCTAGGCGCACAGGCGGTCTAACACACAGCTCTTACACTGCGGCAGTGGTGGTGGTGGATGCAGACTGTTTCAATGACAGATTAGCTTATTGTGGATAGGAAACCAACAGCATGAGACAAAAAAATCGAGACAAAAAAAACGAGATAAAACATATACGGTAGTTTTCCCCTGGTTTTCTTGGGCTTGCAAATTCAAAAATGAATTAACGGTAGCCTGTGCAGAAAGAATTCAATGTTTAGCCCTAATGAACGTCTACAGTCCTGAAATTATCTAAGCGAGACTACAGTACCGGTATATAGCACCGTTATATTTTTATTGATTCATGTTTCCAGCATTTGGAAGGGCTGAAGAACTGGTGTTTTATTTGTTCTTCGGTGCTTTTAAGTGGAAGCTTCAATACCCCTACGTTTTACAAAATAACGTGTGCACACGCGTAACTGGATGTTTGAGCCTATCGTTATCACATAATACCGGTTTCATAGGGCAGCCTATTCTTTCAGTCTGAATATACAGCTGTGTGTTAGGGATACACAACTATCATGTATCCAGACCAGTCGTTGGATGCATGACTCCCCGATACACCAGTGGGGTCGCTGTCAGCGGTAGTGCTGCACAACCCCAGCTGCTTAACTTCGGACCAGCCACCCTCGCATGTCTTCTATTTGACTAACGAAGCGAGAGCGCGACGGCAGTATACCGGTAACATAATTAATATACATTAATATGTTATCATGTTGCCTATGCCTAACCATATGAGATACCAGTTGTGTGCAGTTTTTTGGACCTTAATATAAATTTGCATGCATGAGTTTATGCGGCCATGAGAGTGCTTATTGGTCGTGTGCCCGTACTGTTTCTGCCTGTCTTTTCTTGGCTGCCGACAGGGGACACATACGCACCGGGCTGTTTTGTTTGTGCCAGCACCTCAGGTTTTGATGTTTGGGCAGCCTTAGTTACTCCTAATTTGTTGTCCAAGCAAAATTAACATACTTACTCCCGGCACTGTTTAAGCGCACTAACGCACGCAGCAACTCCGTGTATCCCCCCAAACAAAATATTTGTGCGTTGTGTTTAATGCGGTCTGCATTAGTCCAGGGTCAGAAGACATTGCTGCAGACAAAGAAGAAACGATGATGGCTCAAAGATTAGAAACTGTGAGTCTTATAACGGCATTTTCCAAGAAAAAACAAAAAATAGGCTAGGTGTGAACTGCCTGTCAGATTCTGTTTGCAGTGTCCCCCCCCCATGGTCCCACCTCTTCTGCGGGGCTGCTTTGTTCACGTTGTCGTTAACCTGAAGGGTTCTGCGAGCATCACGGATGGCATCATCTTCAGTGTTGTCTTAATTCTCATCCTCATCAGTGTTCTTCTCATCCTCACCCTCATCAATGATGGGCACCAGTGATCATATAAATCTGACCCAGACCCCCCTTGGCAGGCTGAACAGCGCCAATCACAAGCTGGCCTGTGGCCCCCCCTCCGTTTTCCTTCCAACTGCCCTCCCTCCCTCTTGTCCCCACACCCCACTTCCCTCCCTCCTGTCACCTCTCCCCTCTCCTTGTCTCCCCCCTGTCCTCCTCACCTGTGCGTCTCTAGGACGATGGTGTCCAGGGCCCCACTCTTGAGGCGGCAGCCAATGCTCCCGTTGCAGCAGACCAAGGGGGTGTGTGAGGCCTGCAGGGACTGTTTCCCGACAAAGTCAATCTTGGCACCTGGAGGGGGAGCAAGAGTGGAACAAATGTGAAGAAAGAGGATATGTGACATAGGGGAAAAAGAGGGCACGCAAATAAATCAGGACGAGGATAAATGTTTGCGCTGCGACGCAGAGGGTGTGTGGGTGCAAAAGGGGGCTTCGCTTGCCCAACTTGCATGCCGACCTCTAGCTTGCCTGGCAACCGAGTGGGACAGTATATATGGGACTGTGATATCTTATATCTATCACATAAGATACAGAAAATATGACGTATTTAATTGCAGGCTTCTAATTGGACCAGGGCAGCTGGTTCAACAACTAGCACCAAATGAATCAACCCCACATGCTGTGCTACTAGGGCCACCACTTCCAAGCCACTTCAAAGACATAGACCGCCTCCCATCAGTATAGAGCACAGCCCTGCCCCGCCTCGCCCCTCCCCTCCCCCATGTGCTCAGTCCCTCGTTTCTTCTCAGTGGGCTCCAGTGGGGCTGATGGAGGAGGAGTGTTACCCAAACAGCCACACATCAAGCATTCATCTGTATTTCCTCCAAACAATGTTCAGCAAAGATCTGGCTTGTGAGGCTGACCGGGCAGTACACAGTGCAGAGAGGCCTGACCCTTAAATCAGGGGCCAAAAACCTTAACCCCCCCCTGTCACCCTCCCCTCTTCTCCTGCCTGTGAGGCTGACCGGGTAGTACAGGTACACAAACAGCCCGGAGCCGTCCGCCACCACAAACACCGAGGGGTCCATCACGTCCCACATGACCGTCTCCGCTCTCCCGTTAAAGTCAGGCACGCGAATCACCTGGGAGGGAGGAGAATATAGGTTGAGGAGTGGGCGGTTGGAGGATGGGGTAAGGGGCCGGTCACCTAGGGGGGCGACCCGTCCCCCAAAACAGGGGGGGGGGGGGCGGTATTGAGCCTGAACACACAGAGGGATTGACTGGGAAAGCCATGTTTTATTTGTTTTAAAAAGCTTAAATCTCTTGCTATGCCGCATCTGCCTTTTATTGAAAGTAGCCTTATAGCATGCTGCATGACCTCTGCTTGACTCATGCGCTTCCACAGTGATGCCTTCAAAGGCTGCCCATGCTGATGGATCGCATAACGCAGCTGCCTTGCCCTTGTCGCCGCCCTAAAGAATAAGCAAAACTCAACCATGTCGAGCTTGCTGAATGCTTCTAACATCGAGCACTCTGTGATTGACGTAAAACAGTAGACACCACATGGTTCACAGCTCTGCAGGGGCCTTGTGCGGGGAGGTGATGTTATTTCTTACACATTTCTTTAACATTCAATCTTAGTCAATAACTCTGTTGTGGAGATTTGGGCCCTAAGGCCCCAAGAAGCTTGATTGGGTGCACTTTTTGCGTCACCACTGTACCTGAGGGCCGCACAAGCGACCCAGGCTTCTTAAACCACTTAATAACACCAATTGGAAATGTACCCAGCAATGTTAGCCGGGGAATGGGTCCCAGCTTGGGGAGCACAATGAGGGTTCAGATGTTCAGGTTTGCTAGAAAGGTTTCTGATTAAGTTATTAAAAATAATATGAATACCAGTAGGTCAAGTACTGGTATAAGGGAGCGTGGCACGACAGGAAGTTAGAGATAAATATTCAGGGGTGTGGGGAATAGGGGACTAGGGGACTAGACACTAGGGGAGGGGCCTAGGGGACTAGGGATTCGAAGCAACATTGAAGGCGAGGTTTTGTATATAGTGGAGATTAAAGGTTTGGAATAGGGCACAGCAGGGGCTCAAAGGTATGAGTCAGGGAAGGGGTCATGACAGGGGATTTAAATATGGGGTGGAGGCATTGCAGAGGAAGGTGGTGGTGATGGAGTTCGGAGAAAGAAGGAGAAGTATCCAGAGGAAGGTCGATGGAGGTGAGGGGAAAACAATACAAACGGATCAGCTCATAGGGCGGCATGCGGCAGATTAGAGAGTCCAGGCAGCCTGACCTGTCACATCTGTACCCATGCACCCCCCTCTTTACAGGACGACCTCCTTGCTCACAGGACCGTGTTCCCACTGGTTTGTGAACTGGGTTGATCTAAAACATGGGGCCTTGTATTGATATATCTCGGCACCATGATTTATTTCAGAAACGTATATTGGGCCTAACAAGTAGAACGGAGAGCCAAATCTAGTGCTCCCCCCCTTTCATGTCCCAGCTCCCACCTTATCTTTGACGGTATGCTCACCCACCCCCACGTTCTGTGTCTGAGCCACCACCTGGTCGTTGACTGGATCAAACACGTTAAGGTCTCCCTGCTCCTACTTATCCCCCCTGGTTCCAGGCACCAGGTTCAGAATTCAGACCCTGCTTCACCCTGAACCCTCAGGGCCCACCTGGTCATTAACGGGGTTGAATACGTAGAGGTGCCCCTGCTCATCCTCAAACACCATGCGGGAGCCCTCAGGCTGAGGGAAGATACGCAGCACTGCACCCTCCTCATGGCGGAACTCATTCACAGGGGAGCAATCCTGTGGGGGGTGAATCGGGTTAATCGGGGATAGGGAAATAGGCAGCGGGGACACATGCTCGGGCTGTGGGAATATGTGCAGCACCACACCCATTTTGTGGCAAAACGCATTAACAGGGAAGCAATCCTAAGGGGGGGATTAACTAAGCAGGAGTTTCTTCAGGAATGTATGGACAGGAAATCATGGACGTCGTCAGCAAGTTTGTCACCGCTCCCTTCTCATGATAGGAATCATTACCTGGGGAGCAGGGAAAGTCTGTGGGGGCACACACACGCTGCAGCCATCACCTCCCCCCTGTTTCTCCCGCACAGACCCTTTCCAATGATTCCTCCCTGCACCTATGTTAGCCAGTTACTAAGCAACAATGCCCTCCCTGTCGCTGGTCACAACCAAGTGGACGTGACCGCCAGTCAGTATACCGTAGACGTCCTTTGCCTCCGCGAGATATTTATCTTGTTTTCCCGTCGCGCCTTATGAAAACCTCAGCTTCGGCGGATAAATCCACTTTGGGGACGTCAAAAAGTTATCCAGTGAAGCGCGCTATAGCTAAAACCTATATATATTTCGTTCGCGGAGGCAAAACATGTCTACGATAAATCACCTCTCCCTCCTCCCTCCCTGCAGCCCCTTCTCACCTTAGCCAGGTAGTACGCAATGATGCCCTCCTTGCAGCTGGTCACTATGAAGTGGCGTGTAACAGCTACAGACGTGATGGTCTGCTGCTGGCCGTTGGGAGGCAGGTACATGTCAAACGTGTCCAGCTGCTCTCCACTGGGGATCTGTTTGGGACGGGTCAAGGGTTTAAGATGTAGATATGAGGAGGGGGGCAGGGTTTAGGTTTCAGATACGCGTGGGGGGGGGCTCAGGGTTAAAATGTGTGTGGAAAGCAAGAGCTGAGATTGGTTTGGCATTCTGTGGGGTACAAGGGTTTGGGTTCGACATTTGTGAGTATGTGGGGGAGGGGGTATGGTTGATATATGTGCGGGAGGAGAGGGTCTGTGGTTCAGATATGTTTGGGGGATGAGGGCTTAGGGATGCAATCTGTGCTGGGGTCCATGATTTAGAATGAAGTGTCTCGGATACATATCTGAGCGGGTGTCCAGGGTTAGGGAGAGGCAGACACTCTGGTGTTGCAGGGACTTTGCTGCAACACCTGCACATCAATATCAAACAAGCCCCGCCTCGCCTCCAAGGGGTGAAGGGAGGGACCTGTACCCTGCTCTACAAGGGATGGAGGGAGGGACCTGTACCTTGCCCTCCATCAGCAGCACCACATGCTTGTCTTCTTGATCCCTATACACTCCACGGCCCAAAGCCACCTACACCCTGATGCGCCTCACCTCAATGGGATGGACCTGCACCCGCCCCTCCATCAGCAGGGCCACATGCGTCTCATTCAGCTTAATGCACTCAACAGACCCCATGTACTGGCGCTGAGTCACCAACGTCCCGTCCCGCTGGCTGAGGCGGTAGAATGCGACCTGAGGAGGAGGTCACAGCTACAACAGTCATGTATGGAGCACATACAGGAGACATATGAGAAGATGACATACAAATATCCCAATCCCAATGTCACCCTTCATCTCAGCTTGGCAAGCAATGCTGCAAGCAAGCGCATCCTTGCTGGTTGTTGTTGTTGCGTCCCCTATTCCATAGCCTCCTACTCTGCCCCCCTGCCGTAAGTTCTTGGCAAGTATTCAGAGGTCCACCTACCCGAGGTCCACACTTCAAGGTCCTCACCTCAGAGACCCATCCTTCTCTATCTACCTGGTTGTTCATCCCGATGGCAGCGTGATGGGGTCCAAGCCCACAGAAAGCCGGTTCTTTCTCGATGTCCAGCTTGATGGGGGCGCTGCGGCGGCCGATGTCCACGATGGACATTTCGAGCAGGGACGTTAGGTATAAGACCTGAGGGGGGAAACAGGGGAGAGGCAAAGGTCGAGGCGATCAGGGAACAGGCAAGAGATATGCCTTACTTGGGATACAACCATGGCCCAGGCAGGGGCTGGGGCAAGACCAGGGACACAACAGGGCAGAGGCAGAGCAGGAGGCAGGGCATGACAAGCAAACAAGATGCAGGCTAGGCGTGTGGCGAGGCATGACGTACAAACATGGCAAAACAAAGGCAAGGCACTGGTGATTGAAAACCTTGGAGAGGCAAGGGCAGCGGTAATGAGAGTGTTTTGAGGCATTCCACCTTCGCTATCTCGCTGACAGACCAGGGAAATATACAGGGTTGCATGTGTATTCTCAGCTCTGAACCCTGAGTCCTGGACCTCATCAATGCAAGAGGTTCAAGGCTGGATATTCAGGGATGAGCTTTTGGAGCTTAGGGGTCAGAGCCGATAGCTAAGAACCTAAGGTTCAGTCTGATAGCTAGGAGCGTGCGCTTACGATAAGGGCAAAGAGCTTTGGGTTTCAGGCAGATGTTTCAAAACATGTTTGAGCTTGGTTCAGCTACCATCAGCCACATCACGGCCTCATGTCTGAGGTGCGTGGCGCTGCAAGCCTAGTGGTGGTCGCCGGCCAACACATGGTCTGGTGTGCACCGCGATGGACACAGGTTGAAAGTGTGTACGTAATAGGGGCTACGCTGGCGGATGCGGCGCCCGCTTGCTGGAGTCCCACAAAAAGACTGAAGGGTTGTCAGTCATAGGATTCAGGATCAAAGATTTAGGGTTGTGGTGGCTATGGTACCCGCTTACTTGTGTGCCATGAAAGTCTGACACGACAGGCAGCGCCGCGAGGTAGGACCTCAGCTGGCCGTTGGATGTGCCCACTGTCAGCACCTGCCCGTCCCTTGTCCAGGCAACCTAAATCACGACCAGGCGAAAAACAAGTGTGGAAGTGCACATTTAGGCAGGCAGGGACCTCAGCTGTCCCCTGGGTGTCCCCCGGCAGTCTGCATGTGCCCATCTCTTGTCCAGGCAACCTGAGCATGGCCAGAGCGGAGAATGTGAGAGTCAAACCATGCAAGTCAGATTCAAGGGTTCAAGACTGTCCCTGAACCCTTGACTGAAACATAAGTGCAAACCCAAGCAAAGGAGGCTTCAGCAACCCACCTACCCTCAACTATCCACCCTACGCATTTCCAAACCATGTGTGGCCTCCGCAGCCCCGGTCGCCCCCAAGGCAGGGCTTGAGCCCGCACCCAGGTTCTCGGTCTCCATGATGGGGTCTACATTGATGGCATCCAACATTATAAAGCCGATTGGGTGCACCTTCTCCACTTAACATAATGTACCCATGAACCCACCTTCTCTATTTGCATGCTGGGGTCCAGGTCGATGGCGTCCCCCTTGACCTCGCAGTACTCAGTGCCTGACACGTCCATGATGCGAACCTGATTACTACCAGCTAGTGCGATGCGGCCCTGCGGAGCAAAACATGGATTAAGGGCTAGGGCTTCATGCAAAGGGCCCTCCAGGTTCAAGGGGGAAAGGCCTGGCATATCTAGGATGCGGACCTGGATCCTAAATGGCAGCGCAATCTGGCACTGAGGTGCGGAAAATGGGGGTGGGGGGGTTCAGGGGCGGCGGCGATGCGCAAAATAGGAGTAGGATGGGTTCAGGGGCGGCGGTGCGACGGCGGTGGTACGGCGGCCGGCGGCGGCGATGCACAAAATGGGAGTGGGGTGGGCTCAGGGGCGGAGGTGCAGATTGGAGGTACGGCCTTGCATGCAGGGTCACAACATACTGCCAGGCCAGGGCCTGTAGCTTTCCTCCTCCTCCTTCTCCTCCACACAAATGCGGAGGTGTGGATTGGAGGTACGGCCTTTTATGCAAGGTGTGATGCACTGCATGGATGCGGGCCGGTTCATGGGAAGAGGGGGGCATGGATGTTTTTGTACATGGACTAGCCTCTTCCTGAACATACCGGGAAAGCGCAATGTGACCATGCACTTGTGCGATGCACAACAGGGATGCAGAACACACTTTTATGGTAACAACGCGGACGAGGCCTCGGCCCATGCCACGTTGTTTCCCAACATTTTCCTCACGCCCCTGCGGGGCGAAGTTTTTTTTCTTTTGCAGGGCAAGGTCAGCCATTGAGGTGAGAGGCAAACATTCCTTCAACCATCCTTAGCTTCCCTCAACCCCCTCACGTCGGGTTTGAAGGTTAAGGGTCGTTAACCCTTTGCACATAGCGCAATATTGCCCGCTGCTTCCCTCCCTTCGGATTTACCCCGATTGGGAATTAATATGTGGGTTGACCCTAATCTTAGCTCATTCTTTTCATGAGTGCAGCTGATTCGGCCATGTCCAAAAGAGCGCCTAAGCAGGAGGCCTGGTTCATCTCCCTCTCTTTATCCTCTCTTAGGGCTATCCCCCTTTCCTGGCAGCTCCTCATCCCTTTGCCCTCACCTGTGCAGCCGAGTAGGCCATGTCTGAGAGCGCGTCAAGGTAGGAGGCCTGGTGCACCTCCTCCGCGATCTCCCGACTGTGCGAAGAGACAACCACGATCTGAGAGAATGTACAGGAATACGGGATGGGCACAAGAGGAGGGATCAGGTATACCATATATTAACAACTTACATGCGCCGCATCAACGGTTTATACCGTATACCGTACAACAAATTCCCCTTGTGATCTTATTAAACTGGCCTCAGGCCACACTTCAGAGGGACATCAACAATACGGAAGGGTATAGGCCATGTCATGAAAGTAATTTGGGAAACATGAAAAAACAGAAAGTTCGTGATGATGGACACGGTCATAATTAAACTCAAAGCCCCTCTCGTCAGTCCTTTAATCTTTGCGCCTCTAGAATTACAGATCCGGTGTCGTCCACATCATTTGCCACGTACAGGTTGTCTTGATACAGTATTTGTGTCTACCATATATATACAGTGATCAAGATCCCTACACAAGAGTAGGTGTCAACCCGGTGTGAACAGGGACATCAGATGGGGGCAAGATGTGCCATGAGATGACAACAATCTGAGGGAGGGGATATTAACACAGGATGGGCTACTAAGCTCGAGAGGAACGAGAAGACCACGGCAATATGAGAGAGGGGACAGACACGCAGAATGAGCAAAAGAGAAGAAGACCAGGACAATGCCTACAGCTTTCATCCCTAAACCGTAATCTCTATCCCTACGCACACGCACACACACGTACCTTTCCACACACGCGTACCTTTCCAGTCCGGAAGCCGACGAGAATGTACCCGTCCCCAAACCAGAGATGCTTCTGGATGTTTCCGTACTGCTCCAGGAAAGCGAGTTCCAGGGGCTTCTGCTCCTCAGCAACATATTGCATGATGTACAATGTCTTGCGCCCCACGTTGAGGGAGTAGGTGTTTTCCTGAGGCAAGCAATATATCATTTTACTAGGCCTGGCTTCTGTTCAGTCACGTTTTAGGAACCTCCGTCCCAAGGCGCCATGCATGGCCAGGCATACTGCTTGGGTCCGTGCTAAGGGTTGAGTGGTTGACCCCCAATTGGGCCATTGGCAGCCACGCTGAAGGTACACTCGTAATTGAGGAAAATTGAGGGGAAAACGTTGACAGTGAGCTAGGAGGTCAAGCAGGTAGCAGCAGCCAAATGAGGCAGCTGAGGGACAGATTTCGATTTCTGAGACCTTGACCACCAAAGCAACAACGGAGCAACATTCTTCGTCAAATAATCTGTGTGCACAAAAAGCAAACAATACGAAGGCGATTGTGGGCAATGCCGCAAAAATGCAGCAGAAAGCCTGAATCTGTGCTTTAGCTGATTGGGGTAATAAAGTGAGGAAACTGAAACTAGTAATTGATTTAGAGATAGGTGCAGTTGCAGGATTGGTGCAGAGCATGAAATTGGAGTGATGTCTTATTCGCTGATTCGTACTGCCTACCTCATATATTATGTGCTTCCTACCTACTGCTTCGAGTAGCCGTCATACTGCCTTTATCGTCCTTGTGTACTGCCTTCATCGTCCTAGCCTCCTAGAGTGAACCCCCGTACTGCCTACCTCGTGTTTGGAGTATCCATCGTCCTTCTTGTCAGAGACACAGAGGTCATAAGGGTCCCCAGTCAGAGTGAAGGAATTGATGGTCTCCCCAGTGGCGCCGTCTGTCAGGCTGACCTGAGAGGCGGGTAGAGACACAGAATATGGCGGCGCGGGGCGGGCAGGGCTCGGCAGTCATACAGCAGAACAGTTCAAGCAGCTCGGTGTGTGTAACCTCAGCAGAACAGCACAGGGACAAGCATCCCAGGACGGGCAGACGGGCCAAAGTAACAGCCCACTCCCACTCTGGATACCAGCCCCCCCCCTCACACTCCCACTCTGGATACCAGCCCCCCCCCCCCTCACACTCCCACTCTGGATACCAGCCCCCCCCCCTCACACTCCCGCTCTGGATACCAGCCCCCCCCCTCACACTCCCGCTCTGGATACCAGCCCCCCCCCTCACACACCCACTCTGGATACCAGCCCCCCCCCCTCACACTCCCACTCTGGATACCAGCCCCCCCCCCTCACACTCCCACTCTGGATACCAGCCCCCCCCCCTCACACTCCCGCTCTGGATACCAGCCCCCCCCCCTCACACTCCCACTCTGGATACCAGCCCCCCCCCCTCACACTCCCACTCTGGATACCAGCCCCCCCCCCTCACACTCCCGCTCTGGATACCAGCCCCCCCCCCTCACACTCCTGCTCCGGATACCAGCCCCCCCCCCTCACACTCCCACTCTGGATACCAGCCCCCCCCCCTCACAATCCTGCTCCGGATACCAGCCCCCCCCCCTCACACTCCCGCTCTGGATACCAGCCCCCCCCCCCTCACACTCCCACTCTGGATACCAGCCCCCCCCCCTCTTCACACTCCCGCTCCGGATACCAGCCCCGCCCCCCTCACACTCCTGCTCTGGATACCAGCCCCCCCCCCTCACACTCCTGCTCCGGATACCAGCCCCGCCCCCCTCACACTCCTGCTCTGGATACCAGCCCACCCCCCTCACACTCCTGCTCTGGATACCAGCCCCCCCCTTCACACTCTCCGGTTGTATCTCACCATCCTGTCCAGCCCCGCCGTGGCCAGCATGTTATCCTTGTTCCATACAGCAAACGCAATCTTCTTGGTGTGCTTCCCGACATAGGGGGTCTTCTTGCGCTCGCGGCAGTTGTAGATCATCAGATTACCCTTGGCTGTCCCCATGGCAAGGTACAGGCCATTCTTGGACCATGCTAGAGTAGAAAACTCCTGCGTCTGTGAATCCGAAAGGGGGTGTACTATGTAAGTCTGATTCATGCCAGCATGGCGCCATGCCCATGGCCAGGTAGGGTCCATTCGGGGACTACGCAAATGTGGGAAACTCCTGGATCTGTGGTTCAAGCAGAGGGGTTTCACATCAGGTTGATTCACAAAATATGGGTATTTCAGTAGAGTTCATATTCTGCACTTCAGGGACACTGCAACCTTCCGAAACCCATCCCCCTCACCATCCTCTCCCCCCCAAACCGTTCGCACCCTACCCCCTGAGCCTTCCTCATCCCATTCAGTAAGCCTTCGGCATCCTCTCCCTAAACCCTCATCCTCCCCACCTCATTACTATCCTCATCCTCATCCCACCCCTTCACCACAATGCAACCTGCCTTAAACTCGGTCTCGATCTTCTGAACATCCTTCCCGTTTGACCAGATAAAGATTGTGGTGTTGCCCGCAGGCAAGATAGCCAGCTGCTCGTTAACGGGGTCCCACTGTGCAAGGAGGCATCACTCGTATCAGAATATGCAGGCAGCATCAGCTTGTTTAATGAGTCCCACTGTGTATACAGGGATCAATCAATCAGGGCACACATGCAACAGCTGTCAGTTCACAGAGCCTATTGCACTGGCAGGCAGAACTCTCATTACAACACACAGGCAGCAGCTGCTTATTGAAGGTGCTCTGTACTTGCAAGACAGGTATCAGCAGCGTTTTGAAGGTGCCCAACTGCAATTGCAGGGCAGGCAGAGCTGCTTGTTGAAGGTGCAAAACTGAAACTGCAGGTGACACAATGGATAGAAGGTGCAACATTGTACTCGCAGGGCTGGTAGCAGCAGCTTTTAGATCGTGCCCCACTGCACTTGCAGAAAATAAACCCGCCCAGTGTTCTGCCAAAGGTGGCCTGGTGTGCAACAAAGGAAAAACAGGGGGCCCAGGCCTGCAGCCATGCATCCTGGAACTTCTTGGTTCCTCGAGTGTCCAATGTAGCCATGCTGCGATGTGGTTATGTAGGGAAGGCCGCAACAATGTACTTCTCACTGCCTCCTCGTTACGCATGTGCCGCACACCCTCATTCTTATGTCCCCCACTCAAGTTATTCATCTAAATGTCAGCTACATCTGAAGATGCAGCCAAGGTTGCATGGCGTGACAAGCTCTGTATGTTGGGCCATAGCGCCTCCCACATGGTTCGGTCCCGGCTCAGAAGGTGGTCTGGTGCGCACTTCACATAAAACCACCAATTTGTACAATATATTTGCTGTTTTAAGATACAGCGGCCTCCAATGGTCCAATGGTACAGGCTCCCACCTGCAGCTCCGCGCATGAAGGCTGGCTGGAATCCATTACTTGCACCTCTGACTGCGGTAGCGGCACCTCATCTACCAGCTTGCCATTACGGTCCAAGATGTTCACTTTCCTCTGATGTATCATGAAGAAGCATAGGGTGGATTGGGTCAGCATGAATCATGTCAGGGATGGGCAGAGGCAGACACCTGCCCAACATGCCCGTGCATGCACGCATGGTGCATGGTGCATTCGCATGGCATGTCGTGAAAGTTGACTGGAGGTGGTGCTCTGATGACGAATGCTACGCACGAATCATTCTGGATGAAATTCACCTTGGGTCCAGCAGCGGCCAAAAAGTTGCCTTTGGGACTCCATTGGAAGATGACCTTCCCGTTCCCCAGCAGGTCCTGGTTGACGTCGAACACCTTCTTCTGCGCGGTTGAAATAATATTTTCAAGGCAACAGCATATCAACTGCGCTGGCGCGGGCGGGAGCTCCTTTGCGAAGACAGGGTGCCCGAGCAAGTGGAAAAAGTCGAACTCGAGAGTGCAGAGAAACGACACTCACCATTACTCGCTGATTTAGATATTGGATGATATCTTCCCTCTAATCTGCCTTCATGTTAAAAATACCAGCGGGAGAGAAGCATGACTAGTCGGAGGGAAGGAACTTTTCGGGACGCGGACTGCAGTGCGGTCGTCGCAGGATTGAAGGGAGAATGAATGTAAAAATGTAAGCAATGGAAAGGGTAAAACGCTGGTATCACATCAACGCGATGGTCGTAAAATTTTCTCCAGGTCAACCGACTCAACCAGAAACACTGTCCCCGCCACCCTGCGCCCTGCCAAGGCTCCAAATCAAGTGACGACGACCAGTATGCGTCGAAGCATGGCAGCATGGCTGCCAGATCTGTAACATCCTGCCTACTGTAACACCGCCCATACTGCCTTTCGTTCCCCTGGTATATGGTACAGCTTGCCTACTTGAACACGTCCTATTTGGTCATGGTTGTGAATACCGCCAACCTCGCTCTTTACCCTTGACTCAGATGATCGTCGGCGTGAAACGGCTGGCTGCATACCAAATGTCACGTGTAACATGGCCTTGCGGGAGGATCATGATTTGCGTGTGGGGTACTGTATGAGCGTGCCAGCGTGGATACAAAACGACAAAATTGCTGGCCGGAATGTTCAAGTTGGCGTGTCAAGTGTTCATCAGGTAGGGAGCGGGCTAGACTGCTGGTGCCATTCTTCTGTGTGCAGGTGTGTGGGGGGTAGGCGTTCGAGCAGGCAACGCTGGTCCCATTATCTGTTAAGAACAGTCAATGGCGTCACACCTCTGGGCCCTGCTCAAAAAAGGCTCGGCCGCGTGGGCGCCTACCTAAAATGTTGGGAGGAAAGATGGAAAGAAACACAGAAGGGGGCAGGACAAAAGAAAGGAGGGACAAAAGTGGGAAATAAAGTGAAGGGGCAAAACAAAAGGCTGAAAAAAACAGAAAACCGGAGACTTTATTTGCCTCCGCTAAGGCCCAGAAATTTTTATTGTTTATTAATCGGAATATGCAGAAAACACGTTGTCGTAAGGCGCTCGGGCCCAAATCAATTCTTTAGTAAGCCGCTCACCGCACTGGACAACTGCCCCTAACCCCACCGAACGTTCTCAAACTTGGGTTGCGCAGTGCCGTTGTTACAGTAAGTAAACTGGTCGCGGTGCAGGTATTGCATGTGCATCTGTACGGTGCCAGTGTGTGGACAAGGTGTGACGTGCGCGCGCACAAGCAATTGTTTAATATTGCGTGATAAGCCGCACATGCGTCTATGAGTTAATTGTTTCAGTATTTTTTAAGCCGCGAAGGAAAATTAACATTAATTTCTTGCGGAGGCAAAGCGTGTCTACAATACACAGGAAGTTCCAACCTCTGAAAATTGTCTACGCCTCAACGATATCTACCACAAGCACAGTGCACACGCCATGCGGTACCTGCTGGGCCCTTGAGAGGGGCAAAGATACTTCAGGCTGCCTTTTCCTTTTTGGGGGGGGGTATTTCTTTCTCTTTTGTGTTCTTCTCCTTCTTTCCCAATTACCTTAACTTTCTTTTCTTCCAATGGGACAGTTGGGCGCCCACGTGGCTGAGCCTTTTTGAGCAGGGCCCAGAAGTGTAATGTCATTGACCTGCTGGGCCTTGTTGAATGCTCGGCCACGTGAGGCTGGTTGGGAATGACTAGGCTCAATTCCAGCTACCATGCACAGCCTGCGCCATGACATGCTCCGACGGATATGCCACCCTCATATGTGAGAGGAGAGGAGCATGGAACCCGGCGTTCTAGGCGGGGGAGAGAGAAGATCCTGTGGCGGGTTCGATCCCTTAACATCTGGATATGGAGGCCACCAGCGTTTTACCACTAAACCATTTCTCCCCTTCCATTCAGAAAGAAAGAAAGCTACGCCCTTTTAGGGCGTGGAGGTTAAGGAAGCAACGCAGCTTGGGGCCATAGCCACATCCGCGCCATTACCATGAGGCAAAAAGAAAGAAGAAATTCCTCATGGTGGTTTTCTCTTATGGGCGTGCTTTATTGGCCCAGTGACAGGCTTTGTGGTGGAAAAATCATTTGAGTTTGCGTCTGGTTTACACTATGTTGTGCAAGAGTTGTATCGAATGGACATGCATTTTCTGGGCGCATTTCTTAGCATGGAACGCGGTGATCCTAAGAGACATCATGGCTTCAATTGTGTGCTTATTATAAATAGTGGCCGATGTGCCAAGCAAGATTGGAATAATTTTTATGTTGTTTCGCTGGTGCCCGTTCACGATCAGGGTCGGTGTGCTGGTTTAGGCAAGCTTTTAATTGGTCCCCATACTCGGTGTCTCTGCAATACTTAAATTCCCCAATGTGGACTACAACGTCCTTCTTTTTTCCTGTCGTTTGCATCAACAGCATGTCAGGCTGCATTTTTGTTTTCCTTTGGACGGCTCCAAGTGTTGGTGCCTCAGCGTGGGGGATAAGGTATGTGGGAACTGTATTCATCAACATGGCTGGTGTCGCACCATAAAGCAGTAAACGTGCCAATATGGTAAACTCCGGAATCTCCGGTAAAGGCGCCTTAGAGAAGTGTCCTTCTACTCATAAACACGGTACATTACCGTACACACAGACTCCTTGTACTTCAGACAAGAGCTGTTAACTGGCTACTGTAAGGTTCGGCCCTAGCAGGAAGTCTCTCTGCCTAGGGGTAATGTCTGGGTGTCCCTGTCTTGTGGGTACCGCCCCTACTACTTCACTCTGAGAGCGGGGATGCTCGGGGTTGCGAAGGAACGGCGACGGAAGTGACTTTGTCCGTGGGTTTTGTCGCCGGGCGGACTCAGCTGGAAGCTGGTACGCCGAGAGCTCCTGGTCGGCTTTGCGCCTCCTGGTCTATTTAGGTGAATATCTGCTTGGGACTGCTTGCCTGATTAGTCGTCTCCGATGGACGAGTAGTCAGGGATCGGCACCGTAGGTCGCGTGCTCTTCAGGGCGAGCTCCGTAGATGGCGTCGGCTGGGGATGTCCAGTGATATGGATGGGGCTCGCTTGTCACTTGCTTATGCTATCACCACTTTCCGTGGTGCTAGACTTGACTGAAGTGTAAGGTACTGACTTAGTGGCGAGCAAGGGCTAGTATACGTGAGAGCTAGGCCTATACTCTTTACACCAGAGGCCTGTCCTTCAAAAGGGACAAAAGTAGTAGCTTAGGCAATTGCCGGGATACAGGGACCCGGCAGGCCCAATTCAGAGTACAGATTATGCTAAATCACCCTGCGTAAGCGGGTTTCTAGGTCTCAGTTCAAATCCGGAGACTCCGCAGATAAGCTGCGGAGGCTCCGCGGCCGCTAACTGCGGCCTAAACGGTTATGTCACGTATACGGTAACATACTGTGACAGCTGTCGCACCATAAAGCAGTAAACGTGCCAATATGGTAAACTCCGGAATCTCCGGTAAAGGCGCCTTAGAGAAGTGTCCTTCTACTCATAAACACGGTACATTACCGTACACACAGACTCCTTGTACTTCAGACAAGAGCTGTTAACTGGCTACTGTAAGGTTCGGCCCTAGCAGGAAGTCTCTCTGCCTAGGGGTAATGTCTGGGTGTCCCTGTCTTGTGGGTACCGCCCCTACTACTTCACTCGCCCCCCGCTCCTCAGCGTTAAGCCTAAAGGGCATGCGCTGGGAGCCGGAAAAAGGGGTCGGTACTGAAAGAATTCTGGAAAAATCTGTACGCCCAGAACTTGTCAGTTCCCTAACACTGAAGCCTCCTAAACATCTGACTGCAATCCAGCCAGTCGGAAAAAAAAATCCCCTGAAGAAAATCCACTGCAGGAAATGTGCTGCAGGACATCCACACAAGGAAATTCACCAAAGAAAAAATTCACTGAAACCCGTGGCGGACCCTAGGTCCACCCACGGTTCTGCACACTTGACAAAGGCCTCTGGGACCCTGATCTCTCTCCGGCCTGATCGGGGCACACAGAATCCGGTACCGTCACCAGTGTCATGCTTGGTTGCAGGCAATAAAGGGTCAGAACCCATCAGAAACCCTCAGCAACCATCAGAAACCATCAGAAATCATCAGAAACCATCAGAAATCATCAGAAACCAGAATCTTTAAAGTTCTGGAAAATATGTACGTAGAAGCTCAAATCGTCTTAGCAAATCTGCCTGGTTCAGGCCTTCTTCAAAAGAAAAAATCCACAGAGTCTCAGCTGATGCGCAATGCGCGGAATCCTACAAATCCAGGCTGTTCAGCCCACTACTGGCTAGCAAACAAAGAAATTTTCAAAGTTATCAGGTTAAGCTAAGAACAACCGCTGCTCTCGCCCCACTGCGCCATAGCCGCCTGGTCTTCAATGGCCACAGGAAATGTGCGCCGTAGCAGCGTGATCCGCCCCCTGCTGTGTTATCATCGCCCGAGTTGACTAATTCTCCTCGCTCATCATCTTCATAACATATCTACTACCGTAGCCTTGCTGCTACGGTGTTTGAGAAACAAATTTTCACTATGTTGCTGCGATAGCTTTAACTCCAATCCTGCATCTTCCGTCTTCGGTCCGCTGGCTGCCGGCCCACTGCCTGCCGGGTACTAGGACAAGCCGCGCTGCGTCTGCATTTTCTGCTCTGTAGGCGCCTGCCCGCTCCTAGCCAGTTACGGCGTGGGTAACGTCACGTGCTCAGCGGCCTTGCCGCTCTGGGCTCGGCCTCAGGTCTCGGTAAGCTCCGCAAGGGCTGACTCCTCCTCTTTGTTGGAAGCCTAGCGCCACCTTGGCCCATCTATGGACCGCTCGCTGGGTGACATTGGCTTCTCTTCATCCAAGGAATATCTTTCTCCAAAAAGTCTCTCCCTCCAAGAAGCCTCTCGCGCCTCCTCCTCCTCATCCGCCTCTTCCTCCTCTTCCGTTTCATTATCCTCTTCTGCCTCTTCCATCTCATTCTCCTCTTCTGCCGCATGCCTGTGATCTGTGACCAACAGGTCCCCCCTTTTCAGGGCGAACTTCTCCCACAGCACCACCTGCTGCGTCAGCACAGTGATCTGCTCCTCATCGGTCATGCACAAGTACCCTGGCACAGTGATCACGAACTTGCTCAGCTTGACCCTGGTGGCCACTGGCAGACCTTCATAGAACATGTGCGAGACCGAGTGCCTTCTGCCAAAGTAGTCCACTGCATCCCTGGAGATATGTAGCAACTCTGCTGTGGACAGGACTCTGTGCGCAAACGCCTCTACTGTCTCCTCTGGCTTGACCTCTGGATCCAAAGTGGTCTTGACTCCCAGCTTGATGTTGGTGATCGCGGATCTCTCATCCGAGGTCGGCTTTCCCACTTCCGCCTGAACCACCTTGATCCACAAGTGAGCAGCGAGGCCTCGCAACACTGCTCCTCTGCTGGGGCGATCCACTGCTGCCTGATCCGTTCCACTTCTCTGGCAATTCTGTTTCCTGCATGGGGCGCCGCCCTGATGGCTGCCATCAGCGGCCCCACGCTAGCTGGCTTGCTGTCCCAAAGCTTGACCAGCGACTTGATCAGCAGTGTCATAGCTGACGGCGACTGGCACGATCCAGCTATTTCTCCGGCCACCACAGCCAGCGCTGGCTGGTCATCTGACATTGCCAGCCTGTTGTGCGATCCCCAGTATCCACACGCCTGGCAATATTTCCTGGCTGCAACTGCGCCTGGGTGCGACATATCCAGGACTGGCACGTTGCCTTGGATGGCTGGGATCTTGGTGACCTTGGCCACCCCTGTCAGCTGCAGGACCATCTGTTGCTGCAGCTGCAGGGTCACTCTCGCCTGCTCCCTGTCGATTCTCTTCATTTCTTGGTCGCTGGACTCCTGCCTGGTTCTTGGCCTGCGCCTGTCCGCTCCCCTTGGCTCTGAATCCGCTGATTCTGAGCGCGATCCATATCCACCTCCTCTGCCTCCTGATGGACTGCGACCTGGATAGTATCTGTCGAATCTGTTGTCATCGTCCTCCCGATCTTCCCGTGATGGCTGTCTGCCTGCTCTTCCTGCGGAGCTTCTACTCCCGTCGCGTGGCTGCCTCCCGGTCTCACTTCTGCCTGGTCTGTCGCCCGACCCGGGCCTCCAAGGATGTGCTCTGCCCGGTCCTGCCTGCCCTCTGGGCGGCTCCTGGCTTTGCCGATCCTGCTGTGCTCCCCTGCTGCATTCATCTGTTCCCCTGGGTGGCTCCTGGCTTTGCTGCCTTGGCTGTTCCCAGCTGTCTGCCTGCCCCCTGGGCGGCTCCTGGCCTTGCCGATTTGGCTGTTCCCAGCTGTCTGCCTGCCCTCTGGGCGGCTCCTGGCTTTGCCGATTTGGCTGTTCCCTGCTGTCTGCCTGCCCCCTGGGCGGCTCCTGGCTTTGCCGGTACTGCTGTTCTTCACCGCTTGCTTGCCCCCTGGGCTGCCCTTGATTCTGCCTTCCTGGCTGCGTCCCTCCTGTGTAATTCCTGGCGTAGGAATCAGATTGCGTTTCCCCTCTGGTTTCCTGCCTTCTTGGTCCACTGCTGCACACACTGCCTGCAGGCTCGTCCTGTTGTGTTCCTCTTGCTGCGCCCTCTTGCCTTTTCCTCAGGAACTCCTCGATGTAATCCACCTGGGTTTCCTGGCATGTGTTCTCTTTGTCCTCGATTATGCGCAGGAGTGCATAAGACTCTTGCCTGTTTGCTCTGCGCGTTGCTACGCCTTGCTCAGCCATCCTGGCCAGCGATCGGCTAGTCAACTCCGCCCTTTCGCTGGCGGCTGGGCTACTGGCCCTGGGCTCTTCCCTGCCCCTTGGCCGCCCCCTGAGGCTTGGCTCGCTGCTGACCTCAAAAACCTCAGATCTGAGTGTTGGGGTTGGCGCGGTTCTTGCTTGCTGCTGCCACCTTTGGACTTCCCTGAGCTCCTCAGGCCGCTGCACCGCTGTTTCAAATCCTTCCCATACCTGGTCCTCCTCATCTTCTGGCTCAGATGCAGGTTCCACCTGATGTCCTGTTACCCCGTCGCACCATTCATCTGCGAAGGCCTTAACAGCAAGGGCTGCTTCGCGTCCTGCCCCTCCCTTGGACATCTGTCCAAGGGCGGCCAACAGCATTGCCCTGTCCTGCCCGGTGTGGGAAATACCCATCATGGCTTTTGTTGCCCATCCTTGCAGATGATGGGCCCTGAACTCCTCGATGGCTGTGACTTGATCCTGGAGCTGCGCGAATGTCCTGGAGCACACTTCCTTCCACAGGTTTGTTGCCCACTGCAAAAGTCCTGCCCAACCGAATGGCTGCATCTGCTTCTCTGGCTCCCCTTCGCCGCTCACCACATCCACGGCCCTGGAGCGCTCTGGCTCTCTAGGTCTGGTATCCTGCGCCTGTGCTGTACCTTGATAAAATCCGCGCAGGATTTCCTTGTGGCTGCCGCCTGCTCGCATCTGGCTGCTAGATCCCTCCTTGGGTGTCTGCACAGGTCTGCCCACACTGGGCGTAAACTTGGACAGCGGCGTCCCGTAAACTGTGGATCCCGCCCCTCTTTGAACCGGCACCCTGCGTGGTCGCATTGGCTGCCTTGGGCGCAGCCCTGTCACTGGCTGCCGCCCCTTCTCTTCTTGTATCGGATCAGGCAGCTCTTCCTCAGATATTAGGTCAGCCCACGGCTTTCCCACCGGTACAGCTGACTTTTCCTGTGGTTCTTTGCTGCTCTGCGGGGCCTGCCTGGTCACAGCAGGCTTGATCTCAGCTCCCTCGCGCTTGATCTCTGCATCACTGGCCTCAGCCGGGTCCTCACCCGGCTCCAGCCCCCTCTGGATGTTGGCATCCATGAGGTGCTCACATGCACTGTCGCTGTGCTCGCACTCGAACCCGCAGAACATGCATACTCTTCCGGGGTAATACCTCATGGCCTGACGCATGGCATTGCGGGTGTCCATCTGCTGCTGGCGGTCACCTGTTGCGCACTCCTCCCAGAGCCTGGCCAGCTCCACATCTGCAGGCACCGCAGCAGGGAATGCTACCAGGCACACATTCCTGCTGCTGCTGTTGTTCACGGGTGCTGGCACCGGAGACCTGCTGCTCCTAGCTTCATCCACGTCACTGCCAGCTGCCCTGTCTTGTGGCAACAGCGTCTGCAGTTTCTTTGCCAAGCGACGCTTCATCATCCTCAGCTGCCTGGTCATTCTCATCTGCCAGACAATCCCTGGCTGCCTGGCCATCCACAGCTGCCTGGCCATTCCTTTGAGCTTCTGCTGGTACCAGTTCACCTTTTCCCTCAGCATGGGTATGGAGATTCCCTGCTCCTCTGACCCCTCAGGATTCTCTGCCGCCTCCAGCTGTTTGCTGGCCTGCTGGGCCGCCCCTGGTTCTGATATTGGCACCTGGACCCCTCCTGGAGCTGCTGCCACTGGTGGTGTGACAGGCCCATCCTCTTCTGGCTGGTGCATCTGCACCAGCACCGGCGCCTGCCTGTGCTCGTGGTCCTCAACCTCACTTGGTCCAACTGGTTCCTCAGCCACCTGTTGGTTCAGCTTCTGTTCCCACGGATGCAGTTGGTCCGGCTCGCAGCCGCCGGCCAACACAGGTGTCACATGGGCTGCCTCCCTCGACAAACACAAACGTGACGCCTGCACCTGCAGTTGGCCTGGCTCACAGCCACCGATCCCTACAGGTGTCACATGAATTGCCTCCCTCTGCAAGCACCGTCGTGACGCCTGCAACTGCAGTTGGCCTGGCTCACAGCCACCGGCCACCACAGTTTTCACAGGAACTGCCTCCTTCTGCAAACACAGCCGTGACGCCTGCACCTGCAGTTGGCCTGGCTCACAGCCACCGATCCCTACAGGTGTCACAGGAACTGCCTCTCTCTGCAAATACAGCCGTGACGCCTGCACCTGCAGTTGGTCTGGCTCACAGCCACCGATCCCTACAGGTGTCACAGGAACTGCCTCCATCTGCAAACACAGCCGTGACGCATGCACCTGCAGTTGGCCTGGCTCACAGCCACCGGCCACCACAGTTTTCACAGGAACTGCCTCCTTCTGCAAACACAACCGTGATGCCTGCACCTGCAGTTGGTCTGGCTCACAGCCACCGATCCCTACAGGTGTCACAGGAACTGCCTCCATCTGCAAACACAGCCGTGACGCATGCACCTGCAGTTGGCCTGGCTCACAGCCAGCGGCCGCCACAGGTGTCACATGGGCTGCCTCCCTCGGCAAACACAGCCGTGACGCATGCACCTGCAATTGGCCCGGCTCGCAGCCACCGGTCACTGGTTTGGGTGAAAAAGCATTCCCTATCGGAACACAATTGATCAGGTGCAGCTGCTCGCTAGCTACCGGGCTATCCTGCCTGGGTGGGCCGGCACTCTCTGCCGTAATACAGTTGATCAGGTGCAGCTGCTCGCTAGCTACCAGGCTATCCTGCCTGGGTGGGCCGGCACTCTCTGCCGTAATACAGTTGATCAGGTGCAGCTGCTCGCTAGCTACCAGGCTATCCTGCCTGGGTGGGCCGGCACTCTCTGCCGTAATACAGTTGATCAGGTGCCTGGGACTTGGCTCACTGTCACTGCTGAGGATATCAAACATGGACCAGCCGTTGGGGGACACCTGATTACCTGGCTGCTCCATACACCTGGTCAATGCCTTTAAGGGTGCGCGCTGCTGGGGCACAGCCAGACTGCTTAAACCCGCCTGCTCTGCGTCACACACACTTTTCCACACTCCAGTGGCCCACTGCCCTAGCCTGTTCCACCCTATTGGCTGAGCCAGATCCTCCTTCCTTTTTACTGGGGGCCATTCCGCAGTGGCGGCTTTTGCTTCACCCACCGCCTGCAGATCTGCAGGTTTCCTGATCACCTGACTTCCACCACGGGGCATCGTCCCGTTCTCCTTTTGAACGCACTGCGCAGCACTTGCCACTCTCATCAGCCTCTTCTGCGTCGCGTATTCTGGCCCACTGCCTAGGTCTCTGCGTCCCTTTCTATTGGCTCATGGGATTAAGCTGGGTAGGCCTCGCCTTTCTGCTTTTCTGCTCACTAATTTTAATCTGGCGGAATCCTCCTTCGCCCTCTTTTCTGCTCGCTAATTTTAATCTGGCGGAATCCTCCTTCGCCCTTTTTTCTGCTTGCTGATTTTTAATCTGGCGGAATCCTCCTTCGCCCTTTTTTCTGCTTGCTGATTTTTAATCTGGCGGAATCCTCCTTCGCCCTTTTTTCTGCTTGCTGATTTTTAATCTGGCGGAATCCTCCTTCGCCCTTTTTAGTACTTCCCACCTTTGCTGGCTGGGCTGCTTCTAGATGGCACACGTCCCGCGTGGATGTCTCGCGTCCTACGCGGAGGTATCCTCTTGCGTAGTGTCCGTTCAGCTCTGCGGTCCTGCGGGGATCCTTTGGTACACCCACAAAATTTCAAACCTGGATGTTCTATCCACAAGTTCACTTCTGTCAATGATGAAAGATTGGATCCACCTGATCTCAATCTGCAGTCATACAGGTAATTATCTGCAGGATAAATCCCCAGCCAGATCTTCAAGCCTCTCCTGGACTCAACACTAAGCTGCCACGCTCAATGCACAGGGAATCAAGCTGGGTTTATAACTCCACAACGAGATCTTCGAGCTTCTCCCCAAGGCTCTTCACAGCTGGAGTTTGCAAGATCTAATTTGGCACGAAAAGCCCAAGCAGAATGCAGCGACAGAGGTGCTTTTTCAAGCTGTCCAAGGCGAACAATTTAAAAAAAATATTCCAGGTCAGACAAGCTTAGCTTCCCTCAGCGAGGAACTCGTTGGCAAGCAGCTGATCAGGCTGCAATACCACTTTTGTCCCTTTTGAAGGACACTGAGAGCGGGGATGCTCGGGGTTGCGAAGGAACGGCGACGGAAGTGAATTTGTCCGTGGGTTTTGTCGCCGGGCGGACTCAGCTGGAAGCTGGTACGCCGAGAGCTCCTGGTCGGCTTTGCGCCTCCTGGTCTATTTAGGTGAATATCTGCTTGGGACTGCTTGCCTGATTAGTCGTCTCCGATGGACGAGTAGTCAGGGATCGGCACCGTAGGTCGCGTGCTCTTCAGGGCGAGCTCCGTAGATGGCGTCGGCTGGGGATGTCCAGTGATATGGATGGGGCTCGCTTGTCACTTGCTTATGCTATCACCACTTTCCGTGGTGCTAGACTTGACTGAAGTGTAAGGTACTGACTTAGTGGCGAGCAAGGGCTAGTATACGTGAGAGCTAGGCCTATACTCTTTACACCAGAGGCCTGTCCTTCAAAAGGGACAAAAGTAGTAGCTTAGGCAATTGCCGGGATACAGGGACCCGGCAGGCCCAATTCAGAGTACAGATTATGCTAAATCACCCTGCGTAAGCGGGTTTCTAGGTCTCAGTTCAAATCCGGAGACTCCGCAGATAAGCTGCGGAGGCTCCGCGGCCGCTAACTGCGGCCTAAACGGTTATGTCACGTATACGGTAATATACTGTGACACTGGTGCTCCTGTCACAGTATATTACCGTATACGTGACAGAACCGTTTGAGCCGCCACTAGCGGCCACGGAACCTCCGCAGCTTCTCTGCGGAGTCTCCGGATTTGAACTGAGACCTAGAAACCCGCTTAACAGGGTGAAGTGCATAATTTACCGTACTCTGAATTGGGCCTGCCGGGTCCCTATATCCCGGCAATTGCCTAAACTAGTTACTTCGTCCCTTTCTAAAGGACAGACCTCTATTGTAACAAGCACCGGCCGTCATCCTGGTATGAGACCTACTGCGTTCAAATAAGTCAGTACCTTAATCCGAGTCAAGACTAGCTCAGCCTCAGCTGAACTAGCTGGAGACAATTACCCCAGTAGAGAACCGAGACCCTGCAGAAGAAGAAGTACGCAGTCTACGTCCCGGCTACCTCACCGCGTGTCACGCGGTAAGTGCCCTTAACATAGCCCTGCTGGATCGCGCCCAGACGGCCAGAAGGCCTACGCTACCTTAGTCTATTGCTATACATACAAATATCCAGCTCAGCTGCTTAACTCGCTGAGCACTCGCAGCCAGTGAAGAGTCACTGAGTCTGCCCGTAGGCGTCCGTCACTGCCGTGTGGAAAGAAGTCCGCCACGGACCTGAAGCGCACATCGCGTGTCCTTTAGAAAGGGACGAAGTGGATTTAGCCTGATCAGCTTGATTTGCCAATTCCTGCTAAAGGTGCTTGTGCATGCAGCGGAATTGGAATTTTGTTTGCATGCAAACGACCTTGGACAGCGTTTGAACTGCACTTTGCTGTGGTAATCTCCAGAGAGAGATTGCCAAGTTAAACCCTGAGAATCACTGAGCGTGGCAGCTTAGTGCTGAGTCCAGGAGTGGCTTGAAGATCTGGCTGTGGATTTATACACCCAGCAGATAATTACCTGTGTGACTGCAGATTGTGATCAGGTGGATCCAATCTTTCATCATTGACAGAAGTGAACTTGTGGATAGAACATCCAAGTTTGAAATCTTGTGGGTGTGCCAAAGGATCCCCGCAGGGACGCAGAGCTGAGCGGACACTACGCAAGAGGCCACATCCACGCAATGCGTGTGACATCCACGCAGGACGTGAGACATCTAGAAGCAGCCCAGCCAGCAAGGTGGGAAGAACTGAAATTAGGCGAAGGAGGATTCCGCCAGATTGAAATTAGTGAGCAGAGAAGCAGGAAGGCGAGGCCTATCCTGCATATTGCTGTACCTGCCGTCCGATCTTGACTTGCAAGCCCTCACCAGATTGCAGTAGGAACAAGGGGGCAGAAGCCTAACGTTAGCAGATCCTGTAGGGGGTGTCGCCAGCACGCTTGCAGGACCGTGCGGTTCGTAAATTGCCTGTAGGAATGACAGACGTAGATCTAAATCCCGATAGGCACCAGCACCCTGACGCCCAACGGAGAAGTGGGCGTCTGAGGGGGCTGGAGCCGGGTGTAAACCTGATGGAAGCTAGTGATGAGCTGGCTGCAGAAGCCCTGTTGGTGGCGGCGAAGCTGGCAGGGCCAGTGGGACCGCCCGCAGGAGACTGCAAGGTGCCAGAACCGGGCCGCGTACCGCCCAGAGAGGCAGGGGCGCAGGCAGACGGCTCAGCACTAATGACGCGTAAAGGCATCGGTCGAGGGGGGCCAGTGCCCGCTGATTTCAGGGGCAGCCTGGAATTCGAGCAGTGGCAGACTCAAGCGGGAACACCAGAGCTGATTTTGGATCAAGCAACGGAATTGTCCCAGAGCTGTGACACGCGGCAGAACTGCGATCCTGAGGCCACGCCCCAGCAGAATCCGCCCAGGGTGGCAAGGGTCGCACAACGGGTCAAAGACGAACCCAGCCAGCCAGATCAAAGGGCCGAGGTAGCCGCAGCACCAAGAGGGGTTGCAGGCTGTGATAAAACCTGCCCAGACAAACCGCGAATGAAAGCAGAGGAAGTGGAGGCCAGGAGTATGCCTGCAGGGGTCAAACACGAGGAAGCTGAGCCCCAGCCAGCAGTGGGCAGGCAGAGCTCGCAGGTCGGCAAGGAGAGGGGAAAATCAGCTGTGCCGGTAGGAAAGCCTTGGGCTGACCTAATATCCGAGGAAGAACTGTCAGACCCAGTTCAGGAAGAGAAGGGGCAGCAGCCTAAGGCAGGGCTGCGTCCAAGGCAGCAGCTGCGACCGCGCAGGGTGCTGGTTAGAAGAGGGGCTGGATCCACAGTCTATGGGACGCCGCTGTCCAGGTTTCCGCCCAGTGTGGGCAGACCTGTGCAGAAATCCAAGGAGGGATCTAGCAGCCAGATGCAGAGAGACGACAGCCACAAGGAAATCCTGCGAGGATTTTTTCACGATCCATCAAGAGCGCAGGATATCAGCCCTAGAGAGCCAGAACGCTCCGGGGCTGGGGGAGTAGTGTGCGGCGAGGAGGAGTCAGAAGGACAGATGCAGCCGATCGGTTGGGCAGGAATTTTGCAGTGGGCAACGGACCTGTGGAAGCAAGTTTGCTCCAGGACGTTCTTGCATTTCCAGGACCAGGTCACAGCCATTGAGGAGTTCAAGGCCCATCATCTGCGGGGATGGGCAACAAAGGCCATGATGGGTATCCCCCACACAGGGCAGGACAGGGCGACGCTGTTAGCCGCCCTTGGACAGGTATCCAAGGGAAGGGCGGGACGCGAAGCAGCCCTGGCTGTTAAGGCCTTCGCAGACGAATGGTGCAACGAGGTAACAGGAAATCAGGTGGAACCTGGATCCGAGCCAGAAGATGAGGAGGACCAGGCATGGGAAGGATTTGAAACAGCAGTGCAACGGCCGGAGGAGCTCAGGGAGGTGCAAAGGTGGCAGCAGCAGGCAAGAGCCGCGCCAACCCCAACACTCAGATCTGAGGTCTTCGAGGTCAGCAGCGAGCCAAGCCTCAGAGGACGACCAAGGGGCAGGGAAGCGCCCAGAGCCAGCAGCCCAGCCGCCAGCGAAAGGGCGGAGTTGACTAGCCGATCACTCGCCAGGATGGCAGAGCAAGGCATAGCAACACGCAGAGCAAACAGGCAAGAGTCTTATGCATTGCTACGCATAGTCGAGGACAAAGAAAACACATGCCAGGAAACCCAGGTGGATTACATCGAGGAATTCCTGAGGAACAGGCAAGCGGGCACAGCGAGTGGAACCAGGAGGAATGAGCCTGCAGGCAGCGTGCGGAGCAGTGGTCCAAGAATGCAGGAAGCCAGAGAGGAAACGCAGTCTGATTCCTATGCCAGGAATTACACAGGCGGGACGCAGCCAGGTTGGCAGAGCCAGGAGCCGCCCAGGGGGCAGGCATACAGCAGAGAACAGCCAAACCGGCATAGCCAGGAGCCGCCCAGAGGGCAGGCAGATGGCAGGGAACAGCCAAGCCGGCATAGCCAGGAGCCGCCCAGAGGGCAGGCAGAGGGCAGGGAACAGCCAAGCCAGCAAAGCCAGGAGCAACCCAGGGGACCAGCGGAACACAACAGAGGGGCGCAGCAGGATTGGCAAGACCAGGAGCTGCCCAGGGGACAGGCAGAGCCTGGCAGAGCACAGTCTTGGAGGCCTGACTCTGACAGCAGACCAGGCAGAAGCGAATCAGAACGGCCGCCACCCGATGGAAGTAGAAGCTCTGCAGGAAGAGCAGGCAGACAGCCATCACGAGAAGATCATGATCAGGAGGAAGATTATTACAGACATGACAGATACCATTCAGGTCGCAGCCCATCGAGGGGCGGTGGTGGAAGATCTGGGTCGCGGTCAGAATCTGTCATGCTGATGTAGCGCAACGCGCGTATTACTGAATTATCAGTTCCTTGTTTAAGGATTCCTGCAGTTGAACTCTGTTACGGAACTGCTGTTGCAGTTACACTTTTGTGTTTTCTCTGGATATCAGAGAAGTGTGTATTTTCACACTTAAGCCTTCTTCTTAGTGGCTGCTTGGTTTTCTGCTGCCACTATTTCTTTCTTACTTGAAGCCCTGATTTCGTAATCACCCTTTAATCTGAAGTTACATAGTCACTCCTCATCGAGCAAGCACAAACACTGCTCACTTTATTCCAGCAAGCACAAACACTGCTCGAATATCGATCCATCATACAGAACAAGCACAAACACTGTTCGACCCTTCAGTCTAAGCAAGCACAAACACTGCTTAGTCTTGGAGGTCTTCTCTTGATATTTCGGCCCTTATCAGGCATTCTCCAGCCTTCCAGCTGGTTTACCACCACCAACTCCATCAACACTTCATCAACAGCCAGTCCAGAGGCTCCAAGTCGACTCCTTGATAGATCATCAAACGAGTCTCCCCATCTGAAGATCGCCTACAAGCGACTTCCCACAGAAGATCATCGTACCCTGTCATCAGTGTACTACAACTTCGACTGCTACTACAGTCACCTTCGGAAGGGTCGACCCATCAGGCAATCTTGTCAACATTAGAGAATAGTCAGGTAAGTAGTCCAGGGGATACTTATCTTAAATATATCGACTGATCCCCAGGTTTACAGCTGGGGATTCGAGTCTCAACAGCAGTGATCAGGAATCTGTCATATTCCTGAAGTCATAGCACTTTTCTACTGTACTTGCGCAGTCATTTACTAGGCGCAGCGCTTAGCCCCGACAAATCAGTAGATTCGGGACCAGGAGGAACGGACAGGCGCAGGCCGGGAGCCAGGCAGGAGTCCAGCGACCAGGAAATGAAAAGGCTCGATAGGGAGCAGGCAAGGGTGAACTTGCAGCTGCAGCAGCAGATGGTCCTGCAGCTGGCAGGGGTAGCCAAATTCACCAAAATCCCGTCCATCCAAGGCAACGTGCCGGTGTTGGATATGTCGCACCCAGGCGCGGTTGCAGCCAGGAAATATTGCCAGGCGTGTGGATATTGGGGATCGCACAACAGGCTGGCGCTGTCAGATGACCCGCCAGCACTGGCTGTGGTGGCCGGAGAAATAGCTGGGTCGTGCCAGTCGCCATCAGCTATGACGATGCTGGTGAAATCATTGGTCAAGCTATGGGACAGCAAGCCGGCTAGCGTGGGGCCGCTGATGGTAGCCATCAGGGCGGCGCCTCATGCAGGAGACAGGGCTGCCAGAGAAGCAGAAAGGATCAGGGGGATGTGGATTGCCCCAGCAGAGAAGCAGTGTTGCGAAGCTGTTTTAGGAGTCGGCCACTCAGCCACGGCACGGATTTTATCTCGGTCAGTCTCTAGGCTAGTGACGGTGCCATTGGAGCTGACATAGTGACCCAGAAATTTGATCATGCGCCTCCCGAAATCACACTTATGAGGCCAGGCCTATAGCCTGTGTTCCCGTAGCTTAGCTTAAACCTTCTCAATATGCTCTAAATGCTCCTCCTCATTCCTCGACCAGATGATCAAATCGTCAAGGTAGCAGGTGACAAAGACATCGAGGTAGGGACGGAGCACATCCATGATTAACCGCTGAAAGGTGGCTGGGGCGTTGCAAAGTCCTGGTGGCATGACCCGCCACTCGAACAACCCATAGCGACACCGAAAAGCGGTCATGTGGGCACTGTCCTCAGCCATTATAACATGATGGTAGGCCCCGGCCAGGTCTATCTTATAGAAGATAGTGGCACCGTGGAGGCGATCTAACAGATCATGGATTGGAGGCAATGGGTACGCATTTTTGACGGTAGTTGAATTCAATGCCCTATATAGTCGAGGCAGAACCGTAGCTTCGTCTCCCCGGGCCGCTTGACCATAAGGGCCGGAGATGCGAACTGTGAGGAGCTGGGCAATATATATCCTCTATCAATAAAATCAGCGAGTTGCGTCCGTAGTTCCTCCAATTCACACTGTCCCATGCGGCCCATCGGCCGCTGGTTGATGGAAACTCCCGGAACGCGCTCTATGATGTGATCTACATTTCTTGGCGGGGGAAACTCCGGCTTCCAATCAGGATCTACTTAGATAACGACATTGTAGGACCGTAGTTTCTCATCAATCAAGGCGCTCGCGCCATCCCGGTGGAAGGGGTAGACCCGCTGGTGGGGCCATAACCTCCGGCACAGGTGTGACATGAGCCGATACATTGAGTTCTTGGAGCGAGACTAAGAACACGTCCGCTCCTCTCCGAACCTGCTGCCGTAACTGGGCGGCAGATAAAACGAGCCTCTCTTATGTGCCATCTCCCTCCTGATCTAAAGCGGTTGAACAATGCGTGGTGCCCTTCTGCTTGAAGGCTAGCGTACGTTTTCCAGTTAATATCAGGATTCAGTCAGTGTAGCCATGGGACTCCTTGGACGACATCAAAAGCTGGCAGGTCTAGAACATGGAACGTATCTACGTCTTGATACCCTGCCATGTGGAAACCTAACCTGAGAACTGATGTGCTATCCAAGAAGCTGCCATCTGCGAGGTTCAGACCGAGTACGGCACAGCGTAAGCGCTGGGAACTACAACGTGAATTGAAGTTGCTTGTCACTGATTTCCGTCAGCGCTAGGAGCAGAGTGAACAAAGATGCACCCTCCTGCACCAGATATATCGCATGAAGAGGCGACGTCTCAAGAGACTTCTGGTGCAGAATCTAATATGGCAAACAGGGATTTTTTTAGTGGTTACTGGTTACGAGTCCTCCCGGGGTCGTTTTAAAAAGGGGCAGCATACAGGGGGACACCCTTTCACCCCTCCTTTTCCTCATCTACATTGAACCACTGCTCCGGTGGGCCCAAGTCGGGGCCAGGGGCTACATGTTTGGATGCATAGATGACATTAACGCTCGCATGGAGCACTCACTCAGCAATGCAGCATTCGCAGACGACTTGTCAATGCTGACAAGTAAACTGTCGGATCTGCATGTACAAGCAGAGAAACTTAGTCTCTACTCCGACTTCGCGAAAATGAAGACCACTCTCGACCCTGACGTCAAGCCAGAGGAGACGGTGGAAGCATTTGCTCACAGAGTGCTGTCGACAGCAGAGTTGCTGCAGATCTCAAGGGACGCAGTGGACCACTTCGGCAGGAGGCACTCGGTCTTGCATCTGTTCCATGACGGACTTCCAGCGCTTGCTAAAGCCAAACTGAGCAAGTTTGTTATGACAGTACCAGGGTACCTCAGCATGACGGATGAAGATCAGATTGCAGTGCTCACACAGCAGGTGGTGCTGTGGGAGAAGTTTGCCCTGGAAATGGGGGACCTAGGAGGCGCAAGCCTCAAACAGATGGCCAGTGGGCCTAGCCAGGGAGAGGTGCAGTCCAACAGAACGAGGAAGGAGAGAACAGGACAGTGGGAGATGCGGACACGCCTTGAAGGGGCAGTGAACCCCGCAGGCGCAGCAGCTGCCCAACAACAGCGGAGTGACGGTAAACCCAGAGGAGTTACCTGGGCAGATCAATCCGGGGCACCAAATTACAGCGCAGAAGGCGCTGCAGGGGCAGCCAAGGCATGCTACCAGTGTGGTAGCACGGCGCACCTGGCCGGGGACTGCAGGGCGCCCAGGCCCAGGGATGTGCGCAGGCCTGCGCCACTCGCTTCAGACATTACAGCTGGGCAGGCAAGGCCGCCGCAGCAGCAGTACCCGCTCCCGCCAAGGCCACAGCAGGGTCAACCTGCAGGCAGGCCGTACGAGCGGAATCAGAACAACAGGCAGTACCAACGGCCAGGGCCTGGCCAGGGGGGTCAGGCTCAGCAAGCGGCACACGTATCACACCTAAGCAGCCCAACGGGGCAAGCTGAGCCAGAGGGCTGGCAACAGACTATGGCAGAGATGCTCAGCGAGTCTGTGGCACTCATGACGCAGGTTGGGCTGGTACCCAAACCCGCAGGATTCAAACAGGCGGCTCACAATGCTCGTCCTAGGTCATTCTTGCCAGAACCCTGCCAGGAGGAGGAACCTGAGCAAAGGCTCGTGGTACCTGCCTCCAGGAAGGGAGCAAAGAGGCTGGTTTTGAGCAAATTGACTGACGATATGTCTGACATTCGACTGCAGGTGTTCAAGTTGAACGAGAGGCTGACATCGCTGTCGTTCACCACTATGCCCATGGGTTCAGAAGACCACAGGGGTAAGGCCAGTAAAGGCAGGCAGGAAAGCAAGGCTGTCACAGCTGCACCAAGGCTGCAGTATTTTAAGAATGCCAGAAGCAACCTGGAGCAATGTGTGGGACTGATGGTCAAAGGAAAGGTCCTGGTGGCTCAGAAGGCCCTCATGGACTCAGCATGCTCCGGTCATGTGATCACAGTCAACATTGCGGAACAGTTAGTCGCCATGGGGGCAGAACTGATCCGGACGGATGAGAAGATCCGTACCACAGACAATGCAGGGGCAGATCTGTATGGGGTACTGTTCATTTATCACGGTGGTCAGGGTCGTTAAAACACCACCCGATGCATACGAACACTTGGTTGGGAACCCAGAGTTCCTCAAGTACAGTGGGGTTTTGGAGGCAGCAGGAAGGCTGACCTTACGCCCCAGAGATGGGCCCCAGACAGTACGAGGGGTCAGGGACCTGACGCTGCCGCTGGTGCTAGCATCCCCAGCAGGGGGGTACCAGGCAGCAGCATTAGCATGGGCAGGACTTCAGTGTGGATTTGCAGAACGGGAAGGGTGGCCCGCGGCCAGTGTGGAGGAAGAACACGAGCCGCTCTTACAGCATGCCAAGGCCACACACGCAGGTGCCGCCATGAGGACAAACCAGGAGGTGGGACAAAGCCGCGGAACAGCCGCAGGTGTAGGCAGAAGCACCGCAGATGCGGGCAGGAGCAGCCGTGGGGGCCCACAGGAGACCACTTCCAGGTCGCGCCAGCGCGGGCAAGCGCAGGCTGCAATGCCCATGGAGGTCAAGGTGGATGCCAAGGCTGCTGCGTCACAGCAAGGCCAGGCAGCAGCACAGGCAGAGGCCGGTGCTGCGGTATCAATGGCACGCAAGGCAGAGTCGAAGCCAGCATATGAAAAGGAGATCATCAGGAGGTGCTTGAAGGCAAGCCCAAGCCACCCATGCGTCTTGTGCGGAGAACCTGGCCCGCACTCACCAGAGGAGTGTGACCAGAGAATCCAGGAGATACTGCAGAAGCCTGCGACAGTCCCCGCAGCCCAGGGGACATCACCATGAGCCAAAAGGCGGGTGGACTTCGGGGGAGCCGCAGCAGCAAGAGCTGCACCAGCGGGATCAATCAGGCGCTCGGAGGTGCGAGTACCTGGCAAAGACGAGAGGGCCTGTGCGGCTGATGGGGGCGTTAGGAAAGACGCCCCAGAAGCAGCAGACAGAATGCGGGGGGTAACAGCAAACCGCGGCCAGGAGGAGCCTGGCAGCAAGGAGGAGAGTGAAGAACCAGAGGAGTCAGAGGAGGAAGAGGTCCATGAAAAGGGGCCCAGTCAGAAGTACATGCATGTGCTGAGGCTGCAGCACCAAGTAGCGTTGCTGCAGCAAGACGTCAAGGCAAGAGAGGAGCTGCTATACCGCCAGGCTGCAGCAACAATTGAATACCTGCGGTTGCAGCAGGTCAGGTGGACAGGCCTCCAGGATGCCAATATACGGCTCACGGAGGTACAGCAACAGTACATCTTGCGCGCAGACCAGCTGCGAGAGCTGTACGCCAACCTTGGGAACCAGCAGGCAGGAGAGCCGCTGCAGCCCACAGTCCCAGGAGACCCGGAACTGGCAGAACACATGAGAATAATGTTTCAAACCACGGCCGAGCTCACAGATGAGGACGAGGGTCTGGGCCAGGAGAAGCTGCAGGAACAGGAGCAGCAAGCCACTGGTCAGCAAGGACCAGGGGGCAGTGGCGGGGCCAGGCAGGCCAGAGGGGAGAAGCGTACGCAGCACAGGGGGACAACCCCAGATGCTGCAACGAACACAGAGACCAGAGAGCGCAGCAGGAGCGCGCAGAGGGACCGCAGTGTAGAACGCCACGGGGTGGTGCCTACACCTGAGGCTCGAACCCAGCGGCCGGACCGCAATGATAGATACGACCAGCCTAGAGGCAGGAGGCAGCGGTCACCCAGCAGGGATCGCGGGAGCCAGCCCAGGGGCAGGTCACAGGAGCGAGGCGCAGGTAGCCAAGCCAGGCCATACCAGCTGGAGGGGAGAGTGCAGGATAAAAGAGGAACCTCCGGCCAGAGTCCGCCGGGCAGGGCCCAGGCAGGGCGCAGCTGGATGGGGGGACAGAGAAGCGTCCTTGGACCCCATGATGGGGGAGTCTGCTTCAATTGTTGGAAGCCAGGACACTTCGCTAATGCGTGCCCAGAGCAGGGGGAGGCCTTGCAGCCAGGTGACAGCAGCCAGTTTGACCGATCGCGAGCAGCAGTAGGCCCGGAACGGAGCTGGGGAGTCAGGGGACCTGGCAGGAGCCAAGAGGCCTCAGAAGACAACATGAGGCGAGCTTATGAGGCCGCCAAAGAGGTCTCCTATGAGGACTGGAAAAAGCAGCAGGAGACAGCTGGCCCAAGTGAGCTGCCAGGCCCGCCGGGATGGCCGGGGCCAGCAGGACAGTCGTACAAGTCCAGGTGGGTCAGCCAGGAGAGGCACACCTGTATGATGTCTGTCCACGAGGGGTTTGGGCAGAACGCAGCGACACAAATTGTGGGCCACCAGGCCGCAGCGATGCCTGTAACATTCCAGGTGGTGCCAGAGGGGCAGGTGGCCCAGCAAAGGCACCACTGGCAGATGGTGGTAGAGGCCCTGGCCATGAATCACTATGGTACTCGACCCGCAGGGTCAGCCAGATCCATGGCGCATGCAGTGGAGTTTCTCAGGAACCTCCAGCAAAGGGGATGCCCGGCCCCGTGTGAGGGATGGCCTGTCATATTCCAGCAGTTTCTCAACAAAGAATGGGACATCTACGATGCCCAGATGGATGAGTTTGAGAGGCTAGAGCGGGAGGCAGGACTCCAGCACAGGGTAGACGAATGGGAAACCAGTGCCAGTGGGGACGGCTCCAGCGTCTCAGAGGAAGGCTATGAGCCTCAAGCTCCTTTAACAGTGCGTGAGGAGGAAGCTGCCATGCTCTGCCCAGGTACCCCGGAGGGCAACAACGACACAGGCGGCGAGGTAGCGGGAGCAGCCACCGGGACCAGGGATTGGCTCAGCGTGCAGGTTCACCACCCAAGGGCCAGGGGGCAGCAGCTATGAGTCAAGAGGACAATACGGCGGGGCCCGTTAGGGCCCATCACAGTACCACCTCTCTGTCCAACCCTGAAAGAGGGGAAGAAGCGGACAGAGGGCTGCAGCGCAGCCGCAGCAGGGGCGAGAGGCCCGCTGCATGGCATGAGGATTCCCGGTTCAACCAGGACGGTGAAGGCCGCCGGGACAAGTCGGGCAGCAGAGGGCGGGTCCGCCCGGGGCCAGACCCGCCGAGACTGCCAGAGAGCAGGTGCTTCGTGCAGTGGTACCGCCTGGGGGAAGAAATGCCAGAGGCGTCGTCTTCAGAGGCTATGATCACTCTGCCAGCACAGTCCAAGGACGGGCTATGTAGGTTGCAGAACCACAGGCTCCTGGAAGGCAGGACGCAGACGTGTGTCAACATAGCGGCAGCCATGCAGGCTGTGGCCAGACTGATTTTTCCGTGGGACGCGGTGACAGCAGTCCTGCTGGGTGCAGCACTCAAGGGGTTCATACAGCCCAGCACAAGGATGGAGGATTATATGCAGAGGGGGTGGTCACAGCACCCTATCTACGCATACTGCGTTAACGAGATGGTGGAACTAGCCGTCAAAGAAGGCATCACAGCGGTGGCCGCAGCCGACAGGGCGCACCCAGACGTGCCGGATAGCACGCGCACCGAGGAGGTGTGGCAGAGCGCGCAGCCCGGGTTCATGCGCACGCCATGGGCGGAGGACTGCGTCCATCAGTTGATGGAGCACCCCGCTCTCAGAGACCGCGCTTTCTACGTGCCCGTGCAGGCCTTAGGAGGGCACGGAGGGGGTGACAGGTCAGAGGATGGAACTTATGGCGGGGCAGGGCTGTGCCATTCCGATAGACCAAGGCGGTGTGAGGCCACCGTTGAGGCGTCGGTCACCATCCCCAGGATGGTCGCAGGGCAAGCTGTACCGTGGGGAGTGGCGCTTGGGGAAGCCAGGGCAGCCATCCCAGTTCAGCAGCTGGTAACTTACTACTACGAGGAGCTGGAAGAGGGAGAAATGCCTGGTTCAGAGGCATGGATCCACATGCATGCGTCGCGGGATGACATGCCAGTCTTCCTGTTCGCAAGGAGCGAAGGGAACGTGGCGATCACCAAGTGCGCATCAGTCGACGAGGCAGAATTCCACGCGCACACGCACGCCAGGGGAGCAGACCCAGCGACATGGGCAGTCATGCTCATGGCGTTGCAACGGGTTCTGCTTCCGGGCCAGCTGTCAGCAGCCATGCGGCATGTGTGGGGCGTGGATGATCAGTGGGCGCCGCTGGAAATGACAGACTGCCCCACATGGCCATATGGGACCCAGAGGTCGCCAGCAGATGGACCCATGTGGGAAGACGAGGAGGAGTTCGCGCGCTCGCCGTTCGCAGTGGAACGGTTAGAAGCGTGCGTGCACCAGTGGGTGCGCTGGGAGAGAAGAGCGTGGCGCGACAACAGGGCCAGCAGCGTGGGTCCTTATTGGCAGGCAAACGGCATGACAGTACAGCTGTGGAGGCAGGCGCACCCGGCAGGGGTGTGCACGCTGCATCCCTTGTTCAGAGGAGCAGGATCGGATACCTACATGGAGGAGCTGGAAGAGCTGAGGACTCAGCCCGTGCTGGGACGCTGGATAGTGGGCAGATGGGGTGCCCGCTATTGGGACCCCGCTGCTGACAGTGACGGACCAATCCAGGACGCATACGAGCCACCAGAGCAGGGCCATGTCGCCTTCGTCACCACACTCGGGGCAACAGCATCCTCTTGGGAATGGCTGGAGCCCATAGGGGAGATGGAGGTGTCAGCCCTGGAGGCTGAGACCGGGGATCGGGCGGAGCCCCATACACCCCCGGACAGTACCAGCAGACCACTTGCAGGAGACCTGGACAGCAGGGATCCAAGGTCCAGCGAAGAGCTTCACCCCCGCCTGGAGGGCACGGGACTGCTAGGAGAGGAGAACGAAGACCCTTCGGAAGGGCCACCATCACTGGTGCAGGATTCAGAGTCGGAAGAGGAGTGGGACGCTGACGGAAACCCGTTCCCGGAAAGGATCAGCATCACAAGAGCTGATGCCGGGGATGCAGATGGGATGGAAGAGCCAACCGACGCAGGCCCTGGACCAGGGAGTCCAGGGTGGGGCCTCGAGGAGGAGTTGTTACAGCTACGGCAAGAGTGGACGCGCAGTGTCGTTCAGGAGCAAGCAGCCATGGAGGAGCGCAGAATCAGGAGAGCCGCGATAGAGCGTGGTAGCGAGATCGCACTAGAAGAGGAGGCGCACCAGGCCGCAGTGGGGGTCAGCCCGCGGCAGGCAGCAGACCAGTACGCTTTCGATCCCAAGGAGGCAGCAGCAGGCGAGGCGGGCAGCAGGCGCCCAAGGGACGCCCAGATCAGCCCGCCAGCGCAGGCAGCAGCAAGGGAGCCCTGGGGTGACCCGGCATCATACAGCACGGGGTGCTGGATGGCAGTGCTCAGGAACTTCGTGGATCAGCTGGACGTGCTAAGAAGGCGGGAAATGGGGCAGCAAGAGGCAAGCCAGGAGGCTAGCCTGCTTTTCCGACTCAGAATGCTGCCACAGCCCGATCCGAACCCCAGGATGGGAGGTTACAGCAGGGCGGTCAGGGATCTACAGGAGGAGCTGACGGAGAGAATATCAGCCCTAGGAACAATGGGAGCAAAGGGAGTAGCCACCCAACAGCCGTCGGACAGTCGCAGCAGCCGAGCTCCAGGATGGCAGCAGTCCAGGCCAACGGGCCGGGCTAGGGACGCAGCCACCTGGGAGGGCAGCCAAGCCCGAACCAGCAGGGTGGAGGACCCTGCAAGGCGGGTTGCCAGCGCTCGGGAAGCCATGCGACAGGGCTGCGGGCCAGAGGAGCCCGCGGGTGCAGGCAGCAGCAAGGCTGTGCAGCGCGCTACTCACAGGCAGGAGAGGCTGGCACAAGGCAGCACAAGACAGAACCCAGGAGCAGGGCCAGAAAGGGCCGGTACGGCTTGGGCTGACACTGCCGAGTTGCGGGGGAAAAAGTCAAAGAAGGCTAGGCGACGTGCAGGGAAGGCGCAGAGGGCAGCCGCGGACAGGGACCGTGGCAGCAGACCAGGAATGGACTGCCCAGTCCTGCCACTCAGGATCAGCCAGGTAGACCTGGAGATCACGTGGGCCAGAGGGCAGCAGAGGCCAGCGCAGAGTGCAGAGCCATGCGTACAGCCCACAGAGCACCTACCGCAGAAACCCACGCGGCAGATGCCAGCTTGCAGAGGACTCCTCACGTGTACAGCATTTAAGGGGATCCTTACGGGGACGCTCCAGCTGAAACTGGTGTGGCTCCTGCTGTCGGTGTGTGTACCAGGGGCGCGAGCCACCGAGCAGGGAGTACGAGGAGGAGGATTTACAGCAAGCCAGGGGGCTTTTGTGTCTGGTCAAGAGGCAGCAGCGAAGCTGTCTTCTGGATGGTTGCGCCCGCCAGCAGTCATCCCCATGGGGGGTGCCAGCAGGAGGGGTGCCTGCAGCCAGCAGGAGAGCTGGCAACGCAGCAACAACACTGGCAGGGAAGAGCCGCCCGCGGAGGACGACCCGCAGGCGGCTGAGATGATCGACATGTTCCAGCCGGGGGGAGTAGTGGAGCCGCCCGCGGAGTACGTCAAAACCAAGGAGGGGTGGCTGCTGGGCCAGCACCCCGACTTCACTGTGGAACAGCAGGAGAGCCTTGAGCAGAGCCTCAGGGATCGCCAAGGAGCGTTCGCTTACTCAATGGAGGATCTACCAGGCTACTGCGGCACGCAGGGTGAGTTTACGCTGGCTTTAGAAGACGAGGTCAGTTCGTGCTTTCAAAAGTCCAGGGACATGCCGCCCCCCAAAGCAGCCATTTTAAAAGAAAAATGCCAGCCAATGATACAGGCAGGTATCATCGTCAAAGTACCCCAGGGGGGGCCTATCAAGTTTGCGGCCAACTCAGTAGTAGCAGCCAAAAAGAGTGCTGAGACTGGCGAGTGGACTGACCACCGGATAGCGCACGATATGCGCAGGTTAAACCTGCGTACGGCTAAGCAGGAGTTTGCCATCCCCAGGATGGAAACTATTTTTCAGAACCTGGGTACGGCCAAGATATTCAGCAAGGTTGATCTTAGGTCAGGGTTTATGCAGATCCCGATCAAGGCTGAGGACCAGCCTAAGACGGCTTTCTGGATGGGACCTGAGCTTTGGATGTACACAAAGCTCAACTTCGGTCTGCGCAATGGGCCTCCCTTCTTTCAGCGTATGATGGAAGAGGAGATTGCCAGGGCAGGCCTGAGTGCGTTCTGCGTGGCATTCATTGATGACCTACTGGTGTACAGTGATACACCGGCAGAACACATCAAGCATGTGGAGCTGATGTTGGACATGCTCCACAGTGTAGGATTAAGGGCGCACCCCGACAAGTCCCTGTTTGGGTGTGCGACGGTAGAGTACCTGGGTCACAATGTGTCGGCCCAGGGGCTCACGCCGCACGCAGCTAAAATAGCAGCGGTTATGGCGCTGCCAGAGCCCACATCGGTGAAAAACATTCAGGAGGTCATGGGATTCTTGAATTTCTACCGGTGCTACGTCCCGGACTTCTCGAAAAAGGCGGCATGCATCAACGCATTGCTGGTCAAGGGGGTCCCGTTTGTGTGGGGGCCAGAGCAGTCGCAGGCGTTCCAGTTGATCAAAACAGAGATGTGCGAGGGCGGAAGAGTCCTGCGCAGACCAGATTACAGTGGGACAGGGCCAGACGGCAAGGGGCCGCCAAGGCCGTTCTTATTGTACACAGATTTCTCTAAGCAGGGCATAGGCGCCGTGCTAGGGCAGTGTGATGACAGCGGGCGGGAGTATATGGTGGCATGCACGTCCAGATCCCTGAACAAGAGCGAGAGGAACTATTCCTCGTTCCAGGGGGAGATGCTGGCCGCAGTGTATGCAGCACGCACATACCGCCACATGCTGTTTGGGTGCAAGGTGCATCTCATCACTGACCATGAGCCGCTCACTTACCTCATGGACAATCAGACGTTGGTGGGCCAGCACGCTAGGTGGGCTCTCATGCTCCAAGAGCTGGACATTACCATTGTCCACCGCTCAGGAGCATGCCACCAGAATGCGGACATCCCGTCCAGATCGCCACTCCCATCCTCAGCTGACCGCACGGGGGCCAGGCTTGATACAGCCGCTCCCGAGCCAGCAGCCAAGGAGGAGGCAAGTGGGAAGCAGGTAGCTTTGCTCACGGGGTTGGGCAGAGTGAACCAGTGGCATGCAGACCAGATGGTGCGCATGGCGCAGGAGGGCAGAAGGAGAGTACAGATGTTGCGAGCTGCAGAGGCAGCTTGCGTGACAGCGCCGGTGGGGCAGGAGATATCCTCTGCCGCCACTGACGATGATGAGCAGGCGCAGCCTGTCAGTACGGCAGAACAGGCGTTCAGCAACAGGGAGCGGGCCAGGACAATGATCAGTGATGTTCTTGCTGACCTGCCTCGGGTGACGCCCCCTCATTTACATGCAGGCCTGGACACAGCTTGCCTGTCGAGTAGGGCTGTGCGGGCCATGGAGACCGAGGGAGTCGTCCTTTTCGAGCCCTTTGGAGGTATGTGCTCAGGGCTGGAAATGGTGCTCAGGGCGGGTATCCCAGTGGTGCAGTACTTGTATGCTGATATCAGTGAGGAAGTCAGAGAGATCGCAGGGGGTCGCCTGGTGCAGTTGCATAGGAGATACCCTCAGTTGCTTCCGGTCAATGCGTTTGATAAGGCTTTCAGAGCGTTGCCCCAAGATGTGTATGCCATTACGGCGGAGCACCTCCAGGAGGCGGGCGCCCAGGAGGGGCGCCAGTGGTTCATGGTAGCAGGCTGGGATTGCCAGGACCTCTCGTCAGCAGGCAAGGGGCGTGGGCTCGCGGGAGAGAGAAGCAAGTCTTTCTTCCCGTTAGTCAAGCTGTTGGGTACACTGCAGTTCCTGCAGGGGCCTAGGCCGCCAGCGTACCTGATTGAGAATGTGGCAATGCAATTGAATCAGAAAAGTGTGAAGGCCAGTGTTGAGGCCTTTCAGGAGGTGTGCAGGATTCTGGGAACACCGGCGTTGTTTGACGCAGCGCAGGTGGGGTCTTACGCCCACCGCACTCGCAACTATTGGGGGAATATCGCCCCTGCAGCAGATATCGAGTTTGTGATTCGTGCGTCAACCAGACCCCACGGGGGGATAGTAGACGACATTCTGGACGAGGGCAGCAAGGCCCAGGTAGTCTCATGCCCGGACAATGGGGGGTACCGCATCAACGTAACAGGACAGCCCAGGAAGGTGCTGCCGTGTTTGATGGCCACGCCCTCATCATATTCTTTTAGGAACGGGCAAAATGGGATGGTGTACAGAGCCATGGGAGACTTGCAGGAGCCCAATGCAAACGAACGTGAACGAGCCATGGGGTACGCTGTGGGGTCCACATTGCCGCGCCCAGACTTCCCAGAGGCGGCCAGGAGGGCAGCCTTGGGCAGGTGCATGGATTCGTGGGCACTAGGAGCGTGGCTCAATGTGGCACTTGAGTGTGCTAAAATCATACCAGAGGAATTGAAACGCAGAGCAAGGCTGCCAGGCCCGGACAGGGATCCAGTGCTGGGTGCAACTTTAATGTCCAGCCACTACGCCCTTGCTACTGCAGGAAACGCGTGCTCTGGCAGCGGAGAGGCGGCCGCGTCAAACAGGCAGTGCCTGGGAGAATCGGCTGCGGCAGACTGGGCCGACGCGGCACAGGAACCAGGTGGGAACACACCTGAGGAACAAGTTAATGTTGAAGTCGAGGTGACCAGGGACACAGAGGGTGAGAAGGACCCGCCAGGATGTCCTGCAGGACCATCGACCAGGGTTGGTGTGTGGGCAGATGAACCTGTATTGAGGTTTCTCCGCGAGAAGACATATGTTCAGGGAACAGAGCTAGGAGAACAGACCAGAATACAGCGCAGAGCGGCGCCATTCCAGTGGGAATCAGAGAGGGGAGGAGTACTGATGAGACTCATGCCTGACGGTAGACGTTGTGTGGTGCCCAGGCCAGAGGACAGGCTTGCAGTGATCCAGACAGCCCATGCAGGTACGGGCCATTTCGGCAGCCACCGCACGGCTTTCATGGTCATGCAGCAGCATTGGTGGCGGGGGCTTAGAGCAGCAGTCAAGAAGGCAGTGCAGGAATGCGGTGTGTGTGACAGGGCCAGGGCATCCACGTTCAATCACATACAGCCCAACCTGCACCCGCTACCCATTGAGGGGTTGTTTTTCCGGTGGGGAGTGGACCTGTGTGGTCCATTCACGACCACTTCCAGGGGCAATCGGTTTGTGATGGTTTGTGTGGAGCATTACTCCAAATGGGTGGAGTTGATCCCCATTCCAAGCAAGGCGTCTGATGTGACGGCCTTGGCATTCTTTCTAAATGTTGTTGCACGATTCGGAGAATGCGCAGAAGTGGTGACAGACCAGGGAACAGAGTCCAGGGTGAATTTCAGGACATGTTGTTGGACTGCTTCATTGATCACCGCACCACTTCTGCCAACCATCCCCAGGCAGACGGGCTATCAGAAAGGGCTGTCCAGACCCTCAAGGCAGGCCTGCGCAAGTGCTGCGAGGAAGGCAGCAGCGACGAGTCCTGGGACAAGATGGTGCCCTGGGTAGCCCTAGGCTTCCGGTGCTCGCCGCAGCAGGCCACGCGCATGGCGCCGTACGAGGTGCTGTTCTGGCAGAGACCCACCTTTCCCTCCAGAGTGGGGGCGGACCTCTGGAACACAGCCAAGGTGGCAACAGCAGAAGAGGCAGCAGACTTGCTCTTGGCCAGAGTGGCCAGGATCAAAGAGGCACTGCCAGTCGCGGGTGAGCATCTGAAAATTGCGCAGCACCGCGACAAGCTGCGATATGCACGCATTCGTGGGGAGGGTATGTCCCCCAGGTCAGGCGTTTTGCAGAGGGAGATTACGTGTATGTGAAGTATTCATCATAACGACGCAGCCTCGATCCCAAGGCCAGGCCTGAGATCCTAAGGGTGAAAACACTGGGGGCGACGGGAACCTTGGTGTTGGAGGGGGCAGATGGCCTCACAGTAACAGAGAATGCTGTCAATTGTTCTCCATGCCACTTGCCCAACCTCAGGGGAGTGGTTGATTTCAGTGGAACCAGACCCAATAACAGCCTGTCATGCGAGGTGTGCCAGCTGCCTGATCGCGGAGAGGTGATGCTTTTGTGTGATGCATGCAATTCAGGTTGGCACATGGATTGCTTGGTGCCAGTACTCAAGAAGGTGCCTGAGGGCGAGTGGTTGTGCCCACAATGCATATCTGATGACAAGGAAGCTGGGCCCGCTGCAATAGCAGGGCCCGCTACAGAAGATCGCAGTTTGCAGGCCCAGGGGCGGCCGAGCCCAGCAGCCAGAGTGGCTGCCAGGACAGCCCAGGAGGCCAACGTCATGGACAGGCCTGAGGTGGAAGTCATGGCCACCAACCCAGCAACAAGGCAAATGGAGCGGGGCATCGCAAGACCAATGGCGAACGGGTTGTACGACATCTCGTACACCACTGGCCGGGGAGAGGCCAATGTCACCCCGAGAGCAGTTACAAGAAGGGCTAAGGTGGCCAAGGATAGGAAGCAGCAAGGGAAGAAGAGGAGTCAGCCCTTGAGGAGCTTACCGAGACCTGAGGCCGAGCCCAGAGCGGCAAGGCCGCTGAGCACGAGACGTCACCCGCGCCGTAACTGGCAAGGAGCGGGCAGGCGCCTACAGAGCAGAAAATGCAGACGCAGCGAGGCTTGTCCTAGTACCCGGCAGGCAGTGGGCCGGCAGCCAGCGGACCGAAGACGGAAGATGCAGGAGTGGAGTTAAAGCTATCGCAGCAGCATAGTGAAAATTTGTTTCTCAAACACCATAGCAGCAAGGCTACGGTAGTACATATGTTATGACAATGATGAGCGAGGAGAATTAGTCAACCCGGGCAATGATACCACAGTAGGGGGCGGATCACGCTGCTACGGCGCACATTTCCTGTGGCCAGTGAAGACCAGGCGGCTATGGCGCAGTGGGGCGAGAGCAGCGGTTGTTCTTAGCTTGACCTGATAACTTTGAAAATTTCTCTGTTTGCTAGCCAGTAGTGGGCTGAACAGCTTGGATTTGTAGGATTCTGCGCATTGCGCTTCAGCTGAGACTCGGTGGATTTTTTTTAGTTCTGATTGAAGAAGGCCTGAACCAGGCAGATTTGCTGAGATGATTTGAGCTTCTACGTACATATTTTTTCCAGAAGTTCTTTCAGTACCACCCCTTTTCCGGCTCCCCGTGCATGCCTGGAGGGCTTAACGCTGGGGAGCGGGGGACGAGTAAAGTAGTAGGGGCGGTACCCACGAGACGGAGACTTCCAGGCAGAGACATCCAGTTAGGGACTTCCAGTTATAGTTATCTTGTTAACAGCTCTTGTATGAAGTACAAGGAGCATGAGTGTACGGCGCTGTACCGTATTTGTGAGTAGAGGACGCCTCTCTAAGGCGTCCTGACCGGAGTTCACGGTATTTACCATAGTATTGCAGTTACTGCTTTATGGTGCGACAGCTGTCACAGTATATTACCGTATACGTGACAGAACCGTTTGAGCCGCCACTAGCGGCCACGGAACCTCCGCAGCTTCTCTGCGGAGTCTCCGGATTTGAACTGAGACCTAGAAACCCGCTTACGCAGGGTGAAGTGCATAATTTACCGTACTCTGAATTGGGCCTGCCGGGTCCCTATATCCCGGCAATTGCCTAAACTAGTTACTTCGTCCCTTTCTAAAGGACAGACCTCTATTGTAACAAGCACCGGCCGTCATCCTGGTATGAGACCTACAGCGTTCAAATAAGTCAGTACCTTAATCCGAGTCAAGACTAGCTCAGCCTCAGCTGAACTAGCTGGAGACAATTACCCCAGTAGAGAACCGAGACCCTGCAGAAGAAGAAGTACGCAGTCTACGTCCCGGCTACCTCACCGCGTGTCATGCGGTAAGTGCCCTTAACATAGCCCTGCTGGATCGCGCCCAGACGGCCAGAAGGCCTACGCTACCTTAGTCTATTGCTATACATACAAATATCCAGCTCAGCTGCTTAACTCGCTGAGCACTCGCAGCCAGTGAAGAGTCACTGAGTCTGCCCGTAGGCGTCCGTCACTGCCGTGAGGAAAGAAGTCCGCCACGGACCTGAAGCGCACATCGCGTAGTAAAGTAGTAGGGGCGGTACCCACGAGACGGAGACTTCCAGGCAGAGACATCCAGTTAGGGACTTCCAGTTATAGTTATCTTGTTAATAGCTCTTGTATGAAGTACAAGGAGCATGAGTGTACGGCGCTGTACCGTATTTGTGAGTAGAGGACGCCTCTCTAAGGCGTCCTGACCGGAGTTCACGGTATTTACCATAGTATTGCAGTTACTGCTTTATGGTGCGACACTCCTGCTCTCTCACACTTCCCGGCCGTCCCCAGGTCTGCCATGACGATGTCCCCTCCCATGATGCCTTTCGATACAGCACTCAGCCAAATCCTTTTTGTGCCATGGTGGCACTCTATGTACATCTTTTGCATTTCGGGGTGCATGCATGCGCCTGTCATGCTCCCCACACAAGGGGCATTTGTCGGTGGTACTTTTGCCCCACTTGAAAGCCACCTTGTTATTCCAAAGGCATCCATGTCGCCATCGAAGGGCTGTTTTCTTCTCGGCCAGACTGACTCCCGGGTGGTTAAAGAAAATGAGGGCCCCGTCAGCAATCGAGTGCAACCGTTGCCACCATTGAAAGTATGCGCTATCGATGTTAGATCGGCCCAGCTTTTGGCGCTCGTGAATGTGTGTCTTCAGGGCACCCTTCAGATCTTCTAATCCTTGCGGCTCTCCCCGGTCAGGGTCGTCTTCGTTAGGTTTTGTGAAAAGCCAGAAAGAGCCGTATTGCGAGGGTTCGGAGCACACAGGTACGGTCAGATCGCATTCTCCCCTTTGAGTGGCCGCCCGTTTAGCTACCCCGCCGTCGGCTTTCTCGTTTCCGATATCTCCGTTATGGGCTTTCACCTCATGGAATTTGACTATTTTCCCTTGGGACGACATGAGCTGGAGTTGGCCCACGATAAGCTGGAGGAGGTCCCTGTGCTTGTGGTAGGTGAGAGACATGGGGGATCAGATAGCTTTCCGGATTTGGTACAAGGAGGTGGCGCTGTCAACAGCTATTTTTGTCTATTCTTCCACTAGGGCTCCATAAATCCCTGCCAGCTCGGCTCTGTTTATGGTGTTTGTGGAACCTTCTCCAGCCGGGTTAATGGTGGTGTCTTGTTGCTCGGCAGTGGCGCTCGGGATGTGGAGTCCAGCGCCAGTTAGTTGAGCTTTCCTGCCATCTTTATGGCCGATTTCAGTGCACAACTGCCATCAGTGTAGGCTATCTCCCTCCAATTGTGCTTTAGCGCTCTGTTTTCTTGGAACCACTCCGTCCAGGCAATTGCATACGTCCATCGGGTCTGCCTTTGTTGCTCTAGGGATGTTTGTTTGTGTCCCTTACTCCCTTGGAGATTGTTGGAAGGAGCGTGATCCTATATAACATGGGCTGGGCATGGTTCTGCTCTCCTTGATCCTCTCTCACCCTATCCCCACATGGGGGAGGAGGTCGGGTCCATGTTGTGGTTAGCAGGGGGGTGGCCCTGGCTTGCGGGTGTTTATCTACATGTGCGAGGGTTGTGCGGAGCATACTGATGAGGTCATCCTGTTTCCACCGGATTTGCTGGGACTGGACTTCTATTTCCACACATTGCGGATATTTGTCCAACCACTTTTGGTATGGGGGTTTGCCTGTCGACTTCATCCCCCTGGGCAGGTACAAGACAGTAGCTGTCGGTTCCCTGGTCATTTCTGCAGACCACACTGCCCATCGGACTGCTTTCTTGAGGGATGGTTCGTCCCGGTTTGGGAAGGCATGTGAGTACCCTGTCCACCTGTGTTATAAGGCATTTGTTTGTGCTTGGAAGGCCTGGTCCCTCGGGTATTTACTCCAATAGTTGGTGGCGTGATCTCTGACCCGGAGGGGGCTAGAGAACCGTTCCTTGGAGACGCTTAAGTGCGTGTCTATTAAAGCTCTGAACTGTGGCGGGATGCTAAATTGTCCTGCATTTGTTTGGTCTGTGCTTTTGTTCCTTCCTTGTGTCTGATGATCAGATCAACCACTTCCTCTTCAAAGGAGGAGGGGGGCGGCATCATTTTAGCATGCATGCATTCATCTGCAGCCTGTTCATACAATCTTCTGAGGGTGACGAGTCTGTCTTTGGCCATTGTCCCGACGCACCGGCCGTTCCCCTTGTACACGCATGCCATCTCTGTAGTCGTGATTTGGGTGGTACTCTTAGGGTTCCACGTCTCAATCTCTCTCACTTCGATTTTACACTCTCCCGTCGGAGCATGGATGTCCAGTTGCGGGTTAATTGGCTCCATATTGGCTCCATATCAAATGTTATCATTCCCGGATATTGTCTCCCAGAGTGGTATCCCAATTGCTGTGATTTTGGTGAAATTCTTGTCGGGCCATGTTAGACAGGTGCCTATCTAGCATGGTGCCTTCGGAGGTCCTCGCTGGTGGCTGGTCGTGGTTTTCAGAGATCCATTGCCGTAGAAGGGCGGCTGTGTTTTCTTCGGTAAGGAGCATCTCTTCAGGTTCCCAGCTAGGCTTCCATGTGACTTTAACCAGCCCCTCCACCTGTGTGGTAGTAGTTGCATGTGTGCACGCCGGGCATGTCCATTTGTCTTGGCTGGGTCTCCAGTCCACTGGTTGGCCTAGGCATTTGACATGATAGTACTTGTAGCATATGTCGCACGTGATGATGTCATCATAGCATCCCGATGCGTCATCGTACTGCATGCTGTGTGGGTTCTAGCAACCTTCACATGCTGCAACACCTGCCCAGTTGTGGGCATGCAGGTCTTGACCAAGTCCTAGAGTCTTTCGGCAAAAAGCCTCTATTTTCTCTGGTGTGTACCCTGCCATGCTATCATGGTATGGGATGGCCCATTCATCGATGATGCTTGGGTGCCAGGTGACTTGATATTGAATTTGCTTGATTCTGCCTTTCCTTTTTGGTGGCGTCCTTTGCTTGGCTCTGTGACCATCCTCCAGCCTGTGATGGCTGCTACTTGGTTGGTGTGCCCATACATCTCTTGTATGATAATGTCAGTCGATATTCCGAAATTCCCAATTGTTCTTGTATGTGTCAGCTGTCAGCATAGATGGATGTCAGCGCGCGCACTGGAAATTTTCACCCGAATTTGTGTGCAAACTTCGTTGTCAGTGGCATGGCTCTAACTCCAGGTGCATGGCTCGAAACAGTTGCACCAGGCGGGCGGTTGCGGATTGAAATATCCCGCCGTCTGGCGCAGTTTTCGGCCTGAGTGGGTGGCTGAAATTAAGCACATCGACAATAACCATGTATTTGATACACAGGCAATTGACAGCAGTGAGTCATTACGAACGTCGTCAGTAAAGCTTTTGCCTCGCCGCACGAAGGGGGTTTTCGGGGTTTGGTTGGAGGGGGTTTTCGGGGTCTGGCGCAGGGGATTTGGCGAAAGCAGGGTTTGCCGAAATGAAAATTGCTGGTGATCACGGTACGCCCGTTGATTGACGGCCGTTGTGTGAAAGGGTGCGAGCGGTAGCCCCCAGGCCAGCGGTCACATACACCGCAACTACAGGGTCATGAACCAAAAAACGGGCGTAGCCTACGTTCGCCGGCTAGTTACGAACGTCGTCAGTAAAGCTTTTGCACCGCCGTTCGAAGCGGGTTTTCGGAGTTTGGTTGGAGGGGGTTCGGGGAAAGCAGGGTTTGTCGAAATGAAAATTGATGGTGAACAGGGTACGCCCGTTGATTGACGGCCGTTATGTGAAAGGGTGCGAGAGTTAGCCCACAAGCCAACAGCCACATACACCGCAACTACAGGGTCATGAACAAAATAAACGGACTTAGCCTACGCTCGCCGGCTAGTTACGAACGTCGTCAGTAAAGCTTTGCACCGCCGTACGAAGCGGGTTTTCGGGGTACGGCGCAGGGGGTTTGGCGAAAGCAGGGTTTGCCGAAATGAAAATCGCTGGTGACCAATACGCCCGTTGATTGACGGCCGATCTGTGAAAGTGTGCGAGCGTTAGCCCACAGGCCAACAGCCACATACACCGCAAGTACAGGGTCGTGAACAAAAAACGGGCGTAGCAACCGTTCGCCGGCGTGTTACTACTTGTACGCCTCATCGGATTAACCCTGGCTGCTCAGACGATATGAGGTTCTCCCGCGCGCTCCGACCGAAGTCGGGCTACGGAGCGGGGCTCCCAGACCGGCGTTCACACCCCGCCCCGACCCAGCGCTACACCGAGCCACACTTTTCGCGCGCTGGGAAAAAATGCAGGCAGAATTCGCGTGGGCGAAAACAGCGCCGCGTGGCGTGACGTGTTGGCTTGGCTTGGTCTGGCTTGGCGTGAGGCGTGTCGACCCCTGCTGAAGTCGGTTCGTCGGGGCGCGGGTGTCAGTGTCTCCCAAGGTCGTCGTCGTCGTCGTCGTCGCTGTATTCTTTCTTATATAGTTGTATTACCTATCATGCTGTCATGATTACTTGTAGGATATGAGATGGAGAGGAGAGTCAATTTGAACATCTTCAGCAATCATCTTCGACATCTTCACTTTACCTTTACGAGCTGAAGTGTGCATGGAAATTATATCAAACAAGCAGCATAACTGTCACCAGTTCTATAAATAGACGAATGCATGCATGTGCATGACATGACAGTGCCCAACTGCCCATGCATAACAGTACATGTCAATAACGTTACACCTCTGGGCCCGCTCAAAGCTTGGCCGCGTGGGCGCCCAACTATTCAGAAGGGAGTAAAGAAGGAACACACACCCGTGCAGCATGTGCACATGACTGGTATATGCATGGAAAGTTGGGGAGGGCATGGCATGGTGCGAAAAATATGGTGTGATAATTTCATCAGTCATACAACTTCAAGTTTATATTTCACCCCTGGTTGGTGGCCAGTACATGGTGGTTTGTCACACCTCCCCTCCTCATTAAGTAAAACCTTTTGCTGCTTGTTGAACACTTTATGATGTGCACATGAATGATGGTGCCCTGTAAGAGTAGATGCCTTGCCAACCCACCCACTTCAGCATACGGAACGAATGCATAATTCTGCAAGAAAATCATTATTTGGGGATAGTGTTCACCCCAGGGCTTCTTTGCTGCCTTGGCCTCCACACTTGCTGGACTGCAAAATTTTCTTTACATCCTGGTAGAGCACAGTCATGTGCATCTGCAGGTATGTTCATTATACCAGGGCTCACCTTTAAGAGTGACTGGCTGGGCTTGAGGATCAGCATTATTTTGGGCTGGTGTTCACCCCAGGGCTTCTTTGCTGCCCTGGCCTCCACACTTGCTGGACAGCACAATTTTTTTTACATCCTGGTAGATCACAGTCGTGTGCATCTGTATGTATGTTCATTATGCCAGGGCTCACTGTTAAAAGTGAAAACAGAGAGTGACTGGCTGGGCTTGAGGAGCAGCAAACAATTGGGCTGGTGTTCAGCCTTGGGCTTCTTTGCTGCCTTGGCCTCCACACTTGCTGGACTGCAAATTTTATTTACATCCAGGTAGAGCACAGTCGTGTGCATGCCCAACTCCAAAGGATGCACCATGCTGCTGTCCAGCTGTGGGGGAGGCTAACAGCTGCTGTCCAGTTGCACGGTATGCCTTCAGCTTCTGCAGAGCTATGAGGGTGCCCCCCAGCTGCATGCCAGATGTAGGGGAGGGCACCAGCTGCAGGTCAACTCCAGGTGAGGGCCCCAGCTGCATGCCAGCTGTGGGAGAGGCTACCATCACGTTTCTCTGGATTTGTGGTCGACGTCTGGACACATGTTGCAGCTGAGAGGGAGACCCACTGCCAATCCTTTCGAGGTATCGGTATATCTCTGACCATTGACCCCAATCCAGTCGTACCACGCGTTCCTGGTGGGATAGTATCCCAGTTGTTTGAGGTGCACAGCAGCAGCAGTGAGGGAGGAGAAGCGCATGGTCTCTGCTATATTGCTGCCATATTTGATGATGATGTATCAGGTCTGGGTGTTCATATATTGAACATTACTGAAGTTTGTGATTTCAGAATTTAAGCTTCCGCATGCACAATAACCGTGGGTATTTACGGGTGCAATGTCCATACATGTGGAACGGGTGTTCTGATTGTTACGTGCTGTCTTGGCCAACACAATGGCGTTAGTCTTAAATGGACGCAGTGTTTGTGCAACCTTGCTGTACATTGATGATGACGTGCCCTATGCACACCACATCTGCTGCACCCATGCACAGGTAGGACCGTCAAGCTTGCCTACTCGCTGCAGAGGTGCCCAGCACCTTCTTAGAGAAGGAGCTTTATGAGTCCCAAGCTCGCAACCCTGGCATCAGCAAAGAAGACGCCATAAAGGAGATCCTGAAATGGAAAGTGCCACCCGTGCTGGAAGGCAGCCCACGATCTCATCTTACAGCTCTGGAAGATCTGTTGGCCCAGGCAGCAAAAAGGGCATGCCATATCTGCTGATCACTCTAACGAGTAGGTTGAGCATCTGCATATGCATGACTGCGCTGCCCTGTGTTCACGGCTCATCATAATGGTTACATCGTGAAGGCTCTGAGTGAACTAGTGAAGGCACTGGCATTGATACGAGCCATGCCTGAATGACAAGAAGGGTAACAACTGACGGTGACAATGTGCCTGTTGATTGCAGAGGACGACTCTTCAGAAGTACGGTGGAAGGAATGCGATGACTTGAAGGGCATCCTAACCCACTTTGGCACGGGCCTCACATTTGCAGACGCGCCTGTCAAGTGTTCAGCAATGTTTGTGGCGCGTTTTGAAAAGCTTCTCCACGAGGATATCCTGAACACCAAGCACAAGGGCCGGGCGGAATGTTTGGCCGTGTGAAGGCGCACATGGTGCGCTACGAAGTGCATGAGCGCAGGTCCCTCCACATCCACATGGTGCTGTGGCTGCACCCTGATGACGTGCAGAAAGCAGAGGAGGAGATTGTCGCTTGTGTATCCGCCGACTACGATGCAGCCACCAAGCAATTCATTGAGCCCACCGACCCGCAACAGCTAGAGCTGTATCGCCACATTATCCACCGCGAGATGCATGTGTGCAAGCCTTATGGCAAGGTGCGCTGATCCATGGTGTAAGGTTCAGGGGTGAATGCTTAGGGTTTCAGGGACTACAGTCGTGGTTACAGAGTCAGGTTGTTTTGTGTTGTGTGTTCATCCCGAGCTTGATACATGGCAGTGTTCAGGTGAATCAGAGGAGATTGAAGCTGAAAAGGAGTGTACCGTAGACTTTATTTGCCTCGACGAACGCCCAGAAAATTGCATTGTTTATTAATCGGAATATGCAGAAAACACGTTGTTGTAAGGCGCTCAGGCCGAAATCAATACTTTTGTAAGCCACGCACCGCACTAGGCAACTGTCCCTAAAGACCTAAACCCCACCGAACGGTTCTCAAACTTGCGCAGTGCCGATGTTACAGTAGGTAAACTGGTCGCGGTGTAGATATTGCATTTGCATCTGTACCAGTGCTGTGCTTCCTTACGGTTCGTGAAATAAAGGTTTGCGGTGACGGTGCAATTTGCGCGCAATTTACCAGGACCGCCCAGATTACACCGCAATTGCTGCAAGTTACTTTCGGCGTAACCACAGACGAAACCCTGGTTACGGACCGCACATGGGGTTTTCGGCTCGGAACCAACCCGCCAATTGACGAAAAGTCGTGACACGTCAACGTGGAAGTTGTTCTGATCTTCACGATATCTTCCTATGAGTTGACGCACACCGACCTGCAACTTCCCACCTTCGAAAATGTATGACTGATGTCCCCAAAAGCCAGAAATCTACTAGAACGTGCTTGCGGTCTAGATTACAGCTCGTTCTTAATTGCGTGTAAGCTAAAAAGCCTTACTTGCGCGCAATTACGTGTTACGCCGTAATTGACCGTAATTACTTACACAAAAATCGGCTTACGGCGTAATCGCACAGCACTGATCTGTACGGTACTGGTGTGTGGACAAGGTATGACGCGCGTGCGCGCGCGGACGAGCAATTGTCTATTATTGCGTGATTAGCCGCAAATGCGTCTATGAGTTAATTGTTAAAGTATTGATTAAGCCGCGAAGGCAAATTAACATTAATTTCTTGCGGAGGCAAAGCGCGTCTACGGTAACCTCATCTGCAGAGCAGAGTTGAAAGATACACGAACCTGCCTTTTGGAAAACAATTCGTACCTGAATTTCAAAAATCCAAATCCAACAATTTGTTCAATGCATTGCCATGCACATCCTTTTCAAATCTGCAGAACTTCTACTGCACTTCGTTATGTCAAACCCATGATGAATTGCCTTGAGTGCAAACTGGGCTGCTTCCCGACCCAATGTCCACTTTGATTGCTGGCCTGACGTTGTGCTTCTGTTTCCTGGACTGCCATTGTGCGAAACAGGGTGGCTGTCGCAAGAAGGGCTACTGCCAGTATGGCGCTCCGTGGAAGAAACAGATGGAGCACACGCCACGTTTCAACAGTACAAGCCGCCGAGCGGCTCCCAGCGCTGGGAGTACTATCGTCCCGGTGTGCAGCATGAGCGAGTCGTCCCCTATCACCCAGCACTGCTCCTCCGCTGGAGTGCGCATGTAAATGTTCAACGGATCACCAACGAGTCCTGGTCGTATTACCTATGCAAGTACATCCTCAAGATGGAGCCGCACGGGACCCCCAACCTATCCGGCGAAACTACGAAGTGGCTCCAGAAATTTGGCTTCACCGAGAATCAGCTGAACCTGGCTGCCATGTACCTCCACAGAAAGCCAGCGTCTCCCTGCGAGGCAGCTTTGATAGTTCGGGGAACCCCGATCATGTCCTCTCATCCCAAGGTGCATTACGTGAACAGCCGCCGTCCAGAACGCCGAACCCTGAAAGATAGCGTCAGTCGGTAGGTTGCTTGTTGCACCCCTGATGCCCCCAGTACTACACCCCTCTTGCCCTTCCTCTTGCTCTTTCTACTGGCGCCGCCCTCTACCCCCCCGCCCTGTCATGCCGGCCCTCCTACCCCTCAGGACGAACTGGCGTTGTCTGAGTGCTCAACTGATTTCCACACATTTTTAAATGGCGGCCCTCCAACCCCTTGAATTCCAGATGGGGCAGCGGTCAATGGGGCAACGGTCACCAGCGATTTTCATTTCGGCAAACCCTGCTTTCGCCAGAACCCCTGCGCCAGACCCCGAAAACCCCCTTCGTACGGCGGTGCAAAAGCTTAAATGACGACGTTCGTAACTATTCACCGAACGTAGGCAAGACAAACAAAGGAGGAACGGCCAAGATGAATGAAAAGTCCGGCTGGCACAAAAAGTGTGATGCCACGTATACCCCCAAGACGGGCCAGGCATGACGCGACGTCTGCCTCGGGGACGCAGTGTACCCTAAAAGCGCTATGACGTCACCCGCCAAACCATTAAAAACCTCGACAAATCTGGAGCACTTGGGCTACTGACGACGTTCGTAACTAGTCACCGAACGTAGGCAAGGCAAAACAAAGAAGGGACGGTCAACAAGAAAGAAAAGTCCGGCTGGCACAAAATGTGAGATGCCGCGTATCCCTCCAAGGCAGGCCAGGCCTGACGCGACGTCTGCCTCGGGGACGCAGTCGACCCTAAAAGCGCTATGACCTCCTCCGCCAAACCCTGGAAAACCTGACACCAAAATCTGAGGCACTTGGGCTACTGACGACGTTCGTAACTAGGTCACCGAACGTAGGCAAGACAAACAAAGAAGGAACGGTCAGGATGAAACAAGAATTCGACTGGCACAAAAAGTGTGATGTCACGTGTCCCTGACGTCACGTCCGACTGCCTGCCTCGGGGACGCAGTTGACCCTGAAAGCGCTATGACCTCGACCACCAAACCCTGAAAAACCTGACACCAAAATCTGAGGCATCTGGGCTACTGACGACCGTGCACTGCGTCCCCGAGGCGTGGGGCATTGAGGCAGACATCGCGTCAGGCCTGACCCGTCTTGGAGGGATACGTGGAAGCACACTTTTTGTGGTAGCCCAACTTTTCCTTCTTCTCGACCGAGCCTTCTTTGTTTGTCTTGCCTACGTTCGACATCCTAGTTACGAACGTCGTCCGTAGCCTAAGTGCTCCAGATTTGGAGGGGTTTTTTCAGGGTTTGGCGGTCGAGGTCATAGCGCTTTTAGGGTGCACTGCGTCCCCGAGGCGTGGGGCGTAGAGGCACTGCGTCGCATGGCATGGCATACGTCGCGTCAGACCCGGCCCGTCTAGGAGGGATACGTGGCATCACACGTTTTGTGCCAGCCGAACTCTTGTTCCTTCTTGACCATTCCTTCTTTGTTTGTCTTGCCTACGTTCGGTGACTAGTTACGAACATCGTCAGTAGCCCAAGTGCCTCAGATTCTGAGGGGGGTTTCAGGGTTTGGCAGTCGAGGTCGTAGCGCTTGTAGGGTCGACTGCGTCCCCGAGGCAGACGCAACGTCCCGTCAGGCCTGGCCCGTCTTGGAGGGATACGCGGCATCACGCTATTTGTGCCTGCCGATTGTTTCTTTCTTCTTGACCATGCCTTATTGATTTTTAGACTTGCCTACGGTCGGTGACTAGTTACTTAATGATAAAGATTTCATCTGGCTGGAACATGTGTAGCTGCCACTGGGTGTACCCCTCGCCCTTGACCAGGGACTAGACCAGGGTAAGGGGGGGTCAACGCCAAGGAGACGGCCATTGTCTATCGTTTATGCAACTCGCAAGTAACAAATAACGTAAGCATCAGTTTAATTGTGGTGCGGACCTAGCAAATGCAGAGCTCAGTACGAAATCATCCTAAAACCAATGGGAAACTGGTTTGTGAAAATGCTTCAACCGAGCCGTTCGGGGCACTGGTCGGGGCACCTGATATCTCGGTCGGGGCAGTGGGTATAGTGGTTTGGGTTCCCCGCTCACATGCTTCGGACCCGGGACCCATCTTTAGACAACACAAACTCTTCAGTCATGTGTGGCATCCATTTCTTGAACGCATGCTGACAAGAGTTGTAAGCTGATCGGCGCACCCGCCCTGCCGAACGTTGTCGCTTTGTCGGGTTCGGAATGTCGAGGGTTATTGGTCGGATGGTCGCACGGGTTGGTTGGCATGAAAGGTTTCATGAAGTGTGATCAGGGAGTATGATATGGCTGGATGGGACAACATCCAGATTGGACAGCATCCCATCCGAACTCGTTTGTAGCGTCAACCTCTCGTTAGTGCGACGCAACTTGCTTGATGTCACTGTTTCTTCTCAAACTACAAAAGGTTCACTACGTCCCTACGTGCGTTGACGGCTTGACGCCGCCCGAGCCAAAATCCTGCCAGGCATCTAGCCATAGCATCAAGCTGACTTTGAGGAGAACCCCCACAGTGATTCGCTTGTGCACGCAGAGACATACAAGCTACGCGATTGAATCTGCCGGAGATAGGTGCACGCAGTCATCGCCAGCAGTTACCACTGCCTGGGTCGTCGACAGGCAGGTACGGTAGGGCTGTACGGAGCAAAACGGACATTTAGCTAAAACTACGCTCCCCCCCATAAAACCTACGGAACTACTATTACCAGGGGCTATTACGGTAATTGAATCTCCCGTATCGGGCCAAAGTCTCGTATCGTATCGCGTCATATCTTACTATCGTATTCCGTATCATGTGACCCTGCTTGGGTCTTGAATGGGAGATTGAACGTGTCAAAATACTGTTCGATAGCCTAGCGAGGTGTTGACATGAATAGGGGGCATGCGCTGCAGAATTAATAAGAAATTTTCAAAAAGGGAGGGAATTACCAGTACCGGTAGGCCTTCACTCACTCGTCGGTAACATGAGAGCGCTTGATGTGGCCGCTTGATTCGACCCCCATTTCAGACCTCTGGAAGGCCTGAGGCTTGAAAGCACCTGGTTTCAGACAACAAACAGTCGCGGCCACTGACAAGTCGAATTGACATCTATCGACTGGAAATACTTCAAGTTAACAATATCACTGAGCTTGATGTAGGGAATCTCGACGGCGATTGACACAGGCGCCTATCACTATCGCGTGTACCGTAGGCAACCGACTGGTAACAACTTTCAGCCGTGACTTTCTCACGCTTCGCATGCTTTGAATGCGATCGAAAGTTGTACTATTGTGGCTAGGCTTCAACTTAATTGGAAGGCTAGCTCTCATTGACGAAGAAAGGTTGCTTGTGGAGCGCGCGGGGCGCTCAGGCTTGAGAGCTCAGTAGCTTGCTGTGACAACCGGTCTGACTACTGAGTGACTCCCGGTGCCTCGGAAGTTTTATGATAAGCTCCCTAAGGCGTATAAGCAGCCTACACAAGGTCACTAAGCTGCAGCAGCGGAAGCCTACCAGCATGTGTGCAGAAGCAAGAGTTATCCGGCAGCTCATAATTTTGGCCGCCCTAAGCGAACGTCAGCAGCTGCGACAAGAGTAGAGGACACAGCAACAGAGGGATACAGCGGTAGAGCCCTCAGTGTCAGGTGGAGTCAGCACTGTGGGACTCGTTTTTCAGCTTGCATGTCTGGCATGTGTTGTGCCTTGCCCATACCGTATGCACATCGCCCAAGCGCAGCGCCCCGCCCGCATGCACAACGCCCTTCTTGCATGCGCATTTCCCTCGAGCAAGAGCAGCGCCCCGCACGTATACTAGTACTTCCTGGTATTCCTATTACCGGCCTGATTGCACAGTGCCCTACCGGTACCGTACTTGAATCCGTACCACCCGATCACCTCATGCGCATGCACAGCGCCCCGCCCGATGGGCAACGCCGTCTAGATGCCTCGCCATCCTGCGGATTGGTGTAGTGCCCCACCCACCTACAGTGTCCGCCCGTATTATTTACTGTGCACAACGCCCGCCCGTATTACCGTGCCCCTCCGATGGGTGTAGTGCCCCCCCACATTCACAGCGCTTGCCCGTTTGCACAGCGCTTGCCCGTATGGACAGTGCTCTTTCCAGAGAAACTGGCTCAAGAGGGTAACGCATCATGAGGTGCAAAACAACAACCCTAAACCTTCAAGGGTGTGCATTGCAACCGCCCATATTTCCTGTGCCCTACCGGTGGGTGCATCGCTTAACCGGTGGGTGCACCGCTTCATCAGCATGCACCGCAACGGCCTGTATTTCCTGTGCCCAGCCAGTGGGTGCAACGCTTCACCGGAATGCACCGCAACCGCCCGCATTCCTGTGCCCTATCGGTGGGTGTTGCATTTCACTGGCATGCACCGCAACCGCCTGCGTTCTTGTGCCCTGCTGGTGGGTGTTGCACTTCACGAGCAGGCACCGCAACCGCCTGCATTCCTGTGCCCTGCTGGTGGGTGTTGCGCTTCACCGGCATGCACCCCAAGCGCCTGTATTTCCTGTGCCCTGCTGGTGGGTTTCGCGCTTCACCGGCATGCACCCCAAGCGCCCGTATTTCCTGAGCCCTGCTAGTGGGTGTTACGCTTCACCGGCATGCACCCTCAGCGCCCGTATTTCCTGTGCCCTGCTGGTGGGTGTTGCGCTTCACCGGCATGCACCTCAACTGCCCGTATTTCCTGTGCCCTGCTGGTGGGTGTTGCGCTTCACCGGCATGCACCCTAAGCGCCCGTAATTCCTGTGCCCTACTGGTGGGTGTTGCGCTTCACCAGCATGCACCCCAACCGCCCGTATTCCCTGTACCCTGCTGGTGGGTGTTGCGCTTCACCAGCATGCACCCCAAGCGCCCGTATTTCCTGTGCCCTGCTGGTGGGTGTTACGCTTCACCGGCATTCACCGCAATTGCCTGTATTTCCTGTGGGCAGCAATAGGAAAGAAATGAAAGAATAGAGCGTGAGCAGTGACCGCAACAAGCTGTGGTGATGTGGTTGGGCTATGGGTTCTTAATTTACTAATGTTCATCGGGCTGAACAGCCAATAACCCTACAGCATGCTGCACACTTGCTAGGGCCAGTGGGCAGCAAGCCTAGACAGGAAGTGAAGGAATAGAGCGGGAGCGCTGACCACAATAAGTTGCGGTGATGCGTTCTGGCTATGGGTTCTCAATTTCCTCAGGTTCTTCGGGCTGAACGGCCAATACCCCCGCTGCATGCTGCACACAACGGTAGCTAGGGCGAGTGGGCAGCTAGCCTAGACAGGAAGTGAAGAAATAGAGCGGGAGCGCTGACCGCAATAAGCTGCGGTGATGCGGTTGGCTATGGGTTCTCAATTTCCTCAGGTTCACCGGGCTGAACAGCCAATACCCATGTAGCATGCTGCACACAACGGTAGCTAGGGCCAGTGGGGAGCAAGCCTAGACAGAAAGTTAAGAAATAGAACAGGAGCGATGAACGCATTAAGCTGTGGAAATGCGGTCGGGCTATGGGTTCTTAATTTACTCAGGTTCATCGGGCTGAACAGCCAATTCCCCAGCAGCATGATGCACACTAGCTAGGGCCAGTCTAGACAGGAAGTGAAGGAATAGAGCGGGAGCACTGACCGCAATAAGCCGCGGTGATGCGGTCGGGCTATGGGTTCTTAATTTACCGATGTTCATCGGGCTGAACAACCAATACCCCTGCAGCACACTTGCTGGGTCCCGTGGGCAGCAAGCCTAGACATGAAGTGAAGGAATAGAGCGGGAGCGCTGAGCGCTATAAGCGACAGTGATGCGTTTAGGTTATGGGTTATTATTTCTTCATCTACTCAGGTTCTTCGGGCTGAACAGCCAATACCCTTGCACCAGCGTAGCTACTTGTACCGGTAGTCAGATCTGCATTCCGGTGTAAACGTTCAACTTAACAAATTTTGGCTGAAAGCCCCGCAGGGCCATGTTGTTCAAACCTTGGCTCTTGTGTCAGCATCTTCTTGAATTCCTGAGGGCAGTAGTGTTTATGCATCTCAAATTAGCAAGAAAAGCAAGCTACCGTATGCCACGAATATGTTCTGAACCGCCTGATTTGAGCTAGAGGCTTTGTGCCCGGTGGCCCAAGGGAGGAAGGTGCCACTTAACAGGATCGTCTGCGTGAGCCCTTCACTGCACGCTATCAACCCTGCTGGGCCTCCTCCACAGTCATGGTAGCATGCTGCACAGTGCCATGCACACCCGCTGCTGCCTCATCTTTGTTCCTAGCAGGCTGGCAGCCCAGTAACCCAGTCACCCTCTTGCGTCAAGGGCAGGCAAGGCCGCAAGGGCATATGACGATGTTATTTCAAGTATTTTATGCCCACAATTCTGCAAGCTGACAGTCCACACCCCATCTCTCAGAATTGTAAAGCACCATGCATCAGAATTTCAGAGTCTCATGCGTCAGAACAGTTGCAGTATGCTGTTGGCTGGTCCTGGCTGTCGGCGGCAATGGTAGCTCCGGCTCATCGACTGCAGCCATGTCGGCCTTCTCTTGGTCTGCCAACTCCTTCGTCACGTTCTGTAGGAGGATGTCGTTACCCCCCTGTACTGGTTATTCACCCATGCTGACTGTGACAAAACCAAAACAGGCGCACGGCCGGTGGACTAAGCTTGCAAGGTACCAATGGACATGCTCGTCTCTTTGAGCCCTGCACTGCACGCTGTCGATGTTTTTTCGTTGAAAACATCGTGTACCGCACCGATGTGTGGGCTCGAGGTATGGAGCCAATTGTGCCGTCAGAGCCTCCCCTCATGATCATACAAGTCTCAAATGATCCCCGTCAACAGGATATAATCTCGCAAGGTTCAGGCATGCATCAGCTTCCAGGAGCGGGATGTGCCCGAAATCTCAAGATCCGGGAGCAACGGTAAGAAACTCGTCATAGTTCTCTCGTCCTCACGCTGCCTGACTTCACATTGATTCCTGATTTTCAGGTGAAATATGGATTCGTTGAAGCTGACGGGGAAGCAAACCTGGCGAATGCGGTCTCTGTCTCAGATCTGGCGTGAACCTCACTTTAAACTGACGGTGGAGATGCGACAGAGGACACGTTAACGATGAAAGGTAGGATGTTCGCGACTTGTAGAAATGCTTAACATGTCAGATAGTCAGCCCCGCACTGCGAAATTTGACTGAGCCTTACTCCTACCACATGGCTGACTGCTACCTCGAATTATCAACTTCTGATGCTGCAGGGATATCAGCCAAAGGACATCAAGTATTTCCTTTCAAATTCTGGTTCATCATCAACTATGCTGTCTCTCAGGCAGCGGGGCCCAGGTAAGGCCATCTATTGCGAGCTCATGCAAGGGCTTTGTCGCATGGGCCTTGTGGTCATCACGCGAGAACACCATCAACCAAACACATACTAAGTTAAATCTGCACCTATCCCCTCTTCTTCACAGACAGTTCAGTGTTTTTGTCCTTAACAGCCTCTGCGGGATGGGAGGACACCTGCATGGGCTCATGGTGGATGATGTTTGAAGGTGCGACCATGTTCGCACACCAATTCGCAATTTCGGGAGGCTTTCTGCAAACCCTTGGGAAAGAGCGCCAACTAGACTGAGGTGGAGCCTTCAGGGTATGGGCTGTTGGGATGCTATTTAACGATCAGTACAGGTGTGTCACTTTGATTTAACATGCTTCACTGAATTGAGCCTCCTGCCAGCAAATTACAGCTTCACTTCACATCATCCAATGGCATTTTGATTTTTGCTGTGATTATTTGCTACTTTCACGCCCCCTTTGTTCGATCCAGGGCCCTCCCCAACGGTGGCCCCTTTGACTAACATGCCTTTCTGGCGGGCATCGCCCGGGCCCTTGAGCCGACAAACGCATCCAGCATAAACGCTCAGACCCGGCACGCTGTCGGCAATGTGACAGTTTGTATGGAACAAATAGCCTTCTTCAGTTTCAAGGTAAGATTATTCTTTATATAATTCAAGAAACACTCTCACATCATATCGTAACATTTCTCAAACAAATTCTGTATTCAGAAGGTCATGAGACATTCCTAATCTTTCTAATTTTTTTATTCAGGTCATGAACAGGTTGCAGAACAAGGCTGGGAACCAGGGAGTCAGCCATGCGAAGGGGATTGTGGAGGAGATCGCGATTGTGTAGGCCGTTGGTGGAAAATACGAATGGGCCACCATGATAATTCATGTGTATGGAAAGAATTGCTCGCTCCTTTGTGTAGTTGGCCGCTGTCAGCCACTAGAGTGTTGCATGTTATTAACACTTGTGAACATTGGGGTCTTGTGACTTGGGAGCTCTTGTTCTGAATGATTGTCGTTTTGGAGGTGAACAATGTTATTGGGTTGTTGGCCCTTGGTATTGGGTTATTGGCCGAGGGTTGGGCCAATGTTTAATGCGGGTGGCCTAGGTTTAGTGTATGTGGCCAAGGGCAATGTCACTGATTGAAACACGTTGGTTTGTGTAATTACGCTTGATTCCGGCTTCAATTTAATTTGCTGATGCTGTCATGACTGTACGTGATTGATTCCGGCTTGAATTAAGTGTTGCTTAGTATGGCTTGATTCAAGCGATGGCCCGCTTGATCTCCGGTTTGATTATAAGCGCCCAATTCATTCGATGGGCTTGATCCCGGCTTGATTCAATACGCTGGATTCACTCTTGATTCAATGCGCTTGATACACTATTGATTTTGGCATGATTCAATACGCTGGATTATCTCTTGATTTTGGCTTGATTCAATCCGCTTGATTTTGGCTTGAATCAAACGCTGGTTTCAGTGGCTTGATTTAAGTGATAGCCCGCTTGATCTCCGATTTGATTCAAGACCCTGTTTCAAACAGAATTTTTTTTCCATTCAAGCCGATTTCAAGTGGCCCCATGTTACCAATTTTACAAAGGCGTTACCGGTATATAATGTGTTTTGGACTAAAAATAAGTATTTCTTAAGGTTCGAGAAGACCTCCCAGTGCCGAGGCAAGTTTTCGTGGAATCTGGATGTCTAGGTGTTGAAACCCTCTATTCCTTCCACAAATGTACTGTTACTGTACCGGTCCACAGGTCTTTTAATGGACAATTTACTGAACCCAATCAACCCGCCACGCAGGCCTCATGCCCAGCCCACTTGTATTCAGGTTGGCGTTGGGCAGACCAAGCCTCGGATCAAGTCCCAGGGCAGCGGTCATGCTGCTGGGTGACAAAAGGCTCAGAAAGCCCGCCCCAGCGGTGTGACCAACTCCCCCTCCCGCAGCGCATTGCATGAAGGCAGACAGCTCCCAAGACATACCCACCACCTCTAGGGAGGCAGGCTGTTCAATGCTATGGCTCAAAAAGCCCCAGCAAGTCTGCCATGCCAGATGTCGCACCATAAAGCAGTAACTGCAATACTATGGTAAATACCGTAAACTCCGGTCAGGGCACCTTAGAGAGGTGTCCTCTACTCACAAATACGGTGCATCACCGTACACTCATGCTCCTTGTACTTCAGACAAGAGCTTGTTAACAAGATAACTGTAACTGGAAGTCCCTAACTGGATATCTCTGCCTGGGAGTCTCCGTCTCTTGGGTACCGCCCCTACTGGCGATGTGCGCTTCAGGTCCGTGGCGGACTTCTTTCCTCACGGCAGTGACGGACGCCTACGGGCAGGCTCAGTGACTACACACTGGCTGCGAGTGCTCAGCGAGTTAAGCAGCGTAGCCGGCTATTTGGTTGTATGGCAATTGACTAAGGGAGCACAGGCCTTCTGGCCGTCTGGGCGCGATCCAGCTGGGCTATGTTAAGGGCACTTACCGCGCGACTCGCGGTGAGGGTGACGTGACGTGGACTGCGTACTTCTTGTTCGGCAGGGTCTCGGGCCTCTTGCTAGGTACTTGTCTCCAGCTATCTCAGCGGGAGCTGAGCTAGTCTTGACTTGAGTAAAGGTACTGACTTATGTGAACGTAGGAGGCTTCATACACAGATGACTGCCAGTGCTTGTTACAGATAGAGGTCTGTCCTTTAGAAAGGGACGAAGTAACTAGCCAAGGCAATTGCCGGGATACAGGGACCCGGCAGGCCCAATTCAGAATACGGTACAATCTGTCAAATCAACCGGCGTAAGCGGGTTTCTAGGTCTCAGTTCAAATCCGTAGACTCCGCAGAGAAGCTGCGGAGTCCCCGAGGCCGCTAACTGCGGTCTGAACGGTTCTGTCACGTATACTGTAATATACTGTGACAGCTGTCGCACCATAAAGCAGTAACTGCAATACTATGGTAAATACCGCAAACTCCGGTCAGGGCACCTTAGAGAGGTGTCCTCTACTCACAAATACGGTGCATCACCGTACACTCATGCTCCTTGTACTTCAGACAAGAGCTTGTTAACAAGATAACTGTAACTGGAAGTCCCTAACTGGATATCTCTGCCTGGGAGTCTCCGTCTCTTGGGTACAGCCCCTACTACTTTACTCGCCCCCCGCTCCCTAGCGTTAAGCCCTCCAGGCGTGCGCGGGGAGTCGGAAAAGGGATGGTACTGGAATAAACTTCTGGAAAAATATGTACGTAGAAGCTTAAATCATCTGCCGTAAATCTGCCTGGTTCAGGCCTTCTGCAAATCTGCCTGGTTCAGGCCTCCTTCAAACAGAACTTTAAAAAAAAATCGTGGGGATCTTTGCCACCTTTCCCGGGTTTCTTTTGGTGTATTTACTTTTCTTCAACCTTTCGCTCTTTTTCAGGGTTGTTTTCTTTCGGGTGCGAACAACCATCGGCGTGTCAGTGCGATAACGCACGGTATGCAGCAACTTTTTCTGCCACCAGCAGGTATCGAACTCGCGACCTCCGATTGATCAGCATCGTCGGTGCTAGGCTGTAAGCGACTGACACCAGTACGGCATTAGTCACGGACGATTGGGTGGGTGGCGGGCGAGAGGTGTCATCGCCGCGCGGCCAAAAAGCTTCACGAATACACATCGCCTTCACCCGACGTTGAGCACAATATAACCACATTGCTAATGCGCTGCTTTTGATCGAGGCCGCACTTGCGGCATAACACTGCGTTGCAACCCAGGCCTTGCATGCCGAGCGTCGCCACTCGTTTCGGTATGTAACATGGGTGGTTGGCCGGCGAGAGATGTCATCGGCCCCCAATTCGCAGCGACTGCAATAACTTTTCGAATACATATCGCCTACACTCGACGTTGAGTGCATTAGAATCACAATGTCAATGCGCATCTTTTGATCGCCTGCCCGGTGCCTGCTGAGCGTCGTCAGCCGTCCAGGCCGGCATAGTAGGTTCTGCTGACCGTCTTTTTTTTTTTTTTTTTTTTTTTTTTAGTCACTTTTTTTTTCTAGGCACACTTTTTTTACAGTCTCCCATGAAGGAGATCCCTAAAAAAAAAAACACCGAGTTTCGGCTGAAGCGCAATGCGCAGCGTCCTACAAATTCAAGCTGTTCAGCCCACTACTGGCTAGCAAACAGTAAATTTCAAAGTTATCAGGTCAAGCTAAGAACAACCGCTGCTCTCGCCCCACTGCGCCATAGCCGCCTGGTCTTTAATGGCCACAGGAATTGTGCGCCGTAGCAGCGTGATCCGCCTCCTACTGTGCTATCATTGCCCGAGTTGACTAATTCTCCTCGCTCATCATTGTCATAACATATGTACTACCGTAGCCCTGCTGCTATGGTGTTGGGAGGAACAAAATTTTCACTATGCTGCCGCTATAGCTTTAACTCCCCTCCTGCATCTTCCGTCTTTGGTCCGCTGGCTGCCGGCCCACTGCCTGCTGGGTACTAGGACAAGCCGCGCTGCGTTTGCATTCCTGCTCTGTAGGCGCCTGCCCGCTCCTTGCCAGTTACGGCGTGGGTGACGTCACGTGCTCAGCGGCCTTGCCGCTCTGGGCTCGGCCTCAGGTCTCGGTAAGCTCCTCAAGGGCTGACACCTCTTCCTCCCTTGCTGCTTCTTTGGCCACCTTAGCCCTTCTTGTAACTGCTCTCGGGGTGACATTGGCCTCTCCCCGGCCAGTGGTGTACGAGATGTCGTACAATCCGTTCGCCATTGGTCTTGCGATGCCCCGCTCCATCTGCCTTGTTGCTGGGTTGGTGGCCATGACTTCCACCTCAGGCCTGTCCATGACGTTGGCCTCCTGGGCTGTCCTGGCAGCCGCTCTGGCTGCCGGGCTCGGCCGCCCCTGGACCTGCACACTGCAATCCTCTGCAGCGGGTCCAGCCCCTGCTGCGGGCTCAGCTCCCTTGTCCTCAGTCGCGCAAGTTGGGCACAACCACTCGCCCTCAGGCACCTCCTCAAGTACTGGTACCAAGCAATCCATGTGCCAACCTGTATTGCAGGCATCACACAAAAGCATCACCTCTCCGCGGTCGGGCAGCTGGCACACCTCGCATGACAGGCTGTTATTGGGTCTGGTTCCACTGAAATCAACCACTCCCCTGAGGTTGGGCAAGTGGCATGGAGAACAATTGACTGCATTCTCTGTAACTATGAGGCCATCTGCCCCTTCCAACACTAAGGTTCCCGTCGCCCCCAGTGTTTTTACCCTGAGGATCTCAGGCCTGGCCTTGGGATCGAGGCTGCGTCGCTCTGATGAATACTTCACATACACGTAATCTCCCTCTGCAAAACGCCTGACCTGGGGGACATACCCTCCCCCACGAATGCGTGCATATCGCAGCTTGTCGCGGTGCTGCGCAATTTTTAGATGCTCACCCGCGACTGGCAGTGCCTCTTTGATCCTGGCCACTCTGGCCAAGAGCAGGTCTGCTGCCTCCTCTGCTGTTGCCACCTTGGCTGTGCTCCAGAGGTCCGCCCCCACTCTGGAGGGGAAGGTGGGTCTCTGTCCGAACAGCACCTCGTACGGCGCCATGCGCGTGGCCTGCTGCGGCGAGCATCGGAAGCCTAGGGCTACCCAGGGCACCATCTTGTCCCAGGACTCGTCGCTGCTGCCCTCCTCGCAGCACTTGCGCAGGCCTGCCTTGAGGGTCTGGACAGCCCTCTCTGATAGCCCGTCTGCCTGGGGGTGGTTGGCAGAAGTGGTGCGGTGGTCAATGAAGCAGTCCAACAACATGTCCTGAAACTCACCCTGGAACTCTGTTCCCTGGTTTGTCACCACCTCTGCGCATCCCCCGAATCGTGCAACCACATTTTGAAAGAATGCCAAGGCCGTCACATCAGACGCCTTGCTTGGAATGGGAATCAACTCCACCCATTTGGAGTAATGCTCCACACAAACCATCACAAACCGATTGCCCCTGGAAGTGGTCGTAAATGGACCACACAGGTCCACTCCCCACCGGAAAAACAACCCCTCAATGGGAAGTGGGTGCAGGTTGGGCTGTATGTGGTTGAATGTGGACGCCCTGGCCCTGTCACACACACCACATTCCTGCACGGCCTTCTTGACTGCTGCCCTGAGTCCCCGCCACCAGTGCTGCTGCATGACCATGAAGGCCGTGCGGTGACTGCCAAAGTGGCCCGTACCGGCATGGGCTGTCTGGATCACTGCAAGCCTGTCTTCTGGCCTGGGCACCACACATCGTCTACCGTCAGGCATGAGTCTCATCAGTACTCCTCCCCTCTCTGATTCCCACTGGAACGGCGCCGCTCTGCGCTGTATTCTGGTCTGTTCTCCTAGCTCTGTTCCCTGAACGTATGTCTTCTCACGGAGAAACCTCAATACAGGTTCGTCTGCCCACACATCAACCCTGACCGATGGTCCTGCAGGGCATCCTGGCGGGTCCTTCTCACCCTCTGTGACCCTGGTCACCACGCTTTCAACCACAACTTGCCCCTCAGGCGTGTTCCCACCTGGTTCCTGTGCTGCGTCGGCCCAGTCTGCCGCAGCCGATTCTCCCAGGCACTGCCTGTATGACGCGGCCACCTCCCCGCTGCCAGAGCATGCGTTTCCTGCAGTAGCAAGGGCATAGTGGCTGGACATTAAGGTTGCACCCAGCACTGGGTCCCTGTCCGGGCCTGGCAGCCTTGCCCTGCGTTTCAATTCCTCTGGTATGATTTTAGCACACTCAAGTGCCACATTGAGCCATGCACCCAGTGCCCACGAATCCATGCACCTGCCCAAGGCTGCCCTCCTGGCCGCCTCTGGGAAGTCTGGGCGCGGCAATGTGGACCCCACAGCGTACCCCATGGCACGCTCACGCTCATTTGCATTAGGCTCCTGCAAGTCCCCCATGGATCTGTACACCATCCCATTCTGCCCGTTCCGAAAAGCATATGACGAGGGCGTGGCCATCAGACACGGCAGCACCTTCCTGGGCTGTCCTGTTACGTTGATGCGATACCCCCCATTGTCCGGGCATGAGACGACCTGGGCCTTGCTACCCTTGTCTAGAATGTCGTTTACTATCCCCCCGTGGGGTCTGGTTGACGCACGAATCACAAACTCAATATCTGCTGCAGGGGCGATATTCCCCCAATAGTTGCGGGTGCGGTGGGCGTAAGACCCCACCTGCGCTGCGTCAAACAGCGCCGGTGTTCCCAGAATCCTGCACACCTCCTGAAAAGCCTCAACACTGGCCTTCACACTCTTCTGATTCAACTGCATTGCCACATTCTCAATCAGGTACGCTGGCGGCCTAGGCCCCTGCAGGAACTGTAGTGTACCCAACAGCTTGACTAACGGGAAGAAAGACTTGCTTCTCTCTCCCTCGAGCCCACGCCCCTTGCCTGCTGACGAGAGGTCCTGGCACTCCCAGCCTGCTACCATGAACCACTGGCGCCCCTCCTGGGCGCCCGCCTCCTGGAGGTGCTTTGCCGTAATGGCATACACATCCTGGGGCAACGCTCTGAACGCCTTATCAAACGCTTTGACCGGAAACAACTGAGGGTATCTCCTGTGCAACTGCACCAGGCGACCCCCTGCGATCTCTCTGACTTCCTCACTGATATCAGCATACAAGTACTGCACCACCGGGATACCCGCCCTGAGCACCATCTCCAACCCTGAACACATACCTCCAAAGGGCTCGAAAAGGACGACTCCCTCGGTCTCCATGGCCCGCACAGCCCCACCCGACAGGCAAGCTGTATCCAGGCCTGCATGTGAATGAGGGGGCGTCACCCGGGGCAGGTCAGCAAGAACATCACTGATCATTGTCCTGGCCCGCTCCCTGTTGCTGAATGCCTGTTCTGCTGTACTGACAGGCTGCGCCTGCTCATCATCGTCAGTGGCGGCAGAGGATATCTCCTGCCCTACCGGCGCTGTCACGCAAGCTGACTCTGCAGCTCGCAGTATCTGTACTCTTCTTCTGCCTTCCTGTGCCATGCGCACCATCTGGTCTGCATGCCACTGGTTCACTCTGCCCAACCCCGTGAGTAAAGCTACCTGCTTCCCCCCTGCCTCCTCCTGGGCTGCCGGCTCGGGAGCGGCTGTATCAAGCCTGGCCCCCGTGCGGTCAGCTGAGGATGGGAGTGGCGATCTGGACGGGATGTCCGCATTCTGATGGCATGCCCCTGAGCGGTGGACAATGGTAATGTCCAGCTCTTGAAGCATGAGAGCCCACATAGCGTGCTGGCCTACCAACGTCTGATTGTCCATGAGGTAAGTGAGCGGCTCATGGTCAGTGATGAGATGCACCTTGCACCCAAACAGCATGTGACGGTATGTGCGTGCTGCATACACTGCGGCCAGCATCTCCCCCTGGAACGAGGAATAGTTCCTCTCGCTCTTGTTCAGGGATCTGGACGTGCATGCCACCATATACTCCCGCCCGCTGTCGTCACACTGCCCTAGCACGGCACCTATGCCCTGCTTAGAGAAATCTGTGTACAGCAAGAACGGCCTTGGCGGCCCCTTGCCGTCTGGCCCTGTCCCACTGTAATCTGGCCTGCGCAGAACTCTTCCGCCCTCGCACATCTCTGTTTTGATCAACTGGAACGCCTGCGACTGCTCTGGCCCCCACACAAACGGGACCCCCTTGACCAGCAATGCGTTGATGCATGCCGCTTTTTTCGAGAAATCCGGGACGTAGCACCGGTAGAAATTCAAGAATCCCATGACCTCCTGAATGTTTTTCACCGATGTGGGCTCTGGCAGCGCCATAACCGCTGCTATCTTGGCTGCGTGCGGCGTGAGCCCCTGGGCCGACACATTGTGACCCAGGTACTCTACCGTTGCACACCCAAACAGGGACTTGTCGGGGTGCGCCCTTAATCCTACACTGTGGAGCATGTCTAACATCAGCTCCACATGCCTGATGTGTTCTGCCGGTGTGTCACTGTACACTAGCAGATCGTCAATGAATGCCACGCAGAACGCACTCAGGCCTGCCCTGGCAATCTCCTCTTCCATCATACGCTGAAAGAAGGGAGGTCCATTGCGCAGACCGAAGTTGAGCTTTGTGTACATCCAAAGCTCAGGTCCCATCCAGAAAGCTGTCTTAGGCTGGTCCTCGACCTTTATAGGGATCTGCATGAACCCCGACCGGAGATCAACCTTGCTGAATATCTTGGCAGTTCCCAGGTTCTGAAAAATAGTCTCCATCCTGGGGATTGCAAACACCTGCTTAGCCGTACGCAGGTTTAACCTGCGCATATCGTGCGCTATCCGATGGTCAGTCCACTCCCCAGTCTCAGCACTCTTCTTGGCTGCTACTACTGAGTTGGCCGCAAACTTGATAGGCCCCCCCTGGGGTACTTTGACGATGATACCTGCCTGTATCATTGGCTGGCACTTTTCTTTTAAAATGGCTGCTTTGGGTGGCGGCATGTCCCTGGACTTTTGAAAGCACGAACTGACCTCGTCTTCTAAAGCCAGCGTAAACTCACCCTGCGTGCCGCAGTAGCCTGGTAGATCCTCCATGGAGTAAGCGAACGCCCCTTGGCGATCCCTGAGGCTCTGCTCCAGGCTCTCCTGCTGTTCCGCAGTGAAGTCGGGGTGCTGGCCCAGCAGCCACCCCTCCTTGGTTTTGACGTACTCCGCGGGCGGCTCCACGACTCCCCCCGGCTGGAACATGTCGATCATCTCAGCCGCCTGCGGGTCGTCCTCCGCGGGCGGCTCTTCCCTGCCAGTGTCGTTGCCGCTTTGCCAGCTCTCCTGCTGGCTGCAGGTACCCCTCCTGCTGGCACCCCCCATGGGAATGACTGCTGGCGGGCGCAACCATCCAGACGACAGCTTCGCTGCTGCCTCTTGTCCAGACACAAAAGCCCCTTGGCCTGCTGTAAATCCTCCTCCTCGTACCCCCTGCTCGGTGGCTCGCGCCCCTGGCACACACACCGACAGCAGGAGCCACACCAGTATCAGCTGGAGCGTCCCCGTAAGGATCCCCTTAAATGCTGTACAGGTGAGGAGTCCTCTGCAAGCTGGCATCTGCCTCGTGGGTTGCTGCGGTAGGTGTTCTGCGGGCTGTACGCCTGGCTCTGCGCTCTGCGCTGGCCTCTGCTGCCCACTGGCCCATGTGATCTCCAGATCCACCTGGCTGATCCTGAGTGGCAGGACTGGCAGTCCATTCCTGGTCTGCTGCCACGGTTCCTGTCCTCGGCTGCCCTCTGCGCCTTTCCCGCGCGCCGCCTAGCCTTTTTTGACTTTTTCCCCGCAACTCGGCAGTGTCAGCCCAAGCCGCACCGGTCCTTGCTGGCCCTGCTCCTGGTATCTGACCTGTGCTGCCCTGTGCCAGCCGCTCCCGCCTGTGAATGGCGCGCTGCACAGTCTTGCTGCTGCCGGCACCCGCGGGCTCCTCAGGCCCACAGCCCTGTCGCAAGGTTGCCCGAGCGCTGGCAGCCCTTCTTGCAAGGTCCTCCCCCCTGCTGGTTCGGGCCTGGCTGCTGCGGCTGTCCGACGGCTGTTGGGCGTCCACTCCCTTTGCTCCCATCTTGGTGAGGGCTGATATTCTCTCCGTCAGCTCCTCCTGTAGCTCCCTGACCGCCCTGCTGTAACCTCCCATCCTGGGGTTCGGATCGGGCTGTGGCAGCATTCTGAGCCGGAAAACGAGGCTAGCCTCCTGGCTTGCCTCTTGCTGCCCCATTTCCTGCCTTCTTAGCACGTCTAGCTCATCCACGAAGTGCCTGAGCACTGCCACCCAGCGTTCCGTGCTGTATGCTGCTGGATCACCCCAGGGCTCCCCTGCTGCTGCCTGTGCTGGCGGGCTGATCTGGGCGTCCCCTGGGCTCCTGCTGCTTGCCTTGCTTGCTGCTGCCCCCTTGGGCTCACCAGCGCATTGGTCTGCTGCCTGCCGCGGGCTGGCCCCCGCTGCGACCTTGTGTGCCTTCTCCTCTAGCGCGACCTTGCTGCTGCGCTCTATCTCGGCTCTCCTGGTTCTGCGCTCTTTCATGGCGGCTTGCTCCTGAGCAACATCGCGCATCCACTCCTGCCGTAGCTGTAACAAGTCCTCCTCGCGGCCCCACACTGGACTCCCTGGTCCAGGGCCTGCGTTGGTTGGCTCTTCCCTCCCATCTGCATCCCCTGCATCAGCTCTTGTGAGGCTGATCCTTGCTGGGCACGGGCTTCTGTCAGCGCCCCACTCATCCTCCGACTCTGAATCCTGCACCAGTGATGGTGGCCCTTCCGAAGGGTCTTCATTCTCCTCTCCTAGAAGCCCCCTGCCCTCATGGCTGGGGCGAAGCGCATTGCTGGACCATGGCTTCCTGCTGTCCAGGTCTCCTGCAAGTGGTCTGCTGGTACTGTCCGGGGCTGTCTGGGGCTCCGCCCGATCCCCGGTCTCAGCCTCCAGGGCTGACACCTCCATGTCCTCCATGGGCTCCAGCCACTCCCAAGAGGATGCTGTTGCCCCGAGAGTGGTGACAAAGGCGACATGGCCCTGCTCTGTTGGCTCCTGATATGTGTCCTGGATTGGTCCGTCACTGATGGCAGCAGGGTCCCAATAGCGGGAACCCCATCTGCCCACCATCCAGCGCCCCGGCACGGGCTGAGTCCTCAGCTCCTCCAGCTCCTCCATGTAGGTATCCGACCCTGCTCCTCTGAACAGGGGATGCAGAGTGCGCACCCCTGCCGGGTGCGCCTGCCTCCACAGCTGTACTGTCATGCCGTTTGCCTGCCAATACGGGACCACGCTGCTGGCCCTGTTGTCGCGCCACGCTCTTCTCTCCCAGCGCATCCACTGGTGCACGCACGCTTCTAACCGCTCCACTGCGAACGGCGAGCGCGCGAACTCCTCCTCGTCTTCCCACATGGGTCCATCCGCTGGCGACCTCTGGGCCCCGTATGGCCATGTGGGGCAGTCTGTCATTTCCAGCGGCGCCCACTGATCATCCACGCCCCAGACGTGCCGCATGGCTGCCGACAGCTGTCCCGGAAGCAGAACCCGTTGCAACGCCATGAGCATGACTGCCCATGTTGCTGGGTCTGCTCCCCTGGCGTGCGTGTGCGCGTGGAATTCTGCCTCGTCGACTGATGCACACCTGGTGATCGCCACATTCCCTTCGCACCTGGCGAACAGGAAGACTGGCATATCATCCCGCGACGCATGCATGTGGATCCATGCTGCTGAAACCGGCATCTCTCCCTCTTCCAGCTCCTCGTAGTAGTAAGTTACCAGCTGCTGAACTGGGATGGCTGCCCTGGCCTCCCCAGGGTCCATTCCCCATGGTACAGCTTGCCCTGCGACCATCCTGGGGATGGTGACCGACGCCTCAACGGTGGCCTCACACCGCCGTGGCCTATCGGCATGGCACAGCCCTGCCCCGCTGTAGGTTCCATCCTCGGACCTGTCACCCCCTCCGTGCTCTCCTAAGGCCTGCACTGGCACGTAGAAAGCGCGGTCTCTGAGAGCGGGGTGCTCCATCAACTGGTGGACGCAGTCCTCCGCCCATGGCGTTCGCATGAACCCGGGCTGCGCACCCTGCCACACCTCCTCGGTGCGCGCGCTATCCGGCACGTCTGGGTGCGCCCTGTCGGCTGCGGCTACTGCTGTGATGCCTTCTTTGACGGCTAGGTCCACCATCTCGCCGACGCTGTATGCGTAGATGGGGTGCCTTGACCATCCCCTCTGCATATAATCCTCCATCCTTGTGCTGGGCTGTATGAACCCCTTGAGTGCTGCACCCAGCAGGATTGCTGTCACCGCGTCCCATGGAAAGATCAGTCTGGCCACTGCCTGCATGGCTGCCGCTATGTTGACACACGTTTGCGACCTGCCCTCCAGGAGCCTGTGGTTCTGCAACCTACAAAGCCCATCTTTGGACTGTGCTGGCAGAGTGATCATAGCCTCTGAAGACGATGCCTCTGGCATTTCTTCCCCCAGGCGGTACCATTGCACGAAGCACCTGCTCTCTGGCAATCTCGGCGGGTCTGGCTCAGGGCGAACCCGCCCTCTGCTGCCCGACCTGCCCCGGCGCCCTGTACCGGCCTGGGTGAACTGGGAATCCTCATTCCCTGCAGCGGGCCTCTCGCCCCTGCTGCGGCTGCGCTGCAGCCCTCTGTCCTCCTCTTCCCATCTGGCAGCGCTGGACCGAGAGGTGGTACTGTGATGGGTCCTAACGGCCCCCGCTGTATTGTCCTCTGGACTCATAGCTGCTGCCCCCTTGGCCCCTGGGTGGTGATCCTGCCTGCTGAGCCCATTCCGGGTTCCAGCGGCTGCTCCCGCTACCTCGCCGCCTGTGTCCGCGTTGCCCTCCAGGGTACCTGGGCAGAGCATGGCAGCTTCTTCCTCAAGCACTGTTACAGGAGCTTGAGGCTCATGGCCTTCCTCTGAGGCGCTGGTGCCGTCCCCACTGGAACTGGTTTCCCACTCGTCTACCCTGTGCTGGAGCCCTGCCTCTTGCTCTATCCTCTCAAACTCATCCATCTGGGCATTGTAGATGTCCCATTCTTTGTCGAGAAACTGCTGGAGAATGCCAGGCCATCCCTCACATGGGGCCGGGCATCCCCTTTGCTGGAGGTTCCTGAGAAACTCCACCGCATGTGCCATAGACCTGGCTGACCCTGCGGGCCGAGTACCATAGTGATTCATGGCTAGGGTCTCTACCACCATCTGCCAGTGGTGCCTTTGCTGGGCCACCTGCCCCTCTGGCACCACTTGGAACGTTACAGGCATTGCTGCGGCCTGGTAGCTCACAACTTGAGTCGCTGCGTTCTGCCCAAACCCTTCATGGACAGACATCATGCACGTGTGCCTCTCCTGGCTGACCCACCTGGAGTTGTAAGACTGCCCCGCTGGCCCTGGCCGTCCTGGCGGGCCTGGCAGCTCACTTGGTCCTGCTGCCTCCTGCCGCCTTTTCCACTCTTCAAAGGAGACCTCCTTGGCGGCCTCGTAAGCGCGCCTCATGGTGTCTTCTGACACCTCCTGGCTCCTGCCAGGTCCCCTGACTCCCCAGCTCCTGTCTGGGCCTCCTGCTGTCAGTGATCTGTCAAACTGGCTGCTGTCCCCAGGCTGCAATGCCTCTCCCTGCTCTGGGCACGCGTTAGCGAAGTGCCCTGGCTTCTGACAGTTGAAGCACACTCCCCCATCGTGGGGTCCGAGGACATTCCTCTGTCCCCCCATCCAGCTGCGCCCTGCCTGGGCCCTGCCCGGCGGACTCTGGCCGGAGGCTCCCCTTCTATCCTGCATTCTCTGTTCTGGCTGGTATGGCCTGGCGTGGCTACCTGTGCCTCGCTCTTGTGACCTGCCCCTGGGCTGGCTCCCACGATCCCCGCTGGGTGACTGCTGCCTCCTGCCTCTAGGCCGGTCGAAGCTATCATCGCGGTCTGGCCGCTGGGTTCGAGCCTCCGGTGTAGGCACCGCCCCGCGGCGTTCTGCACTGCGAGTCCTCTGCGCGCTCCTGCTGCGCTCTCTGGTTTCTGTATGTACATTGTCATCTGGGGTTGACCCCCTGTGCCGCACTCGCGTTTCCCCGCTGGCCTGCCTGGCCCCGCCACTGCCCCCCGGTTCTTGCTGACCGGTGGCTTGCTGCTCCTGTTCCTGCAGCTTCTCCTGGCTCAGGCCCTCGTCCTCCTCCGCGAACTCGTCCGCGGTTTGAAACATGACTGCCATATGCCCTGCCAGCTCCGGGTCACCTGGGATTGTGGATTGCAGCGGCTCTCCTGCCTGCTGGTTCCCAAGGTTGGCATACAGCGCTCGCAGCTGGTCTGCACGCAAGATGTACTGCTGTTGTACCTCCGTGAGCCGTATGTTGGCGTCCTGGAGGCCTGTCCACCTGACCTGCTGCAACCTCAGGTATTCAATTGTTGCAGCCGCTTGGCGGTACAGCAGCTCTTCCCTTGCCTTGACGTCATGCTGCAGCAACTCGACTGTTTGATGCAGCCGCAGCAGACGCATGTACGTTGGGCTGGTCCTTTCATGGACATCTTCCTCCTTTGACTCCTCTGATTCTTCACTCTCCTCTTTGCTGACAAGCTCCCTCTGGCCGCGGTTTGCTGCTTCTGGGGCGTCTTCCCTAACGCCCTCGTCAGCCGCACCGGCCATCTCGCCTTTGCCAGGCACTCGCACCTCCGAGCGCCTGATTGATCCTGCTGGTGCAGCTCTTGCTGCTGCGGCTCCTCCAAAGTCCACCCGCTTCCTGGCTCCTGGTGATGTCCCCTGGGCTGTGGGAACTGCCGCAGGCTTCTGTAGTATCCTCCGGATTCTCTGGTCACACGCCTCTGGTGAGTGCGGGCCAGGTTCTCCGCACAAGACACATGGGTAGCGTGGGCTCGCCTCTAGGCACCTCCTGATGACCTCCTTTTGGTATGGCGACTTCGCATCTGCCTTGAGTGCCATTGCTACCCCAGCATTGGCCTCTGCCTGTGCTGCTGCCTGGCTTGGCTGTGACGCAGCGGCCTTGGCATCCACCTTGCCCTTCCTGGGCACTGCAGCCTGCGCTTGCCCGCACTGGCGCGGCCTGGAAGCGGTCTCCTGTGGGTCCTCACGGCTGCTCCTGCTCGCATCTGCGGTGCTTCTGCCTGCACCTGCGGCTGTTCCGCGACTCTGTCCCACCTTCTGGTCTGTCCTCATGGCGGCACCTGCGTGTGTGGCCATGGCGTGCTGTAAGAGCGGCTCGTGTTCTTCCTCTACCCTGGCCGCGGGCCACCCTTCACGTTCTGCAAATCCACACCGGATTCCTGCCCATGCTACCGCTGCTGCCTGGTACCCCCCTGCTGGGGATGCTAGGACCAGCGGTAGCGTCAGGTCCCTGACCCTTCGTACTGTCTGGGGACCATCTCTGGGGCGTAAGGTCAGCCTTCCTGCTGCCTCTAAAACCCCATTGTACTTGAGAAACTCTGGGTTCCCCACCAAGTGTTCGTATGCATCGGGCGGTGTTTTTACGACCCTGACCATCGTGGGTTCCATAATAGCATTGGGCCCCCCATATCCGTACACCACATAAATGAACAGCACCCCATACAGATCTGCCCCTGCATTGTCTGTTGTGCGGATCTTCTCATCCGTCCTGATCAGCTCTGCCCCCATGGCGACTAACTGTTCTGCAATGTTGACTGTGATCACATGACAGGAGCACGCTGAGTCCATGAGGGCCTTCTGAGCCACCAGGACCTTTCCCTTGACCATTAGGCCCACACATTGCTCCAGGTTGCTTCTGTCGTTCTTAAAATACTGCAGCCGTGGTGCAGCTGTGACCACCTTGCTTTCCTGCCTGCCCTTACTGGCCTTACCCCTGTGGTCTTCTGAACCCATGGGCATAGTGGTGAATGACAGCGCCGTCAGCCTCTCGTTCAACTTGAACACCTGCAGTCGGATGTCAGACATATCGTCAGCTAATTTGCTCAAAACCAGTCTCTTTGCTCCCTTCCTGGAGGCAGGTTCCACGAGCCTTTGCTCAGGTTCCTCCTCCGGACAGGGTTCTGGCAAGAATGACCTAGGACGAGCGTTGTGAGCCGCCTGCTTGAATCCTGCGGATTTGGGCACTAGCCCAACCTGCGTCATGAGTGCTACAGACTCGCTGAGCATCTCTGCCATAGTCTGTTGCCAGCCCTCTGGCTCGGCTTGCCCCGTTGGGCTGCTTAGGTGAGACACGTGTGCCGCTTGCTGAGCCTGACCCCCCTGGCCAGGCCCTGGCCGTTGGTACTGCCTGTTGTTCTGATTCCGCTCATACGGTCTGCCTGCAGGCTGACCCTGCTGCGGCCTTGGTGGGAGCGGGTACTGCTGCTGCTGCGGCCTGGGCTGCCCAGCTGTAATGTCAGCAGCAAGTGGCGTCGGCCTACGCTCATCCCTGGGTCTGGGCGCCCTGCAATCCCTGGCCAGGTGCGCCGTGCTACCACACTGGTAGCATGCCTTGACTGCCCATGCAGCGCCTTCTGCGCTGTAATTTGGTGCTCCTGATTGATCTGCCCAGGTAACTCCTCTGGGTTTGTCACTCCGCTGTTGCTGGGCAGCTGCTGCTCCCGCGGGGTTCCCTGCCCCTTCAAGGCGTGTCCGCATCTCCCACTGTCCTGTTCTCTCCTTCCTTGTTCTGTTGGACTGCGCCTCCCCCTGGCCAGGCCCACTGGCCATCTGTTTGAGGCTTGCGCCTCCTAGATCCCCCATTTCCAGGGCAAACTTCTCCCACAGCACCACCTGCTGTGTGAGCACTGCAATCTGATCTTCGTCTGTCATGCTGAGGTACCCTGGGACGGTCATAACAAACTTGCTCAGTTTGGCCTTAGCGAGCGCTGGAAGTCCATCATGGAACAGATGCGAGACCGAGTGCCTCCTGCCAAAGTGGTCCACTGCATCCCTTGAGATCTGCAGCAACTCTGCTGTCGACAGCACTCTGTGAGCAAATGCTTCCACCGTCTCCTCTGGCTTGACGTCAGGGTCGAGAGTGGTCTTCACCCCTAGCCTGAGGTTGGAAATGGCTGTCCTCTCATCCGAGGTTGGCTTTCCCACTTCTGCTTGAACCACTTTGATCCACAAGGTTAGCAGTGAGGCCTCACAACACTGCTCCTCTGCTGGGGCAACCCACATCCCCCTTATCCTTTCTGCTTCTCTGGCAGCCCTGTCTCCTGCATGGGGCGCCGCCCTGATGGCTACCATCAGTTGCCCCACGCTAGCCGGCTTGCTGTCCCATAGCTTGACCAGTGATTTCACCAACATCGTCATGGCTGATGGCGACTGGCACGACCCAGCTATTTCTCCGGCCACCACAGCCAGCGCTGGCGGGTCATCTGACAGCGCCAGCCTGTTGTGCGATCCCCAATATCCACATGCCTGGCAATATTTCCTGGCTGCAACCGCGCCTGGGTGCGACATATCCAACACTGGCACGTTGCCTTGGATGGCTGGGATTTTGGTGAATTTGGCTACCCCTGCCAGCTGCAGGACCATCTGCTGCTGCAGCTGCAGGTTCACCCTTGCCTGCTCCCTCTCGAGCCTCTTCATTTCCTGGTCGCTGGACTCCTGCCTGGCTCCTGGCCTGCGTCTGTCCGCTCCTCCTGGTCCCGAATCAACTGATTCTGACCGCGACCTAGATCCTCCACCACCGCCCCTCGATGGGCTGCGACCTGAATGGTATCTGTCGTGTCTGTAATAATCCTCCTCCTGATCATGATCTTCTCGTGATGGCTGCCTGCCTGCCCTTCCTGCAGAGCTTCTACTTCCCTCGGGTGGCAGCCGTTCTGATTCGCTTCTGCCTGGTCTGCTGTCAGAGCCAGGCCTCCAAGACTGCGCTCTGCCCGGCTCTGCCTGTCCCCTGGGCAGCTCCTGGTCTTGCCGTTCCTGCCTCACCCCTCTGCTGTGTTCCGCTGGTCCCCTGGGGTGCTCCTGGCTTTGCTGGCTTGGCTGTTCCCTGCCATCTGCCTGCTCTCTGGGCGGCTCCTGGCTATGCTGGCTTGGCTGTTCTCTGTTGTATGCCTGCCCCCTGGGCGGCTCCTGGCCCTGCCAACCTGGCTGCGTCCCGCCTGTGTAATTCCTGGCATAGGAATCAGACTGCGTTTCCTCTCTGGCTTCCTGTATTCTTGGACCACTGCTCCGTGCGCTGCCTGCAGGCTCATTCCTCCTGGTTCCACTTGCTGTGCCCGTCTGCCTGTTTCTCAGGAATTCCTTGATGTAATCCACCTGGGTTTCCTGGTATGTGTTCTCTTTGTCCTCGACTATGCGTAGCAACGCATAAGACTCTTGCCTGCTTGCTCTGCGTGTTGCTGTGCCTTGCTCTGCCATCCTGGCGAGTGATCGGCTAGTCAACTCCGCCCTTTCGCTGGCGGCTGGACTGCTGGCTCTGGGCGCTTCCCTGCCCCTTGGTCGCCCCCTGAGGCTTGGCTCGCTGCTGACCTCGAAGGCCTCTGATCTGAGTGCCGGGGTTGGCGCGGCTCTTGCCTGCTGCTGCCACCTTTGCACCTCCCTGAGCTCCTCCGGTCGCTGCACTGCTGTTTCAAATCCTTCCCATGCCTGATCCTCCTCCTCTTCCGGCTCGGATCCAGGTTCCACTTGATTTCCTGTTACCTCGTTGCACCACTCGTCTGCGAAGGCCTTAACAGCCAGTGCTGCTTCGCGTCCCGCCCTTCCCTTGGACACCTGTCCAAGGGCGGCTAACAGCGTTGCCCTGTCCTGCCCTGTGTGGGGGATACCCAGCATGGCCTTTGTTGCCCATCCCCGCAGATGATGGGCCTTGAACTCCTCAATAGCTGTGACCTGGTCCTGGAAATGCAGGAACGTCCTGGAGCAAACTTGCTTCCACAGATCCGTTGCCCACTGCAAAATTCCTGTCCAACCGATCGGCTGCATATGTACTTCTGACTCCTTTTTGCCGCACACTGCTCCCCCAGCCCTGGAGCGCTCTGGCTCACTAGGGCTGGTATCATGCGCTCCTGATGGATCGTGAAAAAATCCTCGCAGGATTTCCTTGTGGCTGTCGTCTCTCTGCGTCAGGCTGCTAGATCCCTCCTTGGATTTCTGCACAGGTCTGCCCACACTGGGCGGAAACCTGGACAGCGGCGTCCCATAGACTGTGGATCCAGCTCCTCTTCTGACCAGCACCCTGCGCGGTCGCAGCTGCTGCCGTGGGCGCAGTCCTGTCTTAGACTGCTGCCCCTTCTCTTCTTGAACTGGGTCTGACAGTTCTTCCTCGGATATTTGGTCAGCCCAGGGATTTCCTACCGGCACAGCTGATTTTTCCCTTTCCTTGCCGACCTGCGAGCTCTGCCTGCCCGCTGCTGGCTGGGGCTCAGCTTCCTCGTGTTTGACCCCTGCAGGCATACTCCTGGCCTCCATTTCCTCTGCTTTCATTCGCTGTTTGTCTGGGCAGGTTTTATCACAGCCTGCAACCTCTCTTGGTGCTGCGGCTTCCTCGGCCCTTTGATCCGGCTGACTGGGTTCGTCTTTGACCCGTTGCGCGACCCTGGACACCCTGGGTGGATTCTGCTGGGGCGTGGCCTTGGGCTCGCAGCTCTGCCGCGTGTCACAGCTCTGGGACACCTCTGTTGCTTGATCCAAAATCAGCTCTGGTGTTCCAGCCTGAGTCTGCCACTGCTCGAATTCCAGGCTGCCCCTGAAATCGGCGGGCACTGGACCCCCTCGGCCGATGCCTTTGCGCGTCACCAGCGCTGAGCCGTCTGCCTGCGCCCCTGCCTCTCTGGGCGGTACGCGACCCGGCTCTGGCACCTTGCAGTTTCCAGCGGGCGGTTCCACTGGCCCTGCCAGCTTCGCCGCCACCAACAGTGCTTCTGCAGCCAGCTCATCACTAGCCTCCATCAGGTTTACACCCGGCTCCAGCCCCCTCAGACGCCCACTTCTCCGTTGGGCGTCAGGGTGCTGGTGCCTATCGGGATTTAGATCTACGTCTGTCATTCTACAGGCAATTAACGAACCGCACGGTCCTGCAAGCGTGCTGGCGACACCCTCTACAAGATCTGCTAACGCTAGGCTTCTGCCCCCTTGTTCCTACTGCAATCTGGTGAGGACTTTGCAAGTCAAGATCGGATGGCAGGTACAGCACTATGCAGGAAAGGCCTCGCCTTCCCGCTTTTCTGCTCACTAGTTTCAATCTGGCGGAATCCTCCTTCGCCCTTTCAGTTCTTCCCACCTTGCTGGCCGGGCTGCTTCTAGATGTCTCACGTCCCGCGTGGATGTCACACGCCCTGCGTGGATGTTGCCTTTTGCGTAGCGTCCGCTCAGCTCTGCGTTCCTGCGGGGATCCTTTGGCACACCCACAAGATTTCAAACTTTGATGTTCTATCCACAAGTTTACTTCTGTCAATGATGAGAAATTGGATCCACCTGATCTCAATCCGCAGTCACACAGGGAATTATCTGCTGGGTGTATAAATCCACAGCCAGATCTTCAAGTCACTTCTGGACTCAACACTAAGCTGCCACGCTCAGTGATTCTCAGAGTTTAACTTGGCAATCTCTCTCTGGAGATTACCACAGCAAAGTGCAGTTCAAACGCTGTCCAAGGTCGCTTGCATGCAAACAAAATTCCAATTCCGCTGCACAAACACCTTTAGCAGGAATTGGCAAATCAAGCTGATCAGGCTAGATCTACTTCGTCCCTTTCTAAAGGACACGCGATGTGCGCTTCAGGTCCGTGGCGGACTTCTTTCCTCACGGCAGTGACGGACGCCTACGGGCAGGCTCAGTGACTACACACTGGCTGCGAGTGCTCAGCGAGTTAAGCAGCGTAGCCGGCTATTTGGTTGTATGGCAATTGACTAAGGGAGCACAGGCCTTCTGGCCGTCTGGGCGCGATCCAGCTGGGCTATGTTAAGGGCACTTACCGCGCGACTCGCGGTGAGGGTGACGTGACGTGGACTGCGTACTTCTTGTTCGGCAGGGTCTCGGGCCTCTTGCTAGGTACTTGTCTCCAGCTATCTCAGCGGGAGCTGAGCTAGTCTTGACTTGAGTAAAGGTACTGACTTATGTGAACGTAGGAGGCTTCATACATAGATGACTGCCGGTGCTTGTTACAGATAGAGGTCTGTCCTTTAGAAAGGGACGAAGTAACTAGCCAAGGCAATTGCCGGGATACAGGGACCCGGCAGGCCCAATTCAGAATACGGTACAATCTGTCAAATCAACCGGCGTAAGCGGGTTTCTAGGTCTCAGTTCAAATCCGTAGACTCCGCAGAGAAGCTGCGGAGTCCCCGAGGCCGCTAACTGCGGTCTGAACGGTTCTGTCACGTATACTGTAATATACTGTGACACAGATGATACAACGAGCATCAGCCAGCAAGAGGAATGTAGAGACGCAAGAGCCGCACCTTCCGGCCACCGAGAGGAAGTCCCTTGTCTAGAGGGCCAAGAAAAGTGCAGCTTCCCTCCTTTCGGCCAAGTCGGACATTGCAACCAGCAGCAGCCTACATGAAGAAGCGATGAGTGTGGAGGCGCAGGAGGCTCAACTGCCAGCCCCCCGGGGAGAAGACCCATGCTAAGCTGGGCCGGAAGAGTGCAGACACACTCAAATCTGAAGCTGCAGCCTGCAGCAAGACGCGTTGAATGTGGAGGCACAAGAGGCTCAACTGTTGGCACCCAAGAAGAAGACCCCTGACCAAAGAGCCCAAAAAATCCTAGCGGTCGACTCCAGCGATGTCGGGGTTACTGAGGCGAAACCGAAAACTGGAGCCACATAACGGGTGGGGGAACGGAGAAGGACGGAGCCATGGCATGTGCTGATTCTGTGGAGCCGTCAAGCCCAGCATTGCTGATCCTTGGCGCTGATGTAGTAATTACGACGAACACGGGAGGGGATCAGTTGAAATCGAAGACCGGAGCCATAAAACCTGTGATAGGGTCAAAGGCAACGGTTTATGCGAAGGATGCTGATGCAGCGGCAGTGTCCTCAAGCGCAGTGTCCCTCTTGATCCGAAAACTTCCAGCAGGGGCCTAGGACGGGAAGTCTGCTTCAGCCTCACTCAGAGTCTGCCTCGGCAGCAACAGATCCAAGCTGCGTGGACGCTCTTGGAAAGGGAGCAGCTGAGAGGCTTGGGCAAAGCGCCCCTGGCATTTCTGGGGCCGGTGCTGGGAGGAAGCCATTGCCAGCAGCGATCATGCATGAGATGGACCTCAAGGCTTTTAGGGCAGTGGTGGCGTCAAACTCGAAGTACTGGCTGGTAAGGGAGGGATACCCCAGGGCCCTCTTTTAGGGGGCCTAGACCCTGAGCCCTTAATATTTAAGAGAGGGAGGCATATGGGGGGGGGGGATAACGGTCTGGTGAACGAAGATTACCTCTAGGAGGGGTACTAATCCCTGAACCCTAAACAACAGGCGGCAGATGAAGTGATTCAAATCCCCTAATTCAAGTCCCCTAATTCATATTACAAGTTGCTTAGGGGATCTGTCCCTCAGAGATGGGGCATAAATGTTTAACCCTGAACGGAGGGCGGCAGCTGGGAGGGGGGAATCGAATCACAAGCAGGTGAGAGCGGGGGTCTATACCCCCAAAACAGGGGCTGGTGACCAAAGTTGGTTGAATCATAAGATGTTCAGAGAGGGGAGAGCACGGAATCCTCTGGGACCCTATCTGGATGGTGGGACAGGGAAGGACATGCTGAGGAGAGCAGATTGATTTCTTAGGCATGCATATGTGTTTCATATCCTAACTTGTGGACTGTTTGGTGCATGTTTAAGGAATCTTTGGGTTGCCTTTGGGGCTTTTGTATAAGCAGGGGACCCACATTTGACAAGGCCGCCATGATTAGGTTGCAGATTTTCCCTGGCTAGGCAAGCTCGCTGTAGAGAATAAACTCGAAGCAGTTAGTGTTACTGACAAATCACAACTGCTTTACAGTAATTGTTGCTTGCCAGCCATAATGTTTCACATGCTGCTCCTGTAGGAATTTAATGGAGGTTCCAGAGGCAACCCTGGCATTGGGGGCTTTAGTGTGGTGCTGAAGTAGCTGGGTGCATCAACACATGTGGTGAGGAGATATGTTAGGCAATGCAGCCGACAGCCAATGATGGGATGTGACATGGCACGACTTGGACTGGCAGCCGCACCCCATTGACCATGAATGTACCCCATCCTGAAATACCAACTCACCTCATTGATGTGAGCGTAATCGAGGGTAAGTAAGCCAGGAGGAGGGGGGGGGGGGAGGAGGATTACATGATGGTGCTGCATGCTAGATGGCCCTGATGCCCCGCAATGCTCCTTGCATCCTCACCCTCTGTTTACTGCTCTGGCGCACCTGACATGTAAATGCAATACCGCTCACATGAACAGCAGCCAAGCTGAGTACATGGGAGTGCTGCATGGCATACAGGTGAGGACGTGGTCTGCGCATCAGGAGGGGAGGGATGATAGCGTCAGCACAATTGTTTGACATACCTGTATCGAAGATCAGATGGCAGATGCAACGGTGCCTCGGTGGGGCTTGCAGCTCTGTTTGTTGATTGGCTGCTCTCCAGAATCGCCTCAGGCATCACCCCTTGTTGAGAGTTGAGGTTGCAGGGTTATGTTTTCTTTGCGAAGGGAGAAAACATAACCCTGCAACCCCCATTGTCGTAAGCTTGGAAGCTGGCAACAGACAGCCGGTGGAAACCCGCCTTTCAAACTTCCAGATTCCATGGCTTTTTTGTACAGGCGTATTATCTTCCTCCAGCAGGCATGCTTGGGAAAGCAGCAGGCTGTAATGCTGTGTGGCTCTGAGCCTATGTATGTGCTTGATTATGTGTGCAAGCTGCCGGCCATAATGTGTTGCGATTTCCCACTGCACTGGGCTGACAGCTCTCAGTCATGACTTAAGAGCACTTCTTGTGTATCAGGGAAAAGGGTGCTGAAATCCGTCTTGTTATTATAGTTGAAGATGGCAGCACTGGTAGTAAAAGCAGGGGTGGAACTTTCATACCTAGGGCAAAAGGTCTAGGAGCTCATACCCAGACAAAACCCAGACCCAGGTGTGGAACGTTTCATACACATGGTATCGTCTCTCTTTACATCTCGATAAATTCGCAATTCAAACTGATTGCCGAACGCTGACAATGGGCCTCTCACGTGAGCGAGTGACTGCGGCTAAAAATATTGTCCTGCAGGTGCGATACGTTTCCGGCAAGAAAACATCGGCCCTTCCGATCCCGAACACTAAATCCTGATGAGGCCTCAACCAAAACTACGCAGGTCGCGGCTGTTTCAGTCTTGGCGAATACAGGAAGCCAGGTTTTGAACCTAGCGATCCTGGGTGAGGCCGGGTGGGGAGCAACAGGCTTTGTGGAAAAGCCGATCGTGCCCCCCTTATGATCTTTGGACGACATCATCGCGATACCACACGTGATTCCGTGCCTCGCAGGTGCCATAGCCGATCAAGTCTCGGAGCTTTTGTCAAAGAAAATAACTTTGGTCGTTTCAGGTGAGCAGCCGCATGCATGAGCCAACTGGTTTGCATCAGGGGTTAGCGTACACAAAATGGATCATGCAGGACCCGGTTTTGGATGAGCAAAATACGAGCACGCAAAACCAGGTAATGCATATTTGACATTTTTTCTTGCTGGACCTGGTTTTGCAATAAAGCGGCTAAAGCGGCCATATCTGCCCTCAGCTCATCCGATGCAGCAGCTCGTATGACTAGAGTTCTGTTTGCTCGCTTGACGTTGTTTCTCACAGTACAAACCAGACCACCTAAGACTGACTGCTGGTCAGCTGCCACAGGGCGGTTGGGGACAGTTCCTTGAATGCCCCAAGGTCGGGAGGGCTTGCTGCTGCAAACCTTGCCGCTTGGGCGACTTAAGACCGATATGCTGTTCTAGTGCAGCTGGGGTGCGTCGAAATATACCTCATTACACGGTGTGTTGGTCCCTTGTGTTGGTCCCTTGGGCAGGTACTGAGGAGTTGGCGACCAAGGTGGCGATGACCTTCACCACGCTGCTGGGGCTAAAGGTTTGTGGATCAGGGGGGGGGCATGACACCTTCAAGGGTTTGTTGTGTGGGGGATGGGGGAGGGGCACCCACATGTCATGGTAGGGGGGGTAATAAGGTGCGCCAGGGTGCATCATATCTATGCCGGTATGTTGGGGAGAATTGCACATATATGACAATGGCGTTCACCAAATCACTGCCCTGCTGGGCCTCAAAGTATGTCAGGGGTAGGGCGGTCAGGGGATATGTGACTGCCATTGGCAAGCTGCTGTTCAGCCACAACCTGACTGCCGTTGGCAAGCTGCTGTTCAGCCGCAACCTGACTGCCGTTGGCCAGCTGTTGTTCAGCCGCAACCTGACTGCCGTTGGCCAGCTGCTGTTCAGCCGCAACCTTACTTCCGTTGGCAAGCTGCTGTTCAGCCGCAACTTGACTGCCGTTGGCAAGCTTTTGTTCAGCCGCAACCTGAGTGCCGTTGGCAAGCTGTTGTTCAGCCGCAACCTGACTGCCGTTGGCCAGCTGTTGTTCAGCCGCAACCTGACTGCCGTTGGCCAGCTGCTGTTCAGCCGCAACCTTACTTCCGTTGGCAAGCTGCTGTTCAGCCGCTACCTGACTGCCGTTGGCTAGCTGCTGTTCAGCCGCAACCTGACTGCCGTTGGCAAGCTGCTGTCAGCCGCAACCTGACTGCCGTTGGCCAGCTGCTGTTCAGCCGCAACCTGACTGCCGTTGGCTAGCTGTTGTTCAGCCGCTACCTGACTGCCGTTGGCAAGCTGTTGTTCAGCCGCAACCTGACTGCCGTTGGCAAGCTGCTGTTCAGCCGCAACCTGACTGCCGTTGGCCAGCTGCTGTGCAGCCGCTATCTGACTGCCCTTGGCTAGCTGTTGTTCACCCGCAACCTGACTGCCGTTGGCAAGCTGCTGTCAGCCGCAACCTGACTGCCGTTGGCCAGCTGCTGTTCAGCCGCTACCTGACTGCCGTTGGCAAGCTGTTGTTCAGCCGAAACCTGACTGCCGTTGGCAAGCTGCTGTTCAGCCGCTACCTGACTGCCGTTGGCAAGCTGTTGTTCAGCTGCAACCTGACTGCCGTTGGCAAGCTGTTGTTCAGCCGCAACCTGACTGCCGTTGGCCAGCTGCTGTTCAGCCGCAACCTGACTGCCGTTGGCAAGCTTTTGTTCAGCCGCAACCTGACTGCCGTTGGCAAGCTTTTGTTCAGCCGCAACCTGACTGCCGTTGGCAAGCTTTTGTTCAGCCGCAACCTTACTGCCGTTGGCAAGCTGCTGTTCAGCTGCAACCTGATTGCCGTTGGCAAGCTGTTGTTCAGCTGCAACCTGACTGCCGTTGGCAAGCTGTTGTTCAGCCGCAACCTGACTGCCGTTGGCAAGCTTTTGTTCAGCCGCAACCCGACTGCCGTTGGCCAGCTGCTGTTCAGCCGCAACCTTACTTCCGTTGGCAAGCTGCTGTTCAGCTGCAACCTGACTGCCGTTGGCTAGCTGTTGTTCAGCTGCAACCTGACTGACGGGGACCACACCTTGGCTGGCATGCGGGCGTTGGCCGATGCAGGAGGGTCTATTGTGCATGGCCCTTGTAGCTGCAGGCTGGGATGTAGCTGAGAATCACCCTTACATAAATAAACACATCAATCAATACACCCTGGGGCGTAGATTAAGGAAGCCACCTGTCCGGCCGTAGCTCTAGGTGGGCTACCCTTGTTTTCAATTTGATGATCGCAGGCATCAACATCCCGGTCTTGTATACAAGGCCCCTTACGGGCCTCCTGCCTCAACTTGTCGCTCTAGAGCTGCATAGCCTATGTGCACAGGACCCTGCTCCCCTTTTGGTAACTCAATATATTAGCTCCCTGTGTTGTGTCCTGGTTCAGCGCCTCAATCTGTCATTTGCTGGGCTCCTGATGTCATTGCCCACCAGCTTCATCCCTGTGCTCATGTTTGTGTCCACCTCTGTGACCTGGTTGGGCCGCACACTGGTCAGAGCTGTGGGTTGCATGCTTCTGTTTGTATTTTAGGTACCGGTTTGGTGTATTGGTGTGCACTTGTATTTCAGTGCACATCAGACCACCTGGACCAATCTACAGTCATGGTAGCCCAAGCTGAGAAGGGCCTTACGGGTCTTTCCTCGGCCCAAAGCCATATGATTGAGCAGCATTGTAGCTGAAGCACCCTGGAATAAACAGTGGCACGCTCTAGTAGTTTTTTGAAGGCTTTACAGTCCATTGGGGCATCACATTTGATGCTTGGGTCTTGTGCTCGTTAACCGGAACAGGCACTAAACGCTGATGTACACCCCCCTCCTCAGTTTGAAGGGTTTCACTGCAAACCCTGTACCGTACTCCAGAACCCGAATGGTTGTATCCTCAGCCCTCGCGCGCGCCTGTCTCCAGGGATTAGGGTAAATATTAACCCTAAATCCTCTCAAGCTTTGTGTGTCCACGTCCCCCCAGGGTTTGCCCCTTAAATCTGATGTACGCCTGTGTGTCCAGACTGTCCGCTCAGGCTTGAAAATAAGTCCTTAAACCTGTGAACCTACTCCCTTGCACTCGCTTGGTGATCCCTGTTCTCAGGGCCCAAGTACAGGACATAAGTCACGGTCCTAACCAGGGCGTCTGCCGTCGCCGCGTCTACTACGCAGAAAACAGCCCTCACCCTTTGCATGCACCTGCTTTTCCACTCGCACACAGGGTCCCGAGTGCAGCGGTAAAGTCACAGTCTTAGCAGGGGAGTCTGCCCTCGCAGCGTCCGTTGCACAGAGCTGCAACACGGGACTACTGGTGTACCTGTCGCACGCAGCAGGAGTGCACCAACAAGATGTAAGCAGAAGCAGTAACATGAGCGCTCAGCCCTAGACCCTAGGGTCAGAGCAGGGGCGTGGGCCGACAGGTCTACCCAGAACACACAGTGGGAATAGGACAATACGTTAGTCCAGCAGAAGTAGAAACAGCTTTGTGCCTTCAACTTTGAATGCTGCAGACATCGCGCAGCTTAGTGGCGCTGACCTGCTTGTCTACTTGCCAAATGCAAAGGGTGCTCCGACAAGGGTTAAGACCAACAGAAGCAGCAGCAGTCAAGTAGACGCTTAACCCTGAACCCTAAAAACTGAACCCTTGGCCTCGTGCTTGTATGATGTCCTAGCTGCCTGTCCATGGCGGGGCTTTCTTCCAAGGTTGTGCTTTGGAGGAATTGTCATTTGCTCACTAGGAGAAGGTGCACAAGTTGCTCACTACTTGCATAAGGTGCATAAGTTGCTCACTGGGAGAAGGTGCATAAGGAGGACAAGAAGATGCGCGTTGTGTATCTGTTGGCATTGTCGGCTGCGTGGCATGGACGATGCGGGTGGATGGTGGGGCACAGAATTGCATGTGGACACAAAAAGTGTGAATTAAAAGCTCGTCTTCAAGCGGTACGCAATGGCCCCACAAGTCTTTATGTTGGAGGTGCCTGGCCACTCCGTGCTTACAGTACTTTCTCTCCATTGCAAGGCCTAGGTTGTAACCTGGACCGCGTAGCCCTGTAACCTACCCTTCCCCCCTTGACCCTCCTCTACAGGGTAAGGTGGCGGCCCTCTACGACCCTGCATGCCCTGTCGGCACTCCCGCAAGCTGCCTGCCTGGCACTGAGTTGGTGACGGCAGCATGGGAGCTTGCTCAGAAGACGTGCCCGGTGGTGATCGCCAGTGCCACGCAGGCAGATGCCATCAGGCAGATCATGGCGGGTGAGTGACGGTAGTATTATGGACAAAAGCTTTAAGTAGGTAGCCACCACTAAGCTATTTTTTGTTTTCTTATCCAATGAAAGAAGAAGGATGCCACCACGCGGAAAGTAGTTCGCGATATTTTTGTGGACAAAACTTTGCCATAACGAATGGAATGATATTACCTGTGTAGTATGTACCTAGCACTTGCATACCACCGGCCTGCACCTCTTACCACTGCACCACAGGCCAGGACGTGGGCACCCTCTTTGACCCCACCGTGCACACTCACTCTTCACCCTCTACCCTTCACCTCGCCGGCAGAGACGCAGACACCCTTTTTGACCGAGCTGCCCACTGCGCCGTGTTGGCTGCATTCTAGGGTCACTGCTGCCGCAACATGGCATTGCTTGACCCCACAGCTTCGCCCCAACACCGCAGGTCAGGACGTCGGCACCCTGTTTGACGCAGTCGCCCTCAGCACTACGCTGGCTGCGCCCGAAGCCCACACCTGCCGCGACATGGCTGTGCGCGCCCGCACTGCGTCGCGCCTGCTCCAGGCCATGTCCACCGCGGAACGTGTGGCGATCCTGAACCGAGTGGCAGATGCGCTGGTGGCCAACGAGGCGGAGATACTTGCCGAGAACGCGAAGGATATGGAAGAGGCGAAGGTGGAATTGGGGTTGTGAGAGCCCCTCTGTGGGAGATGTGAGATTAAGGTGTCAGATGAAGCGGCCCTTCCTAGGGATAACCCAGATGAACTTTGTTCGTATCGTTCGTATGCTCACTCACAGTGTGGGCTGTCGGGAATGTTATGAAGACAAATCAACGTGGGTGTGCTGTAGTAGGATCTACCAAGGAGCTCCAGCCTAGGGTCAGGGCAAGGTTGAAGGCTCCCTGTTCCCCCTCTAAAACCTTCCACCTTTCATGCTTGACCCTTGAACCTCAAGGTCTGGGGCTCAATCCTTAACCCTGAACCCTAAACCTCAATCCCCAGGGCAAGGCTGCGGACTCCCTGCTTCAGCGCCTGGGCCTCAAGCCCGCCAAGATCGCCATGCTGGCCGAGGGCATCCGCTCCATTGCCAACCAGGAGGAACCGGTGGGGCGCCTCACCTCCAAGATGGAGATCGCACAGGGTGAGGACTCTGCCCGGGAGGTGTGACATGTTATTACTTTTTGCCTGTTAAGCGCACAAATCCTTAACAGCAGGATTTCCCCCGATGGGCCCTGCCAGCCTCGGGGAGGTGCTCATCGATGAACTGGCAAAAACAGTTCAAGTGCACTGCTGGTTGGGGCACCTAACATTTTAGATGGAGATTGCTTGGGGTGAAAGCTCCATTGCCAACTTCCCAATGCCGTGCTCAGTGGATTCTAGTCATATGAGTAGGGATCGGCATATAATATTATATATACGAAATAAATAAATAATATTATCTCATATACGCAACCGGTATATAATATTATATGGGTTCTAGTCACGTAAGGCTGGGAACCAGGGAAGGAAACATCATGCTGGGCTCTATAAAATTGAGTCTCAGATGGGACGCTTCACTTCAAAGATAGGGATTGCAGAGAGTGAGTGTACTGTCCAAGTAGCAGTGCCGTTTAGTGTAACTAGGCTAAATAACAGCTACAATTCACCCTACGTCACCGTGCCTATAAGGTCCACGATTGACATGGCTGAGTGTGAGTGCCAGCGATTTGTGGCGGTGTTATTTGAGCGCATTTCAGCTACAATCCAGCTTTGTCCCGTGGGGTCTAACATGAATCGTGATTTGTATGCCTCCTCGGGCCTGATGTTGGGAAATGTGACTGCGCACATCGGTGTGCTGCTCATCATCTTTAGAGGAGCCTTTGTTCGTGATGCATCTTGCCTCCCCCCCAAAAAGGCTTGATGTTGGAGAAGGTGACAGCACCCATCGGCGTGCTGCTCATCATCTTCGAGGCACGGCCGGACGCTCTGCCGCAGATCGCCTCACTGGCGCTCCGCAGGTATTTGGACTGGCTATTGGTTAAGTGGGCTTCGAGCTTCAGGCTACGGCTTGCTGGCACATATCGAGGGGTGTAGAAGGCACTGGGTGTGCTTGTGGAGGGTTTTGGTATTTTCGTTTTAGCCTTTGTAGCGTCTGTGCATTTCTCACGATGGCCATGATTATCTTTCGCCTGCTCGTGAAATCTTAACCCTCAACTATGGAATGGTGAAGGGTCTTCAGGTACTGGCTAATAATGTACCTCTGAAAGCTTTAACCGAAACCCTGTTTGAGTGGCTTGCATTGGCAATGGCCTGCTGCTCCAGGGCGGCATAAAGGCAGGGAGATTCCATACATTGTAGACATTACCTTTTAATCCTGAACACTGAACCCCAAGTGCTGTTTGAATGTCCACAGTGGAAATGGCCTGCTGCTCAAGGGCGGCAAGGAGGCACGGAGATCCAATGCAGTGCTCCACCGTGTCATCACACAGGTGGGGAGAAGAAGGAAGGGGGAGGGAGGTTGCTGGGGGGGAGGGACAGGGAAGATGAGAAAAGGTTGAGAGGGGGGAGGGAGTACGCACACAGGACAACGGCATGTGGACAACAAGAAATGGATGAGGGGAGAATACGGGAGGGGTCAAGTGGGGAAGGAGGACATTAGAATGGGGTGGCGTTGCTGCTGGGTTGACGTCAGGAGGAGAATGAGGACAAGAATGAGGGGGGAGGATGAGACGGAGGTCATGGGTGAGATGGCTGCTGGTTGAGGGCACTGAGATTGATGTTGCTGCTGGGTGCTGGCCCTGGTACCAGTAGCCGAGCTGTTGGTGAACCTGGCAGTCCCCCAAAGCTGCCGAACTTCCCCTCCCCTCTTGGCCCCTCATGCCTTTTCTCAAGCGTTGTCGTATGCCTGCTGGGCCCTGATCTGATAGCCCTGGTTCAGTTTGTCAGACACGGCAGCCCCCCCCCCCCCAACCAACTGAACATCACTCCTGTAGGATATACGACCCTTGCATCGACCCTTGTCACCTGACGCCCTCTTTCTCCCTTAATAGGTATACGACACATCTTGTATTAACGTTGCCTTTACCCCTTCTCTAGGCCATTGGTCCCCTGGGCCCTGACCTAATAGCCCTAGTGGAGACGCGGGAGGAGATCAGCGAACTACTGGGCCTGGATGATGTAATTGACCTGGTCATCCCTAGGTAGGGGTCAAGAACGGTGGAATCGACTCAAGGGACTAGCCATGCCTATGTATAGGCCTGTGTGACTATCGCTCGGCCGGGTACTGCATGAAGGAGTCATGGCTGGGTATTACTCCTCTTATAAGCAGGGCCTCCTGAACCCTTGAGTCATTTTTATCCCTAGACACTTGTGCTGTGTCGCCTCCATGCGGCTGCCTTCAGATGTTACTTGTCTTCTGATGCTATCAAAATTCTGCGTAGCTGACTTGAACACATGTCCCCTAACCTGCCCACCCGCCCTGCTCTCAGCCTGGGCAACAACCCGCTTGTCACACATTCAACACGTCACCCCAGATAACTCCACCCTTGTGAACCACACACAATAAGGGTGGCAGCGTGCCTGTAACAAACATTGGACCCTCAACCCCAAACCTTTAACCCTCATTGCTCAGGGGTGGCAATGCACTTGTCACACACATTCAGCGCAACACCCGGATCCCAGTCCTAGGCCACGCCGATGGTGTGTGTCATATGTACATCGATGAGGCAGCCAACTTGGAGATGGCGCTCAAGGCAAGTGGAGGGGGGGGGGAGGTTCAGGTGTCAAGCTGCAGAACGGGTTAGCGGTGGAAGTCGCAAAGTGGTGGAAGTCGCAAAGGTGGTGGAAGTTGCAAAGGTGGTGGAAGTCGCAAAGGTGGTGGAAGTCGCAAAGGTGGTGGAAGTCACAAAGGTGGTGGAAGTCGCAAAGTGGTGGAAGTCGCAAAGGTGGTGGAAGTCGCAAAGGTGGTGGAAGTCGCAAAGGTGGTGGAAGTCGCAAAGGTGGTGGAAGTCGCAAAGGTGGTGGAAGTCGCAAAGTGGTGGAAGTCATTAAGGTGGAAGTTGCAAAGTGGTGAACGGTAGAGGGTTCAAGCCGCATGGGGAAGAGTAGGGTCAGGGCCATTCAGGACTTGGGGTTCAGGGGTTTAAGCCATTCATGTTGACTTTTAAGCTCAGGGTTCGGGTGTCAAGCCGCTGAAATTGCGAGGGTGTAGGGTTCATGCCGAGTAGGGGCTGTGAGTGTAGGGTGTAGGGTTCAGGCCGTCAAGGGGTCAAGCACCACATGTAGGGATCGGCAACTTTATTTCACACCAGATGTAATGTGTTACCGGTATTTGTCTCATTTCATTTTACAGCATTTAGAAGGGCTAACGAATTGGCATTTTGTTGTTGTTGATTGTTTTCAAGGGAAATGAATTTCAATTTGTTTTGATACTGCCATTTCAAGGGAAACTTGCGCAAACGTTCAACTAGGTGTTTCAGCATTCAGAATCAGCATCCTGAGAAAGTGCAAAAACGTGCGCTTATGCTCGACTAGATTTTCAGCATCCTGTTTCAGCATCAGAGGTAGTGCAAACTGCCAGAGTCCTAGGGGGCCCACTGCTGTGCCTTACGGTGCGTGACATTACGGTTTACGCTTACGGTGCAAATTGCGGGCAATTGACAAGGACTGCCCAGAATGTACCGCAATGACGATAAATTGCTTAAGGCGTAACCACAGGCCAAATCCCAGTGACCGCAAATCGTGTTTTCGGCACAGAATCTACATACGGTATGCCAATTGATGAGAATTGAGAAGATGTAATATTTGAACATGGAAGTTGCTCTGATCATCGCGATATTTTCTTTTGGGGTGCTGCACAACATTGTGCAGCTTCCCACCTGTGAGAATGCACGGAAAGCCAGAATCCCCTATAACCTACTTGCGGTCTAGATTACAGCTCGCTCTTAATTGCATGTAAGCTAGAAAGCCTTACTTGCGTGCAGTTACGTGTTACGCCGAATTTGACCGTAATTAGGTAAACAAAGAACGATTTACAGCGAAATAGCACAGCACTGGGTCCAATGTTCATCCTTGCAACAGCAGTCTCAAGTTGCCCAGCCCTAGACATGAATAGACAACTGATATATAGCGCATTTTCTAGTAATGCTACTGCTATCAGTATTTGATTCAGGTCATGAGGCCGATTCCTCTTGAGCCCCCGAGGGTCACAGCATGCTGCCAGGCCAGGCCCCGTAGCTTTCCTCCTCCTCCTCCTCCTCCTCCTCATCCACACTCCATGCCCTCCCTCCCTCCACATTCAGTTGATGGTAGACTCCAAGGTAGACTACCCCGCGGCCTGCAACGCCGTGGAAACAGTCCTCCTGCACTCGGCCTGGCTCCCCAAGGGCGGCCTGGAGGCTGTGAGGGATGCCTTCGAGGCAGCGGGGGTGAAGATATTCGCAGGTGGGCATAGAATGTTGGGTTAGGGTAAAGGGGTAAGGGTCTAAGGGAGGGGATGAAAGAGACGGGTGGAAGATTTAGGCAGTAGGGTTGGTTGATTGAAACCCAAGAAACCCAAGAAAAATGCAAAAAAAAATCCAATAAACCCAAAAACCAATGAGGTTCTATGCTCACAGATCACAATATGGCATGCCTATTATACCGACATACCAATAGCCGTGCATTGTGCTGGTACCGTAGTAATACAATGAGTTGGTGATACAAATTAGTGTGGAATCGCCAAATGTAGCACCACGTAAAATGCTTCAAACAACAAACACCAATCTTTATCAACGCCATTTACCCGCCAAAGAACTCATAAACCCCTCGAAAAAATCATCGTATCACTACAGTATGCCTAAAATTTACCGGCATAACAATATCCGTACATTGTGCTGGTATGCATGTTTTAAATTACTGGTACCCTGCCATTATGTTGCCCTCATTGAAGCACCTTCAATAAGAAAACTGGAAACCTTGTTCGTAGCCAGCGCTCAACCCTCCTCCCACCTCATGTGTGGATCTCACCTGTCTGCCAGCCCGCTGTTACGCTTGACAGCCTGCCAGCTTGACCGCCTGCATGCATGCTCACACGCGCGCATGAACATCTGCCTTTTGTCTTGAGCTCATCCTTATCCTTGACAGCCTGCCTGCTTGACCGCCTGCATGCATGCGCACATGCTGCCTTTTGTCTGGAGCTCACCCGTATCCTTGCCTCCCTCTTGCCAAGGCGCTCCACCGCCCTCCTACCTGATGTGGAGAATGTTTAGGGTTTACTTTAGGTAAGAGTTAGTTGAAATCTGAAATGTCGTGTTTGCAGCCAAGCGTTCCATTTCACTCCTCCCGGGTGTGGAGATGGCGCCGGCGCTGCGTCACGAGTACAGCGCGCTGGCTTGCACCGTCGAGGTGGTGGACTCCATGCAAGAGGCGGTGGACTACCTGCATGCGTAAGTGTGAACACCGTGTGGATGTAGTGTGGATCAGCGTGTGTGTGTGGACGCAGTGGTGTAAATGTTATTTACTTGTAGGAGGCGGATGACACCCAGGACCCGCACAGGTGAGTGAGAACACAGTTTCCATGTAGTGTGGACTTGGCGTGGGTTTAGTATGGATGCAGTGCAAACATGGTGACAGAACAGTGTGAAAACGGTGTGAATGTGGTTGCAGTGGCCACGATTGTGGATGCCATGCTGGAGGTGGCGGTCTACCTGCATGGTACTGTGTAGATCAATTTAAGTATACAATATCCTGCTTATGGACGAGCTACTGGTAATTTGGTTCAAGATAGTTCTCACTGGAATGATACTGTATGAGTCATCTAGTAAAAAAGGATTGAGTCGTGGACTCTGTCCATATCAGAGGCGGCCAACTTCCTACATTGTGTCCACAGTGTGGAATGCGGACCAGTGTGTGCATCAGTATGTGGTGTTCTTACAAAGTTGACGCAACAACCCACAGCCTTTTTCGAATGGACCAGGCAGAGCGAACCGGGAGAAGACCAGAGGATGAGTGTTAGGCGATTTACGGTTGTGGTGTACGGGTTTCTTTTACGGTGTAAATACAGGCCAGATTTCCCTGATGGCGTAATTACGGTGATTCTGTTTCAGTAAAATTACAGTCATCTCAGAGGCCTCAAACCGTAAATTTTAGGTGTATAACCGCAAGATTACAGTCGTAAAACCGTGAGTTACAGCCCTCGGCCGAGTCTTGCGCCAAGTGGGCCGGGTCCCCAGATGGGTTCCTGTCATCTGATACCTCGCCACTTCACTGTCTAGCCTTGACAACCCTGCTGAATTAGGCTTGGCACCCTCCGCTTCGTTTTTGCCACCTGTTTATTTAGCCATGGTGTTCAGTGTTTTATATGTTATGTTGTTTGACGGTGCAAATCACCGTAATTCTTACACCCGAGTCCCTCTTCAGCGTAATCGTCCAACACTGGTGAGCATGCATGTAGTTTTCCCTTTTGCAAATCCTGCCCTGGACTGCTCTCTACCCGGGAGTCCGGTGGCAGCTGACTTCCTGCCTGCTTCGAGAAGTTTTAAGTTTGGAAGCAGTCCAAAGCCTGGGTGGCCCAAATCCCAGGCATACCCAGAGTTTGTGTGAGTAAATTGCATCAGCGGCCCCACTCATTTATGTTTGCCCTGCAGAAATGGCAGCGGCCACACCGAGGTGATCATCACAGAGGACACCGCCCGTGCCGAGGAGTTCATGCGGGTGGTGGACAGCGCATGCGTCTTCCACAATGCCTCCTCACGTTTCTCCGATGGCTTCCGCTTTGGTCTGGGAGCCGAGGTGAGCAACAGAATGCACGGCAAAAAGTGTTATTGTTTCGAGAAAACAACTTCAAATCCGTGTACGGTACGGCTGTTTTGCGCGTATCATAACTAAAATACGATAGACTCCGATTTCATTTTTCCCGCTGCTCGCCAAAGATCAATCAAAAACGGCTGCGCAGCATTGAAAGAAATCAGGTATTTTAATTTACAGCCGTGCATCAGTTACGATAATATTCATTTCCGCCTGCACAGCGCTTTCAGCCAGTACAGGAAAACTCAATCAAAACCGCATCGGCCTGATGTGACAAACCGTACAACCGTTGTTAAGTAACGCTCGCCATGCATTCTGTAGATTTGCTTTGCCTTCCCTCATAACTAACGTTGTTTGGGGTCGAGGGATCCTTGAATTTACTCATGATTGATTGTTGACACCAGTTTTCAGTCAGAAATTAAGATTTTTTGTCCATTATTTGCTATGAGGGCAGCATTAAAACAAAGCCTGTTTTCATATTCAAGGGAAGGCAAACGAAATATGCGGTTATCTCGTTAGTTAACAACGTTTGTGCGGTTTGTTACATCAGGCGATAGGCGTTGGTGTGCCGAGCAGCTTGTGCGGTTTGTCACACGAGGAGTTAGGCGTTGGCGAGCTGAGCACAAGGCTTGGGTGTGTGTTTACCGGGGGCCCTGGAGGTGGAGGCCCACTGCCCTGAACTGAGCAGTTTTGCTAGATGCCGGTAGTCCTCATCTGAGTCACAAATAATGTTATGCCAGACTACTTGATCAGACTTGGCAAAATTCAACGCACGGATATCAAATCAAACAGTGGCGCTAGAGCGCATTTTTATATTTGCTGTTTTATTATGATACCGGTATACCGGTATGCTGTTTTTAGTTAATAAAGCACACCCCCAAAATAATTGTTTGGGCATCTGCCTGACACTCCGCGCAGCGGCGATTTTTGATTTGATATTAGTGTGCAGCACTCCGCGTAGGCCGAAATTAATTGATATTGGGCGAAGTCTACCCCGTTTTACGTTATGTCCCTTCCTTTTATGCTGTTCGCGCGGCTTTACCAGGGTTTCCTTGGATACATCGCTTGCGGCTTTATTTTACGCTCACAACAGTGGAGATTTAAAGTCCGGCTGCGATTGACGTGATGTTTTGTTGTCTTAAGATTCAAATTTCCGTAGTGTCAGTCCGAATTCGTTTTATGGATCGTTTTTCAAGAAAATGAATGGACGATTTCGCTGATTATTTATACCAAAACCGGAAAACGATCCCTAAAACGGAAGTTTTCCGTCCCAAACCCTAAAAAAATCGCTAACACAAAGCGCAGCTTCCTTCACCCCATTGGCAGCGTTTCGTCGCTGTCATCGTATCAAAATGTATCTTGTTGCATGAAAAGGCAGCTCTCTTTTGCCGGGTCATTCGCCAGGGCAAAGGCAAGATGCGTACTGGCACCAGATGCGACTCATCAGATAGTACAAGCTCCCGCTGTGACTCTACCAGGACCAGCAACAACAGCCACAGCTGGTGTCATAGCACCTGCAACAGCACCAGTCGATACGGATGTCGAGATTATCTTAAAGCGACCCCGCCCCTGCCCGTCTCGGACGTTTTTTTTGCTAGCACCAGAACGGAAGGTGTTGGTATGGAACGCTTTTTGATGAGGGATGTGCCTACAAGTGACCTCAGGAGTTGTATTTGAGAATCTGGAACATAAAACGAAGCGATGATTACTTTTAACTAGTTTAGGGGCAAAAACGAATCAGTGATGGATTTTTAAGTGGTCACGGGACAGAAACGAATCGTTGATCGGGGGGGAAATCAGCCTCCGATCAGAAAAACGAACCAATAAAACGAACTGCGTGACTGAAGGAAAAGAAGGTTTCAACAGAAAAAACGAACTCCGTAAAAACGGAAATGGACTGACACTACGGTATGCCATAAAAACGGGCAGACTTCGCTCAAAATTGATTAATGATTGGGGTGCTCAGATTTGGACGCGCGCTATTATTAATTCGAAAACTGTCGTTGCGTTGAGTGTCAGACAGGTGCCCGGCCAGGTGCTGCTGGGCAGAGTGTCAGCCAGGTTATATGAATATGATCGTACCGTAGTATCAGTCAATTTTCGTTTTATATTGAATCGTTGTCTGTTTGTAAATTCTTATTAAGAAAAACCTTCTTACCGTATTAAGAAAAACGCAGTTTCGTTTTAGTGGTTCGTTTTTTTGATCGGAGGCTGAAATGTTTTACGACCACTGGTTCGTTTTTTGCTCCAGAGCCACTCAAAAGGCACGGGCTGCCAAAACAGCCCGCGCCTTCGATCTAGCAATTGACACAGGGCTTTACAAACGGTCGGTATCCGGAGACTTTTAAACAAATGAAACATAACCCGGAGAAAAGCTAGATAGCCCTTCGGCGAAGCCGGAAAGAAAAAAAAAAAGTGTGGATGTTCTCCGGCTGGGTCATTTTGGGCTGGAGGCACAGGAATCTTGTCCAGCTCCTATCATTTCTCCGGTTGGTCCTCTCTCTATTGCGACTTAAGGTTTGCGTTGTTATTCATAGCATCCGTATACTCGAATGGTTGGTGTAAACCCAGCTGCTGGAAAGAGGCCGCGTCCCACCGCTTTCAACTTCCAATCATGGATGATGAGGGCTAAGAAAGACAAGCCGACCTCACTGATGAACCAGAGCTTCCGTCGCGTCTAATCCATCTCGCGATTTTCGTTGAAGTTCGCCCTCGAGCCAATCAAAGCTTACATAGCCTCGCCCGAACCTACACGCGCTCTGCCGGCCTTGGGAGAGACACGCTTAGAGATAGCGGACAGTCCAGCAGCCAGCCCAGCTCCTGAGCCCCTGTGGAGGAGGCTGTTGAATGAATACGATTTGTAAAATCCGGGAGGAAAAAATCACACTTTCACACTTTCCGGAAAATCCGACAGTAAATTAACATGAGTCCAGTTTACCCCAAGAGATCCCAAACCCATTGTAAAGCCCTTAATGGATGCAGGAAACATGTAGTGCCTTTTGCCCATAAGGACAACATTTCGATGCAAAAGGCGCTGCTCTTTGTGTGGCGATTGTTGTAGGGTTTGGGGCTAAAATATTCGTTGTTTTGTTCGTTTTCGTCCTAAGATACATATTAACTTGGGAAACGAATGGTTTATTTCCAAGGTAATATGTCAATGACGTTACAAGGTAATATGTAACGTCATTGACATATTACCTTGGAAATCAACCATTCGTTTTCTTGAAAAGCGATCAATAAAACGAAATCGGAATGATACTACGGTACCTGATGCGCAGCATAATGATATGCAAAATTTGTGCAGCTGTGCATCCGTTTTAAACTGTTTTTTGGCTGCGCGACGGAAAATAACTCATTTAAACTCATTGTGTCTGGCATTCGCAGACCCTATCTGCTTTGAAGGTATTGCATGCATTATACACTTTCCTCTCAGGTTTGCATTTTGACCAGCCAAACAAATACAGTTGTGATATGCATGCATGTGTGTATGTCGTCTGGTTGACACCCTCCTCGTTATTTTGCTTCCCAGGTGGGCATCTCCACCAGCCGGATCCATGCCCGTGGCCCAGTGGGCGTGGAGGGGCTCTTGACCAGCAAGTGGCTGATGCGGGGCGCTGGCCAGATCGTGGCAAAAGACACAGGGATCACCTACACGCACAAGCGTATTTTGTAAACAAAATAATGCCAATTGGCTTGCTATCAGCCGTCTTGGGCAGTGGCTGATGCACGCAAGCATATCATTTATGTTTGCCTGTGGGCCTGCCGGGTCATGAGATTTCGGAACTTTGGACAGGGAAGTGACAGGGGCTCCCGATTAGCGAATTATGGGGATGTAGACAGCCCGCTGGATGCGAAAGGACTCGATAACTAATCTGGCATGTCTGAACTTCAGTGCTACGATGCTCCGTAGCGAACGCGAGTTGAAGACGTGTACTGTCGTCAATGCGCAGTGCAGCGTTGGGCTGCCTGATTTGGCTTGAAATTTCTGCATCGACATGACATAATGAGGTTGATCAAAGCAAGGGCGGTGGTGCACACACCATATGACTTTATTTCGCCTCGATCGCACATGATGCGATGCAGCAACGATGCAGAACACGTCGGATTTGTGCTGATATGCATGGCAAGCACCGATGGCATGGCAAGTCCCAACTTTCAAAATCTCACGATTCGGCAGACAAACATAAATGATATTGGCTACATGCCTTTTCCATCATGTTTGCTTTGCATCTGTGTAGGAGGGGTAACGGAGGGGTAGGGTATGTACTGGCTGTTGGTAGCAAGGCTTGCAACGTGCGCCGAGGGGAATTATGCCCCAGAAACACGGGAAATGAAACTCGATTCTGCGTTATGAGCATTGATGGCTTGCATAGGGGATGCTGCTGCCACACACACACACTTACCATCTGTTGACACCCCCTCATGCGCAACATCGCAGATAGCATCTATCCCGGATGGCATCATCAGCAATTCAGGGCAAAACAGCGATAACCTAAACCCATCCCACCACCTTGTAATCCCCTACACCACATCTCTACTGGTCGCCGTATGGCTACTTGTCCTTCAGGCCTGTGCTCGCAAGCCTGGACAAAGCGAACGCGACCCGTCGATTATCCGAGAGATCCGCTGGGCAGCACTGCGCTGGCCTCCACCTGTCCCTTTAGGCTGTGAGGCACAGCGATGGAGTCTACCCGTGACCGGCTAAAAGCCGCTAGGAAGATTACGTTCCTTTGGTCACCGCCTTTAGTCCCCTTTTCGGCCCGTGAGCTGCGGCGTGCCGGTGGCCACCGCGTTGAACAGCGTCAGGGCCTGTCAACAAAACCGTAGACGCACTTTGCATCCGCAAAAAAATCTATATAATCAGGAGTTGTCTCCCCGGTGGTTACCGTCGTGTTTTTTCGCCTCAGAATCGCTTTATATTACAGCGTTGGAAGGAGAAAACTCCTACACACAAGGGCTATTGCGTCGCAAAATGCAAAGTGCAGAAACGCGTCGTTTGGAACGTGCAAGACTGACAAACTGGGGGCAGCGACAGGCAGTGCCACCCTGTGGTCAGGAAGTATCGTCAGGAACGCTTGAACTCTACTGCGAACTCGGATGTTGCCAGTGAGGATGGCAGCCACTCCGCGATTCAAATCTGGCAGTCATTGCTCCGCATGCGCATGTAGCCTCTCTCAAATAGCAACGTTTCCATTGGATGGCTCACTTTTCGCAACGCAAATCAAGGAGGTGAAGCCTATCCGGCACTTTCAATATCGCTGCGCCTAAATCGTGGATGGTGGTGCGTTGTTCGGATCGACAGACGCCATCGACGGGCACTCATGCGCTCCAACCCATCTGTCAGTCTCGATCCCTGTTTCAGCCTTGACACACAGCCCGTTTCCGACTGGGACCTGGGAAAAATCGTGTACGACGGTCTTCTGGTCTTCGGGAAAGTTCCGGGCTGGGTGTTTCTGCAAACACCCCGGAGCCAGACACCGGAACGTGAGGCCGCGTAATCTTGCGTGGTTCAGGGTTTCCTGCGATATTGTCGAATGTGCGCCTATATGTTATCTGCGCTGTTGCTGCTGCTTCTGCTGGTTTACTAAATGGGACGCCTTTTTATAATATGTAGTATATAATACTAACTGCTGATGATAATGATGATGATTGGGATGACTCGCTCGCGGAGTGACCAAGGCCGAGGCGGCCCGCGGCCTTTCTGCAGGGCCGCCCCCATCACTACCGCCCGATAAGTTCGTAGGAAGAAAAATGCAGCGATTAATATTTATAAATAAAAGCGCCATTCGAAGGCCTGAAAACTCTCCGGGGTCTTTGGAATTTCCGGGGATGGGGGGAGGTCCTCGGAAAAATAAGAGACGTACTGTACGACACTTCGTGGTCTAAAGGGCCCGGAGATTTTCCCAGGTACAGCGTTTCAGCTCAAAACACCCCGGAAACAGCCCGGAAAGTTTCCCAGGTCCAATCAGAAACGGGCCGACACGCGCCGTCCTTTGGCAGAGCCTCGGCCCAAATTCATGCGATAGCCACGGTCTCGGCTTGCACCAGAGCCCAGACCAGAGCAAGACGCCTGTCTCTGTTTCTCTTCTTCCAACATCGGCTTCTCCAGTTAATATATACGTCATACAACAGCTATACAACTATAAACTGTGCGTCCTGCCAAACCCCGCCCCTTGACGTGACGTATGACGCATACGCATTTAGCTCCGAGACCAAAGGGTGTGGTAGAAACATGCCGAACGCGTCCCGATGAAGTGAAGACCCTCGGACACTACCAACGTCGCTGCGCCCATAGAGGAGCGCACCTTTTTCTCGACAGATAGCGACGGGCAGGCGGCGCCCCAGCCCCTCCGTCAGCATCCATCCTTGCCACAGCCTCGACCCCTGCCTCTGCTGCCGCAACTTCGGCCCATGCATGCACATGCCAGAGTTTCAGCCAAAGACAGCACCCGATCCTGTCGTGTTTATTCAGCTACGCCACGGGATATGGCTTGGGCGTAAGAGGTCGGTCACACTGCGTTGCGTTTGGGGTTGCGTCAGGAAAAAGTGCAAACGCGATGCCGGTCATACTACCCAAACGCCAAACGCAACGTGTCCAAACGTGAAACGCAAACGCAGGGGGGGGGGGTGAGGTTTCGCGTTTGATATGTTGCATTGATCTGAAGCTTGAAATGAACAATATACATGTCATAGTATACGATAATATCAACCACGAGTCACTAGGAGTCGGAATGCACCCCCCTGTCAAGAACGCCAGGTATGAACTTGCCAGGAATGAAAGGTACAGGTCGCTGAGTCTCACTTACGTACTCAGCTTCGGCATCACCACGTGTTATGGTGGCTATAGGCCCCGGTTCTATTTACGGATATGGGGGGGGGGGCACTTTGTATTGTTGGGTCCGACCAGGTATGAACGCAGTATTTTTGACATAACTTCATTTAGATGGCTTCATTCATGGCTTCATTCAGACTTGTCAGGGCATGCCCAATATCAGTTACAGTATCACAGTGACTACTTGTTGTTTGAGTATGACAATCAATGCATGCGACAAATGATGTGGCACATCGGATGGGTTTGGTGTTTACCCATTTTTTGCTCCATGGGACGGAACTCGCGAAAAGCGGGATAATGTTTTCTAGTAGCAGCGACTGCCAGTGACGAGTGTGGACATTTTGAATCTCAGCTGTCACCGCTGGTCACGTGCGTATTGACATAGCGTATTGACAAACGACCGTGGACGCAACGAGCAATATATATTAAAAGCGTATTCACAAGCGATCGCGAGCAGCGACGAGCCAGAGCAGCATCGGCTGGCAGTGCCGAGTGTGAGGAGTGTGAACACAGTTTGAATCTCAGCTGTCAGCTGTAGCAGGCACGCTCCCTGGCATTCATCGCTGTCCACTCTCTGACTCACGGCTTCCTCTCGATGTTCCACTCGACAAGACATGAGAGGTATCAGCAGCTAGATACACCAACGATGTATATGTTAACATTACTACGCGATCGCGGTGACGAGCGAGGGCCAACGAGGACTGGTTGACGACGGTCGGTTGCTGGTCGGTTTGTACATCTTTTTTCTTGTCTTTAATCTACTGTGGTGCCGTACACCGATGACAACGTGTAGTGAGTGGTTATAGCCCCGGTTCTATTACGGCTAATGCATAGGGGGGAAGACTTTTGTATTGTGGAGTCTGACTTTGTATGGACGGAGAGAGTGTGGCGATACAGATGTTGGCTTCATTCATTCAGATTACAAATATAATCCAACCAAGGCACTGCCAAAGTTCACTGATTATGGTGTCAAACACGAACATGTCACAATGGCTACCAACAACTAATGACTACCATAGACCTCTATAGACCTAGTCACGGTTCCTAAAAGCTTTGTTCTTGTCAGACTTTTGCTTCAACTGTGAACATTTAGCAAATAAATTGGCAGGTAAAAAATGTTATTTACTAACACATAATTGAATAACATTTACATAAATTGAGGGGTAAATTAAGGGGTACGATACATTTACATGTAAATTAGCAGTTAAATTAAGAGGGAGTTAATTGACAGGTAAAATAGCAGGTAAATTCGAGGGTAAATTGACGGGTAAATTGACATTAAATTGGCAGGACAGGGCAGGAAAATAAGGGGCAGGTAAATTAACATTAATTACAATATTGTGGAGGAGGGCTGTGCAGATGCATCATTGTTCTTCGGGAGGAGAACTGGGCGGATGAGGAGACGGGGCACTAGACATGCATGGGACTATGCGACGTCGACTCATGGCTTGGTATTGAGTTGCGCTTAATTAGCACGTCTTGATCAGCTGCGATGAATAGCTGGCCTTTATGCGCCTCGCGTGGCGGAGAATTTCATGCTGATTCAAATTGGGTGGAAGCAGCACCGCCCGATGACGACGACGATTTCGACTTCACATTCTTCGCGTCCCGAAACCGGAAGATGTGTTGCTGACTCGCTGGCTCGCTGTTTTCCCTCATTGTTCCTCTCAATGCGATACGAGTGTGCGGAACAGCCCATTACACAGCGCTGTATAGTCTAAACATGCATGCGATGATCTGTGCGATGATGTGGCTACGATTGCATACGACAGGGACGCGGGCGGGCCGCGGGCAGTGACTAGCATCGGCTGGCAGTGCCGAGTGTGAGGAGTGTGAACACAGTTTGAATCCCAGCTGTCAGCTGTAGCATGCACGCTCCCTGTCAGTCATCGCTGTTCACTCTCTGACTCACGGTTTCCTCTCGCTGTTCCACTCGATATGATATGATAGCTGCGAGCAACTAAACACACTAGCGACATAAATGTTAACACTACTTCGAGGTCGTGGTGACGAGCGTTGGCCTGCGATGACTGGTTGACGACGTGTCGGTTGCTGACGGTTTGTACATCAAAATGGGCTCTTTAATCTACTGTGGGGCCGTACGCGAGGACTTGTACATCAAAATGGGCTCTTGTATAATAGACCGGGGCAACGACTTGTACATCTTTTTTCTTGTCTTGAATAATAGACCGGGGCAACAACTCAGCTTCGGCACAACTCAGCTTCGGCACAACCACATCTGCTCACCATCCGGGCCTCGGCATCTTTCAGCCTCCTCCGCCCAGCCAACATCTTCACCCACTTCCCCCGCACCAATCCATTTCCGTCCTCCCCTATCTCTTTCACCGCCACTCCTTTCAAACATTATCTGTGTCTAGGACACTAACGTGGGCCCAAAGCTGAGCTGCACTCCTCGGTCGTCCACGGGATAATTGTTTCGACCCTCCTCGCTAACCTTTCGCGACTGGGTCCCCCTCTCTCTTCTGAGAGGGGCTTTTAGGACCCTCCAAACCAATTGTCCTCTCCCAAAACTTCTGCTTCTCCCACGGCGCGTCACTCACACGTTCCAGGACTGGTAACTTCTCCTCGTCCACCAAAACGCTACCCTTTACTTCTTAAATAATCCTGCATTTCTCTTTCGCATCTTCTCCCTCCCACTCCTCTTGTACTTGCCTCTGATTCCAACCCATCACCCACCCCCCTCCGCCTCCAGCACCCAGCAGCATTGATCTCACCTGCACCACTTCCAACTCTTAGGGCCAAGTATCTACCAGTCCACTCCCTCCTCCACTTTTCTCGCTTTTGGTGCATGGTCCTATCCTCCACCCCCACCCCAACTGCACCCCCACCCCAACTGCACCTTCCTTGGCCTCCACTTTTCTTCCCTGCCATGCAGCCATGCAACGCCTTTTCTATACACTCCTCCTCCTATTCTCCTGCTTTAAATCTTACCCTCCCTCCCTCTTATGCTGTCTACAGACGCCCCTCTACTACTCCCGTCATTTAGACCAAAACAAATTTTTCTGCCTAAGCGGCCTAGGGGAACCTCTCGCAAATTTTCCCTCTTCCAATTCTGCATACCTCCTGCCTCCATGGCCTATCCGGCTCCATCCCCCCCCATCACTACACTCCTTCCCGGTTTTTCATCCTTCTACACTGCGGCCATCAGACGCACACCCTTCGAATTTCCTGCCACACCTATGCCCCATGACATCATGCCCTCCGCATATCCCCCTTCCCTACGCCTCTTGTCTCCACATTTCCCCCACACATCTTGCTTTCAAACGTACCCTCTCTCCCTCTTATGTTGTCTGCAGACGCCCCCCTACTGCTCCCATCATTTAGACCAAAACAAATTTGTCTGCCTAAGCGGCCTAGGGGAACCTCTCGCAAATTTTCCCTGTCCCAATTCTGCATACCTCCTGCCTCCATGGCCGATCCGGCTCCATCCCCCCCCATCACTCTACTCCTTCCCGTTTTTTTCATCCTTCCACACTTCGGCCATCAGACGCACACCCTTCGAATTTCCTGTCACACCTATGCCCCATGACACCATGCCCTCCGCATATCCCCCTTCCCTACGCCTCTTGTCTCCACATTTCCCCCACACTTCTTGCTGTAAATCTTACCCTCCCTCCCTCTTATGCTGTCTACAGACGCCCCTCTACTGCTCCCGTCATTTAGACCAAAACAAATTTTTCTGCCTAAGCGGCCTAGGGGAACCTCTCGCAAATTTTCCCTGTCCCAATTCTGCATACCTCCTGCCTCCATGGCCGATCCGGCTCCATCCCCCCCCATCACTCTACTCCTTCCCGTTTTTTTCATCCTTCCACACTTCAGCCATCAGACGCACACCCTTCGAATTTCCTGCCACACCTATGCCCCATGACACCATGCCCTCCGCATATCCCCCTTCCCTACGCCTCTTGTCTCCACATTTCCCCCCCGCTTTCAAGCGTACCCTCTCTCCCTCTTATGTTGTCTGCAGACGCCCCTCTACTGCTCCCATCATTTAGACCAAAACAAAATTTGCTGCCTAAGCGGCCTAGGGGAACCCCTCGCAAATTTTCCCTGTCCCAATTCTACATACCTCCTGCCTCCATGGCCGATCCGGCTCCATCCCCCCCCATCACTCTACTCCTTCCCGTTTTTTTCATCCTTCTACACTTCGGCCATCAGACGCACACCCTTCGAATTTCCTGCCACACCTATGCCCCATGACACCATGCCCTCCGCATATCCCCCTTCCCTACGCCTCTTGTCTCCACATTTCCCCCACACATCTTGCTTTCAAACGTACCCTCTCTCCCTCTTATGCTGTCTGCAAACGCCCCTCTACTGCTCCCGTCATTTAGACCAAAACGTTTTTTTCTGCCTAAGCGGCCTAGGGGAACCTCTCGCAAATTTTCCCTGTCCCAATTCTGCATACCTCCTGCCTCCATGGCCGATCCGGCTCCATCCCCCCCCATCACCCTACTCCTTCCCGTTTTTTTCATCCTTCCACACTTCGGCCATCAGACGCACACCCTTCGAATTTCCTGCCACACCTATGCCCCATGACACCATGCCCTCCGCATATCCCCCTTCCCTACGCCTCTTGTCTCCACATTTCCCCCCCGCTTTCAAGCGTACCCTCTCTCCCTCTTATGTTGTCTGCAGACGCCCCTCTACTGCTCCCATCATTTAGACCAAAACAAAATTTGCTGCCTAAGCGGCCTAGGGGAACCTCTCGCAAATTTTCCCTGTCCCAATTCTATATACCTCCTGCCTCCATGGCCGATCCGGCTCCATCCCCCCCCATCACTCTACTCCTTCCCGTTTTTTTCATCCTTCTACACTTCGGCCATCAGACGCACACCCTTCGAATTTCCTGCCACACCTATGCCCCATGACACCATGCCCTCCGCATATCCCCCTTCCCTACGCCTCTTGTCTCCACATTTCCCCCACACATCTTGCTTTCAAACGTACCCTCTCTCCCTCTTATGCTGTCTGCAGACGCCCCTCTACTGCTCCCGTCATTTAGACCAAAACATTTTTTTCTGTGTAAGCAGCCTAGGGGAACCTCTCGCAAATTTTCCCTCTCCCAATTCTGCATACCTCCTGCCTCCATGGCCTATCCGGCTCCATCCCCCCCCATCACTCTACTCCTTCCCGTTTTTTTCATCCTTCCACACTTCGGCCATCAGACGCGCACCCTTCGAATTTCCTGCCACACCTATGCCCCATGACACCATGCCCTCCGCATATCCCCCTTCCCTACGCCTCTTGTCTCCACATTTCCCCCACACATCTTGCTTTCAAACGTACCCTCTCTCCCTCTTATGCTGTCTGCAGACGCCCCTCTACTGCTCCCGTCATTTAGACCAAAACATTTTTTTCTGTGTAAGCGGCCTAGGGGAACCTCTCGCAAATTTTCCCTGTCCCAATTCTGCATACCTCCTGCCTCCATGGCCGATCCGGCTCCATCCCCCCCCATCACCCTACTCCTTCCCGTTTTTTTCATCCTTCCACACTTCGGCCATCAGACGCACACCCTTCGAATTTCCTGCCACACCTATGCCCCATGACACCATGCCCTCCGCATATCCCCCTTCCCTACGCCTCTTGTCTCCACATTTCCCCCACACATCTTGCTTTCAAACGTACCCTCTCTCCCTCTTATGCTGTCTGCAAACGCCCCTCTACTGCTCCCGTCATTTAGACCAAAACGTTTTTTTCTGCCTAAGCGGCCTAGGGGAACCTCTCGCAAATTTTCCCTGTCCCAATTCTGCATACCTCCTGCCTCCATGGCCGATCCGGCTCCATCCCCCCCCATCACCCTACTCCTTCCCGTTTTTTTCATCCTTCCACACTTCGGCCATCAGACGCACACCCTTCGAATTTCCTGCCACACCTATGCCCCATGACACCATGCCCTCCGCATATCCCCCTTCCCTACGCCTCTTGTCTCCACATTTCCCCCCCGCTTTCAAGCGTACCCTCTCTCCCTCTTATGTTGTCTGCAGACGCCCCTCTACTGCTCCCATCATTTAGACCAAAACAAAATTTGCTGCCTAAGCGGCCTAGGGGAACCTCTCGCAAATTTTCCCTGTCCCAATTCTATATACCTCCTGCCTCCATGGCCGATCCGGCTCCATCCCCCCCCATCACTCTACTCCTTCCCGTTTTTTTCATCCTTCTACACTTCGGCCATCAGACGCACACCCTTCGAATTTCCTGCCACACCTATGCCCCATGACACCATGCCCTCCGCATATCCCCCTTCCCTACGCCTCTTGTCTCCACATTTCCCCCACACATCTTGCTTTCAAACGTACCCTCTCTCCCTCTTATGCTGTCTGCAGACGCCCCTCTACTGCTCCCGTCATTTAGACCAAAACATTTTTTTCTGTGTAAGCAGCCTAGGGGAACCTCTCGCAAATTTTCCCTGTCCCAATTCTGCATACCTCCTGCCTCCATGGCCTATCCGGCTCCATCCCCCCCCATCACTCTACTCCTTCCCGTTTTTTTCATCCTTCCACACTTCGGCCATCAGACGCGCACCCTTCGAATTTCCTGCCACACCTATGCCCCATGACACCATGCCCTCCGCATATCCCCCTTCCCTACGCCTCTTGTCTTCATATTTCCCCCACACTTCTTGCTTTCAAACGTACCCTCTCTCCCTCTTATGTTGTCTGCAGACGCCCCTCTACTGCTCCCGTCATTTAGACCAAAACATTTTTTTCTGCCTAAGCAGCCTAGGGGAACCTCTCGCAAATTTTCCCTGTCCCAATTCTGCATACCTCCTGCCTCCATGGCCGATCCGGCTCCATCCCCCCCCATCACCCTACTCCTTCCCGTTTTTTTCATCCTTCCACACTTCGGCCATCAGACGCACACCCTTCGAATTTCCTGCCACACCTATGCCCCATGACACCATGCCCTCCGCATATCCCCCTTCCCTACGCCTCTTGTCTCCACATTTCCCCCACACTTCTTGCTTTCAAACGTACCCTCTCTCCCTCTTATGTTGTCTGCAGACGCCCCTCTACTGCTCCCGTCATTTAGACCAAAACATTTTTTTCTGCCTAAGCAGCCTAGGGGAACCTCTCGCAAATTTTCCCTGTCCCAATTCTGCATACCTCCTGCCTCCATGGCCGATCCGGCTCCATCCCCCCCCATCACCCTACTCCTTCCCGTTTTTTTCATCCTTCCACACTTCGGCCATCAGACGCACACCCTTCGAATTTCCTGCCACACCTATGCCCCATGACACCATGCCCTCCGCATATCCCCCTTCCCTACGCCTCTTGTCTCCACATTTCCCCCACACATCTTGCTTTCAAACGTACCCTCTCTCCCTCTTATGCTGTCTGCAAACGCCCCTCTACTGCTCCCGTCATTTAGACCAAAACATTTTTTTCTGCCTAAGCGGCCTAGGGGAACCTCTCGCAAATTTTCCCTGTCCCAATTCTGCATACCTCCTGCCTCCATGGCCGATCCGGCTCCATCCCCCCCCATCACCCTACTCCTTCCCGTTTTTTCATCCTTCCACACTTCGGCCATCAGACGCACACCCTTCGAATTTCCTGCCACACCTATGCCCCATGACACCATGCCCTCCGCATATCCCCCTTCCCTACGCCTCTTGTCTCCACATTTCCCCCCCGCTTTCAAGCGTACCCTCTCTCCCTCTTATGTTGTCTGCAGACGCCCCTCTACTGCTCCCATCATTTAGACCAAAACAAAATTTGCTGCCTAAGCGGCCGAGGGGAACCTCTCGCAAATTTTCCCTGTCCCAATTCTATATACCTCCTGCCTCCATGGCCGATCCGGCTCCATCCCCCCCCATCACTCTACTCCTTCCCGTTTTTTTCATCCTTCTACACTTCGGCCATCAGACGCACACCCTTCGAATTTCCTGCCACACCTATGCCCCATGACACCATGCCCTCCGCATATCCCCCTTCCCTACGCCTCTTGTCTCCACATTTCCCCCACACATCTTGCTTTCAAACGTACCCTCTCTCCCTCTTATGCTGTCTGCAGACGCCCCTCTACTGCTCCCGTCATTTAGACCAAAACATTTTTTTCTGTGTAAGCAGCCTAGGGGAACCTCTCGCAAATTTTCCCTCTTCCAATTCTGCATACCTCCTGCCTCCATGGCCTATCCGGCTCCATCCCCCCCCATCACTCTACTCCTTCCCGTTTTTTTCATCCTTCCACACTTCGGCCATCAGACGCGCACCCTTCGAATTTCCTGCCACACCTATGCCCCATGACACCATGCCCTCCGCATGTCCCCCTTCCCTACGCCTCTTGTCTCCACATTTCCCCCACACTTCTTGCTTTTAAACGTACCCTCTCTCCCTCTTATGTTGTCTGTAGACGCCCCTCTACTGCTCCCGTCATTTAGACCAAAACAAATTTGCTGCCTAAGCGGCCTAGGGGAACCTCTCGCAAATTTTCCCTGTCCCAATTCTGCATACCTCCTGCCTCCATGGCCTATCCGGCTCCATCCCCCCCCATCACCCTACTCCTTCCCGTTTTTTTCATCCTTCCACACTTCGGCCATCAGACGCACACCCTTCGAATTTCCTGCCACACCTATGCCCCATGACACCATGCCCTCCGCATATCCCCCTTCCCTACGCCTCTTGTCTCCACATTTCCCCCCCGCTTTCAAGCGTACCCTCTCTCCCTCTTATGTTGTCTGCATACGCCCCTCTACTGCTCCCATCATTAAGACCAAAACATTTTTTTCTGCCTAAGCGGCCTAGGGGAACCTCTCGCAAATTTTCCCTCTCCCAATTCTGCATACCTCCTGCCTCCATGGCCGATCCGGCTCCATCCCCCCCCATCACTCTACTCCTTCCCGTTTTTTTCATCCTTCTACACTTCGGCCATCAGACGCACACCCTTCGAATTTCCTGCCACACCTATGCCCCATGACACCATGCCCTCCGCATATCCCCCTTCCCTACGCCTCTTGTCTCCACATTTCCCCCACACATCTTGCTTTCAAACGTACCCTCTCTCCCTCTTATGCTGTCTGCAGACGCCCCTCTACTGCTCCCGTCATTTAGACCAAAACATTTTTTTCTGTGTAAGCAGCCTAGGGGAACCTCTCGCAAATTTTCCCTCTCCCAATTCTGCATACCTCCTGCCTCCATGGCCTATCCGGCTCCATCCCCCCCCATCACTCTACTCCTTCCCGTTTTTTTCATCCTTCCACACTTCGGCCATCAGACGCGCACCCTTCGAATTTCCTGCCACACCTATGCCCCATGACACCATGCCCTCCGCATATCCCCCTTCCCTACGCCTCTTGTCTCCACATTTCCCCCACACTTCTTGCTTTCAAACGTACCCTCTCTCCCTCTTATGTTGTCTGCAGACGCCCCTCTACTGCTCCCGTCATTTAGACCAAAACATTTTTTTCTGCCTAAGCAGCCTAGGGGAACCTCTCGCAAATTTTCCCTGTCCCAATTCTGCATACCTCCTGCCTCCATGGCCGATCCGGCTCCATCCCCCCCCATCACCCTACTCCTTCCCGTTTTTTTCATCCTTCCACACTTCGGCCATCAGACGCACACCCTTCGAATTTCCTGCCACACCTATGCCCCATGACACCATGCCCTCCGCATATCCCCCTTCCCTACGCCTCTTGTCTCCACATTTCCCCCACACATCTTGCTTTCAAACGTACCCTCTCTCCCTCTTATGCTGTCTGCAAACGCCCCTCTACTGCTCCCGTCATTTAGACCAAAACATTTTTTTCTGTGTAAGCAGCCTAGGGGAACCTCTCGCAAATTTTCCCTCTTCCAATTCTGCATACCTCCTGCCTCCATGGCCTATCCGGCTCCATCCCCCCCCATCACTCTACTCCTTCCCGTTTTTTTCATCCTTCCACACTTCGGCCATCAGACGCGCACCCTTCGAATTTCCTGCCACACCTATGCCCCATGACACCATGCCCTCCGCATATCCCCCTTCCCTACGCCTCTTGTCTCCACATTTCTCCCCCGCTTTCAAGCGTACCCTCTCTCCCTCTTATGTTGTCTGCAGACGCCCCTCTACTGCTCCCATCATTTAGACCAAAACAAAATTTGCTGCCTAAGCGGCCGAGGGGAACCTCTCGCAAATTTTCCCTGTCCCAATTCTATATACCTCCTGCCTCCATGGCCGATCCGGCTCCATCCCCCCCCATCACTCTACTCCTTCCCGTTTTTTTCATCCTTCTACACTTCGGCCATCAGACGCACACCCTTCGAATTTCCTGCCACACCTATGCCCCATGACACCATGCCCTCCGCATATCCCCCTTCCCTACGCCTCTTGTCTCCACATTTCCCCCACACATCTTGCTTTCAAACGTACCCTCTCTCCCTCTTATGCTGTCTGCAGACGCCCCTCTACTGCTCCCGTCATTTAGACCAAAACATTTTTTTCTGTGTAAGCAGCCTAGGGGAACCTCTCGCAAATTTTCCCTCTTCCAATTCTGCATACCTCCTGCCTCCATGGCCTATCCGGCTCCATCCCCCCCCATCACTCTACTCCTTCCCGTTTTTTTCATCCTTCCACACTTCGGCCATCAGACGCACACCCTTCGAATTTCCTGCCACACCTATGCCCCATGACACCATGCCCTCCGCATGTCCCCCTTCCCTACGCCTCTTGTCTCCACATTTCCCCCACACTTCTTGCTTTTAAACGTACCCTCTCTCCCTCTTATGTTGTCTGTAGACGCCCCTCTACTGCTCCCGTCATTTAGACCAAAACAAATTTGCTGCCTAAGCGGCCTAGGGGAACCTCTCGCAAATTTTCCCTGTCCCAATTCTGCATACCTCCTGCCTCCATGGCCTATCCGGCTCCATCCCCCCCCATCACCCTACTCCTTCCCGTTTTTTTCATCCTTCCACACTTCGGCCATCAGACGCACACCCTTCGAATTTCCTGCCACACCTATGCCCCATGACACCATGCCCTCCGCATATCCCCCTTCCCTACGCCTCTTGTCTCCACATTTCCCCCCCGCTTTCAAGCGTACCCTCTCTCCCTCTTATGTTGTCTGCATACGCCCCTCTACTGCTCCCATCATTAAGACCAAAACATTTTTTTCTGCCTAAGCGGCCTAGGGGAACCTCTCGCAAATTTTCCCTCTCCCAATTCTGCATACCTCCTGCCTCCATGGCCGATCCGGCTCCATCCCCCCCCATCACTCTACTCCTTCCCGTTTTTTTCATCCTTCTACACTTCGGCCATCAGACGCACACCCTTCGAATTTCCTGCCACACCTATGCCCCATGACACCATGCCCTCCGCATATCCCCCTTCCCTACGCCTCTTGTCTCCACATTTCCCCCCCGCTTTCAAGCGTACCCTCTCTCCCTCTTATGTTGTCTGCAGACGCCCCTCTACTGCTCCCATCATTTAGACCAAAACAAAATTTGCTGCCTAAGCGGCCTAGGGGAACCTCTCGCAAATTTTCCCTGTCCCAATTCTATATACTTCCTGCCTCCATGGCCGATCCGGCTCCATCCCCCCCCATCACTCTACTCCTTCCCGTTTTTTTCATCCTTCTACACTTCGGCCATCAGACGCACACCCTTCGAATTTCCTGCCACACCTATGCCCCATGACACCATGCCCTCCGCATATCCCCCTTCCCTACGCCTCTTGTCTCCACATTTCCCCCACACATCTTGCTTTCAAACGTACCCTCTCTCCCTCTTATGCTGTCTGCAGACGCCCCTCTACTGCTCCCGTCATTTAGACCAAAACATTTTTTTCTGTGTAAGCAGCCTAGGGGAACCTCTCGCAAATTTTCCCTCTTCCAATTCTGCATACCTCCTGCCTCCATGGCCTATCCGGCTCCATCCCCCCCCATCACTCTACTCCTTCCCGTTTTTTTCATCCTTCCACACTTCGGCCATCAGACGCGCACCCTTCGAATTTCCTGCCACACCTATGCCCCATGACACCATGCCCTCCGCATATCCCCCTTCCCTACGCCTCTTGTCTCCACATTTCCCCCACACTTCTTGCTTTTAAACGTACCCTCTCTCCCTCTTATGTTGTCTGTAGACGCCCCTCTACTGCTCCCGTCATTTAGACCAAAACAAAATTTGCTGCCTAAGCAGCCTAGGGGAACCTCTCGCAAATTTTCCCTGTCCCAATTCTGCATACCTCCTGCCTCCATGGCCTATCCGGCTCCATCCCCCCCCATCACCCTACTCCTTCCCGTTTTTTTCATCCTTCCACACTTCGGCCATCAGACGCACACCCTTCGAATTTCCTGCCACACCTATGCCCCATGACACCATGCCCTCCGCATATCCCCCTTCCCTACGCCTCTTGTCTCCACATTTCCCCCCCGCTTTCAAGCGTACCCTCTCTCCCTCTTATGTTGTCTGCAGACGCCCCTCTACTGCTCCCATCATTTAGACCAAAACATTTTTTTCTGCCTAAGCGGCCTAGGGGAACCTCTCGCAAATTTTCCCTCTCCCAATTCTGCATACCTCCTGCCTCCATGGCCGATCCGGCTCCATCCCCCCCCATCACTCTACTCCTTCCCGTTTTTTTCATCCTTCTACACTTCGGCCATCAGACGCACACCCTTCGAATTTCCTGCCACACCTATGCCCCATGACACCATGCCCTCCGCATATCTCCCTTCCCTACGCCTCTTGTCACCACATTTCCCCCACACATCTTGCTTTCAAACGTACCCTCTCTCCCTCTTATGCTGTCTGCAGACGCCCCTCTACTGCTCCCGTCATTTAGACCAAAACATTTTTTTCTGCGTAAGCAGCCTAGGGGAACCTCTCGCAAATTTTCCCTCTCCCAATTCTGCATACCTCCTGCCTCCATGGCCGATCCGGCTCCATCCCCCCCATCACTCTACTCCTTCCCGTTTTTTTCATCCTTCTACACTTCGGCCATCAGACGCACACCCTTCGAATTTCCTGCCACACCTATGCCCCATGACACCATGCCCTCCGCATATCCCCCTTCCCTACGCCTCTTGTCTCCACATTTCCCCCACACATCTTGCTTTCAAACGTACCCTCTCTCCCTCTTATGCTGTCTGCAGACGCCCCTCTACTGCTCCCGTCATTTAGACCAAAACATTTTTTTCTGTGTAAGCAGCCTAGGGGAACCTCTCGCAAATTTTCCCTCTCCCAATTCTGCATACCTCCTGCCTCCATGGCCTATCCGGCTCCATCCCCCCCCATCACTCTACTCCTTCCCGTTTTTTTCATCCTTCTACACTTCGGCCATCAGACGCACACCCTTCGAATTTCCTGCCACACCTATGCCCCATGACACCATGCCCTCCGCATATCCCCCTTCCCTACGCCTCTTGTCTCCACATTTCCCCCACACTTCTTGCTGTAAATCTTACCCTCCCTCCCTCTTATGCTGTCTGCAGACGCCCCTCTACTGCTCCCGTCATTTAGACCAAAACAAATTTGCTGCCTAAGCGGCCTAGGGGAACCTCTCGCAAATTTTCCCTCTCCCAATTCTGCATACCTCCTGCCTCCATGGCCGATCCGGCTCCATCCCCCCCCATCACTCTACTCCTTCCCGTTTTTTTCATCCTTCCACACTTCGGCCATCAGACGCACACCCTTCGAATTTCCTGCCACACCTATGCCCCATGACACCATGCCCTCCGCATATCCCCCTTCCCTACGCCTCTTGTCTCCATATTTCCCCCACACTTCTTGCTTTTAAACGTACCCTCTCTCCCTCTTATGTTGTCTGCAGACGCCCCTCTACTGCTCCCGTCATTTAGACCAAAACATTTTTTTCTGCCTAAGCGGCCTAGGGGAACCTCTCGCAAATTTTTCCTCTCCCAATTCTGCATACCTCCTGCCTCCATGGCCGATCCGCTCCATCCCCCCCATCACTCTACTCCTTCCCGTTTTTTTCATCCTTCTACACTTCGGCCATCAGACGCACACCCTTCGAATTTCCTGCCACACCTATGCCCCATGACACCATGCCCTCCGCATATCCCCCTTCCCTACGCCTCTTGTCTCCACATTTCCCCCCCGCTTTCAAGCGTACCCTCTCTCCCTCTTATGTTGTCTGCAGACGCCCCTCTACTGCTCCCGTCATTTAGACCAAAACAAATTTGCTGCCTAAGCGGCCTAGGGGAACCTCTCGCAAATTTTCCCTCTCCCAATTCTGCATACCTCCTGCCTCCATGGCCGATCCGGCTCCATCCCCCCCCATCACTCTACTCCTTCCCGTTTTTTTCATCCTTCCACACTTCGGCCATCAGACGCACACCCTTCGAATTTCCTGCCACACCTATGCCCCATGACACCATGCCCTCCGCATATCCCCCTTCCCTACGCCTCTTGTCTCCACATTTCCCCCACACATCTTGCTTTCAAACGTACCCTCTCTCCCTCTTATGCTGTCTGCAGACGCCCCTCTACTGCTCCCATCATTTAGACCAAAACATTTTTTTCTGCCTAAGCGGCCTAGGGGAACCTCTCGCAAATTTTCCCTCTCCCAATTCTGCATACCTCCTGCCTCCATGGCCTATCCGGCTCCATCCCCCCCCATCACTCTACTCCTTCCCGTTTTTTTCATCCTTCTACACTTCGGCCATCAGACGCGCACCCTTCGAATTTCCTGCCACACCTATGCCCCATGACACCATGCCCTCCGCATATCCCCCTTCCCTACGCCTCCTGTCTCCACATTTCCCCCACACATCTTGCTTTCAAACGCACCCTCCCTCCCTCTTATGCTGTCTGCAGACGCCCCTCTACTGCTCCCGTCATTTAGACCAAAACAAATTTAGCGGCCTAGGGGAACCTCTCGCAAATTTTCCCTCTCCCAATTCTGCATACCTCCTGCCTCCATGGCCGATCCGGCTCCATCCCCCCCCATCACTCTACTCCTTCCCGGTTTCTTCATCCTTCTACACTTCGGCCATCAGACGCACACCCTTCGAATTTCCTGCCACACCTATGCCCCATGACACCATGCCCTCCGCATATCCCCCTTCCCTACGCCTCTTGTCTCCACATTTCCCCCCACACATCTTGCTTTCAAACGTACCCTCTCTCCCTCTTATGCTGTCTGCAGACGCCCCTCTACTGCTCCCGTCATTTAGACCAAAACATTTTTTTCTGCGTAAGCAACCTAGGGGAACCTCTCGCAAATTTTCCCTCTCCCAATTCTGCATACCTCCTGCCTCCATGGCCGATCCGGCTCCATCCCCCCCCATCACTCTACTCCTTCCCGTTTTTTTCATCCTTCTACACTTCGGCCATCAGACGCACACCCTTCGAATTTCCTGCCACACCTATGCCCCATGACACCATGCCCTCCGCATATCCCCCTTCCCTACGCCTCTTGTCACCACATTTCCCCCACACATCTTGCTTTCAAACGTACCCTCTCTCCCTCTTATGCTGTCTGTAGACGCCCCTCTACTGCTCCCGTCATTTAGACCAAAACATTTTTTTCTGCGTAAGCGGCCTAGGGGAACCTCTCGCAAATTTTCCCTCTCCCAATTCTGCATACCTCCTGCCTCCATGGCCGATCCGGCTCCATCCCCCCCCATCACTCTACTCCTTCCCGGTTTTTTCATCCTTCTACACTTCGGCCATCAGACGCACACCCTTCGAATTTCCTGCCACACCTATGCCCCATGACACCATGCCCTCCGCATATCCCCCTTCCCTACGCCTCTTGTCTCCACATTTCCCCCACACATCTTGCTTTCAAACGTACCCTCTCTCCCTCTTATGCTGTCTGCAGACGCCCCTCTACTGCTCCCGTCATTTAGACCAAAACATTTTTTTCTGCGTAAGCGGCCTAGGGGAACCTCTCGCAAATTTTCCCTCTCCCAATTCTGCATACCTCCTGCCTCCATGGCCGATCCGGCTCCATCCCCCCCCATCACTCTACTCCTTCCCGGTTTTTTCATCCTTCTACACTTCGGCCATCAGACGCACACCCTTCGAATTTCCTGCCACACCTATGCCCCATGACACCATGCCCTCCGCATATCCCCCTTCCCTACGCCTCTTGTCTCCACATTTCCCCCACACTTCTTGCTTTCAAACGTACCCTCTCTCCCTCTTATGTTGTCTGCAGACGCCCCTCTACTGCTCCCGTCATTTAGACCAAAACAAATTTGTCTGCCTAAGCGGCCTAGGGGAACCTCTCGCAAATTTTCCCTCTCCCAATTCTGCATACCTCCTGCCTCCATGGCCTATCCGGCTCCATCCCCCCCCATCACTCTACTCCTTCCCGTTTTTTTCATCCTTCTACACTTCGGCCATCAGACGCACACCCTTCGAATTTCCTGCCACACCTATGCCCCATGACACCATGCCCTCCGCATATCCCCCTTCCCTACGCCTCTTGTCTCCACATTTCCCCCACACATCTTGCTTTCAAACGTACCCTCCCTCCCTCTTATGCTGTCTGCAGACGCCCCTCTACTGCTCCCGTCATTTAGACCAAAACAAATTTGTCTGCCTAAGCGGCCTAGGGGAACCTCTCGCAAATTTTCCCTCTCCCAATTCTGCATACCTCCTGCGTCCATGGCCTATCCGGCTCCATCCCCCCCATCACTCTACTCCTTCCCGGTTTTTTCATCCTTCTACACTTCGGCCATCAGACGCACACCCTTCGAATTTCCTGCCACACCTATGCCCCATGACATCATGCCCTCCGCATATCCCCCTTCCATACACCTCTTGTCTCCACATTTCCCCCACACTTCTTGCTGTAAATCTTACCCTCCCTCCCTCTTATGTTGTCTGCAGACACCCCTCTACTGCTCCCGTCATTTAGACCAAAACATTTTTGTCTGCCTAAGCGGCCTAAGGGAACCTCTCGCTAATTTTCCCTCTCCCAATTCTGCATACCTCCTGCCTCCATGGCCGATCCGGCTCCATCCCCCCCATCACTCTACTCCTTCCCGTTTTTTTCATCCTTCTACACTTCGGCCATCAGACGCGCACCCTTCGAATTTCCTGCCACACCTATGCCCCATGACACCATGCCCTCCGCATATCCCCCTTCCCTACGCCTCTTGTCTCCACATTTCCCCCACACTTATAGTATTCAAACGTACCCTCCCTCCCTCTTATGCTATCTGCAGACGCCCCCCTACTGCTCCCGTCATTTAGACCAAAACAAATTTGTCTGCCTAAGCGGCCTAGGGGAACCTCTCGCAAATTTTCCCTCTCCCAATTCTGCATACCTCCTGCGTCCATGGCCTATCCGGCTCCATCCCCCCCCATCACTCTACTCCTTCCCGGTTTTTTCATCCTTCTACACTTCGGCCATCAGACGCACACCCTTCGAATTTCCTGCCACACCTATGCCCCATGACACCATGCCCTCCGCATATCCCCCTTCCCTACGCCTCTTGTCTCCACATTTCCCCCACACTTCTTGCTTTCAAACGTACCCTCTCTCCCTCTTATGTTGTCTGCAGACGCCCCTCTACTGCTCCCGTCATTTAGACCAAAACAAATTTGTCTGCCTAAGCGGCCTAGGAGAACCTCTCGCAAATTTTCCCTCTCCCAATTCTGCATACCTCCTGCGTCCATGGCCTATCCGGCTCCATCCCCCCCCATCACTCTACTCCTTCCCGTTTTTTTCATCCTTCTACACTTCGGCCATCAGACGCACATCCTTCGAATTTCCTGCCACACCTATGCCCCATGACACCATGCCCTCCGCATATCCCCCTTCCCTACGCCTCTTGTCTCCACATTTCCCCCACACTTCTTGCTGTAAATCTTACCCTCCCTCCCTCTTATGTTGTCTGCATACACCCCTCTACTGCTCCCGTCATTTAGACCAAAACAAATATGTCTGCCTTAGCGGCCTAGGGGAACCTCTCGCAAATTTTCCCTCTCCCAATTCTGCATACCTCTCGCCTCCATGGCCTATCCGGCTCCATCCCCCCCATCACTCTACTCCTTCCCGTTTTTTTCATCCTTCTACACTTCGGCCATCAGACGCGCACCCTTCGAATTTCCTGCCACACCTATGCCCCATGACACCATGCCCTCCGCATATCCCCCTTCCCTACGCCTCTTGTCTCCACATTCCCCCACACTTCTTGCTTTCAAAGGTACCCTCTCTCCCTCTTATGTTGTCTGTAGACGCCCCTCTACTGCTCCCGTCATTTAGACCAAAACAATTTTATCTGCCTAAGCGGCCTAGGGGAACCCCCGCAAATTTTCTCTGTCCCAATTCTGCATACCTCCTGCCTCCATGGCCGATCCGGCTCCATCCCCCCCCATCACTCTACTCCTTCCCGTTTTTTTCATCCTTCTACACTTCGGCCATCAGACGCACACCCTTCGAATTTCCTGCCACACCTATGCCCCATGACACCATGCCCTCCGCATATCCCCCTTCCCTACGCCTCTTGTCTCCACATTTCCCCCACACTTCTTGCTGTAAATCTTACCCTCCCTCCCTCTTATGTTGTCTGCAGACGCCCCTCTACTGCTCCCATCATTTAGACCAAAACAAATTTGTCTGCCTAAGCGGCCTAGGGGAACCTCTCGCAAATTTTTCCTCTCCCAATTCTGCATACCTCCTGCCTCCATGGCCGATCCGGCTCCATCCCCCCCCATCACTCTACTCCTTCCCGTTTTTTTCATCCTTCTACACTTCGGCCATCAGACGCACACCCTTCGAATTTCCTGCCACACCTATGCCCCATGACACCATGCCCTCCGCATATTCCCCTTCCCTACGCCTCTTGTCTCCACATTTCCCCCACACTTCTTGCTTTCAAGCGTACCCTCTCTCCCTCTTATGTTGTCTGCAGACGCCCCTCTACTGCTCCCGTCATTTAGACCAAAACAAATATGTCTGCCTAAGCGGCCTAGGGGAACCTCTCGCAAATTTTCCCTCTCCCAATTCTGCATACCTCCTGCGTCCATGGCCGATCCGGCTCCATCCCCCCCCATCACTCTACTCCTTCCCTTTTTTTTTATCCTTCTACACTTCGGCCATCAGACGCACACCCTTCGAATTTCCTGCCACACCTATGCCCCATGACACCATGCCCTCCGCATATCCCCCTTCCCTACGCCTCTTGTCTCCACATTTCCCCCACACTTCTTGCTGTAAATCTTACCCTCCCTCCCTCTTATGTTGTCTGCAGACGCCCCTCTACTGCTCCCATCATTTAGACCAAAACAAATTTGTCTGCCTAAGCGGCCTAGGGGAACCTCTCGCAAATTTTTCCTCTCCCAATTCTGCATACCTCCTGCCTCCATGGCCGATCCGGCTCCATCCCCCCCCATCACTCTACTCCTTCCCGTTTTTTTCATCCTTCTACACTTCGGCCATCAGACGCACACCCTTCGAATTTCCTGCCACACCTATGCCCCATGACACCATGCCCTCCGCATATTCCCCTTCCCTACGCCTCTTGTCTCCACATTTCCCCCACACTTCTTGCTGTAAATCTTACCCTCCCTCCCTCTTATGTTGTCTGCAGACGCCCCTCTACTGCTCCCGTCATTTAGACGAAAACAAATTTGTCTGCCTAAGCGGCCTAGGGGAACCCCCGCAAATTTTCCCTCTCCCAATTCTGCATACCTCCTGCCTCCATGGCCGATCCGGCTCCATCCCCCCCATCACTCTACTCCTTCCCGTTTTTTCATCCTTCTACACTTCGGCCATCAGACGCACACCCTTCGAATTTCCTGCCACACCTATGCCCCATGACACCATGCCCTCCGCATATCCCCCTTCCCTACGCCTCTTGTCTCCACATTTCCCCCACACTTCTTGCTTTCAATCTTACCCTCCCTCCCTCTTATGTTGTCTGCAGACACCCCTCTACTGCTCCCATCATTTAGATCAAACAAAATTTTCTGCCTAAGCGGCCTAGGGGAACCCCCGCAAATTTTCCCTCTCCCAATTCTGCATACCTCCTGCCTCCATGGCCTATCCGGCTCCATCCCCCCCATCACTCTACTCCTTCCCGTTTTTTTCATCCTTCTACACTTCGGCCATCAGACGCACACCCTTCGAATTTCCTGCCACACCTATGCCCCATGACACCATGCCCTCCGCATATCCCCCTTCCCTACGCCTCTTGTCACCACATTTCCCCCACACTTCTTGCTGTAAATCTTACCCTCCCTCCCTCTTATGCTGTCTGCAGACGCCCCTCCACTGCTGCCATCATTTAGACCAAAACAAATTTGTCTGCCTAAGCGGCCTAGGGGAACCCCCGCAAATTTTCCCTCTCCCAATTCTGCATACCTCCTGCCTCCATGGTCTATCCGGCTCCATCCCCCCCATCACTCTACTCCTTCCCGTTTTTTTCATCCTTCTACACTTCGGCCATCAGACGCACACCCTTCGAATTTCCTGCCACACCTATGCCCCATGACACCATGCCCTCCGCATATCCCCCTTCCCTACGCCTCTTGTCTCCACATTTCCCCCACACTTCTTGCTTTCAAACGTACCCTCTCTCCCTCTTATGTTGTCTGCAGACGCCCCTCTACTGCTCCCATCATTTAGATCAAAACATTTTCTGCCTAAGCGGCCTAGGGGAACCCCCGCAAATTTTCCCTATCCCAATTCTGCATACTTCCTGCCTCCATGGCCTATCCGGCTCCATCCCCCCCCATCACTCTACTCCTTCCCGGTTTTTTCATCCTTCTACACTTCGGCCATCAGACGCACACCCTTCGAATTTCCTGCCACACCTATGCCCCATGACATCATGCCCTCCGCATATCCCCCTTCCCTACGCCTCTTGTCTCCACATTTCCCCCACACTTCTTGCTTTCAAACGTACCCTCTCTCCCTCTTATGTTGTCTGCAGACGCCCCTCTACTGCTCCCATCATTTAGACCAAAACAAATATGTCTGCCTAACCGGCCTAGGGGAACCCCCGCAAATTTTCCCTGTCCCAATTCTGCATACCTCCTGCCTCCATGGCCTATCCGGCTCCATCCCCCCCATCACTCTACTCCTTCCCGTTTTTTTCATCCTTCTACACTTCGGCCATCAGACGCACACCCTTCGAATTTCCTGTCACATCTATGCCCCATGACACCATGCCCTCCGCATATCCCCCTTCCCTACGCCTCTTGTCACCACATTTCCCCCACACTTCTTGCTTTATATCTTACCCTCCCTCCCTCTTATGCTGTCTGCAGACGCCCCTCCACTGCTGCCATCATTTAGACCAAAACAAATTTGTCTGCCTAAGCGGCCTAGGGGAACCTCTCGCAAATTTTCCCTGTCCCAATTCTGCATACCTCCTGCCTCCATGGCCTATCCGGCTCCATCCCCCCCATCACTCTACTCCTTCCCGGTTTTTTCATCCTTCTACACTTCGGCCATCAGACGCACACCCTTCGAATTTCCTGCCACACCTATGCCCCATGACACCATGCCCTCCGCATATCCCCCTTCCCTACGCCTCTTGTCTCCACATTTCCCCCACACTTCTTGCTTTCAAACGTACCCTCCCTCCCTCTTATGCTGTCTGCAGACGCCCCTCTACTGCTCCCGTCATTTAGACCAAAACAAATTTGTCTGCCTAAGCGGCCTAGGGGAACCTCTCGCAAATTTTCCCTCTCCCAATTCTGCATACCTCCTGCCTCCATGGCCGATCCGGCTCCATCCCCCCCCATCACTCTACTCCTTCCCGGTTTTTTCATCCTTCTACACTTCGGCCATCAGACGCACACCCTTCGAATTTCCTGCCACACCTATGCCCCATGACACCATGCCCTCCGCATATCCCCCTTCCCTACGCCTCTTGTCTCCACATTTCCCCCACACTTCTTGCTTTCAAACGTACCCTCCCTCCCTCTTATGTTGTCTGCAGACGCCCCTCTACTGCTCCCATCATTTAGACCAAAACAAATATGTCTGCCTAAGCGGCCTAGGGGAACCCCCGCAAATTTTCCCTGTCCCAATACTGCATACCTCCTGCCCCCATGGCCTATCCGGCTCCATCCCCCCCCATCACTCTACTCCTTCCCAGTTTTTTCATCCATCTACACTTCGGCCATCAGACGCACACCCTTCGAATTTCCTGCCACACCTATGCCCCATGACACCATGCCCTCCGCATATCCCCCTTCCCTACGCCTCTTGTCTCCATATTTCCCCCACACTTCTTGCTGTAAATCTTACCCTCCCTCCCTCTTATGCTGTCTGCAGACGCCCCTCTAATGCTCCCGTCATTTAGACCAAAACAAATTTGTCTGCCTAAGCGGCCTAGGGGAACCTCTCGCAAATTTTTCCTCTCCCAATTCTGCATACCTCCTGCCTCCATGGCCTATCCGGCTCCATCCCCCCCCATCACTCTACTCCTTCCCGTTTTTTTCATCCCTCTACACTTCGGCCATCAGACGCACACCCTTCGAATTTCCTGCCACACCTATGCCCCATGACACCATGCCCTCCGCATATCCCCCTTCCCTACGCCTCTTGTCTCCACATTTCCCCCACACTTCTTGCTTTCAAACGTACCCTCTCTCCCTCTTATGTTGTCTGCAGACGCCCCTCTACTGCTCCCGTCATTTAGACCAAAACAAATATGTCTGCCTAAGCGGCCTAGGGGAACCCCCGCAAATTTTCCCTTTCCCAATTCTGCATACCTCCTGCCTCCATGGCCTATCCGGCTCCATCCCCCCCCATCACTCTACTCCTTCCCGTTTTTTTCATCCTTCTACACTTCAGCCATCAGACGCACACCCTTCGAATTTCCTGCCACACCTATGCCCCATGACACCATGCCCTCCGCATATCCCCCTTCCCTACGCCTCTTGTCTCCACATTTCCCCCACACTTCTTGCTGTAAATCTTACCCTCCCTCCCTCTTATGCTGTCTGCAGACGCCCCTCTACTGCTCCCGTCATTTAGACCAAAACAAATTTGTCTGCCTAAGCGGCCTAGGGGAACCTCTCGCAAATTTTCCCTCTCCCAATTCTGCATACCTCCTGCGTCCATGGCCTATCCGGCTCCATCCCCCCCATCACTCTACTCCTTCCCGTTTTTTTCATCCTTCTACACTTCGGCCATCAGACGCACACCCTTCGAATTTCCTGCCACACCTATGCCCCATGACACCATGCCCTCCGCATATCCCCCTTCCCTACGCCTCTTGTCTCCACATTTCCCCCACACTTCTTGCTTTCAAACGTACCCTCTCTCCCTCTTATGTTGTCTGCAGACGCCCCTCTACTGCTCCCATCATTTAGACCAAAACAAATTTTCTGCCTAAGCGGCCTAGGGGAACCCCCGCAAATTTTCCCTGCCCAATTCTGCATACCTCCTGCCTCCATGGCCTATCCGGCTCCATCCCCCCCCATCACTCTACTCCTTCCCAGTTTTTTCATCCTTCTACACTTCGGCCATCAGACGCACACCCTTCGAATTTCCTGCCACACCTATGCCCCATGACATCATGCCCTCCGCATATCCCACTTCCCTACGCCTCTTGTCTCCACATTTCTACCACACTTCTTGCTTTCAAACGTACCCTCTCTCCCTCTTATGTTGTCTGCAGACGCCCCTCTACTGCTCCCGTCATTTAGACCAAAACAAATATGTCTGCCTAAGCGGCCTAGGGGAACCCCCGCAAATTTTCCCTCTCCCAATTCTGCATACCTCCTGCCTCCATGGCCTATCCGGCTCCATCCCCCCCCATCACTCTACTCCTTCCCGTTTTTTTCATCCTTCTACACTTCGGCCATCAGACGCACACCCTTCGAATTTCCTGCCACACCTATGCCCCATGACACCATGCCCTCCGCATATCCCCCTTCCCTACGCCTCTTGTCTCCACATTTCCCCCCCGCTTTCAAACGTACCCTCTCTCCCTCTTATGCTGTCTGCAGACGCCCCTCTACTGCTCCCATCATTTAGACCAAAACAAATTTGTCTGCCTAAGCGGCCTAGGGGAACCTCTCGCAAATTTTCCCTCTCCCAATTCTGCATACCTCCTGCCTCCATGGCCTATCCGGCTCCATCCCCCCCCATCACTCTACTCCTTCCCGTTTTTTCATCCTTCTACACTTCGGCCATCAGACGCACACCCTTCGAATTTTCTGCCACACCTATGCCCCATGACACCATGCCCTCCGCATATCCCCCTTCCCTACGCCTCTTGTCTCCACATTTCCCCCACACTTCTTGCTTTCAAACGTACCCTCTCTCCCTCTTATGTTGTCTGCAGACGCCCCTCTACTGCTCCCATCATTTAGACCAAAACAAATTTGTCTGCCTAAGCGGCCTAGGGGAACCTCTCGCAAATTTTCCCTCTCCCAATTCTGCATACCTCCTGCGTCCATGGCCTATCCGGCTCCATCCCCCCCCATCACTCTACTCCTTCCCGGTTTTTTCATCCTTCTACACTTCGGCCATCAGACGCACACCCTTCGAATTTCCTGCCACACCTATGCCCCATGACACCATGCCCTCCGCATATCCCCCTTCCCTACGCCTCTTGTCTCCACATTTCCCCCACACTTCTTGCTTTCAAACGTACCCTCCCTCCCTCTTATGCTGTCTGCAGACGCCCCTCTAATGCTCCCGTCATTTAGACCAAAACAAATTTGTCTGCCTAAGCGGCCTAGGGGAACCTCTCGCAAATTTTCCCTCTCCCAATTCTGCATACCTCCTGCGTCCATGGCCTATCCGGCTCCATCCCCCCCCATCACTCTACTCCTTCCCGGTTTTTTCATCCTTCTACACTTCGGCCATCAGACGCACACCCTTCGAATTTCCTGCCACACCTATGCCCCATGACACCATGCCCTCCGCATATCTCCCTTCCCTACGCCTCTTGTCACCACATTTCCCCCACACTTCTTGCTTTCAAACGTACCCTCTCTCCCTCTTATGTTGTCTGCAGACGTCCCTCTACTGCTCCCATCATTTAGACCAAAACAAATATGTCTGCCTAAGCGGCCTAGGGGAACCTCTCGCAAATTTTCCCTCTCCCAATTCTACATACCTCCTGCCTCCATGGCCGATCCGGCTCCATCCCCCCCCATCACTCTACTCCTTCCCGGTTTTTTCATCCTTCTACACTTCGGCCATCAGACGCACACCCTTCGAATTTCCTGCCACACCTATGCCCCATGACACCATGCCCTCCGCATATCCCCCTTCCATACGCCTCTTGTCTCCACATTTCCCCCACACTTCTTGCTTTCAAACGTACCCTCCCTCCCTCATGCTGTCTGCAGACACCCCTCTACTGCTCCCGTCATTGAGACCAAAACAAATTTTTCTGCCTAAGCGACCTGGGGGAACCTCTCGCAAATTTTCCCTGTCCCAATTCTACATACCTCCTGCGTCCATGGCCTATCCGGCTCCATCCCCCCCCATCACTCTACTCCTTCCCGTTTTTTTCATCCTTCTACACTTCGGCCATCAGACACACACCCTTCGAATTTCCTGCCACACCTATGCCCCATGACACCATGCCCTCCGCATATCCCCCTTCCCTACGCCTCTTGTCTCCACATTTCCCCCACACTTCTTGCTTTCAAACGTACCCTCTCTCCCTCTTATGCTGTCTGCAGACGCCCCTCTACTGCTCCCGTCATTTAGACCAAAACAAATTTGTCTGCCTAAGCGGCCTAGGGGAACCTCTCGCAAATTTTCCCTCTCCCAATTCTGCATACCTCCTGCCTCCATGGCCGATCCGGCTCCATCCCCCCCCATCACTCTGCTCCTTCCCGTTTTTTTCATCCTTCTACACTTCGGCCATCAGACGCACACCCTTCGAATTTCCTGCCACACCTATGCCCCATGACATCATGCCCTCCGCATATCCCCCTTCCCTACGCCTCTTGTCTCCACATTTCCCCCACACTTCTTGCTTTCAAACGTACCCTCTCTCCCTCTTATGTTGTCTGCAGACACCCCTCTACTGCTCCCATCAGTTAGACCAAAAAAAAAAATCTGCCTAAGCGGCCTAGGGGAACCCCCGCAAATTTTCTCTGTCCCAATTCTACATACCTCCTGCCTCCATGGCCTATCCGGCTCCATCCCCCCCCATCACTCTACTCCTTCCCGGTTTTTTCATCCTTCTACACTTCGGCCATCAGACGCACACCCTTCGAATTTCCTGCCACACCTATGCCCCATGACACCATGCCCTCCGCATATCCCCCTTCCCTACGCCTCTTGTCACCACATTTCCCCCACACTTCTTGCTTTCAAACGTACCCTCCCTCCCTCTTATGCTGTCTGCAGACGCCCCTCTACTGCTCCCGTCATTTAGACCAAAACAAAATTTGCTGCCTAAGCGGCCTAGGGGAACCCCCGCAAATTTTCCCTATCCCAATTCTGCATACCTCTCGCCCCCATGGCCTATCCGGCTCCATCCCCCCCCATCACTCTACTCCTTCCCGGTTTTTTCATCCTTCTACACTTCGGCCATCAGACGCACACCCTTCGAATTTCCTGCCACACCTATGCCCCATGACACCATGCCCTCCGCATATCCCCCTTCCCTACGCCTCTTGTCACCACATTTCCCCCACACTTCTTGCTTTCAAACGTACCCTCTCTCCCTCTTATGTTGTCTGCAGACACCCCTCTACTGCTCCCATCAGTTAGACCAAAAAAAAAAAATCTGCCTAAGCGGCCTAGAGGAACCCCCGCAAATTTTCTCTGTCCCAATTCTGCATACCTCCTGCCTCCATGGCCTATCCGGCTCCATCCCCCCCCATCACTCTACTCCTTCCCGGTTTTTTCATCCTTCTACACTTCGGCCATCAGACGCACACCCTTCGAATTTCCTGCCACACCTATGCCCCATGACACCATGCCCTCCGCATATCCCCTTCCCTACGCCTTTTGTCACCACATTTCCCCCACACTTCTTGCTTTCAAACGTACCCTCCCTCCCTCTTATGCTGTCTGCAGACGCCCCTCTACTGCTCCCGTCATTTAGACCAAAACAAATTTGCTGCCTAAGCGGCCTAGGGGAACCCCCGCAAATTTTCCCTATCCCAATTCTGCTTACCTCTCGCCCCCATGGCCTATCCGGCTCCATCCCCCCCCATCACTCTACTCCTTCCCGGTTTTTTCATCCTTCTACACTTCGGCCATCAGACGCACACCCTTCGAATTTCCTGCCACACCTATGCCCCATGACACCATGCCCTCCGCATATCCCCCTTCCCTACGCCTCTTGTCTCCACATTTCCCCCACACTTCTTGCTTTCAAACGTACCCTCTCTCCCTCTTATGTTGTCTGCAGACACCCCTCTACTGCTCCCATCAGTTAGACCAAAAAAAAAAATCTGCCTAAGCGGCCTAGGGGAACCCCCGCAAATTTTCTCTGTCCCAATTCTACATACCTCCTGCCTCCATGGCCTATCCGGCTCCATCCCCCCCCATCACTCTACTCCTTCCCGGTTTTTTCATCCTTCTACACTTCGGCCATCAGACGCACACCCTTCGAATTTCCTGCCACACCTATGCCCCATGACACCATGCCCTCCGCATATCCCCCTTCCCTACGCCTCTTGTCACCACATTTCCCCCACACTTCTTGCTTTCAAACGTACCCTCCCTCCCTCTTATGCTGTCTGCAGACGCCCCTCTACTGCTCCCGTCATTTAGACCAAAACAAAATTTGCTGCCTAAGCGGCCTAGGGGAACCCCCGCAAATTTTCCCTATCCCAATTCTGCATACCTCTCGCCCCCATGGCCTATCCGGCTCCATCCCCCCCCATCACTCTACTCCTTCCCGGTTTTTTCATCCTTCTACACTTCGGCCATCAGACGCACACCCTTCGAATTTCCTGCCACACCTATGCCCCATGACACCATGCCCTCCGCATATCCCCCTTCCCTACGCCTCTTGTCTCCACATTTCCCCCACACTTCTTGCTTTCAAACGTACCCTCCCTCCCTCTTATGCTATCTGCAGACGCCCCCCTACTGCTCCCGTCATTTAGACCAAAACAAATTTGTCTGCCTAAGCGGCCTAGGGGAACCTCTCGCAAATTTTCCCTCTCCCAATTCTGCATACCTCCTGCGTCCATGGCCTATCCGGCTCCATCCCCCCCCATCACTCTACTCCTTCCCGGTTTTTTCATCCTTCTACACTTCGGCCATCAGACGCACACCCTTCGAATTTCCTGCCACACCTATGCCCCATGACACCATGCCCTCCGCATATCCCCCTTCCCTACGCCTCTTGTCTCCACATTTCCCCCACACTTCTTGCTTTCAAACGTACCCTCCCTCCCTCTTATGCTGTCTGCAGACGCCCCTCTACTGCTCCCGTCATTTAGACCAAAACAAATTTGTCTGCCTAAGCGGCCTAGGGGAACCTCTCGCAAATTTTCCCTCTCCCGATTCTGCATACCTCTCGCCCCCATGGCCTATCCGGCTCCATCCCCCCCCATCACTCTACTCCTTCCCGTTTTTTTCATCCTTCTACACTTCGGCCATCAGACGCACACCCTTCGAATTTCCTGCCACACCTATGCCCCATGACACCATGCCCTCCGCATATCCCCCTTCCCTACGCCTCTTGTCTCCACATTTCCCCCACACTTCTTGCTTTCAAACGTACCCTCCCTCCCTCTTATGCTGTCTGCAGACGCCCCTCTACTGCTCCCGTCATTTAGACCAAAACAAATTTGTCTGCCTAAGCGGCCTAGGGGTACCTCTCGCAAATTTTCCCTCTCCAATTCTGCATACCTCCTGCCCCTATGGCTGATCCGGCTCCATCCCCCCCATCACTCTACTCCTTCCCGTTTTTTCATCCTTCTACACTTCGGCCATCAGACGCACACCCTTCGAATTTCCTGCCACACCTATGCCCCATGACATCATGCCCTCCGCATATCCCCCTTCCCTACGCCTCTTGTCTCCACATTCCCCCACACTTCTTGCTTTCAAACGTACCCTCCCTCCCTCTTATGCTGTCTGCAGACGCCCCTCTACTGCTCCCGTCATTTAGACCAAAACAAAATTTGATGCCTAAGCGGCCTAGGGGAACCCCCGCAAATTTTCCCTATCCCAATTCTGCATACCTCTCGCCCCCATGGCCTATCCGGCTCCATCCCCCCCATCACTCTACTCCTTCCCGGTTTTTTCATCCTTCTACACTTCGGCCATCAGACGCACACCCTTCGAATTTCCTGCCACACCTATGCCCCATGACACCATGCCCTCCGCATATCCCCCTTCCCTACGCCTCTTGTCTCCACATTTCCCCCACACTTCTTGCTTTCAAACGTACCCTCTCTCCCTCTTATGTTGTCTGCAGACACCCCTCTACTGCTCCCATCAGTTAGACCAAAAAAAAAAAATCTGCCTAAGCGGCCTAGGGGAACCCCCGCAAATTTTCTCTGTCCCAATTCTACATACCTCCTGCCTCCATGGCCTATCCGGCTCCATCCCCCCCCATCACTCTACTCCTTCCCGGTTTTTTCATCCTTCTACACTTCGGCCATCAGACGCACACCCTTCGAATTTCCTGCCACACCTATGCCCCATGACACCATGCCCTCCGCATATCCCCTTTCCCTACGCCTCTTGTCTCCACATTTCCCCCACACTTCTTTCTTTCAAACGTACCCTCCCTCCCTCTTATGCTGTCTGCAGACGCCCCTCTACTGCTCCCGTCATTTAGACCAAAACAAAATTTGCTGCCTAAGCGGCCTAGGGGAACCCCCGCAAATTTTCCCTATCCCAATTCTGCATACCTCTCGCCCCCATGGCCTATCCGGCTCCATCCCCCCCCATCACTCTACTCCTTCCCGGTTTTTTCATCCTTCTACACTTCGGCCATCAGACGCACACCCTTCGAATTTCCTGCCACACCTATGCCCCATGACACCATGCCCTCCGCATATCCCCCTTCCCTACGCCTCTTGTCTCCACATTTCCCCCACACTTCTTGCTTTCAAACGTACCCTCCCTCCCTCTTATGCTATCTGCAGACGCCCCCCTACTGCTCCCGTCATTTAGACCAAAACAAATTTGTCTGCCTAAGCGGCCTAGGGGAACCTCTCGCAAATTTTCCCTCTCCCGATTCTGCATACCTCTCGCCCCCATGGCCTATCCGGCTCCATCCCCCCCCATCACTCTACTCCTTCCCGGTTTTTTCATCCTTCTACACTTCGGCCATCAGACGCACACCCTTCGAATTTCCTGCCACACCTATGCCCCATGACACCATGCCCTCCGCATATCCCCCTTCCCTACGCCTCTTGTCTCCACATTTCCCCCACACTTCTTGCTTTCAAACGTACCCTCCCTCCCTCTTATGCTGTCTGCAGACGCCCCTCTACTGCTCCCGTCATTTAGACCAAAACAAAATTTGCTGCCTAAGCGGCCTAGGGGAACCTCTCGCAAATTTTCCCTCTCCAATTCTGCATACCTCCTGCCCCTATGGCCGATCCGGCTCCATCCCCCCCATCACTCTACTCCTTCCCGGTTTTTTCATCCTTCTACACTTCGGCCATCAGACGCACACCCTTCGAATTTCCTGCCACACCTATGCCCCATGACACCATGCCCTCCGCATATCCCCCTTCCCTACGCCTCTTGTCTCCACATTTCCCCCACACTTCTTGCTGTAAATCTTACCCTTCCTCCCTCTTATGCTGTCTGCAGACGCCCCTCTACTGCTCCCGTCATTTAGACCAAAACAAATTTGTCTGCCTAAGCGGCCTAGGGGAACCTCTCGCAAATTTTCCCTCTCCAATTCTGCATACCTCCTGCCCCTATGGCCGATCCGGCTCCATCCCCCCCATCACTCTACTCCTTCCCGTTTTTTCATCCTTCTACACTTCGGCCATCAGACGCACACCCTTCGAATTCCCTGCCACACCTATGCCCCATGACACCATGCCCTCCGCATGTCCCCCTTCCCTACGCCTCTTGTCACCACATTTCCCCCACACTTCTTGCTTTCAAACGTACCCTCTCTCCCTCTTATGCTGTCTGCAGACGCCCCTCTACTGCTCCCATCATTTAGACCAAAACAAAATTTGCTGCCTAAGCGGCCTAGGGGAACCCCCGCAAATTTTCCCTGTCCCAATTCTGCATACCTCTCGCCCCCATGGCCTATCCGGCTCCATCCCCCCCCATCACTCTACTCCTTCCCGGTTTTTTCATCCTTCTACACTTCGGCCATCAGACGCACACCCTTCGAATTTCCTGCCACACCTATGCCCCATGACACCATGCCCTCCGCATATCCCCCTTCCCTACGCCTCTTGTCTCCACATTTCCCCCACACTTCTTGCTTTCAAACGTACCCTCCCTCCCTCTTATGTTGTCTGCAGACGCACCCCTACTGCTCCCGTCATTTAGACCAAAACAAAATTTGCTGCCTAAGCGGCCTAGGGGAACCTCTCGCAAATTTTCCCTCTCCCAATTCTGCATACCTCTCGCCCCCATGGCCTATCCGGCTCCATCCCCCCCCATCACTCTACTCCTTCCCGGTTTTTTCATCCTTCTACACTTCGGCCATCAGACGCACACCCCTCGAATTTCCTGCCACACCTATGCCCCATGACACCATGCCCTCCGCATATCCCCCTTCCCTACGCCTCTTGTCTCCACATTTCCCCCACACTTCTTGCTTTCAAACGTACCCTCTCTCCCTCTTATGTTGTCTGCAGACGCCCCTCTACTGCTCCCGTCATTTAGACCAAAACAAATTTGTCTGCCTAAGCGGCCTAGGGGAACCTCTCGCAAATTTTCCCTCTCCCAATTCTGCATACCTCCTGCGTCCATGGCCTATCCGGCTCCATCCCCCCCCATCACTCTACTCCTTCCCGGTTTTTTCATCCTTCTACACTTCGGCCATCAGACGCACACCCTTCGAATTCCCTGCCACACCTATGCCCCATGACACCATGCCCTCCGCATATCCCCCTTCCCTACGCCTCTTGTCTCCACATTTCCCCCACACTTCTTGCTTTCAAACGTACCCTCTCTCCCTCTTATGTTGTCTGCAGACACCCCTCTACTGCTCCCATCATTTAGACCAAAACAAAATTTGCTGCCTAAGCGGCCTAGGGGAACCCCCGCAAATTTTCCCTGTCCCAATTCTGCATACCTCTCGCCCCCATGGCCTATCCGGCTCCATCCCTTCCCATCACTCTACTCCTTCCCGGTTTTTTCATCCTTCTACACTTCGGCCATCAGACGCACACCCTTCGAATTTCCTGCCACACCTATGCCCCATGACACCATGCCCTCCGCATATCCCCCTTCCCTACGCCTCTTGTCTCCACATTTCCCCCACACTTCTTGCTTTCAAACGTACCCTCCCTCCCTCTTATGCTGTCTGCAGACGCCCCCCTACTGCTCCCATCAGTTAGACCAAAACAAAATTTGCTGCCTAAGCGGCCTAGGGGAACCTCTCGCAAATTTTCCCTGTCCCAATTCTGCATACCTCTCGCCCCCATGGCCTATCCGGCTCCATCCCCCCCCATCACTCTACTCCTTCCCGGTTTTTTCATCCTTCTACACTTCGGCCATCAGACGCACACCCTTCGAATTTCCTGCCACACCTATGCCCCATGACACCATGCCCTCCGCATATCCCCCTTCCCTACGCCTCTTGTCTCCACATTTCCCCCACACTTCTTGCTTTCAAACGTACCCTCCCTCCCTCTTATGTTGTCTGCAGACGCACCCCTACTGCTCCCGTCATTTAGACCAAAACAAAATTTGCTGCCTAAGCGGCCTAGGGGAACCTCTCGCAAATTTTCCCTCTCCCAATTCTGCATACCTCTCGCCCCCATGGCCTATCCGGCTCCATCCCCCCCCATCACTCTACTCCTTCCCGGTTTTTTCATCCTTCTACACTTCGGCCATCAGACGCACACCCCTCGAATTTCCTGCCACACCTATGCCCCATGACACCATGCCCTCCGCATATCCCCCTTCCCTACGCCTCTTGTCTCCACATTTCCCCCACACTTCTTGCTTTCAAACGTACCCTCTCTCCCTCTTATGTTGTCTGCAGACGCCCCTCTACTGCTCCCGTCATTTAGACCAAAACAAAATTTGCTGCCTAAGCGGCCTAGGGGAACCCCCGCAAATTTTCCCTGTCCCAATTCTGCATACCTCTCGCCCCCATGGCCTATCCGGCTCCATCCCTTCCCATCACTCTACTCCTTCCCGGTTTTTTCATCCTTCTACACTTCGGCCATCAGACGCACACCCTTCGAATTTCCTGCCACACCTATGCCCCATGACACCATGCCCTCCGCATATCCCCCTTCCCTACGCCTCTTGTCTCCACATTTCCCCCACACTTCTTGCTTTCAAACGTACCCTCCCTCCCTCTTATGCTGTCTGCAGACGCCCCCCTACTGCTCCCATCAGTTAGACCAAAACAAAATTTGCTGCCTAAGCGGCCTAGGGGAACCTCTCGCAAATTTTCCCTGTCCCAATTCTGCATACCTCTCGCCCCCATGGCCTATCCGGCTCCATCCCCCCCCATCACTCTACTCCTTCCCGGTTTTTTCATCCTTCTACACTTCGGCCATCAGACGCACACCCTTCGAATTTCCTGCCACACCTATGTCCCATGACACCATGCCCTCCGCATGTCCCCCTTCCCTACGCCTCTTGTCACCACATTTCCCCCACACTTCTTGCTTTCAAACGTACCCTCTCTCCCTCTTATGCTGTCTGCAGACGCCCCTCTACTGCTCCCATCATTTACACCAAAACAAAATTTGCTGCCTAAGCGGCCTAGGGGAACCCCCGCAAATTTTCCCTGTCCCAATTCTGCATACCTCCTGCGTCCATGGCCTATCCGGCTCCATCCCCCCCCATCACTCTACTCCTTCCCGGTTTTTTCATCCTTCTACACTTCGGCCATCAGACGCACACCCTTCGAATTTCCTGCCACACCTATGCCCCATGACACCATGCCCTCCGCATATCCCCCTTCCCTACGCCTCTTGTCTCCACATTTCCCCCACACTTCTTGCTTTCAAACGTACCCTCCCTCCCTCTTATGTTGTCTGCAGACGCCCCCCTACTGCTCCCATCATTTAGACCAAAACAAATTTTGCTGCCTAAGCGGCCCAGGGGAACCTCTCGCAAATTTTCCCTGTCCCAATTCTGCATACCTCTCGCCCCCATGGCCTATCCGGCTCCATCCCCCCCCATCACTCTACTCCTTCCCGGTTTTTTCATCCTTCTACACTTCATCCATCAGACGCACACCCCTCGAATTTCCTGCCACACCTATGCCCCATGACACCATGCCCTCCGCATATCCCCCTTCCCTACGCCTCTTGTCTCCACATTTCCCCCACACTTCTTGCTTTCAAACGTACCCTCTCTCCCTCTTATGTTGTCTGCAGACGCCCCTCTACTGCTCCCGTCATTTAGACCAAAACAAATTTGTCTGCCTAAGCGGCCTAGGGGAACCTCTCGCAAATTTTCCCTCTCCCAATTCTGCATACCTCCTGCGTCCATGGCCTATCCGGCTCCATCCCCCCCCATCACTCTACTCCTTCCCGGTTTTTTCATCCTTCTACACTTCGGCCATCAGACGCACACCCTTCGAATTTCCTGCCACACCTATGCCCCATGACACCATGCCCTCTGCATATCCCCCTTCCCTACGCCTCTTGTCTCCACATTTCCCCCACACTTCTTGCTTTCAAACGTACCCTCTCTCCCTCTTATGTTGTCTGCAGACACCCCTCTACTGCTCCCATCAGTTAGACCAAAACAAATTTTTCTGCCTAAGCGGCCTAGGGGAACCCCCGCAAATTTTCTCTGTCCCAATTCTGTATACCTCCTGCCTCCATGGCCTATCCGGCTCCATCCCCCCCCATCACTCTACTCCTTCCCGGTTTTTTCATCCTTCTACACTTCGGCCATCAGACGCACACCCTTCGAATTTCCTGCCACACCTATGCCCCATGACACCATGCCCTCCGCATATCCCCCTTCCCTACGCCTCTTGTCTCCACATTTCCCCCACACTTCTTTCTTTCAAACGTACCCTCCCTCCCTCTTATGTTGTCTGCAGACGCCCCCCTACTGCTCCCGTCATTTAGACCAAAACAAAATTTGCTGCCTAAGCGGCCTAGGGGAACCTCTCGCAAATTTTCCCTCTCCCAATTCTGCATACCTCTCGCCCCCATGGCCTATCCGGCTCCATCCCCCCCCATCACTCTACTCCTTCCCGGTTTTTTCATCCTTCTACACTTCGGCCATCAGACGCACACCCTTCGAATTTCCTGCCACACCTATGCCCCATGACACCATGCCCTCCGCATATCCCCCTTCCCTACGCCTCTTGTCTCCACATTTCCCCCACACTTCTTGCTTTCAAACGTACCCTCTCTCCCTCTTATGTTGTCTGCAGACGCCCCTCTACTGCTCCCGTCATTTAGACCAAAACAAATTTGTCTGCCTAAGCGGCCTAGGGGAACCTCTCGCAAATTTTCCCTCTCCCAATTCTGCATACCTCCTGCGTCCATGGCCTATCCGGCTCCATCCCCCCCCATCACTCTACTCCTTCCCGGTTTTTTCATCCCTCTACACTTCAGCCATCAGACGCACACCCTTCGAATTTCCTGCCACACCTATGCCCCATGACATCATGCCCTCCGCATATCCCCCTTCCCTACGCCTCTTGTCTCCACATTTCTACCACACTTCTTGCTTTCAAACATACCCTCTCTCCCTCTTATGTTGTCTGCAGACACCCCTCTACTGCTCCCATCATTTAGACCAAAACAAATTTTTCTGCCTAAGCGGCCTAGGGGAACCCCCGCAAATTTTCTCTGTCCCAATTCTGCATACCTCCTGCCTCCATGGCCTATCCGGCTCCATCCCCCCCCATCACTCTACTCCTTCCCGGTTTTTTCATCCTTCTACACTTCGGCCATCAGACGCACACCCTTCGAATTTCCTGCCACACCTATGCCCCATGACACCATGCCCTCCGCATATCCCCCTTCCCTACGCCTCTTGTCTCCACATTTCCCCCACACTTCTTGCTTTCAAACGTACCCTCTCTCCCTCTTATGCTGTCTGCAGACGCCCCTCTACTGCTCCCATCATTTAGACCAAAACAAAATTTGCTGCCTAAGCGGCCTAGGGGAACCCCCGCAAATTTTTCCTGTCCCAATTCTGCATACCTCTCGCCCCCATGGCCTATCCGGCTCCATCCCCCCCCATCACTCTACTCCTTCCCGGTTTTTTCATCCTTCTACACTTCGGCCATCAGACGCACACCCTTCGAATTTCCTGCCACACCTATGCCCCATGACACCATGCCCTCCGCATATCCCCCTTCCCTACGCCTCTTGTCTCCACATTTCCCCCACACTTCTTGCTTTCAAACGTACCCTCCCTCCCTCTTATGCTGTCTGCAGACGCCCCTCTACTGCTCCCGTCATTTAGACCAAAACAAATTTGTCTGCCTAAGCGGCCTAGGGGAACCTCTCGCAAATTTTCCCTCTCCCAATTCTGCATACCTCCTGCGTCCATGGCCTATCCGGCTCCATCCCCCCCCATCACTCTACTCCTTCCCGGTTTTTTCATCCTTCTACACTTCGGCCATCAGACGCACACCCTTCGAATTCCCTGCCACACCTATGCCCCATGACACCATGCCCTCCGCATATCCCCCTTCCCTACGCCTCTTGTCTCCACATTTCCCCCACACTTCTTGCTTTCAAACGTACCCTCTCTCCCTCTTATGCTGTCTGCAGACACCCCTCTACTGCTCCCATCATTTAGACCAAAACAAAATTTGCTGCCTAAGCGGCCTAGGGGAACCCCCGCAAATTTTCCCTGTCCCAATTCTGCATACCTCTCGCCCCCATGGCCTATCCGGCTCCATCCCTTCCCATCACTCTACTCCTTCCCGGTTTTTTCATCCTTCTACACTTCGGCCATCAGACGCACACCCTTCGAATTTCCTGCCACACCTATGCCCCATGACACCATGCCCTCCGCATATCCCCCTTCCCTACGCCTCTTGTCTCCACATTTCCCCCACACTTCTTGCTTTCAAACGTACCCTCCCTCCCTCTTATGCTGTCTGCAGACGCCCCCCTACTGCTCCCATCAGTTAGACCAAAACAAAATTTGCTGCCTAAGCGGCCTAGGGGAACCTCTCGCAAATTTTCCCTGTCCCAATTCTGCATACCTCTCGCCCCCATGGCCTATCCGGCTCCATCCCCCCCCATCACTCTACTCCTTCCCGGTTTTTTCATCCTTCTACACTTCGGCCATCAGACGCACACCCTTCGAATTTCCTGCCACACCTATGTCCCATGACACCATGCCCTCCGCATGTCCCCCTTCCCTACGCCTCTTGTCACCACATTTCCCCCACACTTCTTGCTTTCAAACGTACCCTCTCTCCCTCTTATGCTGTCTGCAGACGCCCCTCTACTGCTCCCATCATTTACACCAAAACAAAATTTGCTGCCTAAGCGGCCTAGGGGAACCCCCGCAAATTTTCCCTGTCCCAATTCTGCATACCTCCTGCCTCCATGGCCTATCCGGCTCCATCCCCCCCCATCACTCTACTCCTTCCCGGTTTTTTCATCCTTCTACACTTCGGCCATCAGACGCACACCCTTCGAATTTCCTGCCACACCTATGCCCCATGACACCATGCCCTCCGCATATCCCCCTTCCCTACGCCTCTTGTCTCCACATTTCCCCCACACTTCTTGCTTTCAAACGTACCCTCCCTCCCTCTTATGTTGTCTGCAGACGCCCCCCTACTGCTCCCATCATTTAGACCAAAACAAATTTTGCTGCCTAAGCGGCCCAGGGGAACCTCTCGCAAATTTTCCCTGTCCCAATTCTGCATACCTCTCGCCCCCATGGCCTATCCGGCTCCATCCCCCCCCATCACTCTACTCCTTCCCGGTTTTTTCATCCTTCTACACTTCATCCATCAGACGCACACCCCTCGAATTTCCTGCCACACCTATGCCCCATGACACCATGCCCTCCGCATATCCCCCTTCCCTACGCCTCTTGTCTCCACATTTCCCCCACACTTCTTGCTTTCAAACGTACCCTCTCTCCCTCTTATGTTGTCTGCAGACGCCCCTCTACTGCTCCCGTCATTTAGACCAAAACAAATTTGTCTGCCTAAGCGGCCTAGGGGAACCTCTCGCAAATTTTCCCTCTCCCAATTCTGCATACCTCCTGCGTCCATGGCCTATCCGGCTCCATCCCCCCCCATCACTCTACTCCTTCCCGGTTTTTTCATCCTTCTACACTTCGGCCATCAGACGCACACCCTTCGAATTTCCTGCCACACCTATGCCCCATGACACCATGCCCTCTGCATATCCCCCTTCCCTACGCCTCTTGTCTCCACATTTCCCCCACACTTCTTGCTTTCAAACGTACCCTCTCTCCCTCTTATGTTGTCTGCAGACACCCCTCTACTGCTCCCATCAGTTAGACCAAAACAAATTTTCTGCCTAAGCGGCCTAGGGGAACCCCCGCAAATTTTCTCTGTCCCAATTCTGTATACCTCCTGCCTCCATGGCCTATCCGGCTCCATCCCCCCCCATCACTCTACTCCTTCCCGGTTTTTTCATCCTTCTACACTTCGGCCATCAGACGCACACCCTTCGAATTTCCTGCCACACCTATGCCCCATGACACCATGCCCTCCGCATATCCCCCTTCCCTACGCCTCTTGTCTCCACATTTCCCCCACACTTCTTGCTTTCAAACGTACCCTCCCTCCCTCTTATGTTGTCTGCAGACGCCCCCCTACTGCTCCCGTCATTTAGACCAAAACAAAATTTGCTGCCTAAGCGGCCTAGGGGAACCTCTCGCAAATTTTCCCTCTCCCAATTCTGCATACCTCTCGCCCCCATGGCCTATCCGGCTCCATCCCCCCCCATCACTCTACTCCTTCCCGGTTTTTTCATCCTTCTACACTTCGGCCATCAGACGCACACCCTTCGAATTTCCTGCCACACCTATGCCCCATGACACCATGCCCTCCGCATATCCCCCTTCCCTACGCCTCTTGTCTCCACATTTCCCCCACACTTCTTGCTTTCAAACGTACCCTCTCTCCCTCTTATGTTGTCTGCAGACGCCCCTCTACTGCTCCCGTCATTTAGACCAAAACAAATTTGTCTGCCTAAGCGGCCTAGGGGAACCTCTCGCAAATTTTCCCTCTCCCAATTCTGCATACCTCCTGCGTCCATGGCCTATCCGGCTCCATCCCCCCCCATCACTCTACTCCTTCCCGGTTTTTTCATCCCTCTACACTTCAGCCATCAGACGCACACCCTTCGAATTTCCTGCCACACCTATGCCCCATGACATCATGCCCTCCGCATATCCCCCTTCCCTACGCCTCTTGTCTCCACATTTCTACCACACTTCTTGCTTTCAAACATACCCTCTCTCCCTCTTATGTTGTCTGCAGACACCCCTCTACTGCTCCCATCATTTAGACCAAAACAAATTTTTCTGCCTAAGCGGCCTAGGGGAACCCCCGCAAATTTTCTCTGTCCCAATTCTGCATACCTCCTGCCTCCATGGCCTATCCGGCTCCATCCCCCCCCATCACTCTACTCCTTCCCGGTTTTTTCATCCTTCTACACTTCGGCCATCAGACGCACACCCTTCGAATTTCCTGCCACACCTATGCCCCATGACACCATGCCCTCCGCATATCCCCCTTCCCTACGCCTCTTGTCTCCACATTTCCCCCACACTTCTTGCTTTCAAACGTACCCTCTCTCCCTCTTATGCTGTCTGCAGACGCCCCTCTACTGCTCCCATCATTTAGACCAAAACAAAATTTGCTGCCTAAGCGGCCTAGGGGAACCCCCGCAAATTTTTCCTGTCCCAATTCTGCATACCTCTCGCCCCCATGGCCTATCCGGCTCCATCCCCCCCCATCACTCTACTCCTTCCCGGTTTTTTCATCCTTCTACACTTCGGCCATCAGACGCACACCCTTCGAATTTCCTGCCACACCTATGCCCCATGACACCATGCCCTCCGCATATCCCCCTTCCCTACGCCTCTTGTCTCCACATTTCCCCCACACTTCTTGCTTTCAAACGTACCCTCCCTCCCTCTTATGCTGTCTGCAGACGCCCCCCTACTGCTCCCGTCATTTAGACCAAAACATTTTTTTCTGCCTAAGCGGCCTAGGGGAACCTCTCGCAAATTTTCCCTCTCCCAATTCTGCATACCTCCTGCGTCCATGGCCTATCCGGCTCCATCCCCCCCCATCACTCTACTCCTTCCCGGTTTTTTCATCCTTCTACACTTCGGCCATCAGACGCACACCCTTCGAATTTCCTGCCACACCTATGCCCCATGACACCATGCCCTCCGCATATCCCCCTTCCCTACGCCTCTTGTCTCCACATTTCCCCCACACTTCTTGCTTTCAAACGTACCCTCTCTCCCTCTTATGCTGTCTGCAGACGCCCCCCTACTGCTCCCGTCATTTAGACCAAAACATTTTTTCTGCCTAAGCGGCCTAGGGGAACCTCTCGCAAATTTTCCCTATCCCAATTCTGCATACCTCTCGCCCCCATGGCCTATCCGGCTCCATCCCCCCCCATCACTCTACTCCTTCCCGTTTTTTTCATCCTTCTACACTTCGGCCATCAGACGCACACCCTTCGAATTCCCTGCCACACCTATGCCCCATGACACCATGCCCTCCGCATGTCCCCCTTCCCTACGCCTCTTGTCACCACATTTCCCCCACACTTCTTGCTTTCAAACGTACCCTCTCTCCCTCTTATGCTGTCTGCAGACGCCCCTCTACTGCTCCCATCATTTAGACCAAAACAAATTTGTCTGCCTAAGCGGCCTAGGGGAACCTCTCGCAAATTTTCCCTCTCCCAATTCTGCATACCTCCTGTGTCCATGGCCTATCTGGCTCCATCCCCCCCCATCACTCTACTCCTTCCCGGTTTTTTCATCCTTCTACACTTCGGCCATCAGACGCACACCCTTCGAATTTCCTGCCACACCTATGCCCCATGACATCATGCCCTCCGCATATCCCCCTTCCCTACGCCTCTTGTCTCCACATTTCCCCCACACTTCTTGCTTTCAAACGTACCCTCTCTCCCTCTTATGTTGTCTGCAGACACCCCTCTACTGCTCCCATCATTTAGACCAAAACAAATTTTTCTGCCTAAGCGGCCTAGGGGAACCCCCGCAAATTTTCTCTGTCCCAATTCTGTATACCTCCTGCCTCCATGGCCTATCCGGCTCCATCCCCCCCCATCACTCTACTCCTTCCCGGTTTTTTCATCCTTCTACACTTCGGCCATCAGACGCACACCCTTCGAATTTCCTGCCACACCTATGCCCCATGACACCATGCCCTCCGCATATCCCCCTTCCCTACGCCTCTTGTCTCCACATTTCCCCCACACTTCTTGCTTTCAAACGTACCCTCCCTCCCTCTTATGCTGTCTGCAGACGCCCCTCTACTGCTCCCATCATTTAGACCAAAACAAAATTTTCTGCCTAAGCGGCCTAGGGGAACCCCCGCAAATTTTCCCTGTCCCAATTCTGCATACCTCTCGCCCCCATGGCCTATCCGGCTCCATCCCCCCCCATCACTCTACTCCTTCCCGGTTTTTTCATCCTTCTACACTTCGGCCATCAGACGCACACCCTTCGAATTTCCTGCCACACCTATGCCCCATGACACCATGCCCTCCGCATGTCCCCCTTCCCTACGCCTCTTGTCACCACATTTCCCCCACACTTCTTGCTTTCAAACGTACCCTCTCTCCCTCTTATGCTGTCTGCAGACGCTCCTCTACTGCTCCCATCATTTAGACCAAAACAAAATTTGCTGCCTAAGCGGCCTAGGGGAACCCCCGCAAGTTTTCCCTGTCCCAATTCTGCATACCTCTCGCCCCCATGGCCTATCCGGCTCCATCCCCCCCCATCACTCTACTCCTTCCCGGTTTTTTCATCCTTCTACACTTCGGCCATCAGACGCACACCCTTCGAATTTCCTGCCACACCTATGCCCCATGACACCATGCCCTCCGCATGTCCCCCTTCCCTACGCCTCTTGTCTCCACATTTCCCCCACACTTCTTGCTTTCAAACGTACCCTCTCTCCCTCTTATGTTGTCTGCAGACGCCCCCCTACTGCTCCCGTCATTTAGACCAAAACAAATTTGCTGCCTAAGCGGCCTAGGGGAACCTCTCGCAAATTTTCCCTCTCCCAATTCTGCATACCTCTCGCCCCCATGGCCTATCCGGCTCCATCCCCCCCCATCACTCTACTCCTTCCCGGTTTTTTCATCCTTCTACACTTCGGCCATCAGACGCACACCCCTCGAATTTCCTGCCACACCTATGCCCCATGACACCATGCCCTCCGCATATCCCCCTTCCCTACGCCTCTTGTCTCCACATTTCCCCCACACTTCTTGCTTTCAAACGTACCCTCTCTCCCTCTTATGTTGTCTGCAGACGCCCCTCTACTGCTCCCGTCATTTAGACCAAAACAAATTTGTCTGCCTAAGCGGCCTAGGGGAACCTCTCGCAAATTTTCCCTCTCCCAATTCTGCATACCTCCTGCGTCCATGGCCTATCCGGCTCCATCCCCCCCCATCACTCTACTCCTTCCCGGTTTTTTCATCCTTCTACACTTCGGCCATCAGACGCACACCCTTCGAATTTCCTGCCACACCTATGCCCCATGACATCATGCCCTCCGCATATCCCCCTTCCCTACGCCTCTTGTCTCCACATTTCCCCCACACTTCTTGCTATCAAACGTACCCTCTCTCCCTCTTATGTTGTCTGCAGACGCCCCTCTACTGCTCCCATCATTTAGACCAAAACAAATTTGTCTGCCTTAGCGGCCTAGGGGAACCCCCGCAAATTTTCCCTGTCCCAATACTGCATACCTCCTGCCTCCATGGCCTATCCGGCTCCATCCCCCCCATCACTCTACTCCTTCCCGGTTTTTTCATCCTTCTACACTTCGGCCATCAGACGCACACCCTTCGAATTTCCTGCCACACCTATGCCCCATGACACCATGCCCTCCGCATATCCCCCTTCCCTACGCCTCTTGTCACCACATTTCCCCCACACTTCTTGCTTTCAAACGTACCCTCTCTCCCTCTTATGTTGTCTGCAGACGCCCCTCTACTGCTCCCATCATTTAGACCAAAACAAATTTGTCTGCCTAAGCGGCCTAGGGGAACCTCTCGCAAATTTTCCCTCTCCCAATTCTGCATACCTCCTGCCTCCATGGCCTATCCGGCTCCATCCCCCCCATCACTCTACTCCTTCCCGGTTTTTTCATCCTTCTACACTTCGGCCATCAGACGCACACCCTTCGAATTTCCTGCCACACCTATGCCCCATGACACCATGCCCTCCGCATATCCCCCTTCCCTACGCCTCTTGTCTCCACATTTCCCCCACACTTCTTGCTTTCAAACGTACCCTCCCTCCCTCTTATGCTGTCTGCAGACGCCCCCCTACTGCTCCCGTCATTTAGACCAAAACATTTTTTCTGCCAAAGCGGCCTAGGGGAACCTCTCGCAAATTTTCCCTCTCCCAATTCTGCATACCTCTCGCCCCCATGGCTTATCAGGCTAGATCACCCCCTTCCACTCTGCTCATTCCCGGTTTCTTTTCCCACCTACACTTCTGCCTTCGGACGCACACCCCTCCCATTTTCTGCCACACCTAGTACCTCTGCTTCACACACAAGTTTTGCATCAGACCCATTGCCCGACTCTCACAAATCAAGTTCAGCTTCTTCATTCTGCCCCAAAATACACTCTCTGTTAAATCTTAGTTCACTTAATATGGACACATCTCCACGACATCTTGCACTTGGCATCCCTGAGTCTTCCAAGGACCTACTTTATACTGCATTTGCATGTTCGATTCTAGCCACCTCCATTGTTGTATTCATGCTCCTCCACAAAACACTTGCCTCAACATGTCTTACGGCTTCGCACCCTACCACTCCTACTACTTCCAGCACGACGCCCCCACCACCAGCCATCCCCTCAGCTACAACATCCACTACCACCCTCAAAGCAACTGCTACCACGTGGCACCGTTTCCTCCACATCAAAAAGATTTTAGAGCTAACTCCCATTCAACGCCATCATGGCCAATACCTCCTCAGCCACTTGCGACGTCTCCTCACACGCACCCAAAGACGTTTCCCCCACACACACCACCTCCACATCCCACTAATACAAGCCATCTCCCGCATCCAAAAGGCCCGCCACACCTCCTCTTGCACGTCCCCCAAGCATCCTTCACAACCCCCCCCGACCTCCACAACGGGGTGGAGACGTTTCAGCAAACCACCCGCCTCTCACGCCTTCACACGACCCCCTCCCCCACAGCCTTGCTTTCTTTGAGCGACAATCTCTTGGATTCTGCCAAGTCCACGCTTTCAATAACCTTAGTGGTGGTGCTGTCACGACCCCCCCCGATGTCTTGGCATGGTGTCGCTACCGGTCCACCAATCCCATTCTACCACACCATGCCCAACTCCTCAACCCATCAGTGCCTCATCCGAAATTCCACACTTCTCGGGGTAACTTCACTGATGCCCTCTTTGCTTTATGGCTTTTTGATACTCACCAACTCCACAAACTCGACATCATGGATCGCACCAATCTCCCTCTCTCCCCCTCACACTTGGCCAATCTCGCCTCCATCACCCTTCAAGATCTGGATCATGCCCTTACTTCCCTCCAACTAAAAGACCCCACATATGCCTATCCCGGTTTCATCCTTCACACACATGAACCTGGTGACTACCTCCATGCCTCCGTGCTCTTACAACCTGGAGTTGGCAAGCCTTGGCTCTGGGTCGACTCCGACTCCCCATCCCGCATGGACCTTACTTCTGATCACAACCTCCAACTCCTCCGCCAACTCGGCAGGCATGCCTTTGCTCTCGTCCCTGCCTCTTCCCTTACCGCTTGCCTTGCTTTCCCCTTTACCCTCCCTCAGACAAACACCCACATCACCATTTCTTATTTTTCCCCCGCCACACCCAATCCCCCCTTCCCTCCTCACTACCCCCTACCACACTTCCATGGAACACACTTTCCCAGACCGTGCCCCGCTCGCGCCTCCACCCCCTGTCTATACCCCTCGCCCCCACGTCTCTTCGGCTCCCCCCGCTGCCCACCCCAATACCCCTCTTTACCTCCCCCCCAACTCCCCTCCCCACCCCGACATGTCCCCCACCCTCTCGATATCATCTCCACTTTCAATATCGCTGGCCTCCATGCCAACACTGCAGATGTCAGCCCCTTTGTCAACACACACCGCCCCAAAATTTTCTTTGGCCAAGAAACTCACCTCTTTGCCTCCCAACAATCCACTTTCCTTCCTGAAATCCGCCAAACCTTCCCTCACTATCATGTCTACCTGAGTAGCGTGCCTACACCCCCTACTCTTGCTTACGCCCGGCCAAATATCTGTGCACCCGGGGGTGTCTTCCTCGCCATCCACAATGACGCCCACCCCCATACCTTCATCCGCCAACCGGTACCCCCTCTTATCGAAGGATATTGCATCCATCTCCAACTTCCCATGGTCGCTGGCCGCACCCTTCATGTCCTTAGTGTTTACTTCCCTCCGGGCTCTAACCTCATTTCACCTGCTTGTCAAAAATACATGGAAGACACTATCCATGACAGTGACCCCGCCTGTGACATCTTCCTCATTGGTGGGGACTTCAACCGCCACCTCCAATCTACTCGACCTGATCACACGTTCCTCTCCTTCCTTGCCTCCAACAGACTTATCCCCATTAATGCTACCACATCCAAACATCTCACACACATGCCGCACTCCTCTACAATGCAAGCCTCCATGTTGGATGATATCCTCATCTCTGATAATGCTTTTCACCTCTCTGGCCTACTCCCCACCGCAGTTGAGTGCTCTGTCCCTCTTCAATCCCTCTACGCTCCTGACCACCTCCCCCTCACCTTCAAGTGCCCTCCAAAGCTCTTTCAACTCCCCATGCACCCCCGTCCTCCCTTGCAACCCCTCACCTCGTCACGCCTCTGCAACACACCTCCTCGCCCTTCCAACGCTACACCTCCCCCCCCAACCACCATCAAACAGCCTATACCCTCCCACACCTTACAGCTTACACGGGAGGCTATTTTCTCTGACCTCTCCACTGCCTCCGATGCCTTGCTCGCCCGCACTTCCGCCCTCATCAACGACTCGGGCGTCCAACACCACTATCAACCACACTCCTCACCCCATGCCCCCCCTCCAGAATGGACAACTTTCCGCGAACACCTTGTGTCCCTCCATATCGACATTCCCACCATAGTCTCCCGCCACTCAGACATATGTACATCTGCCCTGACCATCATGAAACTACACTGCCCCACCTCGTCCCATCGGGACACTATCGCCCCCCACCCTTCTGGTAAACCATGCTTCCTCCCTCGCGTGGCACAACAACACATCACAGTAAAAAACCAGGAACGGGCTATCCTCCACTTTGCCCGCAACTTCATTAAACAACTCACTTCCGCCCCCCCCCCTAACGCCACTCCCCTTTTACCCTTTTCTCCGATCTTGGACTTCCTTCTCTCCGCTCTCGCCTCTCACCACCTCCTATCTCCACCACACTCTGTCTCCCATGATACTAACACCCCATGCCCTCCTACTTCCGCACTACTACTCCTCCTTCCTCCCTTTCCAGTTGATTTGCCCCCCACCCTTTCTCCACCATGGATCCAATGGCTCTCACTCTGCAATTAAAAACTTCGGCTCATCCGAGTTGACATTCGAAAAACTTTTCGCAAACATTCCGTTACCACAAAAATCGCAAAAAACCTTATCAAGCTACTTTACACTAACGCTTGCAAGGCGCACCAACGTATTTTCCAGGACGAACCCGACACCGACCCCCTCCTTCCCATTGATACCTCCTCAGCCCATTCTGCCTCCTCTCATATTACCTCTTTATGGAACCCCACCCCCTCTCTTCTTGTCACGGACCCTACGGGCTTGACCAATGTGACACATGCCCATTTCAGCAAGGAATGGGAGGCCGACCCCCACATTCTTCCCACACAACCCTACCCGCATGAATCCATACCAAACCTTGAAAATTTCCAACTCGATACAAAGGCCAAGTCCGCTCGCACCACTTCGACCACCCTTATTCCTTACGTCCTTCGGCCCAGTACATTTAATCAAGCCATCAAATCCCTGCAAAATAAAAAAGCGTTTGGCCCTGACGGCATCCCCAATGATCTTTTCCGTATCATGCCACATTCTTTCCAATCATCCTTGCACAATCTGTTTATCCTCATGTGGATCCTAGGCACCACTCTCACCTCATGGAAGTCTTCCACTACTACCCTCCTCCACAAACGGGGGGATGTCAGTCGGTTAACAAACAAACGTCCAATTGGCATGCACAACACTATCTACAAACTTTGGACACGGTTCGTCACTGCCGTTCTCACCGATTACTCCGAAGATTTTGGTATCCTTAGCCAATCTCAAGAGGGCTTTCGTGCAGGGCACCACACCATGCGGCACCTCCAACGATATGTCCATGCCCTTGAGGACGCTCGTGCTCATAACCGCAATATATATGCCTTGTACATTGACTTTTCTAGTGCCTTTAACACCATCAACCATGCCCAACTTCTACGCATCATGGAGGACCTCGGGTTCCCACCTGACGCAATATCAGTCATTCAAGACATTTATACCAATGCCACCTCTCGCATCGTTCTCCAAAAACACCCTTGTCTTGCCACCCGTGATGTTCATGTCGGTAGGGGCACCATCCAAGGCGATACCCTTTCCCCCCTAATCGTTCTCATCTATCTCGAACCCCTCCTCCGATGGCTACAGGTTGGAGGCCACGGCTATACACCCTCTTGTGCACAACGTCAAGGTTTATCTCACCCCTGCAAATTTACCCTCACTTGCCCAGCTTTTGCTGACGACGTAGCCCTTCTCTCACACAGCCGCAACCGCCTCCAAGTACAACTCAGTAAAGTTGACGCTTACTGCTCCTGGTCAGGCCTCACCCTGAACCCCTCTAAATGCGCGGTCACTGGTGCCCTACATAAAGATCGTTTCACCCGCCTCGTAGATACATTTGACCGTCATAACACCCGTCTGCGGCAACAATTAAAAGACAAGTTTCATGTCAATGGCCAGCCCGTGCCATACTATCCACCTGACAAACCATACAAATATCTTGGTGTCTACATCACCATGACACTCGATTTCCGCCACCATCTCCAACATCTCAGCTCCTCTATTTATACTAAAGGCCGACAACTCATCAATGCCAATCTACCGCCCCAACAAGCTCTAAACATTCTTGAACATGTCCTTAAACCCAAGATCACGTATTGCTTCCCAATCGCCCCCTTCTCGTTGGCCGACATTGCTACCCTTGATCAACAACTTGCCCAAATTGCCCGGCTCTGCATGAACCTTGGTCCCTCTTTCCCCACAACCCTCATCCACACACCCCTCGATCGTGGAGGGGTTGGACTCACCTCCTTACTTGTCGATTACATCCAGATCTCTGCCCTCTCCCTCACCCGCGCTCTCAATGACAGCGGTGACCTCGGACCTTTAACTCGAGGCGTGTTGCACTCTCAAATTCACTTCTATGGCTCACTCCCCATCCCCTTGCAACGTACCCCTCGTAGTTTCCATATTCACCCCCTCCCCATGCGCCAACTCTCCCTCTTATACAAAGCCGACATCACTCTTCACCAAAGCACCTCCGGCATCATCCCCCTCCTCGGCAACGATCTCCTTCAACAACTCATCCTCATCCTACATCCAACACATCCTGGCGGCGATACCCTGCCCGTCTCTATCAGTGACTATACTTTCCTTTCCCCCCTTTGGCATGTCGGCATTGTCTCCCTTGCTTCTCTTGTCACCACCATAAGTGGCCACCCTTACCTTATCCCAGCAAACACTCTTCGTGACGCTTTCTTAAACAAAGCCCGGACAGAGGATCTTGCCAAAGCACAACGGGCCCTCAATCAGCTGACCCTCCTTCTCCACGGCATTGCTCTGCCACTTGCCAAACAACACACCCTCACCTCACCCCTTCCAGAAGATACCCGTCGGGTTACTGTCGCTCATGACTTCGCCCATATTCCGCATGGTACACATCATTCCCTTCAGCAAATTGCATCCTCTTTACTTTACGCGTTGCAACCCAGGCCGTGCATGCCGAGCGTCGCCACTCGTTTCGGTATGTAGCATGGGTGGTTGGCCGGCGAGAGATGTCATCGGCCCCCAATTCGCAGCGACTGCAATAACGTTTCGAATACATTTCGCCTACACCCGACGTTGAGTGCATTAGAATCACATTGTCAATGCGCATCTTTTGATCGCCTGCCCGGTGCCTGCTGAGCGTCGTGAGCCGTCCAGGCCGGAGTAGTAGGTTATGTTATGTTGCGCGTTTTTTTTTTTTTTTTTTAGTCATTTTTTTTTCCAGGCACACTTTTTGTACAGTCTCCCTTAAAGGAGATACCTAAAAAAAAAACTCGGCCTCGGCCGCGAGGAGGGGACATTATTCCATACCTTTCATCAAGATGTGCAGGATAGTCCTAGCTACTTACCGGTATTCAGATGCATAAAAAACCATCCCGTTGAAATCTGACTTTTCTTGCTCTATAGGCCTTTAAGCAGGCTTTGAGCGCGCCCGCTCGGGGCAAAATGGGATGAGCCGGAGCCCAAATCAACTTCATCAGAATTCATCAAGATTTACAGGAAAGTCCTAGCTGCTTAAGCAGGCAGATGCATAATATTTTTCTTTCCCGTTGAAATCTGCCTTTTCTTTAATCACCTGCTACATGCCTGCCCTTTAAGCGGCGGGCTTTGAGCGCCCCCGCTTGGGGCAAAATGGGATGCGTTGGGGCCCAAATCAACTTCATCAGAATTTATCAAGATTTGCAGGATACTCCTAGCTGCTTACAGTATGCAGATGCATAATATTTGTTATCCTGTCGAAATCTGACTTTTTATGGACCATTTGAAGCAGGGTAACCCTGTACGAAAATACGGTACAGTGACACGGTACGGAACGGATACGAACACGGTACGGTCAAAGAGGACGGTACGGTGGTAAAATACGGAATGTTTTTTTCACATTTCCATGCTCAGAACAGTTAGATTGCTCGAAGAAAACCAATACATGCAACAGTAGTATTGGTTTTGATATCATGCACACCCTAAAATACTGACATAACGGCACGCAAGCCCCTTTGCATGCCCCCCATGCTCTATCAGGCCGTAGGGGCGTAGAGCCCCCAAGGTCAACATGCATGCATGCAGATTTACCATGCGACATTCGGCACATACTGCCTTACTGACATACAGAGACATGAAGATATTTGCAGGCCAGCAGTGAGCCCCATGCATGCCCAGTTCCCCCCCCCCACTGGCCTCAAAGTAACCATTCCTCCATGCAGCATGCATGCATATTACTTACCATGCAACATAGTATGGCAAAACAGTCAACGATTGATGCAGTCTCTCACTCCTGAACTGTTCAAACAGTAACAACCCCAGTTGACACTTGGCAGTTGTCATGCAGAACTAAATATCCCTTCCGTTTCCCTTTTGCCCTTCAAATCTGCAACCTCGCCTGATACCGGTATACCAAATTTGGCCCAGGGTTCCCCGGGTGAAGGCTGGGTTTTCTTAGCTCGTGAAGTGCTGATCTTCTGATCCACCGGTCGATTAAAATGTGGCAAGAATGTCCGTCACGTAAGTCTCACTTGAGAGTCTTGCTTGAAAAAGGGCTTGCCACAGATCTGCCAGATTTTTAAGTGTTGGCGTCAAGGCAATATAGCAAGCGTGGTTCGTTTATCCTTTAAAGTGCTTGATTCAGTATCACGATGGGCTGTCATGGAGTAGAGAAGAATTCAAACATTCGTTCGGGTTGTGCTACGCAGCGAGTAGCGAGTAGGTACCGCAACGGAAACTGTCGACGTCGGAAAAGCAAGAGCTATAGCATCAGCAGGTTCAGCTACAAATGCTCCGACTCATCCATCCTGGTGCTATCTGTTTGCTCTGCCTCTGTGCAGTAAGGATATGGCGGCCGTGTCGGGCCGTATTCCAAACGGAACGGTGCGATACGGTAAACGGTACGGCGTTTCGGCCCAAACGGCCGTACTGGGTAACCCTGATATTTTGAAGGGGAGGAAAATGGGATGGGCTGGGGCCCAACTAAACTTCATCAGAGGATGTGCAGTGCATACAAGCGGGTTTGCAGCTTTCCGGTTTTCGTTTCTTGATTTATTCAATAACAACATGCCGTACAGCCAAGGCCATACTGTAGATCCACTCAGGCCAGTAGGCATGAACCCTACACAGAAAGTATATCAACAAGAAGCGGATGCGCTATGCAATCAAGCAGCTCCTCGGTCCGGATTTTTGATTTATTCAATAACAAACTGTCTTACAGCCAGATGACCTAGGCCATACCACAGAACGACTCAGGCCGGAAGGCACCAAGCCTAAACAGCAAGTGAACCAACTCACAGTGGATGCGCAATGCAATCAAGCAGCTTTCCGGCCAGGGTTTCTTCATTTATTCAATAATATCCTCCTTACCGCCAGATACCCTAAGCCAAACCGCAGAGTTACTGAGGCCAGTAGGCACCAAGCCTAAAAAGAAAGTGACCCACCTGACAGCGGGTGCATGAAATGAAGAACCCGAAGTGCGGGCGCTTAGCGCAATCAGTACCGCTGCTGCATTTCTGTATCAACATGTGCCTCTTAAGCAGCTAAATGCTACTGAAATCATGGTGTGGTGCCGGTATAATGCGATCTCATGCTTGAGCATGTGGCTAACAACTGCACCGGTAATGCACAAGCACCGATGGGGACCACACCTGCACCCACCAACAGCCAGTTGTCCCCACAGCACGCATTTGAGTACGGTATGGACCTTGCTGCAGCGGCAGCTCAATGCTACTAATATTATAATGTGGGTATCATGCAATACCTGGTTGGGCACGAGGCTAACAACTGCATCAGTGGTGCACCTACGCTGATTGGCACCACACATGGGTTGGGTTGCATCCGGTTGTCCCCACATCGCATTTGAGAATGGACATGTGCCGCATCGTCAGCTCAATGCTATTGATATCATGTTGTGGGTATCATGCATGCTCCTGGTTGAGCATGTAGCTAACAGCTGCACATGTGCAACACCTGTGCTGATTGGGACCACACATGTCCTGGCCTTCCGCCGGTTGCCCCCGCAGCGCCTTTTAGTATGGACCAGTACCGCAGTGGCAGCGCAATACTACTGATATCATAATGTGAGTATCATGCAATCTCTTATTCCATGAAGGGAATAAGGCTAGCAGCTTCACCAGTGCTGCAACTTTGCTGATTGGCACCACACATGGACCGGGCTACGGCCAGTTGCCCCGCAGCGCGCATTTGGGAACGGACACATGCCGCAGCGGCGGCGCAATGCTACTGATGTGGTTATATGGGTGGTATCATGCAATCCCCTGGCTGGGCACAGGGCTAACAGCTGCGCCAGTGTTGCACGGCCGGTTGTCCCCGCAGCGCGCATTTGAGAATGGACATGTGATGCAGCAGCGGCACGATGGTACTGATGTCTCTATGTGGGTATCATGGAATCCCCTGGCTGGGCGCAAGGCTAACAGCTGCACCGGTGTTGCACTTGTGCTGATTGGGACCACACATGGACCGGCCTACAGCCGGTTGCCCCCGCAGCGCGCATTTTAGTATGGACCTGTGCCGTAGCGGCAGCTCAATGCTCCTGATATCATGCTGTGGGTATCATGCATGCTCTTGGATGAGCATGTAGCTAACAGCCGCACAGTGCTGCACTTAGGCTGATTGGGACCACACATGGACCGGCCTACCGCCCGTTGCCCACACAGGCACACACTGCGCATTTGAGTATGGATATGTGCTGCATCGTCAGCTCAATGCTACAGACATCATCATGTGGGTATCATGCAATCTCCTGGTTGGGCATGACCGCATGAGGCTACGTTACCGGTAACAAATGCACTGGTATTATTGCACATGCGCTGATTGGGACCATACCAGGACCGGTCTTCGTTCGGTATGCCCTTGCAGTGCGCACCTGAGTATAGACGTGGGCGGCATCGGTAAATCAATGCTGCAGGTATCATGCTGCGGACACCATGCTGGCTCCTGGTTGGACTGTAGGTGCCTAAAGCTGCACCGGTGATTCACCTGCAGCTTGCACCGACCAGTCATGGCGAACTGTGTAATATGGGGCGAATCCGTATGGTTTGGGGATATTAAAGCGATCGCGCCCTAGCTGCGCACAGACCAGTGATAGGCATGGGCCTGAAACCTGAAGTTAGCTAAGGGCCAATGGGTCGACTTCGAACTTTTAGTAGGCGACAAATACGGTACGTGACCCGCGCTAGATCATGTGCAGTGCGAAGTCCTTAACACAACCCGGAATATTTTCAATAGCAAGAGAGTAGCATGTTTTATGCCGGGACGCGGAGTGTAATCGACTGTACCTTTCATTCCTGGCAATTTCATACTGGCGTTCTTGACAGGGGGGAATGCACACAAAAATGGATCAGGTCATACTTCAGGGCACATCCTTGAGGCAAACACACGAGTACAATGATCGTCTGATGTGTCAACATTGTGTCTGACAATATATAGAAACAACTGAGGCAAACGAACTAGAGAGAGAAACAAATGGTGGCACAGATGATCGAACCCTGACGTCTTGCCCTGACGTCATGCCCAAACGCAGTCTGACCAAATTAGCGTCAGATTCACGCTAAATCCAAACCTAACCCAAACGCAACCTCAAACGTAACGCAGTCTGACCGACCCCTAAGCAACTGCTGACATGCGCATGACTGGGCACACCTGCATGATAGGACACATGCTCAAATACACAGGGTTGGGCACGGGCTTATCAATGTGTCCCAAGGCTCCCCATGCATGCTGGACATGGAAACATGGCGTTTGCATGCTTAGGCATGGCCATGTTCATGGACACCCATCCACAACATCGGCCATGCCCTTACTGGCTACTGCTCGGCCCATGTACATACGAGAGCTTAAGCCAAAGCTTGCACCATGCCGACTAAATTTTTTCAGTGTTGCCACAAGATTCAGTGCCACCATGGGGTTCAGTGCTACCACGGGATTCAGTGCTACCACGGGATTCAGTGTTGCCACGGGATCCGGTGTTGCCAAGGGATTTAGTGCTACCACGGGATTCGGTGCGACCACGGGATTCAATGTTGCCACGGGTCTCAGTGCTGCCTCGGGATTCCGTTTTGTCACGGGATTCAGTGCTACCACTGGATTCAGTGCTACCACTGGATTCAGTGCTACCACGGGATTCAGTTATACCACAGGATCCAGCGCTACCACGGGATTTAGTGTTGCCAAGAGATTCAGTGCTACCACGGGATCCAGTGTTGCCAAGGGATTCAGTGCTGTCATGGGATTCAGTGCTACCACGGGAGTCAGTGCTACCACGGGACTACGGGAGTTAGTGACGCCACGGGATTGAATGCTGCCACGGGATGCAGTGCTACCACGGGATTCAGAGCCACCACGGGATTCAGAGTTGCCGCGGGACTCAATGTTGCCACGGGATTCAGTGATGCCACAGGATTCAGTGTTGCCACGGGAATCTGAGCTGCCACATGATTTTCAGTGCTGCCACGGGATTCAGTGGTGTCACAGAATTCTCAGTGCTACCACGGGATTCCATTTGGTACATGGAATTGAGCTTGTTCATCCAATACCAGCCCCACGCGGCCGAGCGTTCAGCAATGCCCAGCGGGAATGCTCCATTATGAACATGCTCTTAGTAGAGGGGGCGAAGCCCCCTCGGGCACTATACTAGTTTTAGTTAAAGTTTGCCTTTGCGGCTGAATAAATACTTTAACAAGTAACTCATATAAGCATTTGCGGCTTATCACGCAATATTAAACAATTGCTTGTGCGCGCGCGCGTGCGCGCGTCACATATGTCCACACACCGGTACCGTACAGATGCTCATGGAATATCTTCATCGCGACCAGTTTACATGCTGTAACAACGGCACCGCGCAACCGCTGCGAAACCCAAGTTTGAGAACCGTTCGGTGGGGTTAAGGGACAGTTGCCCAGTGCGGTGCGCGGCTTACAAAATTATTGATTTCGGCCCGAGTGCCTTACAACACCGTGTTTCTTGCGTACGGTTTTACGATTAATAAACAATACAATTTTCTGGGCGTTCGCGGGGGCAAATAAAGTCTACGGTATGGGCGGCTCACCATGGGGTGCACGGTGTGTGTGCAGCTCAGGTGCATGCTGGATTGAGATGGTGCAGCTCTGAGCCCTGCTCAAAAAGGCTCGGCCGCGAGGGCGCCGAAATAAAGGGTTGGGAGGAAAGAACGAAACAAACACAAGGGTGCTGGAAATAACTAAAAGGAGGAAAAGTGGGATATAAAGTGAAGGGACAGACAAAAGGCTGGAAAATAAAGACAAAGGAAGGGCCAGCCTCTGAAAACGTCTACGCCTCACGATATCTACCACATCTTCCTTAAAAGCCAGGGCATCCTACCCAAGCCCGCCCCGGTACAACTCCAATAATTCTCTATGTCTCTAGGATTGCACAAGTGAGGTCGTCACCGCCATGCATCCGTGAGCTCACTGCCATGCCCGACATCCGCATTGAAATCCCCTGACCACATGCTAGGGCCGCACTCCGTGGATTGCTACGCTGTGTATAGGCGCTGCTCATACTCCCCAGCGTCATGATTCTGACCAACTGGAGGTAAGTTAAGAGCGGTGCATACCTGACTGGGCTTTTCCTTTTGGGGGGGTATTTCTTTCTTCTTTGTGTTCTTCTCCATCTTCCCTCTTACCTTCAGTTTATTCTCTTCCAACGGGACAGTTGGGCGCCCTCGCAGCCGAGCCTTTTTGAGCAGGGCCCAGAGGTGTAATGTCATCGACCCGCTGGGCCCTCGGTCACGTGGGGCTGGTAGGGAATGACTAAGCACATTTCCAATTACCTTGCACAGCCTGGGCCATAGTGCAGCCATGCCATCCTCCTATGAGGTAAGTTAATAACGTTATACATCTGGGCCCTGCTCAAAAATGCTCGGCCACGTGGACGCCTAACTAAAGAGTTGGGAGGAAAGATGGAAACAAACACAAGGGGACAGGACAAAATAATGGAGAAAAACGTGGGAAATAAAGTGAAGGGACAAAACAGAAGGCTGGAAAACAAAGACGGTACAAAGGAAGTTCTGAAAACGTCTACGCTTCAATGATATCTACCTATGAGGTAAGTATGCACAAGTCAGTAAAACTAGCCCGGAGCTGCTGAGAAGCCTTTCGCTGCATCCCAGCCAAGCCAAGCTCTCGTTGTTGTTGTTCTTCAAGCTGCAGAGAGCTGAGATATTGCCGGCCAGCCTGAGTTCCTGCTTTGATCTGCTGAGTGCCCTTGATGGCGTGTCATCTACTCTGTGCCCTTACTAGTGGTGTGCGACCTGCTTCATGCCATTGGTCGCCTGTGACCTTCTGGTTGACTCCCTTGGTTTGTGACCGACTGAGTGACCTTCATCGTGGGGTATAACTATTGAGTTGATGACGTTACACCTCTGGGCCATGTTGAAATGAAACTCAGCCACGTCGGCAAACAAAAAGGCAGCTAGGAAAGCCGAGGGAGAAGGCACAAGAGGAAAGGAAGTAGCAAGTTCACCCACCAAACAACAATAACACAAAGCAAAGGACACAACTATACCCGAGTTTCGAAGAAACGCCAGGGATTGTACCACCATCTTCAGTTACTTCAGTCGGATCCGCGTCGCAGTTTCAAAGTCCGCGTTCTCGTCCGTGCCGGCTGCTTTCGGCCCCATTTTGCAGCATTCTTGTTCATTGGGCGATCCCAATATTTTCCTCTTAGCGGAGCAGCATGAGTCGGCTTAAGGCTGTCCGATGGCCTAAAATCGCTGTTTTGACGTGCCCGCATGTTTGGCATCGAAATTCTCGTCTGTGCCTGCAGCGTTCAGCACAATCTGTGCAGCTTCCTTTTTTTGAGGAGCGCAGCCGTCTACTCTTTCTGGCCGCACGGCCGGACAGGATTTCGTGGTGGCCGTGTTACAACAGTGTTTGTGTTTGCGGAGGCGCCCCCACCCCACCCATCCATGCCCGTATTGCATGCAGAGGGGGTCTTATGTTAATGCATGCCATATCGTATGATGCAAATCGACAAAAGTTGTCATAGGGAATGCGGCGGCATAGCTCTCTTATCAATCTGATGCTTGCAAAAAATATACGGATTTCCCCCAACTGTGTCTATTTAGTTGGCGAGACCCCCTAGTACCGCCCACCCCACTTTGCCTCCCCATATCGACCCCCCCCTGGGCCACAAAGAATTTAAGCAAGATTTGAAATCCTCTTATCAAGCTCTACTACAACTTTGGAAGATGGGGTACAATTGTTTACTTTCTGCTATTCCCATTGACCAATAAATGGACTAACAATGGATGGACTAATAATAATAAAAACGAAGCCCTGCTTGACGCTGATGCATCTGAACACCGGGGGCATCATGTCTGGGTGTGACACCCCTGAGAGGAAGTTCGAGGTCGCACTGGCACTCCCACTTAAACCCAGCCACGCACTATGGCATAGCAGGTTCTTGATCGACATGTGCTCCCATGTCCATTGGACTACTTTGAACTGTCTTGGCATTGATTATGTCAACGGCCAAAAGGTTGTCTTGTTCGACACCCCCGGGAATCATTGACCGCCCGGCCTCATGATGTGCACCTGCCATCTTGTCCTACGGCAAGCGAGATTGAATTGTCACAAGTAGCTCGTGCTGATCATTAGGGGGATCAGAGAGGGTGGCATCAAGTTACGAACGGTGCATACCCCCCCCTGTCCAAAACTTGGTAGGTGGCACCAAGCACATGTGCAATCGAGATCATGAACCATCTGCCGAAACCTCCGAACCAGTTTATAACAGTGCATACCTGCTGGGCCCTGCTGAACGCTCGGCCACTTGGGGCTGGTAGGGAATGACTTTCTCAATTCCAGCTACCATGCACAGTCTGGGCCATGTTGCACAATTTCCGACCCAGTGAAACATTTAACTGCATTCACGATAGGCAGCTTGTAGCCTAAGAGACTTGTGGAAGATGCATGGCACATGAACTGGAAGAAGCAAGAAGTGTACTTATGAACCGTCTCTTTCGTGCTCGTTACCTTGCTGTCTGCAAGCTTTGACTTGTCCAGCGCAGTCTTGCCCGTCACACTCACAACAGACGATGCCGAGGACACCTGAAGGACCATAGGGGTTCATAATGAATATATCCTTCATGCCCTCTACAGACAAGGAGGAATACAGGATCCTAGGACATGATGCAATGATGCAGAGGGCATATCGTGAAGGCGCGCATCCCTGCTACTTTGTTACCTGGTTCAAGTCCTTGACAATGTCCATCACACGCTCCTGGACCTGCAAGTCGCACACCCACAGCGTCAAAGAATCACTTCAACGCGAGCAACACAAGGTGTCTAGGGTATCGCAAAGGCACGCATGACATCTGGCGCCAGATATTATGAGTGGTAAGCAAACAAACATGTAGAAAACACGGGGCCACTGGCAGCAGTCTCCCTGAAGATGACCAATAATGCACAGGACGGCTTGGCCGCGCTTGTGTCCCACTCCCCCCCCCTGACGTTCGACCTCCACCCCTCGTTCCGCGTCCTTGCACGGCCTGGCCGCGCTTGTGTCCCACTCCCCCCCCCTGACGTTCGACCTCCACCCCTCGTTCCGCGTCCTTGCACGGCCTGGCCTCGCTTGTGTCCCGCTGCCCCGCCACCCCTGACGTTCGACCTCCACCCTCGTTCCACGTCCTTGCCTGTGCGTCTGCCTTCATCAGTGTCTCCGTGATGTCCTTGACAGCTGCTGCCTTGCTGTCTTCAGTGAAGGCAACTGCCATCTGCAGCGCTTTCTTGACCAGGGCCAGGGCCCGGTCCTGCACCTGCGGTGGGAGTAAAAGGGCAGGTGTCAGGGCTGCCTTCAAGGGCTGCCTTAATGGATCCCCAAACCACTGGCCACATCCACGCCCGGAGGCCCCCCCCCCCCTCGTCGAAATCTGCCCCTCCTCCGGCCATGCCCATCCCCGGTAGGCCGTCGATTCTTATTTGCCCCCATCCGCCTGGCAGGATGTTGCTCACTTCAAAAAACCCTGCTTAACATTCACCTCTGAGCCAGTGCTGTTGCCCTTGGATTCAGCGGCTTGATGCTGAAGGTCCACGAAGGGAGACGCATCATGAGCCATGCCCTCAGGAACAACGCCGACATGACCATCGCCACCCTCTTCAGCTGGGGCCAAGGCCGACACGTCAGTGGCATGGGGCTGTTTTTGCCCCACAGGTTCGACCACTGATACAAATGCGCCTAGCTCGACGCCCCCAGCAGCAGCAGCCCCCGCGCCCGGCGAGCCCCCCGCTGCCTTTGAGGTCACCTGCTCCTCCGGTGCCTTCCTGGCTATGACACTAGCACCTGCCAAGGAAGACACGGCACCTGGGGAGTCCTTGCCAGCACCTGCCACTACACCCGCCCCTGCCCCGTCTGCCCCAGCTGCTGCAACAGCGCCTGACCCCACTGCGCTAGACTCAATTGCTCCTGCAACGCCATTTTTGACATCTGCGACGGAGGTGAGGCTCGTCAGCGCTTGCAAGTCCTCTATTGCCTTCTTCAGGATCTGCATCTTGCTGTCGTCGATGGAAAGCGTTTGGTTGCCCAGCACCACCACCGGCGACAGCAGCAGCAACAGCGGGGGTGGTGCCTGGTGCCCAGAGCTCCACCGGTGGCCAGGAGGGGTGTGCAGGATAGGGCTGAGGAGTGTGGCGGTCTGTGTTGCGGTGCTTGCCAAGGATGCGGCAGGGGAGGCAACCGCAGCCCTGTCACCCGCCACGGGCTGGGAGTTCAGGGTTCCAGAGCCGACAGCTGACTTGCGCCCAAGGCTGCCAGAGGCCGAGAGGGGAGAGGAGCTGGTCACAGGGGTAGCGCCGCTGGCTGTTATGGATGCCTCAGATCCGGTTGCCTAAGGGTTCAGGGTTCAGGGTTAAGAGCCCAGGGTCGAGGGTAAGGATGAGAAATAGCTTTGCAAACCATTGGATCGTTATTGCGTGTGTGGTCGGGGGAGGAAGCTAGGGGTCAAGCAGCCAGAGTGCAAAGGATGTGGAAGAGGGATAAAGTACGCAACACAAACGGTTGTTATAGGGTTGATGGACCTTAATTGAACAAAGCTGACGCCAAATTCATACAATAAGGAACTACGTATTTGACAGCCTGTGCCAGCTCTAGTCTCCTTGTACGGCTACCAAGCCAGCCTTTGGCGGCAAGCGGCCGCATAAGTCCCACTTGGGGCCAAACCTGAACAGCCTAAGGACTCTGCTCCAAGGCGCAAGGATGGCCACACGTGACGCCTCCAGGAGGAGGCTAGGCGTTCACTGGAATGGAGTCGAAGAACAACCAAGGTTACCAAGCCACACACGAACAAACCATGCCTCACCTTCCTCATGGTGCCATCAACGCCTGTCTTGTCCCTCTGGTGGCTGATGAGGGGAGACGGCACAGGAGCCTTGTGCACCTTTGCTTTAGACTGCGCCTTTTGAAGGTTCGCTGTAACCTGCACACCCAGATACCATTAATCCGTTATGCATAATCATGTGTGATCAAAAGTCATTAGGATTCGTCCACAATATTTGACCCAATGCACAGCATTCCTACCAGCATATTAAATATACATTTTAGGGTGCTTCAGCTACAATACGACTACATCACAGCCTCTGACCGGGGAGATCCGGTCAGCCTCTGACCAGGGAGATCCCGTCAGCCTCTGTCCGGGGAGATCCGGTGCAGTAGGCCCTGCTGTTTGGGCCACTTGACGCATGCTGCACAAGTTTGGTTCCCATTGGCCCAGTCGTCACCCCCCAGCAGCCTGCCAAAGGTGGTCTGGTGCATAAATAGACACTGTTTGGTTCACCGCGACAGTAGGTAACACATACGTTCAGGAGGAGTCCACAAAGTCATGTCCGCAACCCCAGGGTCTTCAGGAGGAAGACATTAAAGAGTTGTGCCGAGATCATCTCCCCAGCCCCCGCTGCATGTCCCACAATGCACACCTGGGCCCCAGGCTTTTAAGTGAACTATTTTCAGCCCTGATCCAGCACTATTTCCAACCCAAACACCACCACCATTCATTCAACACCAACCGAGTGAGTTCTGTCCAGACCTTCACCCCTCCAAGCAGTAATGTGTACACACCAGTACCCAGGGTTTGAGGTAATGTTGTGTTGAAATCTTAAAACTCGTCACCCAGCCCCTCCAAGTATGTACTGCACACCTATGTTGAGGGTCCAGCTCCTTCTTTTAACCCTGAATCCACCCCCCGTCTGCACCCGACTTCCCACCTGGGTGATCATGCTGATGAGCTCATCCGTCTCTGCGTTAGCAGTACGGTTCAGGACATCCTTGGTGAGGCGCATGGCTTGCGCAGATGCGGCGGTGGAGTTCAGGGCCACCTGCATGGCGCGAACGGCCACCTGCCATCGAGAGGGGGGGGGTGGGTGGCGAAATTCCGTTCTCAGGGTCAATGCGGCATGTATGGTGGCCTAAGTGGATCCTGGGCTTCAAGCTTTTGTCTGATTCCTTCATTAGACCAAGGCTTCAGGCACACCCCGCACTTCATTCCCACTGGTTCCCTAGACCCTGGGCAGACAGGGTGCAAGGTCAGCACCTCCCAGGCAGGAAGCTGGTGTGTTTTGTGCGTCTGTCTGCATAGCAGGTCCAGGATTTATCGGCTCTGGCTCCTTTACTCACGATAATCTGCCATGCCACTGTTCACTGTTTGACCTCCCCCCTCAGCCAGCTGCCATGCCACTGTTCCCAAGCGGAGGTTTACAAAGCATGCCCGCCTGGGGGGACATTCCCCTGCTTGCTTACTGCAGCCCTCCTCGGGTCCGGGGTGACACTGACGCACAACAGGGAAGAAGTACCCGGTCCAGGGCACAGGAGAATAGATTAGAATATGACCTGGAATCAAACCTGACCTGCCAATAAGTGGCAATAAGGACAAAAAGCCAGATCCGGTTTAATTTGGTCCTTGATAAGGTCCAGACTCCAGACATCAATTATTGCCCCTATTGAAAGAAAGAAACCTACGCCCCGCAGGGGCGTGAGGGTTAAGGAAGCAGCGCGGCATAGGTCTAGGTCGTGTCTGCGCCGTTACCATATTTCCCCTCTTCTGACATCGCACCTCTTTGATCTGGTCTGCATGTTTGTAGTCCCGCTTGGCCGCGGTGATAGCTCGTGCCACATGGGCCAGCACAAACAGGGTCTGGTTGAGGGCCTTGAGAGAAGCTTGGGCGTTGGCCCTCACCTGGTCCAGTGACTTGCCTGCATGGGGAGGACGTTTTTTATTTTTACTCACGCTTATTAAAAATAACTTTGTTAACAGATAAATCATCAATCGGCGGCATCCTTATCAGCCACGGAGAGGGTGGGGCCTCCACAGGATCCACAACGCCAGCACACACACCCACATACAACCAGATGCCCCCACATCCACAAAGACAGCACACACACAAACAGCACTCTTTCTTCAGGTATGATTCTACCTTCAGCGGGATGCACTGCGGCTGCCAGAGGCCCAATTTGGCAAACCTTGTACCGGACTACAGACACAGGCCCAAGGCGCATGTTTTGCCGCTCATATGGCTGCAGGCCAGGACGGAGCTACAATGTAGCAGAACTGTAGCAAAACTGTGGCCAAGGCCCTCCCCAAAACACTGGCACGTTACATAGCGAACCCTACGACACAGAGATCACAGAGGAGGAAAGGAATACCAGCAAAGGAATAACAAAGCAATAACAAGGCAAGCCCAGAGCACGCACAAAGAAAACGCACATCTAGGACAACAAACGCGACTCCAGAGCATTACGCAAACAGGACAGATTGAACGCGAACGCAAGCCCAGCACACCAGCAGCACGGAGCAAACCGCCAGGCAGCCGCGAAGGCGGTGAAGAGGCAGATGCAACAGCTGCAGCAGTTGCAGCAGCAGCGATATAACTAGCAGCAACCACAACAGCTCCTTAAGAACAAGAACACCTGTGTTTATTTTTTCGGCTATGAGGGCACCATCAGCAAGCCGCCCTGCGGCGGTCAGAGGCCCCATTGGGACCAAAGCTGGATCGGCTGACGTCTGGCGGCCCAAGCAGCATGGCTGGCCACACCCGGGGCCTCCGGCAAGGCGCTGGGTTGTAGCTGATAGGTAGCCGAGTCACGGAAAAAGAAACACTGAACAACACAGAATACCACCAGAAGAACAGAACACTACCGGAAGTACACAGAACACAGAACACCACCGGAAGAACACAGAACATCACTGGAAGAACACAGAACACTGGCCACCTACTGGCAGTCAGCGTCTCTGCCACATCCTTGTAGGCCCCCAGCGCCCTCCCGAGCTCTGTGGCCAGGTTGGACACACGAGCCGTGTCGCCCTCCGCTTCCTCCTCTTGAACAGACTTCTCAATCTCCGCCGAGGTCACGTTGGCATGCGCAGCTGCCTCCTCTGCAAGCTCTGCAATGGTCGCGTCCAGCTGGTGGACCTGAAGATGGAAAGGAGTGGGGGATGGCTGCACTATGGCCCAGGCTGTGCATGGTACCTGGAATTGAGCCTAGTCATTCCCTGCCAGCCCCACGTGGCCGAGCGTTCAGCAGGGCCCAGCGGGCATACACCGTTCTAAACCTGAAGATGGAATGGAGTGGGGGATCAGATGCAACAAAGATTCGAGAAGGCTGATTTCAAATCTGCATGGTTTCAGAGGGAAGGCTCATTGGCGGCGCCCATGTGGACAGTAAACAAAACCAAAGCCTGTGTTTTATTTTCAATCAAAAGGATGCACATCATATGATACAGAGCTTCATGGGCCCAAGATCATTGTCATCTCAGGGGCACATACAATGTTTACTCATCTGAAGCTACGATTCAGCTGCAACATGGCCCACTGTTTGGGCCACCAGCCATAGGCTGCTCAGGGTTCAGTGTTGGCCGCACATTGGCCTGCCGAAGGTGGTATGGTGAGCACTAACGTAATTCAGCAGGTACTGGCCACATGGCAAGTCTCGCGCTCTCCCAAGCTCACCACCGCCTCCACGCTGATGTACGTCTTGTTGATATCGTTGGCAACCGAGTTGAGGGCTGCCGACACGCCCAGGAGCACCTTGGTGTCTGCACTATGCTTGTGATGCTCCTGGAGGGGAAGATAGAGAGGAGTAGGTAGGTAGGGGTAGGGAGGTAGGGAGGAGTAGGTAGGTTGGGTAGGTAGGTAGGGGTAGGTAGGGGTAGGTAGGGGTAGGTAGGGGTAGGTAGGTAGGGAGGGAGGGGAAGGTAGGGGTAGGGAGGTAGGTAGGGGTGGGAAGGGGTAGGGAGGGGTAGGGAGGGGTAGGGAGGGAGGGAGGGAGGGGTAGGGAGGTAGGGAGGGGTAGGTAGAGTAGGGAGGGAAAGGTAGGTAGAGTAGGGATAGGTAGGTAGGGAGGGAGGGAGGGGTAGGGAGGTAGGGAGGGGTAGGGAGGGAGGGAGGTGTAGGTAGAGTAGGGATAGGTAGGTAGGGAGGGAAAGGTAGGTAGGGAGGTAGGGAGGGGTAGGGAGGTAGGGAGGGGTAGGTAGAGTAGGGATAGGTAGGTAGGGAGGGAGGGGTAGGTAGAGTAGGGATAGGTAGGTAGGGAGGGAAAGGTAGGTAGGTAGGGAGGGAGGGGTAGGGAGGTAGGGAGGTGTAGGTAGAGTAGGGATAGGTAGGGAGGTAGGGAGGGGTAGGTAGAGTAGGGATAGGTAGGTAGGGAGGGAAAGGTAGGGAGGGAGGGAGGGAGGGGTAGGGAGGTAGGGAGGTGTAGGTAAAGAAGAGTAGGGGTAGGTAGGTAGGGAGGTGTATGGAGGTATAGTAGGGGTAGGTAAAGTGGCTTCAGGGCAGGGATGTCACATGCCTAAAATACTAGTCAGCTGAAGCCAAACTGTTCGGCCAGCCGGATTTCGGCTTGGACATGTTTTCCCGGAGGCAGATTCCCCGCTCAGAATCAGAGTCAAGGCGCTCCGTAGAGGCAACACAACTCAGGTCAGAAGGTCACCACTGTTTACTTCAGAGGCTTAACTTACAGTTAAGGTACTGCCCAGTCTATGGTGGGAGGGCCTGGCCGCCTGGGGCTATAAGCCCTGCTGCTTGGGCCACCGGTCGTAGGCCTGCCTAGGCTTTATCCCAACCGCCCAGTTGATGGGCAGAGACCCCAAAGATGGTCTGATGCCCCCTCTGCAGTCACACTGCTTACGCTCCCCCTCAAGACCTCAAGTGGGGGTGGCGCTGGGGACCCAGGAAAGCAAGCAAGCAAGAAAGAAAAGTACGCCTGCCTAGGGGCGTGCGGGTTAAGGGAACAGCGCAGATAGGGGCCGAAGCAACATCTGCACCGTTACCATAAATATAATACCCAGGAAAGCATCTTTATCAGAGTCTATGGATTGAATCACATCCCCTGCTTGCATGCATGTGAATTCAAATATTTTAACATCCTCTGATTGAAAATTGCATATCCACTATAAAACAAACTGGCGCTGCAACCGACCCGTCCGATGCTCTTCGTCTGGCCCCGTTAGCTTCATGAATGGGAGAGTGTGACACTGCTTGTTTTATCGTAGATTTGAATTGCCTTCCCTCGGGTGTGATTTTTTGTTGCTAATTGAATGCTTCCCTCAGGCCAAAATATGGACACAAACTCTAGATTCCCGACTGGAACTGGCATTGACATGGCGAGAATCAGCATCTTAATGGATCCCTCACCCCTTCACAACATTAATTATGAGGGAAGGCAATTCGAATCTACTGTACTGTGCTGAAGCAACGCCCCATGTAGGGGTTTAGGGTTACGATCAAGCATTTTCACTCGTTTGGCCCCCAAATCCTTCAGGTTATGCTCAAACTTTGCCCATTCAGCTGCAAACCAGGCATGGGGCCCTGGTGCGAAAAACCCTGCAGCTAGTGCCCAGTTGTAGACCGGCCCAAGAATGTGGTCCGGTAACCACTAAAACAAACACTGCTCCACACCCACCTTCATCAATCCCTCCACACTCCACGAGGAGCTTCCCTTGGATGGATTGGAGATGAGGTTGAGCTGCATGGCGGCCACGTTCAGCTTGTCCAGGGAGTCGGAGGTGTAGGTCTGTGCAACCCCAATCTGCTTGCCTGCAGTGGTGACGGCTGTGACGGTGGCCACGGCTTCCTTGGCTTTCTGGTGGGCCCTGCACAGGCATGGGTAATGGGTACGAGCATGGGTATGGGCATGGTAGATACCATCAAAGAGGATGACCGGGCTGAGACTCGGTAGGTGGTAGGGACAGAGGCAGAAAAGGATAGGCAGGACAAAAAACGGATGAAACCACCCTATCCATCACCCCAATCTCAAACCCCTAAATCTCTCCTAACACAGGCCACCACTTAAATCGAGCATCGTATCCTAAGCAACAGCTTGAACAGGCCACCATTCAACCCTGAGCCCCCGATAGAATAATCAGAGACCCCCACCTGGATGTGACTGCCATGACTGCCTCATGAGCGGCCAGCCTCTGCGCCAAATGAACCACCACCCTCTCCTCACGGACGGCGCTCAAAATGGCATTGGTGCACGCAATACCCGACACAATGCCAAAGATGAGCAGGCAGAGCGCTTTCCTTCGGCGCCATAGCCACTGAAAGGTGAGGGGCAAGGGGTAGGGCAGCATTGCTGCATTTTTTGGCACAGCCAAAACCATGGCTGTTTCGGCATGATGCCTCATGCCAAAGGTAGCTGATGTGAAGAAAATCATGAGATAATAAACACCTTGCAGCTCGCAGGCTGGCAGGGCTGCCAAGCTACGATGCGTGTAAGGGTGGATTGTAAGAAGACGGGGATGTGTGACTCTGTGCTGATGCCACAGCCAGACAGCCTCGGTCTGGAATGCGGCTCAGGGATCGGCAGCGGGGCAAGACGTGGTGTGCCAGGGGCCAAAATAAAGCGTTGGTACTTCTCGCGTCTTGCAAGGGATCTGTTGATGGTGATGCAGGGTGCCTCGGCATGCAATGGAAAAAAATTGCTGCCCCACACTCTGTAGGTTGCGCCCATGCACCTGCTCCCATGCACCTACTCCCATACAGCTGCTCCCATGTACCTGCTCCCATGCACTTGCTCCCATGCACCTGCTCCCATGCACCTGCTCCCATGCAGCTGCTTCCATGCACCTGCTCCCATGCAGCTGCTTCCATGCAGCTGTTCCCATGCACCTGCTCCCATGCACCTGCTCCCATGCATCTGCTCCCATGCACCTGCTCCCATGCAGCTGCTCCCATGCAGCTGCTCCCATGCAGCTGCTCCCATGCACCTGCTCCCATGCACCTGCTCCCATGCAACTGCTCCCATGGACTTGCTCGTTGTAGATAGCCTCAGCAGCTTGACGACTGGTGGCTGGAGGCCAATGAAGTCCTCTAATCTGCCAGGCTCAAGTTGAGAGACCCTCATGTAAATGAATAAATATGGATAGAGCAGCTCATCGCAGCCATTCGGAAACCTCGTGATTACTTTCACAACGATTTCGAGATGCTCATACACTTCCTCAGCTGTTGCGAGGCTACTTGCCCTCCCCATGCACTCATAGTTTAGGGTGTAGGGTTTGGGTTGAGACAATTAAGGCTTCAGGGGTTTCGGTTAGGGGCAGGTCCAGAGTTAACCCTACCTCATCTGATGTCGCGAGGCTGTTTGCCCTCCCGCTGCGTAATCCCTTGCTGACGCCCACACCAGTCTCATTAGAAGCGTCCAGCAAGCGAATGAAGGTGAGCGCAGGTATAATATAGGCCATGACCACAGAGGCAGTGGCACCGGTAAGACCTGATCAGGGTCAGAGGGGAGGGTTTCGTATTTAATGGCTGAGGTACGTGGCAGCTTCACTCCGGCCGCCTGCCTGAAACCCCAGGTTTGGCCAGCCATGCTGCTTTAGCCTGTCTCTGTAGGCCTGCCCAAGCTGGGTCCCAATCAAGCCTTTGGCAGCAGCGGGGCAGTCTGCTTGTTTTTCTCGTAGTCGTGGGACAAACTGGGACTCACGGGGGGATCTGCTTTTGACCCTTTGATAACAAAATGGCCTAAGCCTTTGGACCCGGGAGCATCCGCTGTAAAACACTTAGCTTCTGCAAGCACACCCTATGGGAGCAAGACGGCTGCCTCATCCCTCGGTGCAACCTCAGGTCACCCATCGCAGCAGTGCAAGGCAGCTGCTGCGTGGCCCTGGCTGGCCCTGGGGCGCCTACCAAAGATAAATTCAACGTTGGGCACCCATATAGCGCTGGCCATAGCTGCTCCTAGCACCAGCACCGCCACCCCGAACTGCTGCCACGGGTAGGTGAAGGCCTCGTCCAGCATCGGCAGCTCCGAGGCAGCAGGAGGGGAATGAGGACCGCCAGGCTGAGCAGCAGGGGCAGAGGGGAGGGGGGGGTAATTGATTTCGTTCTGAACATTTGAATGTCGTGACCCACAGAGCGATGAAGTGTAAAATACTGACAGCCTGGAGTAGCAGCGTGGCGGTAAAATGGTGGCCGCCCTAGTATAGCAGAGTGAAATTTGTGATTTTCTATACAAACTTGATGCATTGTGATGTGACAAAATTGGCAGGGCAGGCTTATCGCATTCAGCAGGGTAGAGGAGTCGGACACATCTCACGGCCGACTTTGGGCCAGGTATGGCTAGATCAGCAGACCTTAGGGCAGGTATAGCTACATCAGCAGACCTTAGGGCAGGTATGGCTAGATCAGCAGACCTTAGGGCAGGTATGGCTAGATCAGCAGACCTTAGGGCAGGTATGGCTAGATCAGCATGCCTTAGGGCAGGTATGGCTAGATCAGCAGACCTTAGGGCAGGTATGGCTAGATCAGCAGACCTTGAGGCAGGTATGGCTAGATCAGCAGACCTTAGGGCAGGTATGGCTAGATCAGCATGCCTTAAGGCAGGTATGGCTAGATCAGCATGCCTTAGGGCAGGTATAGCTAGATCAGTAGACCTTAGGGCAGGTTTGGCTAGATCAGCATGCCTTAGGGCAGGTATGGCTAGATCAGCATGCCTTAGGGCAGGTATGGCTAGATCAGCAGACCTTAGGGCAGGTATGGCTAGATCAGCAGACCTTGAGGCAGGTATGGCTAGATCAGCAGACCTTAGGGCAGGTATGGCTAGATCAGCAGACCTTGAGGCAGGTATGGCTAGATCAGCAGACCTTAGGGCAGGTATGGCTAGATCAGCAGACCTTGAGGCAGGTATGGCTAGATCAGCAGACCTTAGAGCAGGTATGGCTAGATCAGCAGACCTTGAGGCAGGTATGGCTAGATCAGCAGACCTTATGGCAGGTATGGCTAGATCAGCAGACCTTAGAGCAGGTATGGCTAGATCAGTAGACCTTGAGGCAGGTATGGCTAGATCAGCAGACCTTGAGGCAGGTATAGCTAGATCAGCAGACTTTAGGGCAGGTTTGGCTAGATCAGCAGACTTTGGGCAGGAATGGCTAGATCAGCAGACCTTTGGGCAGGTATGGCTAGATCAGCAGATCTTAGGGCAGGAATGGCTAGATCAGCAGCCTTAGGGCAGGTATGGCTAGATCAGCAGACCTTAGCGCAGGTATGGCTAGATCAGCAGACCTTAGGGCAGGTATGGCTAGATCAGCAGACCTTAGGGCAGGAATGGCTAGATCAGCAGCCTTAGGGCAGATATGGCTAGATCAGCAGACCTTAGAGCAGGTTTGGCTAGATCAGCAGACTTAAGGGCAGGTATGGCTAGATCAGCAGACCTTAGGGCAGGTATGGCTAGATCAGCAGACCTTAGGGCAGGTATGGCTAGATCAGCAGACCTTAGGGCAGGTATGGCTAGATCAGCAGACCTTAGGGCAGGTATGGCTAGATCAACAGACCTTGGACCCTGTATTGATAGATCAGCAAACTTTGGACAAGGTGCAGTCTAATCACCAGTCACGTACACACCCATGCAACCTTGCACCCGTTTAACCATCCACCGGGCCCTCTATTCTCACTTATTTCTGACCACTCACCTGACCTCTAAGTGCTGCATCTGCCGCATCTAACGACGTCTTCCTTGTGGGCCCTGGCAGCATGTCTGTTGCTCTGCCATGCATGCTGTTGTTGGGAGACAGGCTGGGTGCGCGGGCAGTTGTGTTGATGCCAAACTGCCGGCGGTTAACTGGAAAATCCTCCGAGTCAGACAGTCGCAGCTTCCGCCCGGCGTCACCCCCATCTGAGCGGGGACGATCCGCTCGTGTCCAAGGCCTGCGGGAGAGGTATGGCATGGACGGGAGGTACGGCGGTGAGGGAGGGAGAGAGGGATCAGGATAGGAGGCGCTGACGAGAGGTATGGCAGGGAAAGGAGGAAGCGAGGAAAGGGACATAACAATACACTGGATGGTTTGTTGCTTTGGATACGAACTGCACCCACAGGGAAGTAGGGCTGGGGGGCAGATGAGGGTTGGGCTATGGTAATTTCCGTATGAAGTGAAACGGAACGTAAGGATTAATGGGGGGAGTAAATGTGTATGAAGGGTAGGTAGGTAGGTAGTAATTGAGTAGAAATAGATAATCTCTGATTGAAATGGAATCTGTGCAATGGATAACGCATAGACTGCGTGACGTATTTCCCTCTAAAATAGGGAAAGTGTGAACTCATAAAAAGGCAAAATGTCCGACGCAATGCTACAAATTTCCGTAGCCAAAGTTTATTTTTACGCTGACCCTTCGCAGTCGCCGGTCATTTTTTGTCTTTTCAGTCTTTTCAGCCTTTTTGCCTTTTCAGCCTTTTGACAGTATTTTGCAGCGCTTTCGTGGCGTTGTTGGTAATATTTAATTGCAGCAGCCGTGACAAAATGAATTCGCATCCCACCTTCGAAAAGTGAATTAATTCACATGCTTAATTCACATGCAATGAAATTGGTTAGCAAGCCTTTCCATTTCTTCCTTTCACTCACTGACTTGCGTATCTATACTTGGGGAGACCCTCCACCCCCCTCCCAAATTTCGCCCCCCCTTTTCGACCCCCCCTCCCCCACTGGGACTAAGGTCCCCAAAATCCGGGAATCCACTAGAACCTACTTGCGGTCTAGATGACAAAACGCTCTTCACTGCGTGACCGCTAAAAGCCTTACTTGCACGCAATTAAGTGTCACGCCATAATTGATTGTATGACTTAAACAAAAAACGACTTAAGGCATAATGTAGATTTGCTTTGCCTTCCCTCATACCGTAAAACGGTTTAGGGTCCGCGCACCCCGATTCGGAATAATTATATTAAATTCGTTGCACAGCAAAAAAGTACCATACTCCGCGCACGCGCAGCTGTTTTTTTTTATAATAGTTGTTCGCTTTATCGCGCAGCCGGTCCGAAACAATTAATTAAACACCGCGCAGCACTTTTAGTGACTGTCGTTTACTCAGCTCCGCGCAGCGCTTATAGCCACTATGTTCAGTCAACTGAATCAAAACCCTAGTTTGATGCCTGAAAGAACAGTACACGCTCAACAATCAGTGTATGGATGTCAAATCAATCTGTCGCGCACTAGCAGGCAACTTTTTTGATGGTAATTACGAAAAAACTACTCCGCGCAACCCCCAAATATTTGTTTTGGTCCGTGACTGACATGCCGCGCACACTTTTTGCTACTATTTCTTCTATCCCGCATGTACTCCGCGCACCTCTAAAATAATTAATTAATAGCAGAGTCAAACCCGTTTTACGATAATTAACGTTGTTTGGGGTTACCGGTAAGGGTCCAATGAATTTACTACTTATCGATTGTCAACGCCAGTTTTAAGTCGGAAATTAAGAGCTTTGTCGACAATTGGCCCTGAGGGCAGCATAAAAAGAAATGTGTTCGACAAACGAGGGAAGGCATACGGTATCAAATCAACGGTAAGCACAGCACTGGGCACAGCACTGATGTCAAGGTACCGGTACCCCGAGATGTTGATACATATCGAGGTACCCCAATGTATGACTACAAAGCCCGAATATATGTTCATGTATGACCAGGAGATCGACCGAGTAGAATCACCCGCTATACCGTAAAACAACCTAGGGTCAGTGCAGCAAAAGAAAGGTCATTTCTTTTTTTGTTGCACAGCCCCAAAAATTATAAAACGGTCGCGCAGCGACGATTTTTTTTGCAGTTAATTTGATATTACGCCGCGCAGCAGTTACAACAGACACCTGACTGACACTCTGCGCAGCAATTACGATGAAAACCTGAGTTTAAGTCCACGCAGCGGCGATTTTTGAATTATTCTTTGTGTGCAGCCATGCCCGCGCAGGCCAATAATTAATTGAACTTGGGGTAAGTCTCTGTGGTTCTACGGTACGATATATAAAAATAAAGAAGACAAACAAAACATGACTTTTAAGGCAGTACGTCAGGGGTCATGTGCCGGACACCTGCCGGATACGAGAAGTTAAATATGCATTCCCAGAAGGGGAGGTAGCGGCAACGCTCGACAAAGAGCGCCCTGCGGACTCTAAGGAATGGAGTGGATCACTCTTCAGAGTCTTTCCCGAAATCTGGCAAACAATTGTGCATACGGGTATGCTCTAATAACCATGGTAGTACAATCCGGCTTAACCTGTGCCGTATCGAGCCGTGTCATGGCACTTTGGTAGCACAATCCGGCTGAATCTGTGCCGTATTGCGCCGTATCATGCCGTCTTGTGCTACCCTGCCACTAACGGCGTTTGTAAAAGCAATTTTCTCACCCCAGCTTCTCACCAGGTGTTGTCCCAACCCAGGAGCGGGAGGAGGAGGCCGTAGAATGGCGAAATTACCAACGGGACAGACCCCAGGATTGACAGGCCGTAGCAAAGCTTGACGGTGCGCTCATAGCTGCCTCGAATGCCGACCTGTGACGAAAGGGGGGAAGTTCATGGGTTGCAATTTTAAACATTGTGTTGCAAACCTTTCGGGCACTTCCTTCTGCTAGACAGAGGAAGCACCAAAGAAAAGAAAGAAGAAAAGAGAACGCCGATACGGCGTGGATTTAAAGAAGTATAGGTTGACGAGACGCCCAAGCCCGGTCTGTATACCCTTGAAAGGGGAAAGGGGTTATGGCGGGTCTGTTAGAACAGGGGGGGTGGGCGGAGGCAAACAAGATGTTGAGCATGAAGTTTCTGTACAGCAAGAGGGGAGGGAGGCAAAGGAGGGACCGTATGTCAGTTAATGGTGAGGGTTGTGGCGTCTGCTGAGGAGGTAGGACCGTGTGGTCCAGCACAGCAAGCTATTGTTTGTCGCCACCACCCTCCATCATCAGAGAATTCTCATACAGCGACCGAGGTAAGAGGCATTGCTTTGACAACGCCCTCCAACTACATTCGGCTACATCATAGTCTCAGTAGTCAGTGGAAGTGGCCTGATGCAGCAGGATCTACTACCGTAGATTTGCCTTCCCTCATAATTAAGGTTGTTTGGGGTTGAGGGATCCATGACTTAACTAATTATCGATTGTCAACGCCCGATTTCAGTCGGGAATCTAGAGTTTTTGTCAACAATTGGCCCTGAGGGCAGCATTAAAAAAAACTGTTTGATGCCCGAGGGCAGGCAAATCAAATCTACGGTACTTAGGCCACCGGTCATGAGCAAAATCAGGTGTGTACCCTACCAGCCCGGTCATGGCTGACCAGTCGCATGTAAAACGCGGTCTGGTGCGTAAAAAAAACTGAAGGAGATTGGCGAATAGGTACCAATCCAATTCCAGAGAGGAAGCGACAGATGGTTCAGGGCTAAGAGTCGCCAGTTTTCCTGATCCGCTCCTTTGAAAAGAAAAGGCAAGCCCTTCCTAAGAAGCTGCTGTGGCGCTTTACATACCATGTTTCTTCCTGCTCCCCGGTGTCTCGTTCTTTCCTCCCAACCCTGTGGTTAGGCGCCCACGCGGCCGAGCCTTTTTGAGCAGGGCCCAGAGGTGTAACCTCATTGACCTACCATGTTTGTCGCTCCGAGGTTTCTCAGTAGGTCGCCAGCGGTACGAGACCTGAAAAGTTGGTAACCAAACATGCCGACCAGCCAGTACAGCATGGCCGTGAAGCCCATGGCCTGTTCACATGGGGGCAGAAGGGAGACAGTGTTTATTCTGGTGTGGCGCAGCTGCAGCGAAGCAACATTGAACCTACCTACCAGAGGCCTCATGCATGGCCAGCCATGCTGCTTGGGCTGCAGACTTCAAGACGGTCAAGGTTTTTGGACCCAACAGGGCCTTGGGCGGCCGCTGGGCAGCCTGCCCAAGGTTGCCGTGTTGCCGGAAGAATTAAGCTGAAGGCAAAGTGTTGAGGCATGAGTATGCCAGTGTGCACAGATACCGGCAATGGAGGAGGTTGACAACATACAGCGACGTACTGCCATGCACGCACATACATGATGTATGGCCATGCGTGTACATGCTTGTGACACGCAGCCATGCATGGTGGTGCTAGGCCCATGCAGGGTGCAAGAGGTCTGGCCCCAAACGGGGACTTGGCTGTTGCGGGGCGACCACTGAAGGGAGACTCGTAAATCATAATCAAGTGAAGAAAAACTGCGCACCAAGTCCGTCACCCGCGTCATGCGGCTAACATTGGAGGACCGCAAGTTCTTGTAGATCCCCAGGTAGTAGGGGTGCGCAGTGAAGCCGTATGCCATCACCGGGAAAGCCACGAGGAGCCCGTTTGGGCGCCACAGATGCATGGCCGTCATGACTACAAATGCAGGGCGGATCTTAGGTCAAGTCTCAGGGTAGGTGCAACACAGGCCAGGGTGGATATCAGGTCAGGGTTTAGGGTTTCAAGTTTAGGGTTAAGGGTTTAGTTCAAGTCTCAGGGTGGCAGCAACACAGGCTAGGGTGTATATCAGGTCAGGTTACAAGGCACCCATTGCTGCCTCCAATATAAGGACCGCACAGGTAGAGTGGGCGGGGGGGACCTACAAAGTTCAAATGGCATGTTTGGCAGGTTCAAATCAGGTAGTTGAATGATACTGAACTAGAGCAGAACTGATCCAACACACTGTGGCGTGTGCATACAGTATCGGAACAATGAGAAGCAGGAGGTGCAGATCCACACCACTTCCCCTATCCGACCTGGCTTGTTCATCAACAATAGCTTATGCTTGCTAATCTACTTAGTATGGTAGCCTCATCCCATACTTAAACCCACCAGGGAGGCTTCCTCTTATTTACTTTAGACTTACAGAGCAGTTCCTATTTGTCAGAATCCAACTTGGCGTATACCAGGTCATCTCAACAGACACATTCGTCAAACATGCACCCAATCAGAGGATCAAAGCAGTGATTATTTGTAGTCATGCAGCTACTTTCTAGGGATTGTCCCCGGACCCCCAGGCAGAGAGGCTAGGACACCCCTATATCCCCCCACACTGATAAGGAGGACTAGCCTCTCTGTTTTGTCATGCACACACTTTGTTTGCTAGATGCTTCTAGGAAATGAAGTCCCAGCCACGATAATTTGAACACTTGTTAATGCCCGCACCCACCTGGAGTCCCGCTTTGAACACTGATTAATGTCCGCACCCACTTGGAGCCCCACCCACCTGGCGCCCCGCTTGATGGAGACAGTGTGAACGTGAGGAAGATCATGGAGAAGAGCGCCACAAAGAGGACCACAAAGGAGACTGACGCGGTGGCAAAGGTGGCCACGTGTTTGTGGCTCCTCACTATCATCGCCACTGGGAACGCGCCAAAGAGTGTGACACCTGGAAACCGCAGTGTCACGATGTTACCGTATAAGCGTTAGCGCCAAATCTGCATTACACTTATGATTGTAAAAATGATGATATGGAGGGGGCTAGCATGGCTTATATAGTTATATGTGTACCGGGTTAAAAGCGTTTTGCCACCTGACGACGGGACGGGCTACTACCGAGCCAAGCCAGGCCAACGCGACGTCCCAAACTCAATCGCGCATGAAGCCAAGCATTATAGGAAGAGTGCCATATCAGTTATTTTGAAATCGCAAATTTCTGGACAGTGCAAGGTGGTATGATGATTGCAAAATGAAACCTAGGGCTCCACGTGTTTACCAGTCATGCGGACATAGATGGGGGCGCCTTAGTGCATGGTGGCTACGGTGGTGGGTGTCGCATGAATCAAAATCAGCTTTCACATTGCCACAACAGAAACGGATAGATGCGATCTTAGGGGGAGCAGGCTTTCACGCAGCGTAGCCATGTCTTGAACCGGAGCACATGTTGTGCACTTATTTGCTCTTCGGGCCCAGTAGTTAGTGGCCAAAGCAAGTTTTCAGAGCCATTCAAGGCTAAAATTTCGAGCTGAGAGCTAGCGTGTTGTTATGAAGGTAACGCTTCCAGGTGCTTGGGGCTGTCTGTAGGCCGGACAAGAGGCAGGCGGCTCGCAGAAGTTGGACTTTCAAACAGAAAACAAAGAATTGGCGGCAGGGCAAACGAATGTAAGCCCAAGAAACGCCAGTGGTAAATTTTGTTGCCTTTGTTCCATGAAGCAGGGATGTATGGAGCTGCATTCGCCAAAAGTGAGGCAGGGTGGTGATCTCACTTGGGGAGAGCACTGTAAATTTGAGAGATCTTTGAAATTCCTAATTATCGATTGTCAATGCCAGATTTCAGTCTCAAAATAAGAGTTTTGGTCGAAAGCTTGCCCTGAGGACAGCTTTAAAAGAAATGTTTTCATACCCGAGGGAAGGCAAATCAAATCTACGGTGCCCCATCATACACATTATCCACAAACCCCAAACAGGCACGTGGACAATATGTGGACAGCAAGTCCAGGGCCTGTTCTGTAAAGGGAACACAACATGATCACCCATCAGCTCAAAACCTGGTGCCTGAAGCATTAGGGATTTAAGGAGGAGTTGCAATCCTGCAAGCTAGGCAGGATCCATGATGCTTGCGAGATCAATTATTTAATGGGAAAGGCACGGACGCGGCCTAGGCCCATGCCGCGCTGTTTCCTTAACCCTCACGCCCCTGCGGGGCGTAGTTTCCTTTCTTTCTTTCTTTCTTACAATATTGATGATTTTAGGAATGATATGATCAGGTAGAGCGATGTGCATACAGGAATAGATGCCCCCCTCCACGTCCCAAGACTTGCCAAAGAGGTAACCGCTTCGGGAGGGTTCTGCTCCTGGTGGGATGATGGTGCCCGCCACACTCGATAACACGTCTGCCAAGATGTTCAGGTACGCCACCAGCGATCCCAGGTTCATCGCTGCGGTACAAATCTGGAGGGTGCGGAATGGAGGGACTGGTTTGATGCAGGGTTGAGAGGACGTGGACGGTGCGGGATGGAGGGACTGCTTTGGTGCAGGGTTGAGAGGACATGGAGGGTGAGGGATGGAGGACTTGTTAAGTTTAGGGGTGAGACACATGAAGTTGTCGGATGGCGGCCTGATGAGGACGGACTCCTTGTCCCCTGGCGTCCGGCCGAGGGGTGTGCAAAGAGGCTTGCGGACCAGCCTGCCGTCCGAGCGAACATCAACGGGAGGCAGCAGGTGCTAGCGCTCACACTGGACCTCTTTCCTCAGCTGCTCATCGCCCGTGTGGGCAAACAGACGAGAGTATCGGACATCAGGAGTCAGTGCAATGGCGTTTCTTTAAGGGCGCATCAGACCACCTTACTAACTTTAAAAGGTGACTGTCCAGCCACCACTGATGTGGACCGAACATCCACTAGGGTCGCAGGAGCTGCGAGGCTTGCCGCTCTAGGCCCCCCGGTCGTATGACGTGATGTAGCTGAATTGTAGCTGAACCTCCCTCAAACAGTGCTGCGTTTGTGCCCAGACAAGACATGGACGCTGCTGTCATGGTCACCTCAACAGTCCTCCGGCCAATGGGCCCCAACGCTTGCTCAGCCATCTCCTCAAAGCTTTGTCTTGGGCTCAGCTGGCAGCAGTACAGGAGCAGCTGTAGCGAGAAGCGGTAGGCGGATAGCAGGACGATCATCATGCCAGTGGCCAGGATGTAACCACATGACTTGAAGCAGAAGGGGTAGCCCAGGATGCCGGCGCCCAGGATGCAGTTGATGAGATTTAGGATGGTCTGGTTGGGAGAGGTGCGGCCCTCCTGCAGTTTATGCATCCGCTGCGTGAGGCAGTCCGGGGAGTGTGCACAAATTAAGCAGATGGGTTTCGTTTAATGAGGTACGGCCCTCCTGCAGTTTCTGCATTTGCTGCATGAGGCAGTCCGGGGAGTGTAAACAGAATGAGCAGATGGGTGGGAAATAATATTGATTACGGTACTTGAGGGTACTTTAGCTATGCTTTAGCTACAACCTAGCCTACGACTGGCAGGCCTTAGTGCAGCAAGCCCTGTTGCTTGGGCCACTAGCTGTTGGCCGAACAAGATTAAGCCCCCATCGTCCCAGGCCTGGCTACCGGGGATCCTACTGGGGATCCTCCCAACAGCGGTCTAGCATGTACTCCAATAAAAAAATGTGACATTGGAGCTTGCACTGTGTGCGCCCATGCATGCTTAGGCCCCTTGGATGCACTAGGGTATCGCCATAAAAACAAATACAGATATTACACAAAACCCTAAACCCTTTATTTTCATCCTCTGAAGGAGCATGGGACACTGGCTGGCTGGATATGGATATGGAGGCGGGGCTGAAAAGCAGGGTCACATCTGCATCACATTTGACCTGCCGTAGGGCCTATCGAATTTGTACGCACTTGACCATAATAGGACTTAGCCTGTAATCTGACGTACGTTTCACAACAGGATGAAGTAGTTTATAGGAGGCAAACAGTGGACTCTCCAGTTGCATTCCAATTCCCCCTCCCCTATTCTCGTCTTCCGCAGGGAGGTTTTTCTTCTTGCACATGTTACCTGTTTGTGTAATTGGGAGATTCACACCAATGCAAGCAAACTTTGAAAAATCAGCAGCTTGAACTGCCTCAGTCTGGATTTCCCCCCTCGGGTTACAGCTGTAATGCTTCTATAAGTGGGCACCAGACCACCTTCAGCAGGCCGCTGAGCAGGGACCAGCAAGCTGAGGTGGACCAAACCACGATCGACATAAGGCTGGCAGCCCACGTGGCAGGGCTAGCTGCACCTGGATGCGCCATCCACAGGCCATAATGCAGCTGGATTGTACCCTAAACAAAGGCGTCCGTTTGAGCACCACAAGGCCCCTCAAGAGATATCACCTCCTGCTTCTCACGACATCACACTTTGGTGATTATGGAGATAACAGCTGGCATAAGGTGGCACTTTGCGCAACGTGGATGCATGGGAAAGTCGTGGAGTGACAGGCCACCGCAGGGTATCCTTCATGCACTGCAGACTTGATACCATGTATGCATGCATGGCTTCACACATGTACCCAATAAATACTGGGTGCCCACTTTAATGGAAGTTACATTCCTTAAACGCAATCAAAAGATTTTATTGAACCTGCAACTGCAAAAACGTTATCCGCACCTTGGAATGTCTTACGGGGTCCGCATCATCTGCAGCAGGGGCACGGTCAGGGCTGGCCATTGGCGATGAGTAGCTTCTGCTTCACCTGATGTACCTATGGATGACTCCGTGCTGGGCGATCCGTCCAAGGGACTAGGGCGTCTCCATGGAACCATTACGCCCCGTTCAAGAGCGCTATGCAGTCTACCGACCGGACCTGCCCCATTTTGAACAGTTGGCGTAAAACGATTATGGTTATATACTGGTCACTACGTATCGATAGCGGTATCGACGAGTCCATTACCCTCCTGACGTAGTATTCGAGCGCTTTCTTTACAAGCGTCGTCCGGTGAACCCTTGCCTCGCCGTACAAGGTCTGGTGTGAAAAGTCTTGAGATCCCCGTCACCATCACATGTCCCGGGAGATTTTTTGGCATTGAGACTATAAGTCAGAGGTGCCTCGGCTCAGCAAGAAAAAAACGGCAGAGCGTCGCACACAGTCTTCTTCAAGATAGAATGACTTTGAGGACTGGTAGCTCGGCCAATCTATCCTATCTACCATAGTATGCTCAGGGGGTATGCTGTATTAGGCGGTGTCCAGCAGGCACATAATCAGAGATCCCTATTCAACGCATGTCAAACCGGTCCGTGATCTATTGCATGACTTACCGGTAGCTGCATTGCTGCATGCACTTGCCATGCCCTCTGAACCCAACGACTAGGGGGGCGTGCTATGGTCCAAGGTCATGAATAAAGTCATGTTGCGCTATCAGATTATAGCGGCCGCAGCAGTCTCTACTCCATTCCAGATGTCAATGCTCACCATGCGCATGATAGCAAAGGCATGGCATGTTTATCCCCCATTTGTGGTATAATAAAATGATTGATTCCCCAGGAATAGGACCTTAATGCATTTTAAAAGCACGTCCAGTGTGTGTCTGGCCAGGGGTAGCCCCCTCGTGGTAGTCACTAGACATGCGGTCAGCGAAAGGCAGAGGCACAGCCTGGACAGATCCAGCATTTGCCCCAAGCGCTTAGGGATCCATCATCTGGATGCATTTTTGTTTAGCGCTTTGTCTACACTACGCTGGTCTGTACTACGTGAAGTGTTCAGATTAGCACAAGGTGTGCAACTCAAGCCCTCCTCACCCGAGCTGGTATCAAGGATTGTTGTAGCAAACTGCGCTCTGGGCCGGGAGGTTCAGGTTTCAGGCAGAATATTTATGTATGTGTAAAGCTGAAGTTCATAACCAGCCTTAGGGGTTGAGGACGGGGCAAATAGGAGTTGGGAAGACCCTGTCCTCTAGATTTTTAGTGCATGACGAGGGCACTCCAAAACCGGTCGTACAAAAGTGTTTGGCCCGAGAGCGGGGGAGAGCGATATGGGGGCAAAGTTAGGGGGGCGTCCGGGAAAATGCATTTTGATAGGGAAACCATTTCTTTTTTGTAGCCGGCGGCTGACAATGAGAGGTACACGGTTCTCAACAAACACACAAAGGTCCGGTCGGTCCCTTCACTTTTTTTTTCTTTTGAGCGACTACGGTCACGACTACAGAGATGGCATGCGTGTACAAGGGGAACGGCCGGTGTGTCGGGACAATCGCCAAAGACAGACTCGTCACCCTCAGAAGATTGTATGAACAGGCTGCATATGAAGGCATCCATGCATAAATGATGCCTCCCCCATCCTCCTTTGAAGAGGAAGTGGTTGACCTCATCATCAGACACAAGGAGGGGACAAAGACACAGACCAAACAAATACAGGACAATTTCAGCATCCCACCACAATTCAGAGCGTTGATAGACACGCACTTTGGCATCTCCAAGGAACGGTTCTCTAGCCCCCTCCAAGTTCGAGATCACGCCACGACCTATTGGAGTATATACCCGAGGGACCAGGCCTTCCAAGCACAAACAAATGCCTTCCAACACAGGTGGACAGGGTACTCACATGCCTTCCCAAACCGGGATGAACCATCCCTCGAGAAAGCAGTCCGATGGGCGGTGTGGTCTGCAGAAATGACCAGGGAACCGACAGCTACTGTCTTGTACCTGCCCAGGGGGATGAAGTCGTCAGGCAAACCCTCATACCAAAAGTGGTTGGACAAATATCCGCAATACTGTTCAAGAATAGCCAGCATCAAGAGCTCCCCCTTCCCCCTGTGGAAAGAGGAGAGTTGGACGCAAGGAGCAACCCGCCACCCATGCACAAATGCCACATGGACATAATCGTTGTGTGGAACAAAGAAGCCCAGTCCGAGCAAATCGGTTGGAAACAGGATCTTCTCATCAGACTGCTCCGCACAACCCTCGCACATGTAGAAAAACACCCGCAAGCCAGGGCCAAACCCCTGCTAACCGCAACATGGACCCGACCTCCTCCCCCATTGGGGAATAGAGTGGAAGAAGATCAAGGAGAGCAGAACCATGCCCAACCCATGATAGGATCACGCTCCTTCCAACAATCTCCAAGGGCCACAGAAAGCCCTAGCGCAACAAATGCAGACCCAATGAACGCATGCAATTACCTGGAGTGGTTCCAAGAAAACAGCGCGCTGAAGCACAATTGGAGGGAGATAGCCTACACCGATGGCAGTTGCATTGAAATCAGCCTTAAAGATGGCAGGAAAGCTCAACTAAATGGCGTTGGCCTCCACATCCCGAGCGCCACCGCCGATCAACAAGACACCACCATTAACCCGGCCGGAGAGGGTCCCACAAACACCATAAACAGAGCTGAGCTGGCAGGGATTTTGGAGCCCTGGTGAAAGAAGAGACCAAAATAGCTGTTGACAGCGCCACCTCCTTGTACCAAATCCGCAAAGCCATCCGATCACCCATGTCTCTCACCTACCACAAGCACAGAGACCTCCTCCAGCATATCGTGGGCCAACTCCAGCTCATGGCGTCCAAAGGCAAAATAGTCGAATTCCATAGAGTGAAGGCCCATGACGGGGATATCGGAAAAGCCGACGGGTAGCAAAACGGGCAGCCACATTAAGGGGAGAATGCGATCTGACCGTACCTGTGAGCTCCGAACCCCCGCAATACGGTTCTAAACCCTAAACCTAAGGAAGAGGACCCTATTCAGGGAAAGCCGCAAGGATTAGAAGATCTGAAGGGTGCCCTGAAGACGCACATTCACGAGCGCCAAAAGCTGGGCCGATCCAACATCGATAGCGTATACTTTCAAGGGTGGCAACGGTTGCAATCGATTGCTAATGGGGCCCTCAGCAACAGTTTCTTTAACCACCCAGGAGTCACTCTCGCGGAGAAGGAAACAGCCCTTCGATGGCGACATGGATGCCTTTGGAATAACAAGGTGGCTTTCAGGTGGGACAAACGTACCACGGACAAATGCCCCTTGTGTGGAGAGCATGACAGTGCATGCCATATCACAGGCGCATGCAGGCACCCCGAAATGCAAAAGATGTACATAGAGCGCCACCATGGCACAGGAAGGATTTTGCTGAGGGCTGTATCGAAAGGCAGCATGGGAGGGGACATCGTCATGGCAGACCTGGGGACGGCCGAGAAGTGTGAGAGAGCAGGAGCACCAGCCATGCTGATGAATAAAGTCCCCTCGTACTTAATCCCCCACGCTGAGGCACCAGCACTTGGAGCTCTTGCACAGCATAGTACAAACCAGACGCAGACTCGAATATTTTTCAGCCACAAAGCCTGTCACTGGGCCAATAAAGCACACCCATAAGAGAAAACCACCGTGAGGAAGTTGTTTCTTTCTTTTTGCCTCATGGTAACGGCGCGGATGTGGCTACGGCCCCAAGCTGCGTTGTTTCCTTAACCTCCACGCCCTTATAGGGCGTAGCTTTCTTTTTTTCTTTTTTTCTACGGTCATTCAGCATACCGTAGTCGACGTTTGTTTTCGTGCACCCCCAAACGAAAAAATAATAAAAATAATACGCAACTTCAATTATCATCACCCAGGTCAATTTTCGTTTACAGCCCTTTGCGCTCCGCTGAAATTGCAATTGACGCATAGCGCTAAAGCTGATGTGCATCATCGTCAAAAGCCATCCTTTGAGGCCTGGAAAGTTCTCTTTCATCAGGCATTCATGCAACCAAAGCTATGCAGCAGACTACTATTACTAGTCCGCTCGCGGGCCAGAAATGTGGTTTTCAGCGGTTGCGAAATTGGCTCGCACCATCGGGGTTTTGAATTAGTTTTAGCGCGCAGCACGTCCCTCAGCCCATCAATCTATCCATTGTTCGCAAAGGCTAATAGTACGGTTTGTAATATATTACCATAGTCACACTCTCATTTCACCACTATACAAGTCCATCAGGGCTTTAACATCGAATTATTTAAATGTAAACTAATTCGTTTTCTCGTATCATTGGCCCTTCAAAGCCCGAGAATGCAATTTGTTTGATTTCATTTGCCTCATTTGTGTCAGTTTCGTATCGAAAAGAAGTAGATAAGCCAATCTGCCATTGAAGCGACGGTGAGCATGAGCCACAACTACCGCTGTGCTACTTCTGTGTGTTCGACCGCCTGATATGAGCGCCCTGCATGCGAGCTCATCTTGGCAGGCCTCCCCCCTCGGATTCGGCCCCCTCCTCATCCCTCGCCTCGCTTCCCTCCTCATCAGCCTCAGAATCTACTACCTCAGGCTCAAGACTCAACAGCCTCAACATGCGCCACCTCTGAAGCCCTGCCTCCCCCCCTGCCAGTTCCCCGGGGCTTGCCCCGGCCCCTCTTTGCAACTGGCACTGTTGGGGTGGGGCAGTGTTGCTGCCCCACCATCTCGCCCCCCCCCCCGCACGGCCCTGCTCTCATCCCCACTATTGCCCTTAGCACTTTGATAGTCAACTTGATATCCATGGCTGGGCAGCTCGAGACTATTGCATGGTTAAATATTGCCACTAACAGTGCCAGGAGTTGGTACTACCGAAAGTGTGTTAAAATCCTGTGTGAAGCATAGCGGAACGTAAGGGATTTTAGGGGGGTAAAATGTGTAGGTGTCTGATTGTCTGATTGAGTAAAAAACAAATCTTCTCCAATTGAAATAAAAGTTGATGCAATGGATCATGCACGTACTGCGTAATGTATTCACCGTGCCAAAAGTATGAAAACGTGTGAATTCCGCCCGAAAATCTGTTCAATGCTAGTGTTTTTCACAGCCATCGCATACAAGTTCCGCTTATTTTTCGCAAGGTCGCTAATAATATTTTCGGTAGGCTTTCGACAGTCGTTCGCAATGCTTTCGCGACGTTGTCACGAAGGTGGTAAGCGATAATAGTGGGCTGTGTGAATGCCGATTGGCCCCCGAATATCCGTTGAAAATCCTATATTCCGTAGCCAGCGCTGTCCATGTCAATTTTTCGGTAGCCTTTCGTCAGTCTTTCGCAACGTGTTAGCGACGTTGTCCCGAAACGTGCGTGGTAAGGGATAATAGCAAGCTATGTGAATTACGAGTTTTATATGCTTTCGTCAACTCATCGAGCTCATAAACGAAAGCTATCCAATGTTGAATGCGAATTGATTTATTGAATCGGGGCGGAAGGCTCGGTCTCGGGTTTGAGCTCAAACGTCTGGATTAGAGCAGACTCAGCATGTTCCGCAGTTCGAAGCATGGCGAGGTTCAAGACAAGCATATTATTGATACGTGTCGACCTCCGCCGTAGGCTCGATGGCGGAAACTTGGTTTGGAAGGGAAAGTGTGCGTGTTTTTCGCAGGTACCTTCCGTCAAGGTGTCAGCTAATTTCACTGGCACCTCCAACACCGTTGTACCATCCATATTATTGAGCTCGGGGTTACCTCCAATCAACAATTCTGCCTTTCCCACAAATGCACACAACATGCACAGTTGGTACAATTGCTTCGCGCCGCAGGATGGACCCTTACTACACCTATCATAGTAGTCCATAGACCCTCTCCACACTCATGCCCCTCACCCTCTTACACAGGCATCCGTTACCCTCCCTGCTACAGACATCCTCAACCCCTATGTTCACCTCATCATCATTGGTTGCTCTGGCATTTTCTATGAAGATATCATGCACCTCTTTCCAGTCCTTGGTATCACACCCCTCAACGTCCCCCATTGCTCAAACAACTAGCAATTCACACTGTCCAATCTGCCTATTCCATTCATCGACTTCGACGTTTCCTTGAAAACAGTCCACCCGACTGCCGTCCAGCATCTCCCCCTGTTCTCACTGACCCGCCATAGCCCCTTTCTCCCTTAAAGGGTATACAGACCGGGGCTTGGGCGTCTCGTCAACCTGTACTTCCCAAAATCCACGCCGCATCGGCGTTCTCTTTTCTTTTCTTTTCAGAAGCAGAGAGTCCAATTTTTAGCACCTTCGATGCGTTGCAAGGTAAAGATATGCGAGAAACCTCCAGCTTGGGCTGGGCTTGCATGCAGGAAACTTGGTACGCATGGGAAAGTGTTTGTGTTTGAGCTGGTTTCGAGCAGGTACCTTCAAGGTGTCAGCTTTTTTCACTAGCAGTACCTGAGAGTCCAATTTTTGCCCCGGCCTATTATTCAAGACCAGAAAAATATGTACAAGACGTCGGTGTACGGCTCCCATATAGATTAAAGACAAGAAAAAGATGTACAAACTGACCAGCAACCGACCGTCGTCAACCAGTCCTCGCTGGCCCTCGCTCGTCACCGCGATCTCGGTGTCGTAATTCAAACTGTGTTCACACTTGGCACACTCGTCACCGCTAGGAATGCCTGGTCTGGCTCGTCGATCAATACTGTTATCGCTAAAGCAATGCGGCAGGTTCGGCAAGCGACAATGACAACTGCAATGCAGTCGCTGCTGCTAGAAAAGTGTCATTGCTGGCACAGCTTCCCTGTCGTAGGGTTGCTCCGGGTACCCTGACTTTCAGGTTCTATCTCAGACGTCCACATATGTAGCAGTTCAGGCTTTCGACTTGCATTGTTCGGACTTACTGTTACAAGGTCTCACGAGCGCATCAAGCGTTCGCTGCTAGCCAAGTCATCTAAATGAAGCCACTTCAAAAGAACTCCGTTCATACCTGGGCAGACCCACCGATATAAAGTCCCCCCCCCCCTCCATAATCATAGATAGAGCCGGGGCCCATAACCACCATTACACGCTGTGGTTAGCACCATCGATGCGTTACAAGGTAAAGATACGCGAGAAACCTCAAGCGCAAGCTAGAGGTTTGAAGCATGAGACTTTGTACGAAGGAAAGTGTGTACCCGGTGGTGTCTACCTAGAGATCTCTGGCATAGTGGCATGTGCCTCTGTTGCGAGAGTGCGTCCGACATGCTGAACGAGTGCGTCCAATTCTCGGGGCCAAGGTCGGGGCTAAGGTCGTGGCGCACATTGCAGGAGGATGGCTTGCCGAAAGCCGGGGGGCGGGCAACCTCGTTCTGGATGCCTTCCTATCAGTGATTAAGCCAGGCTGTAGCGTTCCAGCTACTTGGTTCTAAGGCTGTACAAGACGTACCAAGGGACGCCTTGGTATAACATGGACTGTGTAGAATGATGGGAGAGATATCATGGAGACACAGACAGTATAGAGCGAGGCGGGGCTCTTTACACGGAAATACACATATACTATTATTTAGCAACTCAGGTTGCTACATTGGTTTACAGAAGCTGTGGTTGGGCGACAGGGTTCGCTTCGGTCACACGGACCTAGGGGGTCACACTACGCGTGGTGATCTTCCTCATAGTAGAGCCCTCTACGAGTTCAGAAACTCGCGGGCGCGTGTCAGAACACGTTGCTTAGCCCTCTACGAGTTCAGAAACTCGCGGGCGCGTGTCAGAACACGTTGGTTGAGCGTGTCAGAACACGTCTGTGCTAGAGCACACTCAACCAGTGCCTGAGCACAAAAAGAAACCGTGCTAGAGCACAAACAGATTTATATTTGACAAGAAGAAATTTCCCTGGCTCGTTTCGACGGCAGGGAGAGATCGGCCTTTGAACGTGCGTAAGCTGCCAGCGAGGCAGATTCTGCGTTGGCCATCAGGCAATTTAGGTTGTCTGGATTAAAACACCTATATACTTGGCACGGCCAGGCTTTCACAAAATATCATCACAATGCCACAGAAAGCTAGCGGAAAAAGCAATAGCACGACCTCGAAGCCTAAGGAGGTCAAGGACACGGCCACGGGAAAACGGCAGGGAGAAGATCTCCCTGGACCTGCCCCTAAGATGGTGAGAACAAGGCAGGAACAGGATAGCTCAACGCCAGGCCGAGGCCAATGCTCAATCGGCGGCCGACAAAGAGGCTAGCATGGCACACCGCCAACAGCTGGCGGCAGCGGAGTCAGCCCGGGTGGCTGAGCTCAGGGCGTCGGAGCACGGGCGGGTCGCAATCCAAGATCTCAAAAACAGACAAGCGGCTGAGCATGCGGCTGCCATGGCTGCACCAGGCGACAATGTGGAGATATTTGTAAATGTAAATAAAAAAACGTGGGGATCTTTGCCACCTTCCCCGGTTTTTTTTGTGTCTTTTCTTATTCTTGAACCCTTCGCACTTTTCAGGTTTGTTTTGTTTCGGGCGCGAAAAACCATCGACGTGTCAGTGCAATAACGCACGGTCTGCAATAATTATTTATGCAACCAGCAGGTACCGAAATCGCGACCTTCGCTTCATCAGTCTTGTCTGTGCGAGGCTGTAAGCGGCTGGCACCTGTACAACATTACTCATGGGCAGTTTGGTCGTATCACCGCTGAGCGACGTCATCGCCGCGCAGCACATAATGTGCGATAGCTTTTCGAATACATATCGCCTACACCCGAAGTTTAGTAAAATATAACCACATTGCTAATGCGCTGCTTTTAATCGAGGCCGTGCTTGCGGCGGAAGACTGCGTTGCAACCATGGCCGTGCATGCCGAGCGTCGGCACTCGTTTCGGTTTGTTGAATGGGTGGCTGGTCGGCGAGAGATGTCATCGGCCTCCAATTCGCAGCGAGTGCAATAACTTTTCGAATACACATCGCCTACACCCGACGTTTAGTGCATTATAATCACATTGGCAATACGCATCTTTTGATCGCATGCTCGGTGCCTGTTGAGCGTTGTGAGCCGTCCAGGCCGGCATAGTACGTTCTGTCGCGCGTGTTTTCGTTTTTTTAGTCACTTTTTTTTCTGGGCACACTTTTTTTACAGTCTCCCATACAGGAGATCCCTAAAGAAAAGTGGATGATGCCGGGTTACATAGCTTACCTGGTCACATAGTGGTTGAATTGGCAGATGGTACACACACTACAACTCACTCTAGGTGTCGGGCCACCATACGCATCAAGGCAGCCAATGGAATCAGGTACAGAAAAATCATTGAGGCTTTTGTTGTGGATCTTTAGATCTTGGACCATCCTAGGTGATGATTGGCTTCGACAAGAAAAAGCTACTTTGTCCTATGAAAATGGTACTTGCCTTCTGAAAAACGGCCAGGGTTTTGTGACTCACCTCACACCAATCCCGTCACAAGTATTGCCGGACACTGGGGTTCAGCCCATGATTAATTACATTCAAATGAAGCGTTTGCAACGAAAGAAGGTGCCTTTATTCATGGTCAATGTCATTGACACCAGTATCCATCCATATGTCAGTGCTACAGATTGTGCCGACTTGCACGATCCGGATTTGCTAACACGACCCACACAAGTCGAGTTCTCCAATACTATCACACCAAAAATAAAAGCAGTGTTGGAAAAATTCCGCGGTGTCTTTCAAGATAGTATACACATGCCAGGTCAGCTTAACGTTCTCCCAGAACTTATTCAGCTTGAGCCTGGAAACAAACCAGTGTTCCGTCCGTCCTACCGGTTAAGTCCCGTAGAACGACTGGAGGTGGAAAAACAAGTGGGCGATCTTCTAAAACGAGGACTGCTTATCCCTAGCACATCGCCATGGGGAAGTCCTATCGTCTTTGCCGCTAAACCAGACGGGTCACTCCGGTTTACAGTGGACTACAGAATGCTAAATAGTCAGACAATGGCCATGAAGGGATACCACCCGAGAGCAGATGATATGTTTGACCAGCTACAAGGCTGCAAATATTTCAGTTCCATGGATTTGGTCAGCGGCTATTGGCAGCTCCCGCTGCATGCAGATGACATCCCCAAAACGCAGTTTATCACACCGTTCGGTACATATGCATGGCGCACTTTGCCAATGGGGCTGAAAAATGCACCAATCGGATTCCAATCCTTTATGCAACGTATCTTCAAAGAACACTTAGGTGAATTTGTGGCAGTATATCTGGACGATATTATGTGCTACAGTAAAACAGCTGCATTGCATGAAATCCACCTTGGCAAAATCCTGCAGATCCTTGAGGATAACGAGCATTATGCCAAACTCAAAAAGTGCCAATTTGAACAACAGGAAATCAAATTCCTTGGTCACATCGTTGGATCTGAATGCATCAAGGTGGATCATGCAAAAGTTGAGGTTGTCAAAAATTGGCCAGTCCCGACAACGGTGAAAGACGTACGTTCTTTCACAGGGCTTACCAATTACTTCCGTAAATACTTACAAAACTACGCTTCCATGATCGCGCCATTGTCCAATCTGACACGAAAGGATATTGCGTGGGATTGGTCCACAGAATGCCAGGTAGCTTTTGACAAAGTCAAAGAAGCCCTCATTCAGGCACCCGTTTTGGCAATGCCAGATTACAACAATCCTATGGAAATTGAAGTTATCTGTGATGCATCCATTCGGGGTATCGGAGCGGTTATTACTCAGTTTGGGCGACCCATCGCTTTTGAGAGTAAGAAACTTACCTCTGCAGAACTCAACTGGACCACCGGGGATCAGGAGTTGTGGGCAGTCATACACGCCCTTAATACTTGGCGTTACATGCTCGAAGGTCTTGAATTCAAAGTGATCACTGATCACAATCCCCTGGTTCATTTGCAGACGCAACCGAACTCGTCGCGAAGACAATGTCGGTGGAGTGAATATTTACAACGGTTCAACTTCAAATGGGAATGGCGACAGGGTGTCACTAATGTGGCTGACCCGTTATCCCGACACCCTGATTTTATGCCATGCCTCAAAACAATTGTCACAAGAAGGCAAACGAGATTGGATCCAGCTGCCACTGTCCCACCTTCCATCTGGCCACTTCCTCTTGCAACAAGAAAACGGGGGGCTATGGGGTCTCCAGATCTTGAAGCAACAGTTGTTGACGATGTTCAGCTTCCACCGACAGCAACAGCTGACAACCATGTCGTCATTATACGCGAGGATGCCATGCCTACTACTGATATGGAAGTCGACATTGTGTCACTTTTGCACCAAGGGTATAAATCTGATCCATGGTTTTCTATTGCTGAGCACACCAACGTGCTCGAATTGAGAGATGGGTTATGGTGGTGCAACCATCAACTGATGGTGCCAGATGTTGAAAACATCAGAAGGCAAATTCTGTTTGAGATGCACGATGCACCCTACAGTGGGCATGTGGGTTTTACAAAAACATACCGAGCTGCCAGTCGACGGTTCTCGTGGCCTGACCTGAAGGGTTACATTCAACGGTATGTCCGATCATGTGCTTGTTGCCAACGGAATGAAAGCTCTAACCAGCTTCATGGGGGTTTACTTCAACCTTTGGCTATTCCTGATGCACCTTGGGATTCGGTTAGCATGGATTTTATTCAGCAACTTCCCCGTTCAAAGAAAGGTTTTAATTCGATCATCGTCTTTGTGGACAGATTTACCAAAATGGTCCATTTGGCCCCATGCAAATCTATTGTGGACAGTAAGGCTACTGCACAGTTATTTGTTGATTATGTGTGGAAACATCACGGCCTGCCATTGGACGTGGTTTCGGATCGCGGCTCCGTTTTTACGGGAAAATTTTGGACTGAACTCTTAAGGTTAATCGGTACCAAACATAGCCGATCAACTGCTTTTCATCCACAAAGTGATGGTCAAACGGAACGGGTGAATCGAGTTCTCGAGGATATGCTACGCCACTATGTCGGGCACCTTGAGCACACCGAGTGGGACAGTTGTCTCGCCACTGCTGAAATTGCTATCAATAACTCTTTCCATGAGTCTATTGGTACTACACCTTTCCGGTTCAATACCGGCCCCATTCCCTGGCATGATAACCCAATCTTCGCTGAAACGTACGACTACTTCTTGCTGAGAGTCACGGCGAACTACTTGGCACCTAATGGTCTCCCGAAAGCTATGACAGACGACTACGGCGCAAGATTTGGCAGGACGTCTCTGGTCTTGGAGGGTTCCTACTTTGAGCATGTTCCTAGCACCCCGTTGACAGTTGGCCCCTCAGCAGGTGTTGGTCCCTCGACGGGCATTGACTCTGATGAGGATCGTGCAGGCCCCCAGTTTCATTTGATTGCTGATAAAAAAGCCTTGGTTTGGGCACACTCAGTCGTCCAGCCAATATCAAAGTTACATCGAAGTTGCTCCCTAGACGTAACTACGTAAGGGCGCTGCAGCCGGCAAAGTCGTGTACATCATTACAAGCGACGAGGATGCTCGCATCGTTCGAATCTTAAAAGGAGATGCCAGCGACGAGGATGATGACGCATATGCCGTGGATGGTGGGGGGCAGTCATAGCACTCTCAGACTACCAATAGGCCGTGATATAGCTGATTTGTAGCTGGGACCCACGGTTCCCATTAACGGTCATGCCTGTTGGGACGAACGTCCCTTCGGCTGCAGAATTTGCTTCCCGCATGTCTGAGAATCTAGCCATTGCTAAACAACATTTAGTGGCTGCTCAACAACGTCAGAAGACTTATTATGACCTTCATCACCGTGCGGTTTCTGTCGCACCATAAAGCAGTAAACGTGCTAATATGGTAAAATCCGTAATCTCCGGTAAAGGCGCCTTAGAGAGGAGTCCTTCTACTCATAACCACGGTACATCACCGTACTGCTGCGATATTTCGAAGTTCTTAGCCTGCGAAGGTTCTTGAATGCGAATCGGCCACCCCGGACATGCAATGCATGGAAACGAAGGCCGCATTTTTCTGTGGTGGTCTCCACCTCGGGCTAAAACCTTGACGCGGACCGAACAAAACCGACCTGCCTGACTAATGACCCTAAACTCCAAATCAACCATACGGGTGCCGCGCTTATAGCCAAGCACAGACGTCACATTTCAATCGGGAGACGCGAGTTCGATATCTGATGGTGGCAACAGAAGTTTTGGCAGACCGTGCGTTGTCGCACTGACACGCTGATGGTTGTTCGCACACGAAAGAGACTGCCCTGAAAAAGAGCGAAGGGTTCAAGAAAAAGAAAAGACACCAAAAGAAACCCGGGTAAGGTGACAAGTTCCCCGGGGTATTTTTTCTAGGCACACTTTTTTTACAGTCTCCCATAAAAACAAAAAACAATAAAAGTCCCCAGCTCCTCGAGAAAGTAGCCCTCAATGATGTGTAGTTCCGCCTCCAAAAGGATCCAGCGTCTCCCACCCTTGCCCGCCCCGGTGCAACTGGTTTAGTACGGTGCATACCCGTTGGGCCCTGCTGAACGCTCGGCCTCGCGGGCCTGGAATGGGATGAGCAATGGTGGGTTTGATCCCTCAACCTTTACCGTTGCGCACTCGGGGGGGCATCATTTGTATTTTGTTTTTTTCAGCCTTTTGTTTTGTCCCTTCACTTTCTTTCCCCCTCTACCTCCTTTCTTTTGTCCTACTCCTTCGGTGTTTATTTCCATCTTTCCTCTCAACTCTTTAGTTAGACGCCCACGCGGCCGAGCCTTTTTTGAGCAGGGCCCTGAGGTGTAACGTCATTGCCTCGGGGGGGCCAGCCCAACGCCTCCCCCTAGGCTTGTCCTTGACGGTAGGGCATTGAAAGCCAACATGTTAATGACGTTACACCCCTAGGCCCTGCTAAAATTGAAAGCAAACATGTAGTGCATCCCCCACATGGTCGCCGTCTTCAATTGCCCATCATCACCGCTGGCAGCATCGTCACAACATGTATCTTATTTATATAAGGTGTTACTGAGTGGGTCTTGGAGGCAGAGGCCCCCCCCCCGCCAGGAGTACCGGGACTTCTTTGTCAGGGATACAAATGAGCCCTTCACCAATGGTAGATGATTCGAGATCTAGAAAAGGAGGCCCATATGAGCTTCCTTTGTTTATCTCAGTCCCCAATCCTCATCCACATGAAATGTGTTCACATCCTGGGCCGTATGAAGAGTGATCAAATGAGTTCCACAGATTTATTTAGCATTGCATATGTGATATGTACTCTCACAGAAGAGACGTTGTTGAGGATTGACTGAGGGTACGCTAAACCTCTATGGCGGCCCCTGGACATACCTGTTACCGCATCATCGACCGAGCATAGGCAATGATGCATCCATCAAGCGGTGTAGGTACTGCATCTGCGCCTTATGACCCTTCTGCCTTTCCTAGCCTGATACGACGGGCACGCTGACAACGCGCCAACCACGCGCCTCCATCAAGTTCCGTAATTGTGTGCCACCTGTCAGCATGTCGGGCGCATTGGACATAAAGTGATGCGGGCCGTCCACCTCAATCACAACACGCTCCCCGCCCGGCAGCTGAACAGCAATGTCAATGTTAAACAAGCCGTCCTTGGTCAGAAGCTCGCTGATGGCTCCAGAGCAGCCGGGGAGATTTCTTACCGCCCCTAGCAAATCCAATTGTACTTTAGAGGTGGTGTGCTGCCTACTTCCTAGCCAAGTAGTACAACAAGTATCCTGCACATGGCAGTACACGGCACTATCCCGAACCTCGGGAATGAGGAAGCCCTTTGCCTCTAGCATCAACATGTCCTGGAATGGCTGGTTGAGCAAGTTCATGAGCATGGGGTCAGCTAGGTCCGTGCCCGCGATGGGTCCTGGCAGCTCACAGAGCAACAGCTCTTGTGCCCAAGGGAAGCACATACCTGCATGCGCGAGGCCGCTCAATGTGTTGCACATGGCCTGAAGGTCACACTTGTCCGAGGTTAGTAGCTGTTTCCCGATCATGAAAACCTCTGCATCCGTGCAACCTAGGGTGGCCAACGACTGGATGTTTGATCCGATCACCATCGGGAGCATGTTCTCATCCGCCAAGATCCGCTGCACCGCACCGGTTAAGAAACCGCTGTCATAATGCCTGAATGCCGCCATGGCCCAGACCGTGTTGGCCACATCATGCGCGTTGAGCGTTCCTAACACCGCCTCGGTCCTGACTAAGGCTGCGTCCATATGCCGTGTCTTTGTGCTAAAGCATTCCCATAGCCCATAGGATGTTGGCTAGCTCTTGCAGTTTGAACAAGTGCAACTTGGCCTTGGATTCGAGCAACAATGTCTTGGTGAAGGCGGCGTCCTTGTACATGAGCAACGCCATCGCAAACACAGTATTGGCGAGATCCTGGGGTTTGAGCATGTGCAACTTGGCATTGGCCTCGTGTAGCAACTTCTCGGTGAAGGAAGGGTCCCTATACTTAAGCAGTGCCAGCGCATACACTGTGTTGGCTAGCTCATGCGGTTTGAACAAGTGCAACTTGGCCTTGGCCTCCATCAACAACTTCTGGATGAAGGCCGTGTCATTGTGCTTGAGTAACGCCATCACATACACCGTGTTGGCGAGGTGTTGCGGATTGAAGGATGGCATTTCTGACTTAGCACGCAAGATGAGCACGCCGAACAAACCCTCGTTGTTGTGCTCAAGCTTTGTGAGCGCCCATGTGCAGTTGGCCACCTGTCTACCGCCATTGCAGGCGCACACAACCGGACCAGCTCCGTAATATTTGCCAATGTAGCGGCCTCCTCTGAACATGAAACGCCTGGGGCTTGCTCGAGGCTGACACTCGAGTGGAGCGCGGCTGCGGCGTGGATATCGTTGAAGGCGGGCCCATGCATCTCAACCAGCTCGTCCATCTCCTGCATGCTCCTCGCCTGCTTTATCAGGCTGGTGAGGTATGGCGGGCTGATCATGCCCTTGCCCCTAGGAGGACCATTGCCGCCAGTCCTACCGCCAGCCCTTCTAGGGAATGCATCGTCGCGCTCGCGGCCCGGGCGCCCCCCCCGCGCACCATCAGCAGGGTGGTACCTGCCAGCCCTGGAGTGGCTCAGAGCTCCTTTATCCACTCTAGTCCTGTCCCTCGGGTCTAGGATGGGGGCACGCTCGTTGCGTGTGAATTGTTGATGTATGTCCCACTGGCGCCCCGGCTGCGGCACCTTGCTGTTGCGGCCATCGTCCCCACGTGTGGTACGGTCTGCCACTCCTGCCATGGTCCCTACCGGTACTGTTTGACCTGCCGCTTCTGCCATTGTCCTCGCGGGCATTGTAGGGTCGGCCGCTGCTACGGTTGCTGCTGCTGCCGCTGCTCTTTTGTCAAATTATCCGGCAGTGAGCTGCAGAGTGGAACGATCACGGTTGCCATCACCGGTTTGAGCAGCAAGAACTAGTGCTCCCTCACTATCCTCCATATGAGGTGACATTTGCGAGAGGGAACGTGTCAAATCAGGCATTGTCGTGAAAAGACAATGATCCATTGCCCACAAGGATGAATAAATACTGGAATAAGTATGGCGGTTGCGCCAGCCCTACAGAAACTCCCAATAACCCTAAACCAACTCGCTCACAAGCCGCCAGCCCCCAAGCAATCTACCCCCGAGATTCAGTCCTCAAGCACCCTGCCCTCGAGCAACATGCCCTCAAGCTCCAAGACCTCAAGCATCCTGCCCTCAAGCACCCTGCCCTCAAGCACCCTGCCCTCAAGCGCCCTGCCCTCAAGCACCCTGCCCTCAAGCACCCTGCCCTGAAGTACTCCGCCCTCAAACACCCTGCCCTCAAGCACCCTGCCCTCAAGCGCCCTGCTCTCAAGCATCCTGCCCTGAAGCACCCTGCCCTCAAGCGCCCTATCCTCAAGCACCCTGCCCTCAAGCGCCCTGCCCTCAAGCACCCTGCCCTCAAGCGCCCTGCCCTCAAGCGCCCTGCCCTCAAGCGCCTTGCCCTCAAGCGCCCTGCCCTCAAGCGCCCTGCCCTCAAGCGCCCTGCCCTCAAGCACCCTGCCCTCAAGCACCCTGTCCTCAAGCAGTCTGCCCTCAAGATACCTCCCTCAAGCACCCTGCCCTCAGGCACCTTGCCCTCACGCACCCTGCCCTCAAACAGCCGGCCCTCAAGCGCCCTGCCCTCATGCACCCTGCCCTCAAGTAGCCAGCCCTCAAGCACCTTGCCCTCACGCACCCTGCCCTCAAAAAGTTGGCCCTCAAGCAGCCAGCCCTCAAGCAGCCAAGGTCTCAAGCAGCCGGTCCTCAAGCAGCCGGCCCTCAAGCAGCCAAGGCCTCAAGCAGCCGGCCCTCAAGCACCATGCGCTCAAGCACCCTGCCCTCAAGCACCATGCGCTCAAGCACCCTGCCCTCAAACATCCTGCCCTCAAGCACCCTGCCCTCAAGCACTACGCCCACAAGCACCCGGCTCTCAAGCAGTCGGCCCTTAAGCACCCTTCCCCAAGCAAGCACCATGCCTCCCATCACCATGCCCCCAAGCACCATGCCTCCTATCATCAGGCCTTCTATCAAAGCTGTTGCGTGCATTGTGACCCTTTGCGTAAATTCCATGCCTATGCATGCGGGCTGGGAAGCAACATCACTTTAGGTTGTGCATAGTCTGCATCACTGATTCACTATCGATTTATGCATTTTTCATGGGTGCGCCTGGACACTCCTGAAGGCCAGCTGGCTTTATCAGCGTACCAACCTACCGCACCGAATCGTATTCCTGTACCGGTTACCCCTAGCACCTTGCCCATGCACATGCGCGTGCCCTACCTGTTCCGATGGTGCCCATGCGTATGAGTCGCTATTGCTGCTTTTCCTTTCACCGTTGTGGGATCCTACCTCATGAAGCCTGCTATTGCTTATGCTTCTGATGGCAGGCCCTCCGGCAGTGCGCTGCCGAGTTGAAGGGAGGCGGCTGCCAACACCGGTTTGGGCATCAGGACCAAGTGTTCCCTTCCCGTCCTACAGATGGGGGGGGAGGGGAAGATGTCAGAGCGGGCATTATCATGGAGAGCTTGTGATTAATCGCCCGAGTGCCCGACCAGGATGAATCACAGCGGGGTGTGTGGGGGGGGGGGGGGGGGGGGAGGGGGCAGACAAGCATGGCATTTCCTTGGCATTGACATGCCCTTGCATGGCATTTGCATAACAGTTGCACGGTACTTTATTTCTGCTGCTAGTTTCCCCCCAGTTTGTTCTGCCCGTCCCCTTTGTAAAAGGCTGCAGGTGGGTGGGCAATTTTAGTACTTTTGTTTCTTCAAATTGCATGTTTTTACCGCCTGACTGGACCGTATTTCCATACCAGGTAGCCCTGGCACCAGATCTCAAGCGCCATGCCCCAGCACCATTCCCATTCCCATGCACGATCTCCATCCGTTCTGGTGGTGCCCGTGTGCACGCCCGTGCCCATGCCCATGCCCACGCCCATGCCCATGCGAACGCCCATGCCTAACTTGCTTTTAACTATTCCTTCCATGGTGTCCTCCAATGCTACCGGTACATATTATTAGGCAATGACCTAGGGCCTAGTGGGATTTCCAGAACCAAGTCTTAGGGCATATCGGGGAATGCTTTCTTCCCCAAGCACATGCCCTTGCCAGGCCAAATAGCTACTTTCGGAAGTACTGTCCACTGCCGGTTCTCTTCAGCGCATGACGCACGTGCTGCCTGCTCATCCTAAATGCAACTTAATTGCAAATTCGACTACCGTACATACCAAAACTGGGATGCCTTCGTGCAAGCAACACAATACACGGCGTCCAATCGTTCAGCAGTCGCAAGCTTCCTGTTACAACGCAGGTAGAATTTACCTTGGCATGTTGCACATTATCTTCATCATCGCCCGGTCGAGCTTGGGGTGCGCCTGAAGACACGGCGCTCGCCATTGTGCGCGTTTTGAAGTGAAGCGCCATCTTCCGCGCTGAATGCGCTGTTTCGGGTATGACATGAGCCGGTCCTTGGTGCCGCAATGAGGAAAAGCTGGCGAGCAGCGGCAATGATGTATAGAGGGATAACCTGCCGTGCTGCAGCATCCGTCGACACCGGGCATCGCGGTGGACTAGTGTCGATCGATTCAAATTAAGGGAAGTCATCGCAGTACTTGCTACCAGTGATTATTTTAGCACGCTTGAGCAACAATTCAGCTACTCCACGGCCTTTGGTCGCGGGGGCCTAGTGCAGCAAGTCCTACTGCTAGGACCACCCGCCGCAGGCCGGTCAAGGTTTGGTCCCGATCAGCCCAGTAATAGCCGCCCAGCGGCCCCCCAAAGGTGCTCTGGTACGCACTAAAATAAACACTGCTTGCTACAGCGGTTCCAGTTAATACAAATCTGCTATGCAAACTATATGAGCCAGGTCTAGACTTGCCGATATCCAATATCTTCAAGATGTCGTGTGCGTTCTTTCGGTTTGGCGGTTGGAGGGTCGGATTCTCCAAGAATTCACACTGTGTGTGACCCCCTGGTGACCATCTCTCCAGGTGCACCTGCTCTACAACTGCACGCCAGAGGTAGGGGTAGACGCAACAGAGAAAGGGGGACAAAAGCAGCAGCATAGGCAGAAGATAAGACAGGAGGAGAGTCATGCACAACAAGTGGCAAGTTCAGGAGGGGCAGGGGGAGCAAGAGCGCACCCTCATCTCGTCACCCAGCTCGTGCGCCTCAGCCCTCAATGCATCTCCGTAATAGATTTTGAATTCAAGCCGGCTTTACTGTGAGGGTGAGGATTTTAGTCGTTCAGCTTGGAAATTGGATGCCATGCCCCATGATGCCTCATGCCCCTAAATCCATGCCCCACGCCCCATGCCCCATGCCCCACGCCCTATCGCAGTCGATGTGTTGCATTTGCTGCATGGATGCAATGGCATAGATGAACCAACCAACAAACTGCCAAACACATGGTGCACCAACAGAACCATTGCTAAGCGCTTGGTACACCACCTGCCCCACTGCCAGCTGCCACAATGACACAGGTCTTAGCAGTTCAAGTGAAATGCAAGCTGCCCACCCTCAGCACTGCGTACCTGACTGCTCCCCTAGCCTCCTCTTAAGGCAGGTCCCTCTGGTGATGCCAGACACGCTCAAACTTGAAGATGGGCTCATGGCAGGCATCACACCTCTGACATAACAGCCACACAGGTATGAACCAGGAACAAGTGTGAGCAAGAGACCAAGACAGGGTATGAACAAAGTGAAATGATTACAGGGGTGGGGGCTGCTTTCCTCTGTTGTGGCGCAACAGCTGTCCCGGGAGCTGTACGGTACGGTGGGCCAAACAAATGGGGCCTCCGGGTTGCGAGGCAGACCGTCCAGGAAGATAGACCCCCCCCCCCCCCCCCCCCCTCTGCACTTTTATGGAGCATCAATGACCTGCTCATTGGTTCATTTTGTGCACACCAGAGGCCCTTTGCCAGGCTGCTGGACTGCAACCGCTGGGTCGATAGAGACCAAATCTTGACCGACCGACTGACATCTGTGGGGGGGCTAGTACAGCATCCTCTGTTGTTAGGGACAGGTCACCATAGGAAATATAGTCTGCCCTGTTCCCACCCTGTTTTCCAGCTAAGACTCAGCTACCTTCCGGCCTACATATAGGTGGGACATCGCAAAGATATAGCTAAATTGTAGCTGAAGCCTGTAAATAGGGTGTGTCTACTCTGTGACCCTTTGGGGGCGGTTATGGGAGAGTTAGGTCATCGGTCTACTCGGTAGTAACTCTCATGGATTTATGAGAAGCATGATGACTCCTTGAGGGTTGCAGATTCGACCCTTTACATTGAGCGGCCAACGGCCTTCGGCCAGTGGGACGGGGCGGGACAGAGGCGGGGCAGTGGTGGGTGTGGGGGTGGGGACGGGGCGGGGCGGGGCGGGGCGGGGCTTGGCGAGTTAAAAAAAACTGGCGGGGCCAAGCTCCGTCCTAAACAGCTAGACGGAAACCCTTCTCAAATAGCCCACAAACCCATTACTTTGAAACCCTGAAACACACTCACCCCCCCTACCTCCTACCCCCACTGCACCGCCACTGTAAGCCCGTAGTTGTGTTTTAATGTGCCTTTGATTGTGTTTGAGGACGCACACCCGGAGCTGGCGGCCAAGGGTGTGTTCACCTCCGTGCATCGCAATGCTGGGCAGGGATTTCAAGTGGGCAGGGTTAGGGTTCAGAAGCTGACTGTGCTAGGGTTAAGAGCCGGCTGGGTTGTATTTCAGGAGCGGAATGGGTTATGGTTCAGAAGCAGGCTGGGTTGGGGTTTTGGAACATGATGGGATAGGGTTGAAGAGCATGATGGGTAAGGGATCACGAGCAGGATTGGCAAGGTTTCACGAGCGGGCTTGGTTAGGAATGGGTTGGAGTAAAGAAGCGAGCTGAGATCGAGATAACAAGCAGTCTGTGTTAGGGTTTAGAGGCAGTCTGTGTTAGGGTTTAGGCACAGGTTGGGTAAGGGTTTAGATGCATGCTGGGTCAGCGTTTAGAGACAGGATGGGTGAGGGTTTAGATGCATGCTGGGTCAGCGTTTAGAGACAGGATGGGTGAGGGTTTAAACGCAGGCTGGGTAGGGATTTGAGCACAGGCTGGGTAAGGGTTTAGACACTTGCTGGTTTAGGGTCTAAGCGCAGCCTGGGTAAGGGTCTTGACGCGGGCTGTCTGCGGGTAGGTTGAGGCTGCGATTCAGGCTGAGTTTCAGAAGCAGGCTGAGTTAGGGTATATAAGAGGGCTTGCTACTAGTTCAAAAACAGACTGGGTTTGGAAGTGGGATGGGTTCGAGTTTATAAGCGGGCTTGGTTAGGGTTCAGGTGCAGGTTGGGTTAGGGGTTAAAGGTGGCCTACAGGGAGCATGCCAGCAAGGTGCTGAGGGCATGCCCCTAAGGTCCTGGCATGGGAGGCGGTGCCATTCCAATAACAAAACGTAATGTTGAGGTGTAAATGTTAAGAAGACAGTGCAGCATGGGCCGATTGCAATCTAGGGGCAACACAAGCCCAATTAATTTCTGTCCGGCCTCTGCTTCAGATTTGTTTCATAGGTCAGGGGTGCGGGATTCCAACACTTCAACTGCATCTCTAGTCAGCAACCAACAGGGCCTGGTGCATTATTTCCCATTGATTATAATAGATAATAGACGATCTGCTCCAGTATTGATTGAAATACGTGTCAAAGCACTTTTGGCGGTCTGCTGTGACCATATCTTGACAGACCAGCTGCGGTTGGTCTTGGGTTTAAAGGGCCATTTCGGCAGAAGCCGGAAATAAATTAAGACGAGTGGAGCCGAAATATTTAAAAATGCCTTATATTTGCCTCACGAGTTATGATTGTCATACATGCAACTTTTGATTTAGGCACCCCATTCCCCGGGTCCTGACTAACACTCCCCTAGGATACCTCGAAATTCCCGGGGGCGCAACGTTGGGTAAACCCTGCAACTCTTTACTAGCTGCCGCACACAACCGCCACTCGCCACTCGGTGCACAATGATCGAGCAGGTCCTGGCGGTGGCTGGCCGCCCAATGATTGCCTACCCGTGCCCACTCCCTTGTGCGTAATCAAGACAACAAAACTCGCGGACCTCCAGGGACATGTAGGTGACCATCAGTCCTATCCACCGGTCCTATCCTGGCGTCCTACTATACATCCAACTCAATCAAATCATCATGTATACAGCTAACACAAAACAAAGATGATCCCACGCACAGCAGAAAACCAAACTAGTGCGCTGCTGACGTCCCGCCATCAAAATTGGGCCACAAGATCCAGTCTTCCATCGTTTTCTTTGAAGTATCGCGAGTCCCCGTGGGGTGTCAGCACACACATGAAAAGGCAGGAACATCAAGTGAAACCGAGGCATGACAAGGAGGTAGCAGATCCTGAACAGTGACAAATGAATCGGTGTTTTCATGCATCCCTATCTGGTAGTATACACTTGAAGCAACAGAGCCCCGCCCCATAGAGAATCACGCGGTCAAAGAAATAAATGGAATGAGCTCAGAAGAGGCATTTTTTGGTTGAAGTGCACACCGCGTAATTCATCTCAACCTATTCCGTGCCTGCTTCTCATGACATTACTTGGCCAGCACTTATAGCTATTGGCTTCGTGCCAGTAGGCTTTAGTGAATGGGTGACTGTGGCGGGCTTGGGCATGGAGGCATGTGCGCTGAGGTTGGGTGCCACGCCATCTGAGTTCACTTCAGCCATCTGCTTCATGCAGAGTGCAAGGCAATTCAGGCCGTCAGATATCAGGTTTTGGACCGATGTAAACCACAATAATGCACGCATTTTGCAACACCTGTATTGCAACACCTGCAACACCGGTATTCGCAGAGTGACTGCCTCCAGCAATAAGGATAAGGATACGCCCTCTGAGAAACCTCCCTCCACTTTGCCTGAAGCTTGGCTCAAAGCAAAGAAACACATTCAGAGGATGGATCAGCGTAGTACCTTCCCAATCTTAAGCGAAGAAGGTGCCGCCATCTTTCCGGCTGCCACTGCAGACCCGATGCTACAAACGGCCGTGGCAACGCTGCATGGGAAGGGAGCAATTTTAGTACACAAATTAGGCTGTCATAATCAGTACAATGCCCATGCTATATCTCACAGGTTGGGTTAAGCTGCATCATGGCCTATGGCCAGGGGCACATGGTGTAGCATGCCCTGTGGCTTCACCAACAAGCCGCACACCGGCCAAGGTGAAGTCCAGATTGGCCTAGTCCTTTCAAAAGCGAACCCACCTATCGGTCAGAGACATCATCTGTGCATCAAACTCAATGCGGTGGCTGGCAGCTGCCTCCCGTGTCCCGTGTCGCCCTGCTGAGTGCACTGCGGTGTTGGACCTGCTATCACCCTGTGAGCCTGGGACCGCCACCGCCATTGCCGCGTAGGCCTGCTGCTGCACCAGGGTTACGTGAATACCAGAGAACTTGCGCTGTAGGCGATCCATCTGGGCGGGAGCGAGGGTGGATTGGGGGTCAAGCGAAAGGCAGCTGCACCAGAATCGGGTGTCACTGCAACATCAGGAGATGGGTGAGAGACATCATGCCTCTAGCTAGGCGCATCAAAGACAGGCAGGGTCTGCAGCAGTAGACCATACAGGTTGCACACCGCACGTCCTAAGGTGTCTAAGCCACAGGTAGCTGCTGACAACTGTCAAGTGCCGGCTGGATTTCCTTACAGTGCTGTCCGCATATGTTCATCTCGCCCTGCCAGAATACCTGCTGCAGCTCGGCCTGAAGAGCCACCTGCCGTGCCTCCAGCACTGCTCGCACAGCACCAACGTCGAACAAGTCCTCCAGGTCCTGAGCGGCGTCAAAGAGAATTTAAATGTCACGCTCCGAGGCAAGGGGGGCATAAGAAAAATGTTGTATGACACCATCATCTGATCTTTCCCCAACACACATCCCTTTGAGTTGCACCTTCAAATTGTTGTCCGGGTACCAGTTTCTTAGTGCTAGTCCCAATTAACTTTGAGGAGGTTGGACCCTTCCTTACGTGCATGGCCTTATTGGCCTGCCATGCTGCTTGGGCCACCGGCTGTAGGCCGGTCCAGGTAGTGTCCCTATTGTGCTACTTGTGGCCGTTGTAGCCAGGCTTTTTTATATTATATCGGCCTTAGGATTCAACTCAGCACCATAGACATGCTCACTGGGAATGGGAGATGCCCCATCAGGCTGAAGAATATCAATATATTATGTAGGTTTTAGTGGTCTAGGGTCAGTTCTTCACCCATGCAAAGCAATCCCAAGCTCGTAGCGGGTTCTCTTGGAGAAACCTCAACCAATAAGTTCAGGACACCCAAGTCTCATGGCCTCTCTCGTAGGTCACACCATATTAAACAACACTGCATATGAAAATAGTGCATTTATGACAAGGCATGAAGGGACGAATGACCGCCCACCTCATCCAACGAGCTCTCCACGTCAGACCTCAAGCGAATGGGGAAGGTATCGACAACGGGCATGAGAAAGAAGCAGTTGAACTTGAGCTCAGCAGACTGTGGGGTGCAAGGGGGCAGCATCGACTCAGACAAAGGATGGCAGAACTAGGATATCCAGCACCGAGCAACACCATCTGTGCCTATTTGCGCAAAGGCTCGGCAGTATGAGCTCAGCAGGAAGGGCAGGAGAACACGAGTGCATGACGGAGCTGTCCACGAGCTTGCTACACCAGCAGTCCTTTTGCCAAGAAAAGCAAACGGCAACATCTTACCTGTATGACAAAATCCCGGATGCCTTCGAACACCATGCTGACGAGTGCGCCTACGATCTCCTCACTGGTCAGGCTCAGCTGCCTGTGACACAAGCTCACATTGTTGGCGCATCACATAGGGCGGGCTTAGCTGTCTGCAACCATCAGCAGGGCTACATACAGGAGGAGGCCATCACGTCAGGTAAGGCCAATGCACAGCGGCTTGCGAAGATAATGGCATGTGAGACATAGGGTACTATCACTCCAGCAGTTGAGTTGACGCTGAGCTCCATGCAACATCCAGGCCGGGATCGGCACAAATGGAATGTCTGTTACTGCCCAACAGTCTGCTGCTGCTTCAATTGACAACTCTAGTCCTCATGCCACGCTCTCTCAATCCCCAATTGCCCCCCTACACCCATACCCATTCCATTCTTTCTCATTGCCCCTTCACCCCATTCCATGCTCCCTCATCACTCCTTAACCTCATTCCATGCTCCCTCATTGCCCCTTCACCCCATTCCATGCTCCCTCATTACTCCTTCACCTAATTCCATACTCCCTCATTACTCCTTAATCTCATTCCATGCTCCCTCATTACTCATTAACCTCATTCAATGCTCCCTCATTACTCATTATCCTCATTCAATGCTCCCTCATTACTCCTCAACCTCATTCCATGCTCCCTCATTGCCCCTCACCCCATTCCATGCTCCCTCATTACTCCTTCACCTAATTCCATACTCCCTCATTACTCCTTAATCTCATTCCATGCTCCATCATTACTCATTAACCTCATTCAATGCTCCCTCATTACTCATTAACCTCATTCAATGCTCCCTCATTACTCCTCAACCTCATCCCATGCTCCCTCATTGCCCCTTCACCCCATTCCATGCTCCCTCATTACTCCTTAGCCTCATTCCATGTTCCCTCATTACTCATTAACCTCATTCCATGCTCCCTCGTTACTCATTAACCTCATTCCATGTTCCCTCATTACTCCTTAGCCTCATTCCATGCTCCCTCATTACTCCTTAGCCTAATTCTATGCTCCCTCATTACTCCTTAACCTCATTCTATGCTCCCTCATTACTCCTTAACCTCATTCCATGCTCCCTCATTACTCCTTAACCTCATTCTATGCTCCCTCATTGCCCCTTCACCCCATTCCATGCTACCTCATTGCAACCTAGACCCTATTCCATGCTCCCTCATTCCTCCTTTCATTCATTATACCTGTTCCACATGGTTCCCTCCAGCAGATCCAGTGCCACGAGATTGGGAGCGCCGTCCAGTTGGGGGAAGTCTCCACCCCGTGAGCTGTTGCTACTGCTCCCGCCGCCACCCTTGGTGCCGCCGTTCGGAGCATCACGGGGCATCGGTGTACTGCCTGAGTTGCTGCAAGCCTCACCATGCCGGGCCTGCAGGGCACAGGGGCATCCGGGGGATGTGGCGTACAGTCTGGGTGTGCTCACTTGTGTGGCCCGTCTACAATTCAGCTGCATTTAAGATACCTGCCAGCCTCCGGCCATACAGCTTGGTCCTGTGTTTGTAGGCCGGGCAAACTTTGCACCCAATTTAGTCTTTTGCTGCATGCGGTAGCTGAGCTCGCAGCCAACGAACGAAACATTGCTGTCCGCTCTGAGTCTGAGAAGATGCAGCGCTGGTGCAGCAAACTGACTTTCACCACCTTGGGCTTGAATCCACGCTGATTGAAAGGGGTAGGCTGATCCGGTTCAGAATCCCATTGGGTCTACTGAACTCCACATCGGCTGTGCCTTCACACCTACCTGGGAAGTGTGTATTTCAGTCCATTTAATACCAACATGGAGAGGACTTGCTCTAGTTTATTCCACAGACCTTCCATACCTGGTTAGGATAAACTCTGGTTCATTACCCACACTAATTCCCACACCCACTTATTTATAATGTCCTCTCGATTATTCCTCCAGACCTACCTACATAGGATGTTCTTTATTATATTTCTAGACCTACCCAGATAGTACGTACTCTCCTTTGTCCAAAGAAAGAAAGAAAGAAAGTGGGGGGCGTGAGAGTTATGGAAACAGCGCAGCCTGGGCCGAAGCCAAATCTGCGCCCTTACCGTAGGACGATAGGACGTACTCTAATTTTCCAGATCTACCCGGGAAAGTTTGTTCTCTATTATATATGTTCTATACCTACCTAGATAGGACATACTCGCCTTTGTCCTGACCTACCCGTGACAGGATGTGTTTGAGGCCTCGAGTGTTCTTGGTGTGAAGGCTCCAGGTCACGTACCGGGTGGTGCTCTGAAGGTCCTCCAAGCAACGGACCTTGCATGAATGCTCAACCTGGCAAGGAGAGGGGCACGGAGGGCATACAGGGAGGAAAAGATGGTGGGGGGTGGGGCTTGGCGGGCAGAATGTAAGCAGTGCATCCCCGAAGGATGTCTTGGCATTGAAAGGGATATAACAGGTCAGGAGGAGGGGGGGACATACATGCCCTGGATGATATGAGACTCGTAATTGAGCTTAACTTCAGGTACATCACGACCAACGATCAGGTTAACTTGATGCAGCAATCACTTCTGCTTGTTCCAATGGACGTTGGCCAGGCAGGACGAAAGGTTAAGTCCCCACTTGCCCGGCGACCTGCAGAAGGTGGTCTGGTGCGTACTGAGATATGCACTGGTGTAAGGGGGGTGGGATTTGAGCAGGGAAGCCATGGAATATGGCAAGCTTACCAGGGAAGAGGGATATTAATACACATGACATATATTTAAGGAAATTGGATGTGCAGATGCTCAGGCCGGCCTACTGATGCCTGCACTCCCCCTGTCCCTCTCAACCATGCTCAGGGAAACCAATATCACACAGGACATCTATTTGGGGAGGTTGGATGTGCAGATGCTCAAGCCTGCCAGTGCCTGCACTTCCCCTGTCCCTGTCAACCTTCATGCTCAGGGCGACCAATATCTGCCCTCGTCTTGTGACATACAGTATTTCAAGCACATAAACTTACCCCCCAGCCCCTCCCATTCCTTACCTCCTCGATGAATGTGTTGTAGGTGGAGCTGATGCGGCGCAGGAAAAGCTCGTGACCTGCAGGCAGCTGGCCGTCACGTTGTAGCAAGTGGAGCGAAATGGGCAGCAGACGCCGTAGGACGTGTGACAAGCGGAAACCGAGCTGCAAGGATGGGGGGGCAGATAAAGGTGTGGAACGTGGGTGAAACTGTGGTCGAAAATTCTAGTTAAGCATGCAGGATGAGACAGCAGGTGCTTCAGGACGTACAGCAAGCGGAAGCTGAATTTCGAGGCGTATGGCACTGCAGATGGAGCCAGTGGTCTTCAAAATTGATTTAGCTTCTTGCACAGTCGGTTGCAACGTCCCATGCCCATCCCTCAAGTGGGCATGTTGAACCTCTGCCTGACCCAGACCCCAGGATAGACCCCTCCTTACCCTACCAATGAAACCCAGTCCAGCCCCCACCTGGTGCAGCAGCCCCCTTACCCTATCAATGAAACCCCGTCCAGCCCCCACCTGGTGCAGCAGCCCCCTGCCCAGCCAGTCACTTGTACTCTTTCCCAGCCCCCCCCCACACCTGGTGCAACAGCGGTTCAAAGATCTCCTGCGACCGAGTGACTGCTATCACGCAGGCCGTGCGCATGTAGTTGACACCGTCGTGAAAGTCATCCATGCCGCATGCATTCGCAATCTCCTCGCGGGTTACATCGGGACACTGCACGCAATGAGGGCGAGTGGGAGGGTGGGAGGAAGGGGGAGGGAGGAAGGGGGAAGGGGGAGGGAGAGATCGGGTCACATCGGGACACTGCACGCAATGACAGCGAGGGGGAGGGAGGGAGGGATGGGGAAGAAAATGCACACAACACAGTTACGACGGTATAATCCTGAGTAACACAATTCCAACATACAAAATAATCCTGAATCACTAAATGAGAAACATTTACCAGACATTTTTTCATTCAGCGCTTTTGTATATTTTACTTAGGATCCTTCAACGAAAATTATTTAGCTGCATCGTACACCGGGATATGTGGATATTTGCTGTTCCATGTACCGTACGCGCATACCGGTATGTATGAATTTAATTTATTTACGGAATGCAGTATATTATTGTAGGGAGCTCCTTTGTGGCGCTTTGCCCAAGTGACAGGTTGTGTTCTCATGACCTCCTCTGGTTCTTGAAAAAACAAGAACATACCGAGAGTTAACAACACTTCAAAGGTTGTCCCGTGATGCAGTATTGCAGTAGAGACACACCATGAAGGGCCCCATGAGTGGAAGTGGGGAGAGAGGAGGCATGTTGTGCTCGGACAAATGTTGGCAAGCGTGGGATTAGTGTTGCAGTTCTTGCAATATCGGTAGCATGCGTGTGCATCAGGGAGTGTTGTTGGGATATGTAACGGGGCAAAGGGCGAAGGCCTGGACCCAGGGATAAGATGCTTTTGTTTTAACTGATTTGACATTTGATTGACTTTTGTGTCTAAGATTTCCATGTCCCCATATATGTGTACGGTATATTTGCCTATATATCAGTGAAATATATGGTATAGGCCAGCCCTAGTCATGGCCTACGGCTGGGGACCTGGAGCAACAAGCCTTGGCTCTAGAATAACTAATTGTTGGCCAGTCAGGGTTGGGTCCCCACTGGCCAAATGATGACTATGCAGAGGCCTGGCAAAGATGGTTTGGTGGCTGCTACGACTAAGCAATTTTCAGCCCCCAGGACAAAATATTTTAGCCCAAGACCAAAACTTAGACGCCCTCAAATTTAAACACTTGAAAGCCCACATGACTAATATAGTAATTAACAGTTTCTGATTGGTGTGGACTGCAAATCGATCTGACAGGTGCAAATGCACCTACATCTGATAGGTGGGCAATTTACCTGGACCTGATAAGAGGTTTATGCGCGAATGTGACGGGAGGACTGTACCTGGATCTGACCGACGGCCTGTCGGAACTCAGTCATGGCTCGATGGAACTGGGCGCCTCCGAACAGACGCATGCCTCCATTGGGCAGGCCTTCAGGAATGGGCAAGGCTTTGCCTGTGGAGCCGACAAACGCACCTGGATGCAGGAGAGGGCCATCAGGGACTGGACCACCGGGGCGATGTTGCAACCTGGCACGTGACATACACACAAAAAGCCGTGTCCCTCGCTTTGAAGGGGCTGTATCACCCACTGCCCTCAACACAACAGCCTACTCACCGCCCCTCTGTTGCTCATCGGCAAGTGTCTCCCCAAACTTCTCTGGCGCTGCCGTGACCGTGCCCTTAAGCAGCAGGCCCAGCTTGACAAGGAAGGCCTCCACCAGCCCCCGACCCTTGTCCTTGAGGCGGCTGTGGGCCAGGTTGCGGAGCTCCTCCTGGAGGGCGTCCAAGCGGGCCTAAAACCGAACAGGGGCAGAAAAGAGAAAGAGCCACGGGGGTCCTTGTCATCCGCATGATAGATGTCAACAAATTGCAGGCTAGAAGAGAGAAAAACATTGCTATGCATCACGAGCCTTTCATGAGCATTTACACATGCGGGCATGCCCATAACTTGTCCTATTGAGCCAGCACAATAAACAGGGATACTGAGCATGGAGCAATGTCAGCAAGTTCAAATGGGACACAATCGCTGGACAGCCTGCTCAAGAAGGAACTGCAATTGGCACACGGCTGTCTTAAGAACGCAAAACAAAAGGCTGAGATGACTGAAAAACATAGCTCTGCATGCATCTCTTTTCCGTAAGTTCCACCCTTCTTCCTTGATTTTTAATCTTTCCACATGTTTTCTCTGCACCCTCGTACCTGCAGATTGCGCCCCTCCCTCTCCAGCAGCGGTACGATGGTTGGTACGTTGTCCAGGTAGCGGCGCTGAAGCAGCTGCTCCAGGAAGCGCCGCAGCTGGCCCACTCCTAGGTGACCGCGCTCAGCCTTGTCAAGCCTGAGTGCAGGATGCGTGAAAAGGAGGGGGTATATAGGAGTCAGTGGACATGAATGGACATACTTGAATGTTTCGGGAGAACCAGGGGGTAGACGGAGAGGAAATTACCAGTTCCAGGTGACCAGTAGGAGGAGATCAGGGGGGGGGAAATCAGGTGGAGGAGACCAGGGGCAAGAGACCAGGGAGGGGATACCAGAGGGGGGAGACCAGGGGGAAGAGACCAGGGGGAGGAGACCAGGTGGAGGAGACCAGGGGGGGGGGATCAGGGGGAGGAGACCAGGGGAGGGAGACCAGGGGAGGAGGCCAGGGGGAGGAGACCAGGGGGGAGGAGACCAGGGGGAGGAGACCAGGGGGAGGAGACCAGGGGGAGGAGACCAGGGGGAGGAGATAAGGGGGAGGAGATCAGGGGGAGGAGATCAGGGGGAGGAGACCAGGGGGGGGAGACCAGGGGGGGGGAGACCAGGGGGGGGGGGAGCAGGGGGAGGAGAGCAGGGGGATGAGACCAGGGGGGAGGAGACCAGGGGGAAGAGATCAGGGGGAGGAGACCAGGGGGAGGAGACCAGGGGGAAGGAGACCATGGAGGAGATCAGAGGGGGGAGAGCAGGGGGAAGAGACCGGAGAAAGGAGACCAGGGGGAAGAAACCGCTTACTGTCAAGAGCCTGCTCAGTTTCTGGCTCCATGCTCTATTCTTGTCATGTTTTATGCCCATTGCACCCGCCTCCACCCCTTATTGCCACCCTTCATACCCCCTGCACCTACCTCCGCCCCATCTTGGTCTCCACCTCGGCTATATCCAGCACTTCACGCTCAGCTACTGCGGTGCGGAACTCCTCGTTTGTACAAAACACATCATCCTTGGTTGGCCCGATGCGACCAGATGGCACAGACCTGCGATCAGTTTGGGAGAGGGCATCAGCAAGGGCATTTGTTTTGACGTTTTGTAGTGCTTGGCATTAATACATATTAATTTGCCTTTCTTTAACAGTGTTCATTGAAGTGGGACATCATTGTATGTGATGTTTATTTCCCTGCTAATACCTGAATTGGATTGCACATCCGTTGTTTCTTCTCATATCTTTGTCAGTTTCCAAGCCTCTCACGCCCTGAGCCAACAAAAGCTTATGCAACCACTATTGCAATGCCGCATGTGCTGTTCTCCTCAGGGCGCTGTCTGAGTGACTCATAATGACAAGCTACTCAACAGGTCCCTCCTCTTCCTCAGCACCCTCTTCATCAGCCTCATCGGCCTCAGATTTGGCAGTCTCCGTCTGGCTGCTTTTGCTCAGAAGTAATGACTTTTAACCAAGACCATTATATACACCCATTTAGAGAACTGCCGTCCTGATCATCGCGGCTGATTGCGCCCTTGTGGGATTCTAAGTGGTCTTTGAGGGTGAGATGCCCAGGGTATTTCCCAGCGGCGCATGGGTACCCATGCTGAACAATCTCGGTGCTCATGTAGTCATGTCACCACCAGTTTATGCCATGGAGGTCATGTGGCTGCAGCAAGGATCAGTTTATCTTTCCCCAATGCTGTGGCTGAGACTGGCCATGCAGCAGCTCTCTGGCTCGCTGAGGCAAGCCTGACAAAGGCAGTTGAGGGGGTCACAAGGATCGTAAAGAACGGGGAAATAAAGCATTGTAAATGGTGGGGGCGGTGCCGTGGGGCGGGCCACAATGGGGGGGGGTGTCGTTGCACTTGCCTCCCCCCAAAGATCCCGAGCCTGAGCCTGAAGGGTGCATTGTTTTTTCTTGGCTCAGCAACAGTACAGCTATCTCCTGGCCTCCGGCAAGGCGACCCCACGCATGGCCAACTGCAACGGTTGGGCGTGTGTATAGGCCAGTCAAGGATTGACCCCAATCTGTTATTTGGTAGAAATTGACATTAAGCCCACAAATAAGCATAGGAGCACCTCACAAAGTGACTGTCTCCACTCACGTGAAAAAGGGCCCTCCTCCCAGCTGCTGCTGCATTCCCCCGTCTGCCCCCGCGTCCCCAGCGGATCCCAGGCCGAGAGCGGTGGTGGGGTGCAGGAACAAGTCAACGTCGCTGCCACGCGAGAACTGGGGTATCTTGGTGTCGAACTTGGTGGACACAAGCACAGTGCGAACCAAGCCTGGGTCAACCTGGTGAAATGTGGGGAGGGGGAGGGAAACAAGCCAAGAAGATCAATCAAGGGCAAGGGGGAGGGATAAGCAGTGCACACCAGACCTGGGTGAACCTGGTGGAGAAAAGGGGATTAACGTGCAAACCAACCACGCTTGAGAGTCATCAGGCAGCCTTCAATGGGCACCTTGGGACCCAACAACAACCAGTACATGGCCACTTAGTAAGAATTTAGCCTAATCAATCCCTGCCAGCCCCACGTGGCCCAGCATTCAGCAGGGCCCAGCGGGTATGCACTGTTCTTAACATGGCCACTTGGCCACTTGCTGCACTAGTCCCCAGGGCCGTTGCCATCCATGCTGCATAAGTATCAATGAAGGTTGGTCAAAAAATAGTGGGGACGTGGGGGGCAATTTGAGATAAGGGCTGGCAAACAGGGAAGAGCAAGGCCAGTAGAGACAAGGAGGGCGGTGCATCCCACGGAGGGATTGACTATCAATCTTGCTGAAAAGCAGGAAGGTAATTTTGAGAGTGGCGATTATGTCATGATAACCAGTGTTTATTTTTCTTCCAGATACGAGGCCACCTTTGGCAGGCTGCTTAATGGCCTCAAAAGCCCGATTGAGAACAAACCTGGTCCAGCCTACAGCTGTCAGCCCAAACAGCATTGCAGGCCATAAAAACATGATGATGCTGAACTGTGCCTAAACAGTTGACGAGCAATACAAATTGAAACGCCAAGGTTGAAACAGAGGGAGCGGAATGTGCATGAACTTGGCATGCACCCGTACTTTGTGTCCCCACTGGGAGCATGGTTGCTTCAAAATTCGCCCTGGAACCACTGGTTGCCCCCCCCCCCCCTGGTTGCTTGGACTTCATGGCAGAATTTATTCGTAAAGACACCAGACCATGTGTGGCACATTACTTGGCGACAAACCGCTGGGCCAATGGGGCCCAATCATGACCGGCTCAGGGCCGGTGGACCAAGCAGCTGGACTCCCTGAACCCGGCATTAACAGCCGCAGGTCGTGATGTAGCTGAAGCACCCTGACATACACAGTGTTCCACAGGACTAATTATAAAATGTGTGAGTCCCAGCTGTCAGGGACAGGGGAATTCGAGATGACACGCAGATCATGCACAAGGACAGCACAGCCTTTGGGGGACCAGTATGGAGTGGTGGGTGGATTTGAAATAGTGGCATGCTCATATCAGCAGAATCTGTCCAAGTCACAGCCCCTCTACAGAGGTAGGCCAGTCAGCCCCTAAATGAAACACTGGATTACTGGAAGGCCTGGCTCACCTGTTAGGCCTTTCCCCTGTATCGTAATACCGGATAGGGTCCGCGCACCCCGGTTGAGAACAAATATATCAAATTCGTTGTGCAGGCAGAAAGTACCTTACTCCGTGCACGCGGATCTGGATTTGTTTATGGTGCCGGAAACGCTACTCCGCGCACCCCCAAAAGTAATTAATCAATGGCAGAGTCAAACACGTTCTACGGTATAGCATATCCCACCTGCATGACCAGCCTCCTCGTGGTGGCATTGCTCCAGTCGTTAGTGTCCTCAAGGCAGAGGATGATGTGTTCCTTCTGCTCCATCTTGGCACGGATCATGGCCTCGACCTAAACAGGGCGCAAGGTGGCTGTCAGTCCACGTCGTGGATGTGCTGCAGCAGAAGTCCAACACGTAATGCGGAAATGAACACATGCATAACCTTTGTATACGAGGTTGGGTCTTGGGCAGAATTTTAAGTTATGTTCCGGAAACCAGTACAAGAATGACAGTTGAAATTGGAAATGTCCTGATTTCTCACTCTGGTGTCAAAGGGCAGACCTGGTTACCTGCTGGGAAAAGCCTTGCAAGGTCATGTTCTTCTTGCCAGGTGCTGCTGAGATGAGGCCTGTGGGAAGGGCATTGAATACAGACTGAGCATGGAATGTGTAGGGGCCATGGTAATGTAGCCAGCAAACTTTGGAGAATCATAAAAGCAATGTTTATTTCATTATAGCTCCGTAACCATACATTGGGGCCCATGCAGAGCATAAGGAGCTCCGATGCTGATTGCTGACAGGCTATTATGGACCCAGAGTTACTTTTGGGTTCTGCATACCACCTTTGAAGGGTCGCCAGGGATCACCTGGTAAATGGGGATCAAAATTCCACTTGTCTTTTATGCGACAGGGCTTGCTGCACCGGACCCCCACAACCATAGGCCGTAATGCAGTTGACTGGTAGCTGAAGCATGGAACAATAAACACAGAATGGACCGCCTGCCCTGCCTGGTGTATCAATGATGGTCAGGTTGGGGCAGTACTTGTACTCAATGCGCACAACAATCTCCTTGCTCCAGAACTGCTGCTCCTGCTCCAAACGGCTGTTCTCTTTTTCAATATAGTCCTGCGAAAAGGCAGAAAGGGAGGGGTCAAGCATGGATGTGGGATGCAGGTCATATTGTTCTGAAGGGAACAGTTACGGGCAGCTCAAGGAGAAGTGGTCGTATGGGGATAGGTTTTTATGTGTCTGCAAGGAGACCACAAACTCAGTGGTGTCCCTTCCCGACTCATATGCACTCTTAAACATGGACTGCCCGCAAAATGTGCCCACAGGATGTAACTGCACATTATTACTTATCTACCGTACTGCCGAAAATTCAGAAAAGCTGTTGCAGTCCCGAATGGCTCACCTGGAGATCCGGCAGCGCCATTTCTTGCTCCTGCACGCTGTCTTCATGGAGGAGGAAGCATGAGGGCTGCATACAAGCCGCATTGTATTTCATGTGGATCGCAATTGGGCGCCGCGTTTTGGTTCCACCTCCAACGCTATTAAACTGAAACCCCATCAGAGCTTCCACCAGCGCTGACAAGTGGAAGAAATTATGAGGATCAGACAGGGCTAGTTTGAACAGAGGTATCAGATGCCAGATTCAATTTCTTGAGACCAGAAGGCAGTGACAGTCAATCTGAGATCGCATTGATGGTCCACGGTGACAGATGCGTGGCATTCGGAAAAATAACTCGATACCAATGCTCCACTGTCGCAGAACAGCCTCACCTGACTTTCCATCTGTCTGGTGTCCCACAACCAGGATGGCTGGGGCATCAAAAGGCTTCTCAAACACCTAAACACGTGAAATTGCCAGGCAACAGCAGTGATGGAAAGCCCGCATGCAGAGGACAACATTTGAGAAAAACATTGCCTGGTAGAAAAACAGGCTGTGCCAGGTGGCTGATGACATCACAGCAGGAGCTCAAGATAATTCAAGTGTACTGCATGAGCAGAAGAAAATGAAAACCGAAGTTTGCTGCAGGGCTTCACCTGAGCCAGAGCGTGCAGGTCATTGTAGGCTGCGCCAGGTGGGAGAGGAAAATGGTTCAGCAGAGCAGGACACATTTTGCGAGATTCAGCAAGCATGGCAATTACCGGTAGCTTGGACCTGTAATGCTTATAATAATGGTGCTACACTGCGTACCTTCATACAGGCGCTCGTTTCCTGACAGCCGAGAAGACGCTGTCGTTGATGGCGTGTCCAAAGATTCGAACATGGTAGGTGGCCTCCTGTTGCCTGTGCGTTTCAATCCCTGAGACGCTTTTTCTTCTACGTCGGCTGTTGGTAGGCTGTCTGTAGAAGTATCTCCGTATCGTCCTCTTGCACCTGGGGCCTGCGACTGCCAAGACATGCCTTCAAAGATGATGGCCTAAAACTGCAAATCCAGGTTATGTTTTGATAAATGTGTTGAGAGCGAAGAAACAACATGAGACAATCTTATTTCAGCTTTCCCGAGCTGGCTTTTTGAAATTGTGGCGACACACCTGATCGCGTCAGCACGACTAGTCACACCTGAGTCACACTTTCGCCTGGGGTTCGTCAAACCTGTGGTTGGCTAGGTGCCATCTCGCGATGGATAAGTCAGTACCCGCTCCAGGATAGGGTCGACAAGCTCAGTTGTCAGGAGGACAAGATGAAGCAGATTTTGTTGCAACAGTCGCAGGAGTTGCTGGCCAGTGTCCGGGGACCGGCTCCATTCAGGCTTCATGCCCGGGAGATCAGATTGCCTGGAAAGCGACGCCCATACGACGCTAATGCAACATCGTCTCATCTGCGCATTGCCACCCGCAGCCTTGCCAGCCATAGAGATCAACATAGTTTTAACGGCTCATTACGGGCATCCATCAAGGCCTCAGCGGCTGCGGTAGAAAGCGTCCGCGCGCTAGAAAGCGTCCGCCTGGAACACCATACCCCATCGCGCGTCGCCCCCACCTTTCAAGAGGCCATCACTAGCTTACAGGCGTACTGGGCAAGCAAGGGCTGTGTCCTCTGGCTGCCTCACAACACGGAGGTGCGCAGCCTCAATGACAGTGTACTAATTGGCCTTAGTTGGAGTGCATCTGATGGTACTGCAGTGTTTATTTTAGGGTGCTTGTGCTACATCTCATCTTAATCCGGACAATTGCTGGCTGGGCTTGGTGCAGCATGCCCTGTTGCATGGGCCGAAGGCCGTAGGTCATTTAAGGCTTGGTGGCAACTGGCCCCAAAGCGTTTGCATGGCAGATCCCCAAATGGGGTCTAGGGAGCCATGCAATCAAAACTGGACTGTAGCCCTCGGTCTCAGGAGTTTGTGTGCAGATAACCATCAAGTGCTTATCTGGCTGATAGCTTGTATACTAAAACAAGTGAAATCTTCCCATGCCACTTGAATGGAACGGTCCATCAGCCATCCCACCAGATGCATGTGAGACCTGCCACCACATCCTGAATGTCAAGGGTATGCGGTCGACATCATTCTCCCCTAGACTACGGCCTAACGATCCTCTTGAGGGCAAGCTCTCAAGGTAGCCCTATGCCAGGCCTAAAAGGCAGCACCTCTTACGTCCGTGCACTCAATAGCCAGGTTTGTGCTTGACCATGAACCCTGGCCCTTAGAGGCAGCCCCTCAAGCACATACCTGCTCTAAACGCATTCCAACAGGTCGGGGCTGGCACTATGAACCCCGCTACATTCTTGCGTGTCCTGGGACCAGAGCCTTGGAACGTGTGTTATGCTGAGCCCTCCATCCGACCGGACGACTCCCGATACGGCAACAACCCCAACCGCCTGCAGCGCCACACCCAGTTCCAGGTGACAGTGTGCAGTGTGCCAGGGTGGGATAAGAGCCTCCATTCTGGGCCACACCGTGACACCCAGTTTCACGTAACAGTGTGCAACGGCAACTTCAATTGAAGTGTCCCACGTAACAGTGTGCAACGGCAACTTCAATTGAAGTGTCCAGTGCTCCTTTGTAGGATGTGCACAAAGTTCCAGGCTAAAATTTCTGTGGCAGCCTCTGCAATAACGTGCAGTATATGTATGGCTTGGCCGCCAGGCAGTGCAAAGTGGAGGTACATCGATAGTTAAATAAAACTAGGACTAGAGGCAAATGTAAACGTTAGGTACTTAGGTGTCATACCAAGATAGGGTAGCAAACGGGTGAGACAACCAAGCACAGAACAAGGCCCAGTGAGGAGAGAAGACCCATCATGCCTAATCTGTCCCTCAGTGACTGACTCACTACTACATCTTGCAGGTCATTTTGAAGCCCGATCCTGGTAATGCAATGGAACTCTACTTGGGTTCCTTAGAGGTGAGGGGTCATCAGGTCATAGCAACATGGGCACATGGCAGTATTTGTGTGTGCCAGCCCACCTTTGGCAGGCCACTGGGCAGCCACACTGGGACAGTGGGGTATCAAACCTTGACGGGCCTCCTGAGGCTGCAGGGCTTGCTGTGTCAGGCCACCGCGGCCATAGGCTGTGATATATTTGAACTGTTGCATGAACTCCCTAATGTACAGTGCGGTGCGTCACATCAGCACATCAGACAAACTTACTAAACATCACATGCACATGTCCCTGTGTCTGACATGCCCATTTCCTGGCCTGAGACCTGTTCCATGCTGTGCTTATTTCGGTGAGTACAAGGCCAGGAGGTTGTTGGGCAAGTGAGGGCGAAACCAGGATTGGTTGTGGCAGGTGGCTTAAACACCAGGACCAAGCCTGCATTGCAACTGAAAAACATATACACACACTTCCCATATCTCCTCCTCACGCTCTATCAGGTGCTTGGTATTGACACTCGTGCGCATGATGTGCGTTTCGTGGAAGACAACTGGGAGAGCCCTGTGTTGGGTGCCTGGGGCCTTGGCTGGGAAGTCTGGCTGGACGGCATGGAGGTCACTCAGTTCACCTACTTTCAGGTGAATGGCTGCAATATGATTTGTTGGCCTGCCTGTCTGCTGCTGGTAGAGCCTGGCTGTGTGTGCTGCTGGATGGGCTTGCCTGTCTGCTGCTGTGAGCGTCTGTCTGCCTGCTTCTGCAAGGGCCTGTCTGTCTGCTGATGTGAGCTCCTGCTTTTTGCTGTGAGGGCGCAGCAGCTGCTGCTTGGCAGGCACCTGCAGTAATAAGGGTGTATGTGCTGCTTTTAGGGCCTGCGTGTTTCTTGGCCTCCGCTCAGCTACATTTTAGCTCCTGGCTTTTAACCAGAGGCACCATGCACTGCCAGCTATACTGCTTGGGCCTGTGTCTGCAGCTTGGTCAAGGTGTGGCCCTCCTGGTGCCTTTTGCAGCCGTAGATGGACTCATAGCCCGAGAAAGGGACTTGCTTAGCTGCCTTGTGGTTTTGACCCTGAGCTTTTCTGTGACGCACAGCAAGCTGGCGGGAAGACACTTGAGGCCCCAGCTGTCGAAATCACATACGGCTTGGAGCGCATCCTGATGTCGCTGCAGGTTTGAAATAAAGGGATATGTGGATGGGGGGACATGCTTGGGAGGAATATGCATGAGGAGTGTCTGCCTGACAGGGATGTGCATGGCAGGGATGTACATATGAGGGATGTGCAAGACAGGAGCGCACTTGAGGGTTTTGGATGAGGGGCATGCACTTAAGGGGTATGGAGGTGTATGTACTGCAAGGTACATGCATGTTAGGGTATCCATGGGAGGGACATGCTTGCATGGGAGGGACATGCATGGGTGGGACATGCATGCTAGGGTATGTATGGGAGGGACATGCATGGTAGGGTATGCATGGGAGGGTATGCATGGGAGGGTATGCATGGGAGGTACATGCATGGGAGGTACATGCATAGGAGGGTATGCATGGGAGGTACATGCATAGGAGGGTATGCATGGGAGGTACATGCAAGGGAGGGTATGCATGGGAGGGTATGCATGGGAGTTACATGCATGGGAGGTTATACATGGGGATGTGGTGGAACCGCTCAAGCCCCCACCTTCTCGTTCACTATTCTTTCAACAGGGTGTCTCAAACTTTCGAGATATCAGATACAACGACAAGATCAAGTACGGTGAACTGTTTTTACAGGTGTGATTGAAGATTACAGGCACACATAAGCTTCCGCCCCCAAGTGGCAATATAAGCCACATGGAAGGGTTCGCATGAGCAAAATGCAGCTACTCTTCCTATTTTGCGTCAGGTCAATTATCTTTGAGGGCTTGGCCCCTTGTTCACCCCACACACCTATTTTGAACGCATCACCATGGCCTCATCTGCAGCCAGTCATCATACCGCCTCACCTGCATCCAATCTTGGTGTTGTGGCCTGCCACTCATTTCTCTCTCTGCATGAACGCCCTCATCATTTTGCACCCCCAGAACGAGGTGGAGATGAGCAGTTATAATCTAGACGAGGCAGACATTGTGGATCAGCGCGTCCGGTTTGAGCTCTATGAGAAGGAGGTGAGGGAGAAAAGTCCATTTGCATGCAAAGGTTTGTAGGGTGACGATATGCGGCTTACATGGAATCAGTCACCGATAATGTGAGTCTGCATAAAGTGGTATTTTATTTGGGGAGCATGTTGCCTAGATGTGTGGTGACAAGCCCACCGTATGTAAAAGATTGTTCCAGGACACACGTACTCATTTCCTGATATACCATGTTGATGGACAGATAGATTCCCATCAAGTTCATCATCATGAGGGCTGTCTGGAATTATTTTTGAATCTCTGCCATAGCCAAGGCCTCTCCTCCTCGGTTTCCCCATCAACCACATTTATCTCTCAATTTCCCTTCCAGGCCCGGCGAATGCTGACCAAGCGTCTGCCCGTCCCCGCCTACGACCACGTCCTTAAGCTGTCGCATACGTTCAACCTGCTGGATGCCCGAGGCGCTGTTGGGGTCACGGAGAGGGCCAACTGCTTCGCAATCATGAGGGGGCTTGCCCGAGAAGTGACGGGTGAGGTTAAGAGTGTAGGGGTCGAGTGAAGAGCTGGCCAACTCCCTTACAGTCTTGAGGGGGCTGGCCCTGGAAATCGTGAGTGTGGGGTATGGAATGCCGACTTGTTTTCCTTTGGCCGCACCCCTGTTTGGTTGGCCGCCCATTGTCTGCGACTTGACACCGGGTGGGATAGAAGCTCACAAGATACAGAGGGGCAGTCCAGTCAATCAGAGGGCACCGTTTTTGTGAAGTGCACCCTGGAGTGGATAGGTCGCTGGCAGCCACCACTCCACCGATGGGGACCCAACCTTGACCAGCGTATGACCGTCGGCCCAAGCAGTAGGGCTTGATTTGCCGGCCTGCCCAGCTGTGGGCTGAGATGAACAGTCACTTTATTGTAGCTTAAACACGGTGGTGGGCTCGGCATATCAGACGAGGATGAGGATGGGGCAAGCTCTTCAGCAAGGCTGATCTGAAGTGCACGCCAGATAACAGATTTGAGCCTCTATAGCTGAGTCCCGGCAGCACACAATGCTGTAATAATGATGGGCCCATTGAACTGTCCATGTCATTTGTCTCAGACGTCGAAACTTGTGTAGCTATCTCTAGAGTCTCTTGATGTAGTCCTCTCTCTAACCCCACGCACCAGTGTGTGAAGCCGAAGCTTAATTCCGATCGCTTATGCAGCTGAGATAGCCTTAACGCAAGCCCGTCAATAAGCTTACCTGCCTGGCTCAGATTTATGGATGGAGCGGCGCGAGGAGCTCGGCCACCCGCTGGGCCTTGTGGCGGCAACAATGGCACCTGTTGCCCCCAAGCCTGTGGCTGCCTCCCTCCCGACAGCAGCTGCAACATTTGTGCTGGAGATCGGGTGTGAGGAGCTGCCCCCAGATGACGTGGATTCCAGCCTGGAGCAGCTGAGGCGAGTTTAGGGGTGGGGAACATGGCACTTTTTGATGTGAATGCTTCGGCTACAGTCAGGCCATATCACAGCAAACAGTGGGGGGGGGCAGGTCCAGCAAGCTCTGTCTCTTGCGCCACTGGCTGCATGCTGGTCAAGATTTTGTCCCCATTGCGGCCGCTCAGCTGCCTGTTGAAGGTGGTATATTGCGCATTAACACAAGCACTGTGACAAAGAGGGGGGGGGGCTGGTGCGGAACAGCCAGGTTGTTGCAACATCCAGGTGGCAGCTTCCTGGTGCTACACTATCCAGGGGTCGCAGCATCCAGGTGTTGCAAATTTTCGTTGCTGTACTGCACAGGTGTGGCTGCATCTAGGTGTGGCTGCACACAAGTGTCTCAGCATCCAGCATCCAGCAGCCTGCAATTTGCTGGGTAGGGTTTCAAGGAGTGTTTGAAGCAGATGCTTGGTTGACGTGTTGGACCGTCAAGTGGTGAGGGATCCCTGTGTTGACCTCTGGGCCAGCATGTCGTTTTCAGCCACAATTTCACCGTAAGTGGGCCGCCCCATGGCAGCGAAATGCCCAATGGGGGCCAAACTCTATAACTCTTCAGACACAGGCCTTCGCAGCATGGCTGGTTGTGCATATGGCCTCTGGCTGGAGGGGTTTGCTGAAAATAGTTGACCAGCAGCCAAGCAACAGCAAAAAGAAACCCTGCTGTGGTTTCACTCGGCCTTGTTTCTGATGTGCACTGATGCTTCCGGCATTCCGTTCCAGACCTTATACTCCTGCACTAGGCAGCAAATCACACCTTCATGGGTAGGGCTGGTATATACTGTATATTCTACCAATATATACACGTATATGTGTGTCTAAGCGTATATACCGTATACGTATACGTTTATGAGGACCTGCAAATCTTTAAAAGCCTTGAAACCTAGGGCATTTCATGCCCTGACCTCCACCTATCACTACATTAATTTAAATATATCTGGGTCATCATCACAAACCCTACAGCCAACCCTGCACATATGCCCTTCCCCCGCCCCCCTCTGTGGAAAGGGGGAAGAGCCCTCCCTTTCTTATTACTCTGCATAATGACTCTTAAGAGCCCCCCTCCCCTATTCGCACTGCCCGCTTGCAGATGTCTCTGTCGAGCTTCCTGCTGAGTCCCCATATCTCCCCTGCTTGAAATGCCCTCCCATTCAGGCAACGCATGCCCGCGCTGCTTTATAAGCTGCGCCTGTCGTACAGCTCTGTGGAGATTCAGGGCACCCCCCGCCGCTTGGCAGTAATGGTGGCGGGGCTAGCGCCCAGGCAGGCGGCGGATGAGGCGCGGCTGCGAGGCCCTCCAGCATCCGTGAGTTCTTCCGGGGATAGAGGCGGGCTAGGCCTAGAGGCATGCAGTGCCGCCCGCAGCTGTGGGGCCATTGTTCTGTCCAACGGTCAGCCACCACTGGGGCCGCTGGGAACCAAATCTTCTGTAGCTGACGGCCTCTGACCCAGGCAGATCAGGGCGTCTTGAGCCAGGTGCCTCAGCCAAAAGCTGTGATGCAGAGGGAGGATTTGAGGCAGGTTCAAATACGGGCGAGGAAGTCCTTTCAGGGTCCTCTTACACCTGGAACCCAGCAGGCTGTGCCTGTCGGACCTCGTGCAGAAATCTGGATGTATGTTTTTTTTAAATTGTGACGTGCTGAGACTGGTGGCGGCACAGACGCCTTGGGCTGCACTGACCTTTTACCTGCACACCCCCAGTGGAGTGTTGTTCGTTTTTTCATGCTGAGAACTTTGCCTTGGGAATGGTGAAAAAGGAACTGGCTTCAGCTGAAGCCCAAGGGTGTTCCTATACGGGACAAAGGGTCTATATTCTCCCTCATCTCCTCAATCTCCTCACCTCCTCATTGCCTCAACGCCTCAAAAGCCGGCCTCCATTGAACCGCTGTGTATGCTTCCTCTGCTGCTTGTAAATTCGTTATGTTTCCCACGTACCTTGTCTATGTCCTGTCTTTCAGGCTGCGTTTGGCAAAGATGGGTCCCCCACAAAGGCACTGGAGGGTTTCTGCCGCAAGAATGGCGTTGACGTGGCCGATGTGACACGAAAGGCAGATGCCAAGGGCGTGGAATACTGCTTCGTGGTGGTGAAAGATGCAGGCAGGGCAGCAGCAGGTGTGCAGGGGGGATGGGGCAGTTGCAGGTGTGCAGGGGTGGGGTGGTGCAGCAGCAGGTGTGCAGGGGGGGGGGGGGGGGCAACAGCAGGTGTGCAGGGGGGCTGGGGCAACAGCAGGTGTGCAGGGGGGGGTGGAGCAGCAGCAGGTGTGCAAGGGGGAGTGGGGCAGCAGCAGGTGTGCAGGGGGGGCTGGGGCAGCAACAGGTGTGCAGGGGTGGGTGGGGCAGCAGCAGGTGTGCAGGGGGGGGGGGCTGGGGCAAACATCAGGTGTGCAGGGGAGGGTGGGTCAGCAGCAGATTTGCAGGGAGGGTGGGGCAGCAGCAGGTGTGCATGGGGGGGGGCTGGGACAACAGCAGGTGTGCAGGGGGGGGTGGAGCAGCAGCAGGTGTGCAAGGGGGAGTGGGGCAGCAGCAGGTGTGCAGGGGGGGCTGGGTCAGCAGCAGGTGTACAGGGGTGGGTGGGGCAGCAGCAGGTGTGCAGGGGGGGGGGCTGGGGCAACATCAGGTGTGCAGGGGAGGGTGGGTCATCAGCAGGTGTGCAGGGGGGGGGGGGGCAGCAGCAGGTGTGCAGGGGGGCTGGGGCAGCAGCAGGTGTGCAGGGGGGGGTGGAGCAGCAGCAGGTGTGCAAGGGGGGGTGGGGCAGCAGCAGGTGTGCAGGGGGGGCTAGGGCAGCAGCAGGTGTGCAGGGGGTGGGGGGGGCAGCAGCAGGTGTGCAGGGGGGGGGGGGGGGGCAGCAGCAGGTGTGCAGGGAAGGGTGGGGCAGTAGCAGGTGCGCAGGGGAGGGTGGGGCAGCAGCAGATGTGCAGGGGGCGGTGGGGCAGCAGCAGGTGTGCCGAGGTGGGTGGGGCAGCAGCAGGTGTGCAGGGGAGGGTGGGGCAGCAGCAGGTGCGCAGGGGAGGGTGGGGCAGCAGCAGGTGTGCAGGGGAGGGTGGTGCAGCAGCAGGTGTGTAGGGGAGGGTGGGGCAGCAGAAGGTGTGAAGCATTGTTTTAATACTTCAGCGAAAAGAATGAAGGGGCTTGAGTGTTTGTACGGTAAATATGTATTTTTATATAGATACAAATGTTCCCTTAAGAGGATATATTGAGGGAACAGGTTGTATTCCCCTCGTTTTGAGGGAACAGGTTGTATTCTCCTCGTTTTGGCAGACATTTTGCTGGCCAAACTTAGGCCGCCACACGCCTATGCTGTAGCTGACAGAGGTGCAGGACATGCTTTGGAAGTCATGAGTGTTGGAGGAGGGTGGGCACTTAACCTTGCCCAGGACAGTTACTGCCTATTTCCTCTGACTCGTGTCCCACATTCTCACTCCGCCTTCCCTTTCCTCTGGCTGTCCTACCCTGTCCCTTTCTTGCTGCAGAGGTTCTTGGTGAGGAGCTCCCGGCTTTGATAACCTCTCTGACTTTCAATAAAAGCATGCGCTGGGCTGCTGGGGGGGCAGCTTTCAGCCGCCCTGTTCGCTGGCTCCTGGCCCTGCATGGACCTGCGGTCGTCCCGTTTGCCAGTCTTGGGCTGATTGCTGGCTCAACAACTAGAGTGCTGCGTAACTCGCTCGCGGGGGCAGAGCAGGTCGTTACGTCTGCTGATGACTACATGGGGCTACTGATACAGCACGGCATCACGCTGAACGTACAGAAGCGCAAGGATGATATCTGGTCGGAGGTGCAGGTCAGTGTTATCTATTGCACACATATCAGCTGTATCCCGGCCTTGGTCGAGCAATCCTAGTGTATAACGCCCTGTTCATTGGGTCACTGGCCATAGACTTGACGTCATGTCCTAATCGGCCCAGTGGTGGTTGCCTTGCTGACCCCCAGAGGTGGCCACAGGAATAAATCCACGTAGGAATGAATCTTCGTGCAGATTGAACGGGGGGGAGACGAGGAGAAATCTAAGCCCATGCGGCAATCAAAGTGGGGCAAGGAAATGGGGTGTAAGCAAACTCTGAAGCTTGGAACGATGCTTAGTAACGATGTCGGTGCTGCAGCTTGTGATAACGAAGAGAGATCAACAACTTTGTTCACTCCCCTGCATCTTGACATAACCAGCAAGAAATCTGGTTGCTGTGCTTCTGCAATTCAAGTTATTGGGACTGGGATGGACTCTTGCAGAGGGGGGCATCATTTTCCAAGCCTCCTACACTTCCTGCGTTGTAACATACTCATGCTCTAGGGACGCCCTGGGGGGGCACCACTCCAAGAAAGAAAGATATACTCCCTGAAGCGTGGATTAAAGAAGGCACCTGTTCGGCCGTAGCACTGGGTAACCTACTTGGGCACCACTTACATTACCTGCTCCAACCCTCCTGCGTTTGCCTATTACGTGCTGATGCCAGGCACGTGCCTCTGCTGCCGGCGGTACGATCCCCGTCTCCTCGACGGGTGACTTGCTGGAGGAGGTGGCCAACCTGGTGGAGGCACCCACCGTCGTGCTCGGCAACTTCTCCCCCTCATTCCTAGAGCTGCCAGAGTGAGCTCCTACAATAGTCTGTCAGACATCTCCACAATCTAGGGATCCTGCGCTACTCTTTGCATGCTGCGCTAATCTTTGCATGCTGCATGCTACTCTTTGAATGTTACTCTTTGCATGCTACTCTTTGCATACTACTATTTGCATGTTACTCTTTGCATGCTACTCTTTGCATGCTGCATGCTACTCTTTGCATGCTGCATGCTACTCTCTGCATGCTGCATGCTACTCAGTGCATGCTGCATGCTACTCTGTGCATGCTGCATGCTACGCTTTGCATGCTGCATGCTACGCTTTGCATGCTACTCTCTGCATGTCGCATACTACTCTTTGCATGCTACTCTCTGCATGCCGCATACTACTCTTTGCATGCTACTCTTTGCATGCTGCTTGCTCTCTTAGGAGCTCCCAAGGGGCTGCTGCTTACCTGCTGCTGCTCCTGAATTCCAGTGGGTGAAAAAACACGAGTTGTATTGTCCCCTTCACAGAGAGGTCCTAGTCATGGTGATGCGCAAGCACCAGCGCTACTTTCCAGTCTTTGCCAGCGGCAGTGGCAGCCTGCTGCCGCTGTTTGTGACGGTGGCCAACGGGGCGGTGGACTTGGCAACTGTGGCGGCAGGCAACGAGGCAGTGCTCCAGGCCCGCTTCCAGGACGCGGTGTTCTTCTACCAGGAGGACCTCAAGCAAAGACTGGAAGAGTTCAGGTGGGGGGCTGGATCCAGATCTACTCCTCTGCATCTGGGCACATGGGGAGGAGGTGTGCACTGCCCAGGTGGGTATCTTGATTCGGATCTGCTGGCCTGGATCTTGGGTTGGGTAGTAGGTAATGAGCATGCATACCAGACATCCGTACCCTTGCTTCTTGCACCTCAGCCCTCCCTGTGAAGCCCCCCTCATGTATCCGCCCTAGGGCCTTTAGGTCCGCCTCCCTCTTGAATCTTGCCTGCGATACACATCCTATCTGCGCTGCCCATTTGGCAGACCTAAGCTGAACGGCACCTTGTTCCAACGGGACCTGGGCTCCCTTCTAGACAAGTCGGACCGATGTGAGGCACTTGTTGGTCCGCTGGCGGCCGCCGTTGGCTTTGGGGCTGAAGTGGCAGCAACGGCGCGGGCGGCCGCTCACCTGGCCAAGGCCGACCTTGCCACCTCTACAGTGATGGAGATGACTGCGCTGGCTGGCACTATGGGCAGGCACTATGCATACAAGCAGGTACGAGACCGGACGATTAAGATGGGGGCTTGTTTCTGATGTGTATGAATTAATGGATGCTTCTTATGGGACCCAATCTGTGTGATGTTCAGCATGACTTGAACGCTCTTTCATGGGAATTCAATAAAAGTATTGGACAATGAACGGACAAGGACTTTCAGGTATCCCTTCTGTCGACCACCTTCCTGAGATAATAAAACCTTGGGGTTGCATCCCGTCAAAGTGATTACTTTTTTCAGTTTAGCGGGAACATCATAATGTATGCATGGGACCGGTGGCCGCAAACAATTGACTGGCAATCGTTTCCCCCCGGCCCAGCCACTGGAAGACAACAACTGACCAATAGCGTAGGCATCTGAACCCCACTGTATGTCAGATACACAATTTGTTCACGTCTGCTGCATCACTGCACCCCCAACCCTGGCTAGGGAGAGCCGGCTGAGGTGGCGGAGGCGATTTTTGAGGCTGCCCTGCCACGCAATGCCGGCGATACACTCCCGTCGTCGCAGGCAGGCATTCTGGTTGCTGTCGCCGACAGGCTGGACTCCCTGGTGAGATCTCCCCATCCCTGCAGCATAGCACCCCTGATTCCTTGCCGCCCTTCAACTGGCCTGCAGCCTGATGCCTGGCATGCCCTCGACTTGTTGCCGCTTGCCTGCCCTGGTCCACGCCAGCGCCCGTCAACCCTAACCAGCGCCCGTCAAACCCTGAAAATCATGAAAATCCTGCAGGTGGGCCTGTTTGCGGCCAAGTGTGGTCCGTCAGCCACAACCGACCCCTATGGCCTGCGCAGGTCAGCATATGGCATGTTGCAGGTGAGCACCACGGCGCTGCAGCCATGTAGTCATGTGTCTGTGAAGAGGAGTGGCTAGGGCTTGGTTGAATAGCCGTGAACTGTCTGTGGGTTCAGCCTCTTCAATTGGAGTGGAGTGGCCTACCGGGTGGTATGGCCAAGCAGATGGCTTTGTATGTTTCTGGGCTGATAATTTATCGGTGGTGGTTCTGCAGGTTATAAATCGTAGATGAAATTTGCCCTCCCTCAGACATGTCTTAATTTTTTAATTATATGCTCTGCCCTATGGACAGAATTTTGACTAGAACAGCCGATGTCAGAGTGGAAACTTGCGTCAACGATGTATAAATAGTATTTAAATTTATCCCTCCCCCCTCAATAATGTTGATTGTTAGCGTGACAAAGCAGATGTACCTCTTCGTGTCCACACCCCCAGGCTCTCGTTGCCAATGGCGTCAGCCTCAGCCTGCGCTCAGCAGTGTCCCTGGCAGCGAAATTGCAGCCCCTGAAGGTGACGCCCGAGGCACAGGCCGAGGTGTTGACATATCTGGCTGGACGCCTGGAGCAGCTGTTGGTGGAGGCGGGGACGCCTACCGAGGCAGGTAGGTGTGTAAGAGATAGGAGGTACGTAGGAGGGAGGGAGGGAGGAGAGATAGGAGGTAGGTAGGAGAGATGGGAGGTAGGCAGGTAGGTGTGTGAGAGATCAACCCTGCGGGAGTGTGAGATGCCATGATAGGATATTTACAACTCGAGTGCACTTCGCTTGCAGTGGCAAATTAGCTAACTTACACGAGCATCCAGTGTGGTTGGGGTGGATGGTGGAGGAAAATATTACAATCTTGTCCTTCCAACTGAAAGGGCGCATCATTGCTACAAGACGCGACTTTGCTCTGTGATGTTAGCGACGCAATGGCCCTTAGGTTTCCGTATTTTTAGTGCATTGAGCCCGGCAGGATTCTGAGGCCACGTTTTGCACGGAAACACCACCGTAGAGGCAATACTGGGCATTGGGTAGTCAATCTTTTGGTCAGAGGACAGCTTCCAAGCGATTTGTAGCCTGCTGCCCACACATATGTATGCGTGTTGCTATTTCTGCATTGAATATGAAATATGGAACCTTAATTCCACCGGTACACCAAATGCCCCATGGAATTACCATCCTGCATTTGCACGAAGCACCGCCCTCACTGGTACGAATGGAGCGGACTGACAAGTAGGCAGACAAGCAGAAATGCATGGCAAGATCACATCAGTAATAACAGTTCGCATTTGAGTGTCCTCCAACTCCTGCAATCTGGCCTGCCTTCACAAACATTGGAGACGGTGTCGTCAACAATTGTGAACCTTGCCGTACCAGCGAAATGACAGGCCTTTTTACCGCCGAAACTGCTATTTGTTTGTACCAATTGGACTTGGCTCAATGGGCCCATGTCTGAACGTGCCCTCATTCTTTGCGCAACCGGCTCTGGGCCGGTGAAGATTTTGTCCCAATCGGCCCAGAGGTGACTGCCGAGCACTTCCCACCAAAAGATGGTCTGATGCGCACTTTGGGAATATTGGTGCATGCAGTGCGTGCGGTACTGGGTGAGCGGGGGGATAACCCGTCACTAGCTGCAAAGACGGCGGAGGAGCTACGCACGGAGCTTCAGACCGGAGAGGGGGGCAGGTTGAGGATGGTCATGCAGGTAAGCGGGCCATGCAACACCTACCGCACTGCTACTTTCATCTGGTGCTTCAATGCCTATGGGAGTCAAATTGTAGGCAAATTATGATATTCCGGTGCTTTGCTTGGGGGGTTTGTAAGAACATACAATATATTCCGGTGTTATAACTTGGGGGGGTGGTATTTTTCTTAATTAATAGCAATTCAATGGCATCAACGTGTCCTCTATCTCAGTCTGAATAGGATGATTAATAGCACTCCATTGAAAATCAGAATCCGCTGAGGAGCCCGCTAGGACAAACATCTGTCACACAGCAATCCTCCTAAACAAGTCCACATTTCGGTTGGGCTATGTGTGGAGATTCGACCTTGGGGGGTCGTGCATACCCCTAAATTGGATGGTGCTACGATTGGGGATTGCTACCCCCAAAGTCTTAGCACCAAACATATGTAGCAGTTTGGTACCACTGGCTTGATAGACCAGAGGCCACAACTGCTTCAGATGAAAATTGTGCATTAACGTAGTAGCCTACCGCAATGTTTGTCTGGTTTAGATTTTCAGCGTTTTGAAGGGCCGATGAATTGCCAATTTATATTTTGTTGGGTGCTCGTAAGGGGAAATGAACTTCAAATCCAGTGTGTTGAACAACAAGAAACGCGTGCTAGCGCGCAACTGGATATTTGAAACCCTGCCGTTAGTACAAACTGCCGATATCATCATGGGTCCAATGTGTATCCCTGCAACAATAGTCTCAAGCTGCACTTCCCTAGACAATTAATAGACAACTAATAAGTAGAGCATATCCGAGTAACAGTTTAAGGTTGATTGGCTTCTTTTGGTGTGACAAGACCCCTCCTTCGACACCGGTTAGGTGGGCCATATGGTCTGCACACATGACCAGGGTACCAACAACGACAGTCTTGTATCTACCCAGGAAGATAAAATCGCCTGGGAGGCCTGCCTACCAGGCATGGCTGGACAAATACCCCCAATATTGCACTAGGCTCGGAAGCACTCAAGGCTCCCTGTTCCCGATCAGGAAAGAGGAGCACTGGACTCAAGGAGAGTACGCACAGCCACTACCTAAATGCCACATGGACATTGTGGTAATCAAAAATGAAGAGGCCCGACAAGCACGACTAACAACCCAAATCGTAACAGAGACTGACCAAGGTAGCACAATCCGGATACGCTTCTGCTCCGGTCCGCTCCGCTTCGATACGGCGGGCTTGGAGTATCAGTACTTTGCTGTCAAAAACTTGTTTTAGGCACATCCTGGCTTACATACTAGCATACAAAGATATGAAGATGGTTGCAGGCCAGCAGACAGCCCCCATGCATGCCCAGATGCCCCCCCTACTGACCCCAAAGTAACCATGCATCCATGCAGCATGCATGCATATTAGTTAGGACTTGGACCATGCAAAATGCTGTGGCAAAACAGCCAATGATTGATGCAGTCCCCAACTCCTTAACTGTCCAAACAATAACAACCAACAACCCCAGTTTTTGGGTGCCATGCATAACTAATATCCCCTCAAATTTCCCCTTTGCCCTTCAAATCTGCGACCTCGTCTGATACCGTCGGTTTGCAGAATTTGGCGACTTTGGCTCAGGGTTCCCCGGGTGAAGGCTGGGTTTTCTTAGCTCGTCAAGTGCTGAATTGCTGATAGATCTGACGATTCTAATATGGCTCGGATACCGTTTAGTAGGCGCAGACGTGTTTCGTTCTTTTCGGAGTTCGTTGTTCCTTAAAACAGCCGATTGATTGATCGCAGACATCTCTCCCTGTCCCTGTGTTGCTATGGGCTTAAGGCTTCGTCATACCGGAGCCAGACAACTTTAGCTTGCATTGCTTGCAACGCCATCGCGTATTGGAAGACTACTTGTACGGGTCAGAGGGGTTAAGCGTTTTATTTCCCGAGGTTATTAACGAATCTGTCTGGAACGTCAGCGATGTCCTCAGTTATATCGGACTTGTTGTGTATACGTACTATCGCGTGGTTGCTGAAGCCGCCCCAAAGGCGTCTAAGCAGCTCGTGTGCAGGGGTTGCATGGCCTGTCATGTCGCCCGGAAGGGCTGCAATAAATTTAAAAAATCCTGCATGGTGAGCCGGATCGGAGCAGTATTGCCGTATCCGGAGCGGAGCAGCGATCTGCTCCGGATGCGAAACAGGTTTTGCCGTATTGTGCTACCTTGAGACTGGCACACACCTCTCACACCAAGACTCCCCGCCCAGTGAACACCTGGTCAACGAACTTCGCAGAACTCTCACACAGGCAACTCCACACACAGAGGCTAAGGGTCCCCCGAAGCTGATGAATACCTGGAACAGGAGGGTGGAAAACAGTAAGAAAGACACCCATGCGCTCGAGAAGGCAGGCAACACACAAAAAGAGCATGGCAACAGCATCCAAGGGTCACGATCATTCCTTCATGACCCCAAAGACTCGGACATTCCTGGAGTGCGAGTCTTCGACGAGGCCTTGCAAGAAAAAGACTGCCTAGACTGGTTTCACGAGAACAGTGCATTGATGCATGAATGGAGAAAAATAGCCTACACTGACGGCAGCTGCATCGAAATCAGTCTCCCGGGAGGCAGGAAAGCCCAATTGTCTGGCGCAGGCCTACATATGCCAAGTGCCCAACCAAGACAGCAAGATCTCACTATTCACCTGGCAGGTGAAGGCCCCACGGACACCATCAACAGAGCTGAACTGGCGGGGATCGACGGAGCCCTAACGAAGAAACAGACAAAAATCGGTGGATAGCGCCACCTCTTTGTACCAAATATCAAGAGCGCTTTGGTCCCCCATGTCTCTCCGCTACCACAAGCACAGGGAGCTGCTGGAGCTGATCATCGGCCAACTGAAACAACTGCAATCCGAAGGGCTAAAGGTCGAATTCTGCAAAGTGAAGGCTCACAACGGAGACATTGGGAATGAGATGGCCGACGGAGTGGCCAAAAGAGCTGCAAAATCGAGAGGCAATCACGATATCTCAGTGCCCATCGCTCCTGAACCGTCACAATATGGCTCGTACTTGCCTTTCGCAAAGCCAACGATACCCAGCGCAGGAGAGGAGGAGAGCGACACAGACCCTGAGCCGCGAGGAGTAGAAAATCTGACTGGTGACCTGGAATCGCTCATGCACGAGCTAAAAACTAGGACAATCCAACACCGATAGTGTGTACTTCCAGGGCTGGCAGAGGCTTCAGATTTCCACAAAAGGGACCCTCATCAACAGCTTCATGACGCACCCCGCTGTCTCGATGGACGAGAAGAAAACAGTCCTCAGATGGAGGCACGGATGCCTGTGGAACAACAACCTCGGCTTCAGGTGGGGCACATGCGACACCGACAAATGCCCTCTTTGCGGGAACACGACAGTGTTGGGCATATCACTAAATCTTGCAGACAAACGGAAATGCAAAAGATGTAGATTGAGAGACACCATGGAACAGGCAGGATCCTCCTTAGAGCCATAGCCAAGGGTAGCATGGGAGGAGACTTGGTCATGGCTGACCTGGGGACTCCCGAAAAGTGTGCCATGGCCGGAGCGCCCGCCCTACCAACAAACAGAGTGCCCAAGGACCTGCTATCCAGATCCAACCAGCAACAACAACCTCTGGCCCAAAACACAAAGAAAAATGCAACCTGATATCATGTTAATGCAAAAGGCAGAGAAACCCAAGGACACCAACATCCTTATAGTGGAATTTAAGTATTGCAGAGACACAGATCCGAGGGACCAACTCTCAGCGAGCTACAGCCAACACAGTGAACTAGTGCAAAAACTCCAGAGCACAGGACACTGCAAAAATAATATTAAAAACATCCCCATCCTGTTAGGAACCTCTGGCACCATTTACAAAGAGCACACTATGCAAGGCATGCTCTCCCTTGGCATCAGCATATATCACGCCCGAAGTGCGCTCAAAATGCATGTGCACGCTACAAAACTCTTACACAGTATTGTGCAAACCAGACGTAGGTTAGAGTGCTTCCCGACATCAGGATCCACCAGTCAGCCAGCCAGACACAGCCGGAAGCGCAAGCCACCGTAGCTTGAATGGATTCTCTCTTGTTATGATGGTAACGGCGCGGACGCGGCTTAGACCCATGCCGCGCTGTTTCCTTAACCCTCAGTAGTTGTCTTTCTTTCTTGGTGAGACAAGGAGGCACACGAATTACTTTCCTTTTTGTGGGTGACCTTTCGGGCTGATGAATGTGGGGGGAAACGAATTGTCAGTTTTATTAGTGGCATTTAAGCCCAAATGAACTAAAAACGAAATGAGACAAATATGACGGTACATAAATGGTAGTCAACTATAAATGACTGATATACACACCGTTTTGTTGCTTGGTCCTTCTGGTTGCCCTTGGTTTGGAGGATTAATGTAGCGTGGCATGGACATTACTTGTTCGCCTAGGCCATGCTCACCCTGTCACTTGATGTAACGCAAACGCAATGGTTAGCCTCAGATGTGTGCATGCCTGCGTGCAGGCTCTCGGCCGACCTACGCGCATCGTTCGGGGCAAGACGGTCAATCCCCTGTGGACGGTATCAGACACCCTCTTTGACTGTGATGAGGAGCGGGCGCTTTTCGCTGCCCTACTGGCCACACAGACACGGTTGCAAAATGTCGGGGGCGCACCAAGCCTCGGGCAGCTGTTGGATTCTTGCAGCCAACTTGTTGATCCCATTGACGCTTTCTTCGAGAAGGTGCGAAAGTCATGGGGGACCAGAGCTTTTGGAATTAGCTGTGTTGAACATTTAATTTGTGTGGGACGATTGATTGCTACCAATTCCCTTGCGGCCTCTCCATGCCTCCTTCCCTACAATGCATCATGTGCTCCTTCCGATGCCCATTATCCCAACAGGTCTTCGTCATGTGTGAAGATGAGCCAGTTCGAAACAACCGACTGGCACTCCTCAGCAGCGTGGCGGGGCTGACGAAGGGAATTGTGGACCTTTCACAATTGCCTGGATTTTGAGAGATGAGACCAAGGTTGTTTTCGTTCAATAATCAAGCTTGGGATTACTCGGCTTTCACTAAAGCAAAAAAATAGTGAAAGGGATCCTTAACATGTTTGTCGCGGCCCTCTGGTCGCGGCAAAGCATTGCACGGACAATATCAGTGCACAAGTACAGGCCATCAAATTCCAAGAAATTCCTTTCACTTAATTTTGTGGTGTAAAATCGCAGATGAGATGTGATATAATTATGAATGCATGCCTAGGGTGCAGCAAGGAACATGACTTGCAAAGTGGGGAGCCTCTTCAAACTTGGTCCAAGAAAAAACCAAATTACCTCAACGAATTATCTTCATCATGCATCTAGTGCAGCATAGTGCACCTGTCACGCCAACAAACATTGCGCTTGAGTACATAGATGGTGTCACAACCGATTAATGAATCCTTGATTGTGACCTACACCACAGTGACCTGAACCCTGCCTTCATGCGGGACGAGGCACAAAATAACAGCACTTTTCCATATCGATGACATGGCTGCAAGGGACTGTGTACTGGTTCTTGCTAATCCATACATTTCACTCTTGCGAAGGGCTAGATAGCAACTGCTCCTTACATTCCAGCACCATGTCTACCCCAAACGAGGTAGTACAGTAGTATAATGATTAATATTCAAAATTTTAAGTAAAACCGATTCGATATAAAGAAATATAGTTCATCACATTTTTTGATCTTAACTTTTAGTTGTGCCCACTGCCAGTTTACTGTTCTCTAACAATGATCGACATCAAGCAAGCGAGTTTACATGCACGCTCGATACTGGTTGTTTTGCCATGCATAAGTCAGTTGTGCATATTGTGGCTGTTAAGCTTCTTGTGGTTGCTTGGCCTTCCACGCAGCTAGCTGCACACAAAACAGATGATACACATTCAGAAAGATGTGCATGCCCTGCAGAAGAGGTAGGGCAGATCTGAATCTGAATGCAGATCGATAATACTGGCAGGTCTGGCTTCATAACAGCAAGTCAGCACCAGACATCTGATTACCAGTGAATATCATGTTAAGGCCAAAAAATATCAAACAACCAATCGACATCCTAGGATTCCTAACTACGATCAAAGCTCCGACATAGCTCAGGAGCCTTGTCAAACAGGCCATATCCATGGGAGGAAGCTTAACTCGTTTCTGGACACCCCCCCAATCAATATCACATCCCGACCTTGTTACAAGCTTGTAGCCTGGATCCACCCACCCACCTGGACAAAGTATCCTGCCTTCAACGAGGCCCTTCTCAGACTCTGGCACTGCCTTACAATCTGCGGCGATCTTTCGGAAGGTGGTGTGTTTATTACAGCGGGTCCTCCATTTTATACTAAGCGTATTGCCGAATCACGTAGGCATTGTAGGGACGCAGGGGTGGGGCGATTTTCGTTGCCTTCGCCTTCACCTTCTCCCTGTGTGCATGGTCAGTAAATAAAGAGAAGGGAATTTTGTACACAAAGATATGTCGTCCCGACCGAGCTATCGTTCGGACTCTGTTGGGTGCACTCTCTCAACACTTCCGACAAAGAAAAGCGTTTCTTCTTTTCTTTCTGTGCCGGGAGGGGGAAAATAGTGACTTATGTAGGAAAAAAAGCGTGGAAGTAGGGGGGAAGTAGGCAGTAGCATGGGTTCTGGTTTGGGTGTCAGGTACGGAGCCCCTGGTGCCACCCTTGGTCACACCTTCGTGCTCGACCGACACCGTCCAAACCAACAACCACCTCAACCGCATCGAACACATCTTCACGTGATCCTTGAGAGTTTGCATAATTTCCAGCAGCATCGCCGGTATTTTTTGTTAAACGAAATGGCACCGAAAGTCAGTGCCCTATCGGCAGCACTGAGCGGTGCACCGGGCTCTGATGTCCCTCGCTCTCGAGAGGCAGCATCCGCCAAGAAATCCTTTCTCGATGCTGCTGCGTTCCCGTGCCTGGCATATGCCGAGGAGTGTGAGGGGACCATGCCGCATGCCGATGTCTCAATCGCGGAAGATCCAGCAGCGCTAGGCCTCGCCGAGTTCCAAATCGTTGGATCGATGCCGATGGATTTCTCCAAAGCTGGTGGCAACATCGTAAGACACACGCAATAGCTAATACAGTGAATGGTTTTTTCCACTCACCAATAGCTTATTTTCTTTGATTGGTGCTCTGCAAGGATGCATGTGAATCCATGCGAAGTGCTGACCCATGTCTTGATTGCCTAAAGCCATTAATGCTGGCTCATCATCCTTGCAACATGTGCTTTTGCCGTCCAGGTTGACTACGAGCTTAACCCAAGGAGGCGCAGGGGAGGCGAGGAGATGGCGCCGGATATGGCAAAATCCATCGTAAGACGAGACATGCAACCTGCATCATTGCCCATGATCGTTTCCATGGTAGTACAGCGATCCGGTCTCAATTGTAACACATATTTGGAGTCACTAAGATTACCTGCCCGGATGAAGAACCCTACATCGCATCCAGCCACTTATACGCTGAAGTTAATCAAGAAGACCAACCTGGTCCCCTCGTCAATACTTAAGCGGCGCCGACGATGAAGTGGTCGGAGCATCGATGCCTGTCCCGGTTTGGCAAATCGCGCCCCTAACCCTCCCCTACATGAGCCTTCACACCAACACCTCGTTCTCATCATGCAAATTGCCATTGTTACAGACACGCCATGCACTTCCGAGTCTCGGATTCTGATCACCATGCCCCTAATTCTCCCCAGCATGAGCCCTCCGGCCAGCTTTGAACTCCTGGTAAATGGATGCCATGCCGTAGACATCGCATCATTGGAACTGCCTAGTTTACTAGGAACCCTACGCACCAAAGTCACGGGTTTTGTCACGCCTGAAATCTGCCCAGCATGAGCATTCCTGCAGCCTCCTGTCTAATTGATCCTGTGCCATTATACCAGCATGCCGTGGAAATCCCATAATGTCAGTTACCTGGGCCAGCATTTATAACCCGAAGGACTTCACGGGTAAAGAATGGGGCACAGGAGGGGCAAGTATCGCACTGGAATTTTGCGGCGGCATTCTCCTCCGTGTAGTTGGGTCTCTTTTTCTTGGCATGAATAATTTAAGCTATGTCTCCAGTTGTTTTGGAGTGTTCTACAGTCTGTAATGTTCGGCAGGTCTGTTCGGAGGGGTGTACAATCTACAATTGAGACTACCTTTCAAGGCTGGATGGTTGCTGTTGTTAGAGGGCCACCTGCATTGCTGGATGCAAGCAAACAAAATTGCATTTCTTGCTCATCGCAGGATTGCCTTGAGATGCATTTGCCAGTGTTTTTACACATCACTGGAAGTTTGATAAACCTGCCCATCTCTTGCTTTTAATAGGATTTAACTCGATCAATTAACTGGTATTTCTTGCCCTTAACAGGGCGGCCCCTCCAGTTACTCTGCCAACTACATGTCCCAAGCCATCATCGGCAGCTTGCCCAGGGGATTGACGCAGGAGGCCAAGACAAAAATCCAGCAAAGCATTCCGGCCTCCCCGGCCAGTGCTGCCATGAAGGAGATGAATATGGTGAGAGGTCCGATAAAGAGAGAAGCATGGTTAGAGCTCGTCTGGAACAAAAAAATGAAACAAATCCTAAATATCAGGTAAACCATTTTTGCAACGGTATTAAAATCGAATTTGTTGCCTTGTTTAAGGAGCTATGTCTTCTCACCATGTTTGAATGATGTTGGTTAGCATGCTACTATGAGATGTACATGGTTGGAGGTTTCCGAGAGGTTGGCAAGGGCTCAGCATCGGGCATTATCTCCCCTCCTGAATATACATTGTATTGCGTTCAATGCACTACAGCTACAATTCAGCTACAACCCTGGGGTCCAGGTGTAGGAAGCCCTGTTGCTTGCACCGCGTGACCAGGGTTTGGTTCCCAGGCGCCCTGGACCGCACAAAACAGACACTGTGGCTGACCCCTGTATTCTCCCTATTTTCTTAGCCTTCCTGTGTTTGGGTGAATTAAGCAGAAGTGCAATCCCCCCAGAGCTGACTGTTTCCACTACTCAGAGCACTTGCATGCAGCAGCCAGCCCGCCTGGTGAATGTCTTTTTAACTCCCCAGCCTCCTGTCACGGCAGGCTTCGATTTCTGTCCATGATCATGTCGGCATAAAGGCTTGTTAAGGGTGGAAAACCTCAGGCCTAAACCCTGAACCATCCTCCCACAGGCCTTGACCCTGAACCATCCTCCCACAGGCCTAAACCCTGAACCATCCTCCCACAGGCCTAAACCCTGAACCATCTTCCGACAGGCCTAAACCCTGAACCATCCTCGCACAGGCCTAGGCCCTGAACCATCCTCCCACAGGCCTCTATCACGGTTCATAACCTTGCTGCCAAGAAGCTGCATCCCCAGATGATCGCCTTCCTTCCTGTTGATCCCATCCCTTGTTCTCCTCCATCAGGCCTCGGTCTCTGCCCGGAACCTTATTGGCAAGAAGCTGCGGCGGCAGGTGATCTCCGGCAGCGTCATGGTGTTTGTCACTGCGGGCTACTCCGGCAAGAGGTTTATCCTGGAGAGGGCCAAGGCACTGGGCATCAAGTCAATCGTCCTGGATGGACCGGACAGGTGCGCAGGAGAGGGCAGGCCATGAATTGCTTTGACTTTCCCCTTTTTTTTAGGGATCTCCTTACGAGGACGTTGGACGAGAAACAAGAAAAGGATACAAATATACCGCACTGCACAGCAGCGTAATTTCGAAAACCATTTTGTTTCTGATTGCGCAGCGGCGATTCTGACTGTTTTCTGAGTCCGTGCACCCCGCCCACGACTGACTGGTCTGTGCAGCTGTGTTTTTCTTTTAATCACGCAGCCGGTCTGCACACACTCAATAGTAATTTATCGATTGTGGGACAAACAATTTTCGACTGATACCAGTGTATGAAATGACCCTGCAGGAAGGCCAGGGCTGACCCCCCCCTTTACCTCTTGACAGCCAGGTGCATCGAAAATGTGTGATTTTGTGTGTGTTATTCGCCACTCTACAGCTTGCACACCCACATTGTGTGGCTTATCTCAAGTGCGTACAGGACCTCCCCATGCCCTCACCTTGGTTGTGTGCCTCTGTTTATGCTCCCAAAACTCTGAACCCTAAATTTGCTTATGCACCCCAAACCCTGAACCCTGAATGTGCTGTCCCTTTGCAGCTGGAGCCAGCTTCTCGTGGAGGAGGGGATCATCTCCAAGTATGTGCCCATCGATTTTGGCGATGCAGAGACTGTTTTTGAGCGCTGTTTAGAGGTGAGGTGGCACCCCGCAGCCCTCCCCCACTGTGACCTCCAAGACATCGGTCCCCACGCATACGCCAACTGCTGGTGATGCCCATGATAGAAGTTCCCTCATGAAACATGATACCTACAGTCCAGGAGGCAGCTAAGGAGGTTCATACCCTATTGAAACTCTCATGAAACATGAAACCCTCATTCCCCCATGAAACATGAAACACAATACCTATCCAGCAGGCCACTAAGGAGGTGCAAGAGCTGGGCGGCATCACCATCTCAGCTCTGAACCCTCAACCCTCAACCCTGAACTCTGAACTCTAGACCCTGAAATTTGAACCCCTAACTCGTCAGGCCATCAAGAAGGCCAGCAAAGAGGTGGGCGAGCTGGACGGCATCACCACCTTCAGTGAGCTGGCGGTACCACTGGCGTCCCGCCTGGCGGAGGCCCTGGGCCTGCCGCACAACTCGGTGGAGGCGGTGGATAATGCGCGTGATAAGGTGGGAGGCGCAATTCGATTGTCAAATTATGTACTTACCGGTACGTGTTGTAAAATAAATACTATGGACTTTGCCCCTGGACCTGCTGCACAGCTCGATGGAGTTAGTAGTGGCCAATGGTCTCAACAATGTGGGGTGAGGCCACGGGCAACCGGTATTTCCTTTTGATGCACCTTTAAATAAGTACAGGTACCGTACACCCTCCGACAATTTATGGAAACAAATGTACTGTACATGCTCGACAGGCTCCTGCTGAAAACTGGGAGTGCGCTTACATGAGGAGTGCGCGATAGGTGGCACGGATTAAGAACATTATTTGTATCAAGGCTGCGCGATGACATTGCTGGGCAGAATCTGTTGGAATGGCACAAAAACAGGCGTTGCCTGAATGATTTAGCACTCTTGCCATGTGGGGCTTTTCAAACGAGTGGGGGGGACTGCTGGTCTTACAATTCTAGTGTTATAAACTTACAATGCTTTGGTGATACAGTTAGTAACCATGCAGGTAACACTATTGTATTTAGGTGTGCTGGAAGAAATTGCGTATTTACCGTGTACCAGTATTAATTTTGAGTAAATCTTTCTAACCCCCGGAGGCCTTCCCTGATGGGATGACATAGCAGGCATATGCATTCCAGGATGTGTAGCAGGGCGGGAGTGGTTACCACACCCAATGCTGTCACTCCTGGCCCTCCACACCTCCTTGAACCATACCCCCCTTTGCCACGCTACTCACAGCACGCAATACAGGCCATGGCCGAAACACTCACACACACCGGCGTACCCTTAATTTACACACACCGGCTTGCCTTTCAACCTTTAAACTACGCACAGAATGCACATGCCAGCCCTCACCACATCCCTCTTCCTGTCCCGCATCCTGCGCAGCACGCGACTCGTGCCATCATGGCCAAGGCGGGCCTACCTAGCCCCAAGAATTTCAAGATCTCTAGCCCTGAGGATGTCGCACTGGCCGCGGCACACGTTGGCTTCCCCTCGGTGATCAAGCCCATCTCTGGGGCTGCTTCCATTGGGGTCATACGCGTCAACGACATGGAGGACTTGCAAGCAGCGTACACAAGGTCGGGCGATCATAGGTCAACCCTCAGTACCTTTCAAAGAGCAGACAGGAGGCACCGCCCATTTGTAAACAACAAGGATACTGGTAATTTTTCAGTATAAAAGGTTAAAGTGCCCTCATATAACAATTAATTAAAATCAAAGAAGATTGGAATCAGCAAGTATTGGTGCCCTTCTGTGCGTTGTGTGAATTGACAAGCCATCTGTTACGCTGAAGCACTGTGTAGACAAGCGCCTGTTAAATCCTTGGTCGACCCTTCTTTGATCCAAACACTCACAGCTGCCTTGACCAAGGATCTGGAGTGTCCTGCCCCCCTGCCCCCTTGCCTGCCCCACCCCGCCTGCCCCAGTCTGCCGCCTTATTCCCTGATGTATTGCTGACAGTGCGGTCACTCGTTCTAGGTCTACACTTGATGCATCTATATGCACATCGCCTCATCAGCAAACAGATAATTAATAATAACGAAATATGTGCTTTGGCGTGTCCCTGCCTCTTCCTTACGCCGGTGAGAATGGAAAGGAGCAGCAGGGAGGCAGACCTATGTATGTTTTGCATACACCTAACCACCTTCGGCCTCTTGTTAGGAGGCCGAAGGTGGTTGGGCCTCATCAGCTATGCAACCACATGGCTGATGAGGACCAACCTATGACCGGCCTATGGCCACCTATGTCTATTTAGTGGGTACCGGACCACCTTTGCTGGGCCGCCCCGCGGCCAGCCCTGGGCCGGGTCACACCAAACCTGGACCGGCCTCCGGCCTGTGGCCCGAGCAGCAAGGCTGGCCGAACTATGGGCTTGTGGCCGGGGGACACAGTTTAGCCAAACTGTAGCTGATAGTGGTATACCACTCACTAAAAAAACTGCTGGCTGGTGGCCCCTGCCGCAGGGGTGAAATGAAGCCGTAGCACCTCCACACAAAAAAAAAAAAAAAGTGCTGTGCAATTGTGCTGTTATTAATAAATCATGCGAGCAATTACGGGTCCCCTACTGGTAAATGTAGCTGAATTTGCCTTGAAATTACGGTGGCTGACACTCAGCTACGCAACTCAGCCACCGTAAGGACCGTAATCAACACAGCACTGAAACACACACAATCGATGCAGATTTCACCGGTCCGTCCAAGCCTGTCCTCCAAATTCCAGAGAGTGCAAGCTTGCCTGTGATATTTGTGTTTATTCAATGCATTATTTGTTGTGTGTCCTCCGCCCTGGCTTATGAAGGCTTGTGTCAGGTTGATCAAGGAAGTGTGTGATGGCTGTACCATTAGTGGGATTGCTGATTGATTCAAAACTCTTAACCCAACGCTCTGTACCCATACCAACCCAGGGTGGTGAAGGACATGAGCAACTGCCGCATCGTGGCTGGGGCGCTGATTGAGGGCGATGGGTCGGCGGACGCAGCAGAGGGCAACGCCAGCTCGTGGATCCAGCTGGTGCTCATGCTGGAAGAGGTCAGAAGGACACTGCTTTTAGGGTCCAGGATTAGGGTGACCTATTTTATTACCATGCCTTCAGTCATGCCTCCTCCCTGATTGTGATGGATGAGGTAAGCCCGATGTAATTCAATGCACAAAACTTTTTCATGTACAGCCTCTTGAGCGCCAAAATCGTGTGCCTGGTGGCGGCCCTCGCAGTTTATTGTTGCAGCGCTCAGCAATGGGGAGACTTGCAACCGTTTGATCTGTATGGGGGAGAATGATTGCAGTCCTTCACCCTGAACCTGCCCCTTCTTCGCTCCTGCAGTACCTGCATGGCTCCGGGTTGAAAAGAAAATGTATTTTGATAACTGTGCCCAGGTAAACTTTCCCTATACCCTCAAAGTTGAACACTTTGTCCTAACCCCTTATAACCCCTTCCCCTGCTTGATCGCAGTACTTGGTCGGTCCCGAGGTGGACTGCCCAGGTTAACTTTCCCTGTACCCTCAAAGTTGAACACTTTGCCCTAAACCCTAACCCCTTCCCCTGCTTGACCGCAGTACTTGGACGGTCCCGAGGTGAACTGTGCCCAGGTTAACTTAACCTATGCCCTGGGAAGTTAAACCCTTTGCCCTAACCCTTCCCCTGCTTGACCCCTGCCTTCCCCTGCCTAACCCCTTATTCCTTTTCCTGCTTGACCGCAGTACTTGGACGGTCCTGAGGTGGACTGTGACCTGATCTTTGATAACGGCATCCCGGTGTACGGCGCCATCACAGACAACTGGCCGACCGTGGAGCCCTATTTCAACGAGACAGGTTCCAACTGCCCCTCCGTCCTGCCTGCCAAGCAGCAGCAGGAGCTGCTGGAGCTGAGCGTGCGCTCAGTGCAGGTGCGCGAGGAAATGTGTGAAATGTGGGACACCCCTGCCCCGCGGTTCTCTGCCTACCAAGCAACAGTATGAGCTGCTGGAGCTTATGTTGTGCTCGGTGCAAGTGTGTAAGGGAGTGTGTAGGCACACAATTGCACACATGCAGCTAGTCGATGTTGTCTTGTTTGGAATGCAAGTACGCGTCAGGCCTGTTGCCTCTCACTGGATTGCTTCTGCATTTCTCACATGCGCCTGACAGCGGGTTTCACCTGGGCTTGTTCCATGTACAGTGCCTGTAACCCCTGACCCTCAGCTTGACGGGCACTAGCGATTCAGTGCTGCGTGTATGATGGGACACTGTTAACCTTGTACTTCACAGGCATGCGTGCTTCTGCTGGTCGCGTTATATGTGGTACGCCCTTAACCCTGAACCTGAATGGCCCTCGGGTCTCAGCTTGGCGTGTTTTATGTGGAGCCCTGAACTTGCAACTTGCAACTTGACAGGCATCTGGGCAAGGGGCCTGTCACTTAGGGGGTCGGACGAGTTCCCCCAAACAAAGGGGTTTCGGCCGGGACGGAGCCTTTCCACCCGAAAAGTCCGACAAGAAAAAAAAACTGAAATCCTGGACGCCAGTAACACTTTTCGCGTGGAAAGACACCACGGGTCGACTGCCGTTGTGGAGGGACTCCCCCAACCCCCTTAGTGACAGACCCCTTACCTGGGTGTCTGGTTCGTGTGTTCCCCATTGAGCGCCCTACAATCTCAACCTTGACCTTGACAGCCACTTCGGTCACAGCTCAGCGTGTTCTGTGTGGCGCCCTTAAGCCTGAACTTTCAGCTTGACAGGCACCTGGGTGTGAGGTTCGTGTGTTCCCTATGAGACGCCCTACCACCTCATCTTTGACCTTGATAGCTACTTGGGTTTTAGCTCAGCATGTTCCATGTGGTGTGCGCTTAAACCGGCTTCAAACCCTGCCCCTTGAACACGACAGGCACTCGGGTTCAAGCTGGGTGTCTTCCATGTTGAATGCAAGTACACGACACATGGACCACGTCTCATTGAGGTCAACTGCAGAATGGGAGGCGGTCCTGTCAGGTGCGGGGACGGAGGCAGGCCTGTCCGGCTCCTCCCGGCTGGGTGGTGGGCAGGGGGGGAGATAGCTTGTGGATGGGAAGCACCGGTGGCAGGGCTGAGTCTCTGAGGTGGAAGATAAGGGATGGGCCGGTTGGGTGCATGTGAGCGCCGTTGGCAAGATGGTAGCCGAGGAATTAAAGATGGGAGGCAGATCTGTTAGATTGCGCAGGAGCACCATGAGCAGGAGGGATGGGGCTTAAAAGACTGCAATGACTCCTTGAGCGCCATGAGCAGGGTGGATGTGGCCTCAAAGACTGCAATTACTCTGAAACGTGTGGGATGCTATATTGCTATGTTCCCTCAGTCAAGGGTTAAATGTAGAGAGCAGCTGGGGTGTGTGCCTGTGTGGCCGGTTTAACCGTAGATTTGATTTGCCTTCCCTTGGGTAAGAAGCAACGATTTAATTCTATGCTGCCCTCAGGGCAAATCATCAACCTAAAACTCGTAATTTCTGAATGAAAACTGGCATTGGCAATCCATGATTAGTATATTAATGGATCCCTCAACCCCAAACAACGTTAATTATGAGGGAAGGCAAAGCAAATCTACGGTAGTTGGCTTTGTTTCATTGCAGGCAGTGTGGAGAGCAATTTATGCATGGAGGGACAAGGGGATCCACGGTGGTTGCATATGCCTGTTTGGATGTAATTAAAATCCAGACATCCACGTTGCTGTCTGTCCTCCTGTTTGCTGCTGCCGTTTTAGTGTATAATGACTTATATCCGTCTGTATTTATCTGTATTTCGCGACTCAGTTATATGTCAGCTACTCAGCTACACTCCGGCCGCTGGTCGGAGGCCCCATTGCTGGTCAGCCTTACTGCTTTGGCCACCAGTTGTAGGCCGGTCCAGGTTGGATCCTAATTGGGCCTCTGGTGGCCACGGGTCAGCTTGCAGAAGATGGACTTGTAGCCAAAAAAAGAATCACTGGTATCCGTGACACAAATACCCGTGTTGCTGCTATTTGTGCTGATTGTTGCTATTTGAATTATTATTATTATTTTATTTGAATGCTATTTAAATACCGGTACCTGTGCTGTTGCTATTTGATACTGCTTGATGCTGGACACGATTCGTCTCCTGAGTACACTCTGCTAGCTATCCTCCCCAGTGCCGCCAATGTTTTGGTTTCCTTCGATTTGCCATTGCATGCACATTCCTTCCTGTTCTCCTACGAGCTGTCTCTACTGCTGCTGCTGCTCTTTAAACCCTAACCGCCTCCTCCTTCTGCTGCTGCTGCTGCTGTCTGGATGTGGTCATGAACGACAGGGATACCAACCTAGTAGGTGAGTGTCTAGGGTTCATGCTTTAACAAGGAAGACACTGACTGCATTGATGACGAATGGGAAACAAGGCCCACGGTTGACAGCTCGTGGATCAGCTCAGGCCTCTGGATTCAAAACTTCTTCATATTAAGCGCATACCAGGAAGCCGCTTTGGACCTGCATTTGATTTATGATGCACCAGGCTTTGTTTTACATGTGTTGCACTCTGAATGTTGGTTCCTTCACGTTTTTGCGAGATGCGCTATTTTGTTCGTTGACATTTTTGCTTGATCACGTTTCATCCCTGAACCCACATTTCATCCTTGGCAGTCTGGGGTGTGGACTTGGTGGAGGAGCACCTCATGGCTTGCGCGGGTATTCCTGTGCGTCCGCCCGTCTCCAAGAGGCCTTTGAAAGAGCTGGCTGAGTACTCCGTCAACGCAGAGGTGGGTGGGTGGGTGGCAGCCGTGGCAACTGTGCGGGTGTGTGGTTGCAAGTGAGTGTGTGTTTTTGCGTAGCCTCTCACACAGCTGGCTAAGTCCTCGGGTAAGTTGGATTGCTGAGGCAGGGTGCTGCATGCGGAAGGGTGCTGAGGTTGGGTGCTGAGGCGGTGGGCGCTGCATGCAGAACGGTGCTGAGGCAGGGTGCTGCATGCAGAAGGGTGCTGAGGCAGGGTGCTGCATGCGGAAGGGTGCTGAGGTTGGGTGCTGAATGCGGAAGGGTGCTGAGGCAGGGTGCTGCATGCGGAAGGGTGCTAAGGCAGGGTGCTGAATGCGGAAGGGTGCTGAGGTTGGGTGCTGAATGGGGAAGGGTGCTGAGGCAGGGTGCTGCATGCGGAAGGGTGCTGAGGTTGGGTGCTGAATGCGGAAGGGTGCTGAGGCAGGGTGCTGCATGCGGAAGGGTGCTGAGGCAGGTTGCCGAGGCGGCGGGCGCTGCATGCGGAAGGGTGCCGAGGCCGGGAGCCCAGGCGGCGGGCGCTGCATGCGGAAGGGTGCTGAGGCAGGGTGCCTAGGCGGCGGGCGCTGCATGCGGAAGGGTGCCGAAGCGGCGGGCGCTGCATGAGGAAGGGTGCCGAGGCGGCGGGCGCTGCATGCCGACGCTCTGGGAATGGAGGAGGCAGGGGGGCATCTAAGCATGCAGTGCAGTTTGCAAGGCGCCCAGTCTGACCCTTGTTCGAGTCTCTCAGATGTAGAGGCTATACAAGGACCTCCGCCCTCATCATGGCTGGCATTCCTCACGCACACTGCCAACCCCCCTCCCCGTCTATGTTATCTTCCCTGCCCCCCTCCTCTATTCCCCTGTCCTCTCGCTTGTACTGTCCCCCGTCCTCATGCGTTCCCTTCGATGGTAACGGTGCGGATGTGGCTTCAGCCCCGAGCTGCGCTATTCCCTTAACCTGCACGCCCCTAGGGGGGCGTAGTTTCTTTCTTTCTCTTTGTGTCCCCTTCAGGTATGTCCCTCCTCCTCCCACATGCCCACCTAGGTGACGGGCATCCTTGAGCACACCAACTACTTGGACAAGTGGCAGAGCCATCCGGACATCATGTATGCCCGACCAATTGTCAAGGTGAGACGGAGGGCGGGGAGGATGGAGCAGGGTAGCACAATCCGGCTTAACATGTGGCGTATCGTGGCACTTTGGTAGTACAATCCGACTGAACCTGCGCCGTATCATGCCGTATCGTACTATCATGGTATGGAGGGAGGAGTAGAAATGACACCTGTGTGTCAAGAATGGTGTCCTGGGGGGCATTGTGCAGACAGGCGCTGCATGGCCCATCGAGCGTTGCCAGCAGCTGCTGGGACACTGCCCTTTGGGTCCTGCGGCATGTAAGTTGGGAATGTTTGTTTTTGTGCGCTCACAAAAGTACACTTCAAAGCAAGATCTGATGGTCGTGTCTTGGGTAGAGACCGGCGATAGGCTTATGTGACAAAAAACATACACTTGCATGAGCTTCAATAAGGGTATTTGTCTTTACCCTTATTTGACTTATCCTGGGGGGATGCCAACATGGGGTTGCAATAGGTTGGTGGAAAGCTGCCATGGAGCATATTTCATTGCATAATAGAAGTCGAAAGCGTCTCAAGCATGCGTTCATCGGTTCGGTACATCACCATTCACCCATGGGCCTAGTATACAAAGCTACATATCATTATCCAACAAGCAACCACTGGAAAGCTGTCAAGATGTGCAATCCATCTCACAAGACGTCATTGAAAGCTCACAAAACTGTCCTGGAAATTCAGAAAATGTCAGGAGAGCGTGGGGGTGCATGGACCCCTATTGACCTGGATTTGGGCTGATTTTGCCCTCCTAGAGCAAATTCCAGACTCGCATTATTCAGCTCCATTCAGCACATTAGGTTGTCTGCTAGTAAAATCAGTTTAGCTCGAGCCCGTTACGGTCAGCATATGTTTGCATCGGCCTTAATAGCTGACAAAGGGAGAAAAAGAGAAAACGTTAAGTTTTAGAGGCAGTATGACATTACCATATGCAAGCTTGTATAAGGAAGGGCGGACATCTTTGTAACTCAAAAGCCTCTTGATGCATGGTACAGCCATATAATTTGCTGCCAAACTAGTATTGTGTTAATGAGGGAGGGAAGGGGTAAGTGAAAGGAAAATGATATAATGGCTTTTACTCCTTACACATCATTATCCAGCGTTCCATCCGATGGCTTTTACCCCTTACACATCCATCCACATCCTTTTCCAGCGTTCCAACTCCTCAGCAATCCACATTGGCCGGCCTAGAGTTGCGTCTTGATTATTTTCGTCCATGCTTGGCAGTCCCCCCTTCTTGAAGGCCGCAGGTGTGTTTGTGTGTCCAGGACAGGCCCCTGACCTCTGCCTTGGTCCACCTACCCTCCTCTCCCAAAGTCCACCTGACTCCTATCTCCCCTGACGGCCTGCGTTGGGGCCCACAGTCCTTCCCTCCCCTCCTCGCAGGCTGGCCACAAGTGTGTGTGTGTTAAGGATGGGCTGCCCACCTGGGTGTGCGAACTCATGGTCAACAAGCCCACGGCTCAGCAGGCCATTGACTTCATCAATGAGATTGTGAAAGACATTGTGTTGCCCATCACCCCAGTGAGTTTAGAACGGTGCATACCCGCTGGGCCCTTCTGAACGCTCAGTCACGTGGGGCTGGTAGAATACGACTAGGCTCATCACCCCGGTGAGTGAATGACATTATCGATGGACCATTTGCGTGAGAGTTTAGGGTTATCTTCGGACCCCCCCCGGTGAAAGAAATTGCAGTGCCCACGACCCTAGTGGAGGTTAAAGATGGTCAAGGTTGGGCTGTAGGGTTCAACATTCAAAGCTTAGCTGGGCTGTTGTAGGATTTACCATTCAAAGTTTAGCTGGGCTGTAGGGTTTACGATCAGCTTTGGGTTTGTAGGGTTCATCATTTAAAGGTTAGCACCCACCACTGGCAGGCACCTGTCTGCCCAGTTTCAGTTATGAGCTGAACAGTTATGGAAACACTTGGCACGTATTTGCCTACCACCTTCATTAGAAGGGGCGCTGGGAAGTGGATGACTGAGTGGGTGGGTGGGTTTAGTGGGTGGATGATTGGGTGGGTTTAGTGGGTGGCTGTCGTGGCTCTTTCAAATGTCTGCGGGTAAGTGATAAGGTGAACGTGCACTTTACCCATAAACACACACCAGCTGATAGGTTTGTGCTATAATCCACATTTTCTACTGTCTTTTGAGGCAAACTGACTAGTTCCCGAGGAAGTGCGGCTATGCACACTAGAAAGCGTGCAGCATAATGAAATATGGTGGATGCGTATGTGAGGTATGGCCTTCCTGTTAGGCTCCACTGCCTCATAACCTAGATTTCCTTTCCCTACAGCTGTTAATTTTGAATGTTTTCACCCTTCTTGCCATGCTCAGACGGCGGTTTGAGATGTGAGACGACCAGGGGGCTTGGGACCAAGACATGCAAGGGACAACCAAGCTGCCGGGCACATTGGCTGCAAATTCTATTCTGAGTGTGGTACCTTCTACATATAATGGGCTGGAAAGAGGATTTGGGGCATTGAGGCGTGATTGCCTGGCAATGATAGGATTGGGATGAAGGCATGGTGCGAGTTCTCTTCTTGAGGATTGGGATTGAGCTCGGTCTCTTGATTCGTAAGGGATGGTAAATGGGATTGATGCATTGTGTCGCGGTTCCTTCTTGGGCATCAAGTTTGAGTGTGGTATTTTGTTTCGAAGGGATCATACATTATAGTTGGCACATCCATATGCAGCCCTGCCAAAGTAACGTAGTATGCCAATATTTGTGATTCTTGAATAGTTGCACCGCAAATGTGTGCTTGATGTTGACATGCACCTGGCTGTATGGGGCATGTTTTATATGAATATCAGGGAACCGCAGATGGCCGGCAGAAGGTAAATTGCAGGTGGCATCTCGGCAGGCCTTCATTCTGGGTGGACCGATGATTACGCCATCCTGAAAAACAGTGAGGCAACTACCGATACGATATTAGACCACGTTAAGACTTTGCTGATTCCAGCCAGACTAGGGCTCGCGTGATCTATATACTTAACAGATAAGTCAATAATGTTACACCTCTGGGCCTGCTCAAAGCTCGGCCGCGTGGGCGCCCGACTGTTAAGAAGGGAGTTAAGGAGGCACTAAAAGGATGAGAGTGGGAAAGGAACAAAAGGAGAGGCCGGGAAGGCTAAGCAGACTAAGTCCAACACCTGAGTTCCACTAGAGACTACCCCTCAACAAAGCCTCTAAGAAAAGATAAGTCCAGGAAAGCAAACGTATCCCACCCCTGCTTGGCCGCGAGGGCGCTCCGTGATCAGAAGGGAGAAGAGAAGAAACTAAAAAGGGGGCAAACAACAAAAAGGCCAAAAGAGAAGGCCGGAAAGGCCAACAACATCGGCCTCAGAAACCCCGGAGACTAACCCTCAATAATGCCCACAGCACAGTCCAAAAGCAAGTGCGTCCCACCCATGCTCAGCCTGGTACAACTGGTGGAAGTTAGTGGCAGCGCCTGGAGGTCATGCCCACCCCCGCTCCCGTAACTACTCCCTGACACTAGGGCACTGGAAGCACACATGCAGCGCATCCTCTACCTCCTCGCTATCCCCCCCTGCCCAACACCGCTGGCAGCAGCGTGCTTGTCGCCGCAGACCGTTGCGCCGTCCTCTGGTATCAGCAGTGCTGATCGCGCCAAGCCGCAGTCGCAAATTGGTGCGCACACAAGCACACTCCCTCTGACTAGTGCGGCTCTGGGCTTGCGCCAGCACGGCACCTGACGTGGACTGGAACCAGGCGCGGTAGGTCACCGCAGATCTATGCTCGGTGGTAGGGTCCCTGGGGTCCTCACCGCCGCTTGCGTCCAGCCGTGCTTGCTCGTAGGCTGCGTCAACAAGTGCCTGTGACCTCTGTGACGGGTAGGCGCTGTAGGGCAGCTGCTGCCTCGCGCAAGGTGGGATACTCATGAGAGGGCTGTATTGCTGTGCCACCGCTGCATTGTAGAAGCGGAGGATATGGGCCCACCAGTCTCGCTGTAGTGGTTGGAGCTGCAGCTCTCTCATGACTCCCCAACTGGCGGCTGATGCAGGTAGCCCCGCAGCCTGGCGTAGGTGCTGAAGCAAGCTGGACTGCATTTTGCTGGAGAGACATTGCCGCGGTTGAAGGTGGCTGGTGGCCCACACCACGTCGCCGTAGTTGGCCGCAGGCGCTGCGTACACAGCTGTCAGCCTGATGCGGGTTGGAAGATGGCGCCTTAGGCCCACCTTGGCTGCCATGCGGCGAACACGGTGCAGCGCGGCAGCCAAAGGCGCCTGTCTACCCTCCATGGCCCTCTTCATGCCGCTGCTTTCGTGCTGAGTGATGCCCAAGAACTTGAATTCTTGGACACGCTTCAACACAGTACGGTCAGGGCCGTACACGCAAACATGGGCTGCTTGTCGGTGCTGCGCTGCTAAGCGGCTGCCAAACTCCATGATCTCTGTCTTACTGACATTGACCTGAAGCTGTTTATGTGCCGCATATTCATGCAAGGCATCAAGCATGCGTTGCAGCCCTGCTGGGGTGCGGGCTAGCAAGGAGAGGTCATCCGCATACAGCAGGCAGCGTAGATGTCGCCTTGCCTGCATGTCAATGCCCTCTGCCGGGCACTTGGCTGCGAGCATGGCCGGCAGGTCACTGAGGTAAAGGCTGAAGAGCAGGGGGCTCAGGGGGCAGCCCTGTTTGATGCCCCTGGTGCAAGGCACAGGACCAGTGCGCTTGTGGCCGTCAGTGAGCGTGTAAACTGCACCGGCATAAAGCGCTTGCACCGCGCGTAACAGGCATGCAGGCATGTGAAGATGCCGGCATAAATGCCGCCACAGCTGCTCCTGGGGCACGCTGTCATAGGCCTTTGTGAAGTCCACAAAGGCCACATGCAGCTTGCCACGGCCTGCAGCTGCCCGTTGAGCATGGACTGCATGCCTGAGCAGAAAAACAGCCTGGAGCGTGCTACGACGCTGTTGAAAACCATACTACTCAGGAGGGGCGTGGCCGTGCAATCGTGCCCACTCATCAGTGATGGCAGTGAGCATGCTGGCATACAGCCGGTAAAGCACGCTAGTGATGGCGATGGGCCGGTAATTACCGGGATCAAGGGGGTCGCCCTTCTTGTACACAGGCTGAATTCTGACTGTCTGCCAGGCACTAGGCATTCCCCCCCCCGCACCGCCATGGCAGTGAACCAGTCTTGCAGCAGATCCCTCAGTACGTGCCGTTGCTCCCCCTCTGAAGCGTCCTCTACTATAGCCAACTTGATAAAGGGTGCCGCCAGACAGTCTAGGCCCGCTGCGGTGTGTACGCGCATGCGGGACAAAGCGCTTGCGAAGCAAGAGGCAAGCTGCTCAGCTGACACGCCTAGGTCCTCCGGCTGAGCGGTGGTAGGGGGCAAGGTTGCCTGTGGCGCCGCAGGAGAGGGGAGTGCAGTGGCGGTGAATTGCTGTGCCTCCCACTTCAGGGAGGAGACAGCCGTGGTGGGGCAGGTCTGCCGCCTCTCTTGCAGCTGCTCCCGGTAGATGTTGCAGTCGCCACGCTGCAGCTTGTCAGCTATAGCCGCTGCCATATGGCGCGTGTAGTAGTGGCGACGCCGTCGTGCTGTGGACTTGTAGCGCTGCCTGGCTGCCTTGCGGTTTGGGCCTGGGGCACTGCAAAGCGACTTCGCTCGCAGCGCAGCATAGGTCTGAACATCCGCATCCCACCAGGGGGGGCGCTGATGCTGCCCACGCTGGGTATGGGGCCGCGGAGTGCGCGTCATGCCAGCACCTTCGGCCGCAGACCAAATCATAGCAGTAAGCGCCGCTGCGGCTGCCTCGTTGTCAGCTCCCGCAATGGCAAGGCTGAAACGCTGTAGGCCCTGCTCATCGCGGGCTAGCGCAGCGCTGTAAATGTGCGCCTTATCAGCTCTCCAGGTCAGGATGGTTTGGCAGCTTCCTGCTGGTTGGCCAGCATCAGGCTGACCTCCCCCCACGTCGATGCCGCTATCTACCGGAGGTTGAAAGGTCGCCGCAACCGGACGGTGATCCGAGAGGTCCGGTTGGGTGGGAAGCACCCCGCTCACCTCCACATGCCTCCACATGTTACATGGCACCGCAATGTGGTCAACACGGGACCGGCCTGTAGCTGCAAGGAAAGATGCGTCCCCTTGGTCACCCTTGCGGCCCGTGAGCAGCAGCATCCTGGAGGCCGCCGCTGCGTTGAGCAGCATCCGAGCCTGCGGTCTAAGCATTCTTGGCGGCTCACCACGGAGCGCACGGTGCGTGTGCATTTCAGGTGCGTGTTTGATTGTCCATGCAAGGTCCGCACCGCCGTCCGGGAGCTCACTGCCATGCCACACGTCCGCATTGAAGTCGCCCGCCCAAATGCAAGAGCCTCGCAAACTGAGCTGCTCCGTCTCTTGCTGCAACTCCTCTAGACGCTGCTCATACTCCCCGGCATCATGATTCTGCCCTATGGGGGGCAAGTAAATACATGCCAGGAAAGTAGGCTGAGGGCTGCTAAAAAGTTGTCCGCTGCATTCTAGGCACGCCAGTCCCCCTGGTGCTGTTCAGGGTGCAGAGCCTCGAAATGTGGCTGGCCACCACAAAAGCCACACCCTGTCCCTTGCCTGCCTGCTTTTGGGTCCAGAACAGGCTGTGGTTGGGTGCCAGCAGCTGCTGCATCGCCGCCTCGTCTATACCGGCAACGGCCTGCAAGGCCACTATCTCATGATGCCGTATAAGGCCGAGTAGGGCGTCCACCTTAGGGGTGGGGGCACCCTGGACTGCGGCTCTGATATCAGAGCCGCGCAACCCGTTGCAATTGAGGGTGGCTAACCTCAAACCGCCGCGGGTTGCCTCCGCTGTCCGGCCTAAGCGTTTCCCGGCGGCCGAGGAGGCGGCCGTGGGGCTGGCTGTGCCCGCCCATCTCTTCGCCGGCTGTGCCCAGCCCGAGCTGCCCGTCCCTGGCCCATCTGCTGCGGGGATGGGGGCGGGGGCGGTGGCGGAGGCGGAGGCGGGGGTGGAGGCGGAGGCGGTGGCGGAGGCGGAGGCGGGGTGTTGGACGGCATCTGAACGCTGGCAGGAGTGCGCTGCCAGCTGAATCGGGTTTTGCGCTCATGCCTGGCGTGCCGTGTGGGTTCAGCTGGCTGACGTCGGTGGCGGCTGCTAGTGGCCTCCAGCTGAGCCATGCGGGCCTCCAGCTCGGTCATGCGTGCAGCCATGCGCGAAAGTTGTTCCAGCTGCTGCTGCTGCTGCGGCTGTTGCGGCGGCAGCGGCTGTTCCTGAAGGCGTAGGATGCTGGGGTGGCCATGAGGCAGGGCAGCGCCCTCCTTGGCTGTCCGGACACGTTGATGCGGTACCCGCCGTTATCAGGGCAAGCCACAACCTGGGCCCTACTGCCCTCGTCCAGAATGTCATCCACAATACCGTCGTGTGGCCTATGTGATGCCTGGATAACAAACTCAATGTCTGCTGCTGGAGCTAGGTTGCCCCAGTAGTTGCGCGTGCGGTGAGCATAGGAGCCCACCGGCGCCGCATCAAACAAGGCTGGCCTGCCCAGGATTCTGCACACCTCTCCGAAAGCCTCTATGCTGGCCTTCTCACTCCTCTGATTCAACTGCATAGCGACATTCTCAATCAGGTATGCAGGTGGCCGGGCCCTCTGCAGGATTCGCAAAGAGCCTAGCAGCTTGATTAGCGGAAAGAAGGACTTCCTCCGGTCCCCTTCAAGCCCCTTGCCCTTGCCGGCCGCTGACAGGTCGTGGCACTCCCAATAAACCACTGGCGACCCTGTTGGGCCCCAGCGTCTATGAAGTGCTGGGCAGTAATGGAGTACGTACGTCCTGGGGCAGCGTCCTGAACGCCCCCTCGAAGGCCGACGCGTGGAGCAGCAGCGGATACTGCTTGTGCAGCTGCACCAGCCTGCCCCCTGCGATCTCCCGCATGGTAGCGCTGGTGTCTGCATACAGATACTATGCGACTGGATGCCTGCCCTAAGCACCATCTCAAGTCCTGAGCACATACCTCCGAAGGGCTCGAACAAGACCACTCCCTCCTTTTACAGGGCGTGCACCGCTTCCTCCGGTAAGCACTCCGTATCCACCCCTGCATGGAGGTGGGCCGGGGTTGAGCGGGGCAGGTCTGTCAGCATATTGTTGATCAAGGATCTGGCCCCGGCCCTGCTGTTGAAAGCCCTCTCTGCAGCACTGGCAGGCTGTGCCTGCTCGTCATCCTCATCCTTTGCGCTGGAGATAACTTGGCCGCACGGGGCCACTATACACGCAGCTTCAGCGGCTCGCAGTCGGCGCACTCCCCGTCTGCCCTCTTGTGCTAGGCGCACCACCTGATCTGCGTGCCACTGGTTCATTCTACCCAGGCCTGTGAGCATAGCGACCTGCATACCGCTGGCAACCCCACTCAGGTCCGTTGGCTCAGGGGCGGCTTCATCCAGCCGTGCCCCTGTGCGGTCGTCGGAGGACGGGAGGGGTGACCTAGACGGGATATCTGCGTTCTGGTGGCAGGCCCCTGACCGGTGGACAATGGTAATGTCAATCTCCTGGAGCATGAGTGCCCATCGGGCGTGCTGCCCCACCAGGGCCTGGTTATCCATGAGGTAGGTGAGGGGTTTGTGGTCCCTGACCAGGTGCACTTTGCATCCAAAGAGCATATGGCGGTACGTGCGGGCGGCGTACACTGCGGCGAGCATCTCCCCCTGGAACGACGAGTAGTTCTTCTCGCTTTTGTTCAGGGAACGGGAAGTACAGGCTACCATGTACTCCCTGCCGCTGTCGTCACACTGCACCAACACCGCCCCTATGCCCTGCTTAGAGAAGTCGGTGTACAGCAGGAACGGCCGTGGAGGCCCAAGGCCATCGGGCCCCGTCCCGCTGTAGTCCGGCCTGCGCAGCACCCTGCCGCCTTCACACATTTCAGTTTTGATCAGCTGAAATGCCTGGGACTGCTCAGGGCCCCACACAAAGGGAACCCCCTTGACGAGCAGGGCATTGATGCATGCAGCTTTCTTAGAGAAATCTGGGATGTAGCACCGGTAGAAGTTCAGGAATCCCATAACATCCTGGATGTTTTTGACCGATGCGGTCTCAGGCAGAGCCATGACAGCTGCTATCTTGGCTGCGTGCGGCGTGATCCCGTGGGCCGACACGTTGTGGCCTAGGTACTCAACCGTCGCACACCTAAACAGTGACTTGTCAGGGTGCGCTCGCAGCCCCACCTCATGGAGCATGTCTAGCATGAGTTCGACATGCTTGATGTGCTCTGCGGGCGTGTCGCTGTACACCAGCAGGTCGTCAATGAATGCAACACAAAAGGAGCTCAGGCCTGCCCTGGCGATCTCCTCTTCCATCATACGCTGGAATAAGGGAGGCCCGTTGCGCAGCCCAAAGTTCAGCTTTGTGTACATCCAGAGTTCCGGGCCCATCCAAAAAGCTGTCTTAGGCTGGTCTTCGACCCTGATCGGGATCTGCATGAACCCTGACCTCAGGTCCACCTTGCTAAACACCTTAGCCGTGCCCATGTTCTGAAAGATTGTCTCCATCCTAGGGATGGCAAACGCGAACGCTCCTTGGCGGTCCCGCAGGCTCTGCTCCAGCTGCTCCTGCTGCTCGCCAGTAAAGTCAGGGTGCTTCCCGAGCAGCCACCCTTCTTTAGTCTTGACGTAATCGGAGGGTGCGTCCACCACCCCTCCGGGCTGGAACATGTCGATGACTCCACCTGCCAGCGGCTCACCTTCTGCCGCTGGCGGCCTGGCACTGGAGGTGCCTTGGTCCCAACTGCCGTGCTGGCGGTCGGAGCGGCTTGCAGGCATGTCCACCGGCGGACGCAGCCATCCAGGCTCCAGCTTTGTCGCTGTCTCCCTGCTGCTCACGAATGCCCCCTGCCCCGCCGTGAAGCCTCCTCCTCGCACGCCTCGTCCGCTGGCCTAGGCCCCTGGGAAGCAGGAGAGGAGCAGCCACACCAGCGCCAAGTGGCAGAGGCACGCTAGGAGTCCTCTGAAGTCTGTGTAAGACAGGAGGCCCGGCATGCGGGCTGTCGTCTGGGGCTGGGCTGCGGCCCTTCTGGAACTGGCGGTGTCGGGGTGGTTGGCTGGCCTTGCCCTACCGGCCCCTCCCTCCAGGAGATCTCCAGCTCCACATGGCTGATCTTGGTGGGTGGCGACGGGCACTCCGTGCTGCTGTTGACCTCTCTTTCTGCCGCCCTCCTACGCCCTTGGCGCGAGCGGTTCCTGGCGTTCCGCACACTCCGAGCTGCGGCTGCCCTGGTCCTTGAGGAACCCGCTGCCCCGGCCTCTCCACTGCTGACTGGGGTCTGACGCTCCCCTGCCGCGGCCTGGCGTGCATCGCCCGCAGCGGGTCTGTGCGGGGCCTCTTGGCTGACGGGCTGGTTTCTGACACTGACGTTGCCCCTGGTCTCCCTTTGCGGGTGTCTGCCCAGCTGGTTGGGCTGGAGCATTGTCCGCTGGATGGCCAGGTAGCTCCACATGCTGGTTTTTTCTGGCACCCTCCACTCTACCGGCTAGGCGTCCAATGGCGCGCCCGTGTCTGGCCACAATCCCTCGTCGTTGGCCTTGACCAGGTCTGCACCGATGGACAGGATTTGGGCGCATTGGACGGCGCGCATGGATGGCTGTAGGGGCTGGTCATCCGTTTCCCTGAACCATTCCCTGAGTGGTACGGGGCGATGCTCCCTCCTCCTAGCCCGGCTGGCCTCATCCATCCTGCGCGCCTAGATGGCTTGTCGTACTTCGGAGGCCGTGGACCTGCCTTGGGTTGCCCTGAACACCACCTTCCTTTCGCTGGGCAGTGCCTCCTGCACATTGCACCACCACCGAACCCCGAGCCTGGAGTCTTCCTCCATCTGCATTTTTCTGATAATGCCCAGCGGCTGGTCCCGCTCAGGGCATGCCTCGGTCAGGTGCCCCTGGTGGTAGCAGATGGCACACCGGCCCGCCCGCACTTCCGGTGCGGGGCAGGCGTGGTAGACATGCCCCCTTTTGCCGCATCGCTGGCACGGCTAGCCGTGGTCGGAGCCGTGGCCCCATGCCGGGGGTACCGTGTTGCCGCAGCAGGCCCACACCCCTCGCCGGCTGCCACCGACGCCTGGTCTGTCCGCGCAGTTGCTGCTTGCTGTGGCGTGGCATCGGCAGCATCGCCTGCTGGGCTGGTTTGCTGGGCGAAGGTTCTCTCCACATCCCATGCACCTTTGCAGCACGCGCTCGGGGCTCATGCCGTACTGACACACCCTGGCTGCCCCTGTCCGTGGGGTCCTCATGCACAGGTCGTGCCACGGAGTGCCGCCACAGGTGTCGCACCGGACAATGCGCTCGCCGACTCGGGCATGGTCGCATCCTGCGCAGGGCACGTCGCCCCCAGAGCCTGGGCAGGCGTTGCCGCCTGGATGACCCTGACCCTTGGCGGTTCCTCCACGGGGCCGGCCCTTACTGCGTGTTCCTTGCCCTTCCTCTGGTACTGGCAGCTAGCCCGAGGTGTGCTCCAAGCGGGCGCCGATCCTGCCGGCTGTCCCCAAGCTGGCCCGTCATTGGGCAGGTAGCGGCCCTGAGCTTTCCCCCCATGCCGGGCCCGCGGCCAGCAGCTGGTTAATAGCAAATCCTCTGCCGCTTGGTTGTGCCCCTGCATCCTTGGGTCGGGGTCGGGCCCCGGAACCATGCTCAGCTTGTACCACATGCTGGCCTCGATGCGGCTGCTCCTGGTTTCGGTCTCTCCTTGACGGTCCTTCCTTGGGGTTTCCTCTTCAAGCCGCTGCTTGTCGCGCTGGGCCAAGAATCGCCTCAGTTCGTCAGCCCATTGCTCCTTGCAGAAGTCTTTAAGCTTGTTCTCGGGTCTCGCTCCCGCTGGCTGTCTTGCTGCGCAGAGCTAGCTGCGGTCGTGGGGGGCTCTACAACCGCCCCTACCCCCTCCGCTGGCGGTACTGGCTGCTCTGCAGCGGCTGTTGGTTCTCCCTCGGAATCTGAGTCATTCAGCAACTGTGGCAGCCCTTCCAGGTCGTCCTCCTCGTCTGAATCAGGCCACTCCAATTCCATGTCTCCCCCTTGCACCGAGGTAAAGAACGCATGTTCCTCGTTGCCGGATGGCATGTCTAGGTACATTCCGTCAGAGCTGTGGCGCTGCCAGAGCTGGCGAACTCCCGGAATGCTCCCCATCGCCCCCGCGGCGTCTCCTGGCGGTCCTCGATGCCCTGATCCAGCAGCCTTGTCAGCTCCTGCAGGGCTGCATCGTGGTTGCCGCCGCTGAACAGGGGGTGGAGGGTGCACGCCCCCCCCAGGGTGTCTCTGCCACCACAGTCGAACCGTGGCGGCTGGAGCGGACCAGTGGGGGTGCAGGATGGACAGCCTGTCGTTGTAGTAGGCCGCCTGCAACCACTGTCTCAGGCAACTCCCAAGCCTGCTCTTTGCAAAGGCTGAGATGGCCAGGGCCTGCTCGCCTCTCCACGCGGACTCGCCAGCCTCTGGTGTGCATGGCGCCGAGGGCTGCGTGGGGCAGTCGCGCGTTCCACGGGTGCCCACAGCTCGTCCACTATCTCGATGTTTTTGACCGTTGCTGACATCTGCCCTGGCAGCAACGTCCTATTCAGGGCCATCATCATGATGGACCACGCCGCTGGGTATGCTCCCCTGATGGTGGACAGCGCGTGCTCCTCCGCATGTTCCACTGAGGGGCATCTGACGCTTTGCACCTGAGTGGCTGTTTTGAAGAAAAACCACACATGCTGGTCATCGCGTGTGGCGTGCATGTGGACCCATGCCCGTGGCACGGGGCTCGGCTGGTCGCCTTGCTCCTCCATGTCCTCATGGTAGTAGGCCACTGCCAGCCTAACTGGGATAGCCACTCTGGCCTCTCCTGACGCGTACCCCCAAGGTACCGCCTGCCAATGATGTCTCTGGCGATGTTCTGCCCCCTTTCGACAACGCTGGGGCAGTGGCGAGGCGCCCCAGGGTGGAGTATCCCGGCCCCATCGTACCCTCCTTGGTCCCTCCATGCCGCCAGGCCAACCGCTTGTCGGGCGGCTGCCTGTGTGGGCACGCAGAAGGCCTGGTTGGCCAGGAACGGGTGGTCCGCCAGGCCCAGGACGCAGCTCTCTGCCCACGGTATCCTCATAAACCCGTCATGGGCATGCTTCCACATGCCGTAGGCGCGGGCAACGTCCGGGACGGCTGTGTCTTTCCGGATCTGCTCTTCCACCGCGGTGACCCCCTCTCTGGCCACGCTGCCCAGGAGCTCGCTGACGCAGCCCGCGTAGATGGGGTGCACCCACGTGGCATTCATGAACCCCTCCATGGCCGTGCTGGGCCTGATGTAACCTTTAAGGGCCGCTGTCAGGAGCACCGCTGTGACCGCGTCCCAAGGGAAGACCATCCTTGCTACCGCCTGCAACGCGGCCTGTTTGCTGACACAGATCACCTCCCCTCGCGGTATGCACCAGTGGTTTTGCAACCTGCATAGCCCGTCTGCGCCCTGGGCTGGGAGGGTGATCATGGCCTCGGTGGTGGCTACTTCTGGCATGTCGGTACCTGCCAGGTACCATTGCACGAAGCTCCTCCTGGGCCAGGGGTCGCCGTGCCCCGGCCCTGGTGCGCGTTGGGCCCCTCCGTCGCCTGCGGCAGCAAGGCCGCTATCGCCCATGTCCTCTGGGTCATGCGGCCCCTCTGGCTCGCTCCTCTCTTCTCTTTCGCCGGTTGCGTCTTCCTCCATCCACGTCATCTCCAGCGGGCCCCCCTCTGCCCTGCGGCTGCGATGGCCGCTGGCTGCGGCTGGGGGGGGGCTGGTCGTGTCCCCCTTAGCTTCATGGGCCTGCAATAGGGGGCTGCTGCCACTCCCTTCCTCGGAGGCTGCGGCCCTGAGCCCGGCGGCGGGCTCCTCTGCTGCGGGGTACATGGGCATAACACGTCCGGGGAGATCGTCAGGGCCGAGAGGAAGGCCATCCAGCTCCCATTCGTCCAAAGGGACCTCCCCCGACTGCTCAAGGCCGCGGCTGTAGGAGCCGCCCTCGGAGTTGCTGCGGTCATAGTTGCCCTCTTCCCTGGTTCTCGGCTCCTGCAGGAACCTTGCGAGGAGGGCGAGCCACCCCTCCTGCGGGGCCGGCGCTCCCAGCTGCCTCAGGTTGTTCAAGAACTCTAGGGCGTGGGCCGTGTTTTTAGGGGAGCCTCTCGGCATGGTCAGAAGGCAGTTGGTGGCCAGCGCCTCAACTGCTATCCTCCAATGGTGGACTTGCTGGGGCACCTCTCCTTCCTGCGCCACAGGGGTCTGCTCGGTCACCCACGCCTGGCCTGCCCCAGGACCAAGCTCGTAACCTTCCTGAGGGTCCATTGGCTGCCGCGCTTGCTCCTCCTGCCCCTCTAGGTGCGCGTCAACCCACTCCTGCTCGGCCCAGGTATCTTGCTCGTCAAACCCGGGTCGTGCCCCCTTGGGATGGTTGCGAAGCACCCATGGGTCCCTTTGCTAGCCCACCTTGGTCCCCCGGGCGGGCCTGGCAGTCGTTCGGGGGGGAGTATGCTGGCTCGCTTGGCTGTCCACACGTCGAAAGGCTCCGCCTTGGCCGCCTCGAACAAGTCGCGGAGGTGGTCTTGCCGCTGGCCGCCGCTGGCCGGCTCCTCCTGCCTGGTACGGCTGGGCCCTGAGCCCTGGGCTCGCGCCCGGTCTTCTCCCCTGCTGCTGGGCTGCCAATGCCGGGTCTGAGCCTGGCTGCACTCGTAGGAGAAGTGGCCGGTCTCCCCGCAGCTGTAGCAAGCGCCCTTCTGAGGGATTGCGGTTTTGTCGGACCTGCCCCGGGCAGGGTCCTCTGGCGGCGTCCACCTGATCCGCCTGCTCTCGCCCGGCTCCTCGGCTGTTGACCTTCTTTCTCTGACGGGGTTGTGGGCCGGGCCCTTCCTGATGGGGCTCCGGGCTCTGCCAGGCGGCCAACGCTCGCCGTGGGGGCTGTGGGCAACCACCTTGGCCCTGTGCCATCCGCTTCTGCCCTCATGCTCCCTGCGTATATGGCGGGGCGCCTTTCCAGAGGTGACGGGGCTACGGCTTCTGGTTCTCCGGCTCCGGTTCCTGCCGTCTGGGCTGTTGACCGCCCTGCCTTTTGGGCGCTGGTCTCTGCCTCTGCTGGCGCCCCGCGGTGCTGGGGGTCGCCTTCTGCTAGGTGATCCTTCCCAGGGCTGCTGCTTCGTGCCGGTCTTTCTGCCTGCGGGCTCCACCGGCCTGCGTTCGTCATGGTGCCCTTCGGCGCTGGAGGCCCGCCGCTCCCTGCGGTCTCTGCGGCGCTCTGGGCTCCTTCCCCTTGGTTGACGCCCTTCGGCGCTGGCGGGCCTGGACCCCCTGCGGCCGCTGGGGGCGCGCCCTGGGCTGCAGCTTGACCCTCGTGCCCGGGGACTGGGGCTGCGGCTGACGGCTGGCCTGGAGTGGTCACCCCCCTCTGGCTTGCCTTTTTCGTCTTGTTGGTCCGGCGCTTGCCCCTCCACACAGGGCAGGGTCGTTGAGCCCGTTTAGGACCTCCTGGACCTCGGTGAGCTTATCGCTCAGCGTCTCCTCCTTGCTGTCCTTCACGCCTCCTTTGGCTCCCTTGTCTTGCGACATGTCCCGCTGTGGAGCCTCGGCACTCTTCTCTGCCAGCAGCTGCGGCTGTTCGGCCTCCCTGGCCTTGCCCCTAGCTCCACTACCGGCTGCCCGCTGGACTCCACTGGGGCTCATCGGGTACGGCTATGGAGCTGACTCCGTGCTTCTGTACATCTCCTTGTACGTTCGCTTGAGCACGTTAATCTCAGCGATCTGGACAGGTCCCTTTCCGAGGCCCCACCCGCAACGGCCCGGGACTGTTCCATCTTGAGGAAGTAGATGTCGGCCTCTCTGCTAGCAATTGTTTGCTTGGCCATGGTCTTGAGCGACTTGCTCAGCTCCTGGATCCGGGCCTCCATGCTGCTGATGATCTCGTCCCTGGGGTCGGCCGGGCCTCCCTGGGGTCGGCCGTGCCTCCCTGCTGCTCGTCTCCCAAGTCGGTCCTCTCCTCTTCGCTGGAACTGGTGCCTTGCAGGTGCGCTGCTGGGGAGCCTGGCTGGTAGCTTCCTCTGCTGTAGGAGTCCCCGTCCTGGCTTGGCTGCCGGCTGCTTCATGCTGCGCCGGCCTTCCCCGATAGCGGCCCCATCCTGTCAGCTGTTTGGGTGTCCAGGAGCACCCTGAGCCGCTGCTCACATTCCTTGTCTGTATGCGATCTGCGCATATCGCAGTATGTGCAGGGGCCGTCGCTTTGCTTCCGCAGGATACTCCTGACCTCCTGCCGGGCTGCGTGTTCCTGCTCCATGGCTAACCTTGCCTTGTCCCGTGCTGCTACTGAGGGGACCAGGGCGTCGCCGTCCTTGTCCTGGCAGGCGGGCCGGCCCCCGGTACCCCTGGTACCGTCCTGGCCTGCTGGCGTTGGGCAGGCCCGGACAGTGGCCTTGCCAGCCTGCCCGGCCCCCGGCACGGCTGCAGGGATGGCCCCCTTTTGTCTTGTCCGCTGGCACCCCCCATCGGCTCCTGCACCGCTGCTATCTTTGGCCTTGGCCTGGGTGTCCCCCGTTGGTGATGCCGCAGGTGCCTCCGCCGCGGGCAGGCGAGTGACACGGACCGCAGCCACAGTCGTTTGCTGCTGTCGATTGGCTCATGTTCCTATCACCATGGCACAATGCGGGGTTAGGTCTGGGCTTTCCTCATCCCAATCTGCGGGCCACTCCCCGGGCACCAAGTCGGGTTCATCCAAGCCGGCCCACGCTGCTGATGCCGCCTGGCGGCCCCCTGCTGGGGAGGCTAGCACTAGCGGCAGGGTCAGCCCGTCGGCCCCACCCTGGGGGAACAAGGACAAACGCCCCGCAGCCTCCAGGATCACCCCGTACTTGAGGTACTCGGGGTTCCCTACCAGGTGCTCATACGCGTCAGGGAGAGTTTTGACCACCCTGACCGCCGCCTTTTCCACAATTGCGTTCGGGCTCCCGTACCCGTACACGACACGACATGAGATGAAGAGGATCCCGTGCACGTCAGCGCCAGCATTGTCGGTGGTCCTGATTTTCTCGTCCGTCAGGACCAGCTTGGCCCCCATGGCCACTAGCTTCTCGGCGATATTGACGGTGATGACATGGCAAGAGCAAGCTGTGTCCATCAGTGCCTTCTGGGCCACTAGCACCTTCCCCTTGACCATGAGGCCCACACATTGGCTGTAGTCACGCCTGTCATTTTTGAAGTACTGCAGCCTAGGACTGATGGTGACCAAGCGTCCACGACTAACCCAGCCAGGCTCACCGCGGACTGGTGTGGTCCCCATTGGCATGGTAGTGTGCGCCAGGGCCGTGATCCTCTCGTTAAGGTAAACCACATGCGCGCGGACATCACACAGACCGTCAGCTAGCCGACTTAACGCAAGTCTCTCGGCTCCTTTCCTGGAAACTCGTTCAATAATTAGCGGTTCTGTCTCCTCCTCACTGCTAGATGAGGGCCTGAAGGACCGAGGCCTGGCGTTGTGAGCTGCCTGCTTGTATTCCCCAGGCCTGGGCGTGAGCCCGACTTGCGTCAGCAAGGCGACTGACTCGCTCAGCATTTCGGCAACCGTCTGGTGCCACCCATCTGGTTCCGCTAGCTCTGAGGGGCCGGAGAGTTGGGACATGTGAGCTGCCTGCTAACCATGCCCCGCCTGCCCCTTCGGTTGCCTTGGGAATTGCTTGCCGCCTTGGTTTCTGTCATAGTTTCTGCTGGCAGGCTGCCCTAGCGGCCTTGGCGGATGCGGGTACGGCTGCTGCGGCGGCCTGGCCTGCCCTGCAGCAATGTCTGTGGCCAGGGGAGCCGGGCGGCGTTCGTCTCTAGCCCTGGGAATCCTGCAGTCCCTTGTCAGGTGGTCCAGGCTGCCGCATTGGAAGCATGCCTTGGGGGCACCCCCAGCGCCGTGGGTGCTGGTCGTCAAGGCTGTGGCTTGGTCGGCCCATGTGACCCCCTTGGCTCTCCCTTCCTGCCTGGCAGGCTGGTTGCTGTTCTGGAAGGGCGCAGCACCTGGCCCATCCAATCTAGGCCTGGCCTCCCACTGACTTGGCCTAGCCCGTCTGCCGCGTCCCGCCTGCTGCTCCCCCTGGCCCCTCTGCTGCTGGTCTCCTAGCCCTTGCCTGGTATCCATGGTAGCCAGGTCTCCCAATTCCAGGGCGAACCTCTCCCACAGCAGCACATGCTGCGTCAGTACTTCCACCTGCCCCTCGTCTGTCATGTTCAGGTAGCCTGGCACGGTCATGATAAATGCGGTCAGCTTGACCCTGACCGCCCCTGGCAGCCCTTCATAGAACATGTGGGCCACCGAATGCCTCCTGCCGAAGTGGTCAACCGCGTCCATGGAGATCTGCAGCAACTCCGCCGTGGACATGACTCTGTGGGCGAATGCCTCCACAGTTTCCTCCGGCTTGACGCCCGGGTTTAAGGTGGTTTTGACTCCCAGCTTGAGGCCGGTGACCGCTGCCCTCTCGTCTGAAGTTGGCTTGCCTACCTCCTTCGGCACCATCCTGATCCACAGGGTGAGCAGGGACACCTCGCTTGGCGGCCCGACCACCGGAGGCGTCCACGCCTCCTGGATCCGCTCAACCTACCGGGAGGCTTTGTCTCCTTGGGGCGCTGATCGTATGGCCACCACCAGCGGCGCCACGCAGGCTGGCTTGGCGGTGTACATGCCCACCAATGAGCGGACCAACAGAGCCATGGCGGAGGGGGACTGGCAAGACCCCGCGATTTATCCTGTCACCATTGCTAGGGCTGGCGGCTCGTCAGATAAAGCCAGGCGGTTGTGCGAGCCCCATGAGCTGCAAGCCTGGCAGTATTGCCTGGCTGCGACCGCCCCTGGATGGGACATGTCCAGTACTGGCACGTTGCCTTGGATGGTGGGGATCTTGGTGAACCAGGTTCCTCCGGCCAGCTGCAGGATCATCTGTTGTTGCAGCTGTATGTGCGTCTCCGCCTGCTCCAGGGCTATCCTTTCCCTTTTTTCTCATGGATTCCCTGCTGGAGCCTGGGCTGCGTCCCTCCATGTCCTCCGAGTCTGACTTGCTGGGGTCCGAGCCAGATCCGCCACCTCCGCCTCTGGCTGGGCTTCGCCTGCGCTGGCCCCTTTGGTCTCTGCGGTCTGCACTTCGCTGGAGCTGCCCGTCCCCAGATGGCCTCTCGCTTGCCATGCTTCTGGGGCGGCTGCCGCCCCCTGAAGGCTGCATCGCGGGCTCTTGGTGTCTATTTTCCTCTGACTCCCCCTGCCTGCCTTCCTGGCTGGTGACTGCTGGGCCTGCTTGGCTGCGTCCCGCCAGTGTACTCCCTTGCCTCGGAAACTGACAGGCCATCGTCCCTGCTTCCCTATCTTTGCGGGCCGCCTCTCCCGGTGATACTTGCTGGCTCGATTTCCTGCAAGATCCTCCTTTCTTGGCTAGGGCAATGGCTCCTCCTTTCTGGCATGTTCCCCGCTTGGGCTGCTTGGCCCCGCAGGAATTTATCAATGTGGTCCACATGGCCCTCATGGCTGCTGTGTTCCTTGTTGTCCACGATGCGCAGCATAGCATGGGACTCTTGCCTGCTGGCCCTTCTAGGCGCTGAGCCCTGCTCTGCTGCCCTGGCTAGCTGCAGGCTGGTTGTCCTTGGCTGCTCGCTGGCTGCGGGGCTGCTTGGCCTGGGCCTGCGCCCTACATCCAGCCGCTGGTTCCGGATCCTGGGCTCACTGCTGGCCTCCAGACGTTCCCATCTGGCTTGGCTTGCAGTTGTGGGAGCTCCTTCTGTCTGCTCCTGCCACCTTCGCACCTCCTTGCGGTCGTCTGGCTGGGACGCTGCTCTTAAGCTTGGATCCCCGATCCTCACTCGCTTCCGTCACACTCGGGTAAAGTACTTTCAACACAAAAGTCAATCCAGTGCACAAGTACTAATCAGCTGGGTTTATAACTACACAGTCTTGATCGTCAATCGACCTCTGCTTCTGGGTTGCCACACCCTCGCGCAAGCAGGTATTAGCTTGGAATCTTTATGTCGAATTCTCAGCTCAGTGGTTTCTAGCTGTCCTTGAAGGCGGATCCGTTGGTCTCGTAGAAAAAATTCCAGTCCTCACACCACATGCACCCTCAGCAGAATTCGATGAGTCAGGCTGATCAGGCCTATCCCACTTCGTTCCTTTTAAGTGGACACGTGAGGTTAGCTTCGGGTCCGTGGCGGACTTCTTCCCCACAGTGTGGCGGACGCCTACGGGCGGGCTCAGTGTCGACACACTGGCCGCGAATACGCAGCGCGTTAAGCTGTGGCTGGAACTTCTAGATGACAATCGCGGAGTCTAGCACTAGGCTTCTAGCTGGAACGCTGGCCTTCCAGATAGCTAATCTGGGGGGTCGCTGAGTTACTTACCGCCCACGGCGGGAGAGACCGTAGCCGTAGACTGCGGGCGTTGGCCTGAGTCGGGCTGGGTGTCTCGCTTTGGGGATCTAGGGCTGCTAAGACGCTGTAGGGCTGTCCTAGGCTTGACTAGTTGAGTGGTACTGGCGTTGTTGCTCTTTACTGGGTAGGTCTCCGTGATCTAGCCGGTGCGACAAATAGAGGCCTGTCCACTTAAAAGGAACGAAGTAAGGGACTGTGGGCAAGCCGGGATACAATGTCCCGGCAAGCCCTTATTACTAAGGTACGGGGAATCTTGGCCTCAGATCTTCCAGAAAGTGGGAAGCTGGGCTTCTAACCCTAAAAGGGGGGCAAAGGTATAAGGCTCTGGCCTGTTCCCCGCTTGGGCTGCTTGGCCCCGCAGGAATTCAGCAATATGGTCCACCTGACCCTCTTGGCTGCTGTGTTCCTTGTTGTCCACGATGCGCAGCATAGCATGGGACTCTTGCCTGCTGGCCCTTCTAGGCGCTGAGCCCTGCTCTGCTGCCCTAGCTAGCTGCATGCTGGTTGTCCTTGGCTGCTCGCTGGCTGCGGGGCTGCTTGGCCTGGGCCTGTGCCCTACATCCAGCCGCTGGTTCCGGATCCTGGGCTCACTGCTGGCCTCCAGACGTTCCCATCTGGCTTGGCTTGCAGTTGTGGGAGCTCCTTCTGTCTGCTCCTGCCACCTTCGCACCTCCCTGCGGTCGTGGAGCCTGGACGCCCCGAATCCTTCCCACTCCTGGAGCTCTTCCTCTTGCTCGGATTCGGGTTCCTCCTGATCCCCTGTCGTGCCGTTGCTCCATTCGTCCGCGAATGCCTTAACCGCTAGGGCCGCCTCTGGCCCTGCTGCTCCCTTGGACACCCTGCGTAGGGCTGCTAGCAGCGTCGCCCTGTCTTGCCCCGTGTGGGGGATGCCCATGATGGCCTTTGTTGCCCATTCTGCCAGGTGGTGGCTTCGGAACTCCTCTATGGCCCGGGTCTGATCACTGAGGTGGGCGAAGCACCTGGGGCACACTTGCTGCCACAGCCGTGCTGCCCACTGCAGGATGCCCGCCCATCCGATCGGTAGAAGCTCTCCCGCTGGTTGCTCCGCCGGATCTGGCTGGACAATGCTCCCCGAGTGCTCCCCCACCGCTGGATACCGCTACCCTGGGATAGGCGTCCACGCCGGGTTGCTGAAGTACCCGTAGATGCTGTCAGCTTGGCTGCCGCCCCTCGTTCCCTTGCTGTCGTGTCCGGCCACAGCCTTCTGCCTTTGCCCGCTTGCACTGGCAGGGAACCTGGACAGGGGTGTGCCGTATGTCGACGCTTCGGTTGTTTCCCCCGCTGGGATACGGAATGGTCTTGTCTTCTTCATCCTATGCAGCTCCGGTCTTGGTGGCACTCCCCTTGGCGCTTGTATCCCGCTGCACGGATCTGGCGGCTCCTCCTTGGCGGCCAGTTCAGCCCATGGCTGCCCTACTGGAGCGGCTGGCGCCGCCACGGCCTGTGGGTCGCTGCGTCTTTGCAGATCCCGCAGGCTCACCACTGTTTCTGCCGAATCCCCTTAGATCTGCTGTTCGATGGATCTTGTCAGCTCCATCTTGATCGCTGCTGGCTGGAACGCTCCTCTTTCCCCCCTGACCACTGCAGGCTCATGCTGGGACTCCCTGGCTTCCCTCTTGACAAGCGCCTGGGGGTGCGGCTCAGCATCGACTCCCCCCACTCCTGCTTGTTCATGCAAATCATCTGGAGGTCGTGCTGGCCCGCCACCCTCTCCAACACCACCGGTCCAAGACCTCACAGTGGGTGGCTCCGAGGTCGGGTCCAGGGATCCATCGACAGGCACTGGCCACCGCTCCTCCTCCTGGCTCAGCCTAGGTGGAATGCGCGCGATGCCGCCTCGTCCGATACCCCTGCGTGTTACTTCAACATGCACCATACCCGCATCCAAGGCAAGAGAACCTTCGACCCCCAGGGCCTTGTTCTCCCCCACCATTGCATAGTCATTTCCGGACAATCCAAGGGCAATTTGCATAGCTTCCTCGGCCACAGCCGCATTTATGGGTGTCATGGGATCATTGTCCGTGGCGGACAATCAGCGTAGCTCATTGTCCGTGGCGGACAATCAGCGTAGCTCATTGTCCGTGGCGGACAATCAGCGTAGCTCATTGTCCGTGGCGGACAATCAGCGTAGCTCATTGTCCGTGGCGGATCCCGCCTTCGCGCTTTAGAGAATCATCGGTATTGCTCAGGTGCCCTGGTTCCATCCCCCTCACCCGACCACTGCGTCTTGCAGTATCTGGGTGCTGGTAGGCGGTTGATTGGGATCTACGATTGCCTCTTGCATAGAGCTAATTACGCTGAACATCTGCACGTGTTTGACTGTGTGGGCTCACAGCAACCGGGCGCCAGCTTACAGCTCGCTTCCGCTCTCCTCTACCTTCTGCATGCTGGTTAGGCTTTGCCAGGCAGGTCAAGCAACGGGTATTAAATTCTTGTATTGCGGGTCTGGCGGAATTTCCCTCGCCTATGTCCCACCTTCTGGATCGCTGGGCTCGTCTGCTTCCTGCCGATCCGTCGCACAGCTTCCTCAAGCTCTGCATGTTCCGCTCAAGCTGCGATCTGCAACTCCGGATGATTCCTGCACACAGTCTTGGGACGCTGCTCTTAAGCTTGGATCCCCGATCCTCACTCGCTTCCGTCACACTCGGGTAAAGTACTTTCAACACAAAAGTCAATTCAGTGCACAAGTACTAATCTGCTGGGTTTATAACTCCACACTCTTGATCGTCAAGCGACCTCTGCTTCTGGGTTGCCACACCCTCGCGCAAGCAGGTATTAGCTTGGAATCTCTATGTCGAATTCTCAGCTCAGTGATTTCTAGCTGTCCTTGAAGGCGGATCCGTTGGTCTCGTAGAAAAAATTCCAGTCCTCACACCACATGCACCCTCAGCAGAATTCGATGAGTCAGGCTGATCAGGCCTATCCCACTTCGTTCCTTTTGAGTGGACACGTGAGGTTAGCTTCGGGTCCGTGGCGGACTTCTTCCCCACAGTGTGGCGGACGCCTACGGGCTACGGGCGGGCTACGCAGCGCGTTAAGCTGTGGCTGGAACTTCTAGATGACAATCGCGGAGTCTAGCACTAGGCTTCTAGCTGGAACGCTGGCCTTCCAGATAGCTAATCTGGGGGGTCGCTGAGTTACTTACCGCACACGGCGGGAGAGACCGTAGCCGTAGACTGCGGGCGTTGGCCTGAGTCGGGCTGGGTGTCTCGCTTTGGGGATCTAGGGCTGCTAAGACGCTGTAGGGCTGTCCTAGGCTTGACTAGTTGAGTGGTACTGGCGTTGTTGCTCTTTACTGGGTAGGTCTCCGTGATCTAGCCGGTGCGGTTTACAAATAGAGGCCTGTCCACTTAAAAGGAACGAAGTAAGGGACTGTGGGCAAGCCGGGATACAATGTCCCGGCAAGCCCTTATTACTAAGGTACGGGGAATCTTGGCCTCAGATCTTCCAGAAAGTGGGAAGCTGGGCTTCTAACCCTAAAAGGGGGGCAAAGGTAGAAGGCTCTGGCCTGTTCCCCGCTTGGGCTGCTTGGCCCCGCAGGAATTCAGCAATATGGTCCACCTGACCCTCTTGGCTGCTGTGTTCCTTGTTGTCCACGATGCGCAGCATAGCATGGGACTCTTGCCTGCTGGCCCTTCTAGGCGCTGAGCCCTGCTCTGCTGCCCTAGCTAGCTGCATGCTGGTACGTAGAAGCTCAAATCATCTCAGCAAATCTGCCTGGTTCAGGTCTTCTTCAATCAGGACTGAAAAAAAAAATCCACCAAGTCTCAGCTGAAGCGCAATGCGCAGAATCCTACAAATCCAAGCTGTTCAGCCCACTACTGGCTAGCAAACAAAGAAATTTTCAAAGTTATCAGGTCAAGCTAAGAAATAACCGCTGCTCTCGCCCCACTGCGCCATAGCCGCCTGGTCTTCACTGGCCACAGGAAATGTGCGCCGTAGCAGCGTGATTTGCCCCTACTGTGGTATCATTGCCCGAGGTGACTAATTCTCCTCGCTCATCATCGTCATAACATATGTACTACTGTAGCCTTGCTGCTATGGTGTTTTGAGAAACAAATTTTCGAACAAATTTTCGAACACATTTTCACTATGCTGTTGCGATAGCTGTAACTCCACTCCTGCATCTTCCGTCTTCGGTCCGCTGGCTGCCGGCCCACTGCCTGCCGGGTACTAGGACAAGCCGCCTGCGTCTGCATTTCTGCTCTGTAGGCGCCTGCCCGCTCCTTGCCAGTTACGGCGTGGGTGACGTCACGTGCTCAGCGGCCTTGCCGCTCTGGGCTCGGCCTCAGGTCTCGGTAAGCTCCTCAAGGGCTGACTCCTCTTCTTCCCTTGCTGCTTCCTTGGCCACCTTAGCCCTTCTTGTAACTGCTCTCGGGGTGACATTGGCCTCTCCCCGGCCAGTGGTGTACGAGATGTCATACAACCCGTTCGCCATTGGTCTTGCGATGCCCCGCTCCATTTGCCTTGTTGCTGGGTTGGTGGCCATGACTTCCACCTCAGGCCTGTCCATGAAGTTGGCCTCCTGGGCTGTCCTGGCAGCCGCTCTGGCTGCTGGGCTCGGCCGCCCCTGGACCTGCAAACTGCGATCTTCTGTAGCGGGCCCTGCTATTGCAGCGGGCCCTGCTCCCTTGTTGTCAGGTGTGCATTGTGGGCACAACCATTCGCCCTCAGGCACCTCCTTGAGTACTGGCACCAAGCAATCCATGTGCCAACCTGTATTGCAGGCATCACACAAAAGCATCACCTCTCCGCGATCAGGCAGCTGGCACACCTCGCAGGACAGGCTGTTATTGGGTCTGGTGCCACTGAAATCGACCACTCCCCTGAGGTTGGGCAAGTGGCATGGAGAACAATTGACAGCATTCTCTGTTACTGTGAGGCCATCTGCCCCCTCCAAAACCAAGGTTCCCGTCGCCCCCAGTGTCTTCACCCTTAGGATCTCAGGCCTGGCCTTGGGATCGAGGCTGCGTCGTTCTGATGAATACTTCACATACACGTAATCTCCCTCTGCAAAACGCCTGACCTGGGGGACATACCCTCCCCCACGAATGCGTGCATATCGCAGCTTGTCGCGATGCTGCGCAATTTTCAGATGCTCACCCGCGACTGGCAGTGCCTCTTTGATCCTGGCCACTCTGGCCAAGAGCAGGTCTGCTGCCTCTTCTGCTGTTGCCACCTTGGCTGTGTTCCAGAGGTCCGCCCCCACTCTGGAGGGAAAGGTGGGTCTCTGCCCGAACAGCACCTCGTACGGCGCCATGCGCGTGGCTTGCTGCGGCAAGCACCTGAAGCCCAGGGCTACCCAGGGCACCATCTTGTCCCATGACTCGTCGCTGCTGCCTTCCTCGCAGCACTTGCGTATGCCTGCCTTGAGGGTCTGGACAGCCCTCTCTGATAGCCCGTCTGCCTGGGGATGGTTGGCAGAAGTGGTGCGGTGATCAATGAAGCAGTCCAACAACATGTCCTGAAATTCACCCTGGAACTCTGTTCCCTGGTCTGTCACCACCTCTGCGCATCCTCCGAATCGTGCAACAACATTTTGAAAGAATGCCAAGGCCGTCACATCAGACGCCTTGCTTGGAATGGGGATCAACTCCACCCATTTGGAGTAATGCTCCACACAAACCATCACAAACCGATTTCCCCTGGAAGTGGTCGTGAATGGACCACACAGGTCCACTCCCCACCGGAAAAACAACCCCTCAATGGGTAGCGGGTGCAGGTTGGGCTGTATGTGATTGAATGTGGACGCCCTGGCCCTGTCACACACACCGCATTCCTGCACTGCCTTCTTGACTGCTGCTCTAAGCCCCCGCCACCAATGCTGCTGCATGACCATGAAAGCCGTGCGATGGCTGCCAAAATGGCCCGTACCTGCATGGTCTGTCTGGATCACTGCAAGCCTGTCCTCTGGCCTGGGCACCACGCAACGTCTACCATCAGGCTTGAGTCTCATCAGGACTCCTCCCCTCTCTGATTCCCACTGGAATGGCGCCGCTCTGCGCTGTATTCTGGTTTGTTCTCCTAGCTCTGTTCCCTGAACATATGTCTTCTTGCGGAGGAACCTCAATACAGGCTCATCTGCCCACACATCAACCCTGGCCGATGGTCCTGCAGGACATCCTGGCGGGTCCTTCTCACCCTCTGTGTCCCTGGTCACCTCGATTTCAACATCAACTTGTTCCTCAGGCGTGTTCCCACCTGGTTCCTGTGCCGCGTCGGCCCAGTCTGCCGCAGCCGATTCTCCCAGGCACTGCCTGTATGACGCGGCCACTTCTCCACTGCCTGAGCACGCGTTACCTGCAGTAGCAAGGGCGTAGTGGCTGGACACTAAAGTTGCACCCAGCATTGGATCCCTGTCCGGGCCTGGCAGCCTTGCTCTGCGTTTCAATTCCTCTGGTATGATTTTAGCACACTCAAGTGCCACATTGAGCCACGCTCCTAGTGCCCACGAATCCATGCCCCTGCCCAAGGCTGCCCTCCTGGCCGCCTATGGGAAGTCTGGGCGCGGCAATGTGGACCCCACAGCGTACCCCATGGCTCGTTCACGTTCGTTTGCATTGGGCTCCTGCAAGTCTCCCATGGCTCTGTACACCATCCCATTTTGCCCGTTCCTAAAAGCATATGATGAGGGCGTGGCCATCAAACACGGCAGCACTTTCCTGGGATGTCCTGTTACGTTGATGCGGTACCCCCCATTGTCCGGGCATGAGACTACCTGGGCCTTGCTGCCCTTGTCCAGAATGTCGTCTACTATCCCCCCGTGGGGTCTGGTTGACGCACGAATCACAAACTCGATATCTGCTGCAGGGGCGATATTCCCCCAATAGTTGCGAGTGCGGTGGGCGTAAGACCCCACCTGCACTGCGTCAAACAACGCCGGTGTTCCCAGAATCCTGCACACCTCCTGAAAGGCCTCAACACTGGCCTTCACACTTTTCTGGTTCAATTGCATTGCTACATTCTCAATCAGGTACGCTGGCGGCCTAGGCCCCTGCAGGAACTGCAGTGTACCCAACAGCTTGACTAACGGGAAGAAAGACTTGCTTCTCTCTCCCGCGAGCCCACGCCCCTTCCCTGCTGACGAGAGGTCCTGGCACTCCCAGCCTGCTACCATAAACCACTGGCGCCCCTCCTGGGCGCCCGCCTCCTGGAGGTGCTCCGCCGTAATGGCATACACATCTTGGGGCAACGCTCTGAAGGCCTTATCAAACGCTTTGACTGGAAGCAGCTGAGGGTATCTCCTGTGCAACTGCACCAGGCGACCCCCTGCGATCTCTCTGACTTCCTCACTGATATCAGCATACAAGTACTGCACCACTGGGATACCCGCCCTGAGCACCATTTCCAGCCCTGAGCACATACCTCCAAAGGGCTCGAAAAGGACGACTCCCTCGGTCTCCATGGCCCGCACAGCCCCACTCGACAGGCAAGCTGTGTCCAGGCTTGCATGTAAATGAGGGGGCGTCACCCGAGGCAGGTCAGCAAGAACATCACTGATCATTGTCCTGGCCCGCTCCCTGTTGCTGAACGCCTGTTCTGTCTGCTCCTGCCACCTTCGCACCTCCCTGCGGTCGTCTGGCTGCAGCCTGGACGCCTCGAATCCTTCCCACTCCTCGAGCTCCCCTTGCTCGGATTCGGGCTCCTCCTGATCCCCTGTTGTGCCGCTGCACCATTCGTCGGCGAAGGCCTTAACATCGAGGGCCGCCTCTGGCCTTGCTGCTCCCTTGGACACCCTGCGTAGGGCCGCTAGCAGCGTTGCCCTGTCCTGCCCCATGTGGGGGATGCCCATAATGGCCTTTGTCGCCCATTCTGCCAGATGGTGACTTCGGAACTCCTCGATGGCCTGGATTTGATCGCTGAGGTGAGCGAAGCACCTGGAGCACACCTGCTGCCACAGCCGTGCTGCCCATTGCAGAACGTCTGCCCACCCGATTGGTAGGAGCTCTCCCGTTGGCTGTTCCGCCGGATCTGGCTGGCTTACGCTCCCCGAGTGATCTCCCTCTGCCGGGCACCGCTCTCCTGGGATAGGCGTCCATGCCGGGTTGCTGAAGTACCCGTAAAGGCTGTCAGCCTGGCCGCCGCCCCTCTTTTCCTTGCTGTCGTATTCGGCCACAGCCTCCTGCCTTTGCCCGCCTTCGCTAGCAGGGAACCTGGACTGGGGTGTGCCGTATGCCGATGCTTCTGTTGCTTCCTCCGCCGGGATACGGGGCGGTCTCGTCTGCTTCATCCTATGCAGATCTGGCCTAGGCGGTACTCCCCTTGGCGCCTGCATCCCCCCGCGCAGATCTGCCGGCTCCTCCTTGGCGGCTAGGTCAGCCCGTGGCTGCCCTACCGGGGCGGCCTGCGCAGCAGCGGCTTGTGGGTCGCCGCGTTTCTGCAGCTCCCGCAGGCCCACCACCGTTTCTGCTGACTCCCCTTGGAACTGCTGTTCACTTGATCTTGTCCGCTCCATCTTGACCACTGCTGACTGGACCATCCCCCTGACCCCTGCGGGCTCAGGCTGGAGCTCCCTGGCTTCCTTCTGGACTGGCGCCAGGTGGTGCGGCTCGGCGTCGACTCCTTCCCCTTCTGCCTCTTCAGGCAGATCATCCGGAGGTCGCGCTGGCCCGCCACCCTCTCCAACACCACTGGTCCGAGACCTCACAGTGGGTGCTTCCGAGGTCGGGTCTAGGGACTCATCGCCGGGAACTGGCCACCGCTCCTCCTCCTGGCTCAGCCCAAGTGGGATGCGCGCGATGCCGCCTCGTCCGATACCCCTGCGTGTCACTTTAATGTGCACCGTACCCGCATCCAAGGCACGAGAACTTTCGACCCCAGGGCCTTGTTCTCCCCCATCACTGCATAGTCATCCCCTGACAATCCAAGGGCAATCTGCATAGCTTCCTCGGCTACAGCCGCATTTATAGGTGTCATGGGGTCATCCCATGGTTCCATCCCTCTCACTCGCCCACTGCGTCTTGCAGTATCTGGGTGCTGGTGGCGGTTGGGATCTACAATGGCATCCTGCATTGTACTAAATACGCTGAACAGCTGTACCTGTTCGACTGTGTGGGCTCACAGCAACTGGGCGCTAGCTTACAGCTTGCATCCGTTCTCCTCTACCTTCTGCATGCTGGTTAGGCTTTGCCAGACAGGTCAAGCACGGGGATTGATGCGCTCGTCCGCTATTTCCTGCCGATCCGTCGCGCAACTTCCTCCTTAGGCTCTGCAGGTTCCGCTCAGGCCGCGATCCGAAGCCTCGGATGGTTCCTTCTGGATTGCTGGGCTCGTCCGCTATTCCCTGCCGATTCGTCGCGCAGCTTCCTCCTCAGGCTCTGCAGGCTCCGCTCAAGCCGCGATCCGCAGCTTCGAATGGTTCCTTCTGGATTGCTGGGCTCGTTCGCTTATTCCCTGCCGATTCGTTGCTCAGCTTCCTCCTCAGGCTCTGCAGGTTCCGTTCAAGCTGCGATCTGCAGCTTCGGATGATTTCTGCACACAGTCTCGGGTTGCCGCTTTTAAACTTGGATCCCGGATCCTTGCTCACTTCCGTCAACACGTGGGTTGTGCACTTTACCACGAGTGCAGGCCAGGTGCACAGGCACTATCAGCTGGGTTTATAACTCCACAGCCTGATCTTCAAGCTACGTCTGCTTCTGGGTTGCCACGCCCAGCGCAAGCAGGAATTGACTTGGGATATCTATGAAGAATCCTCTGCTCAGTGATTTCTAGCCGTCCAAGGCAGATCCGCTGTCTTCAAAAAGAAATTCCAAGTCACAGCACATGCACCTTCAGCATAATTCGTTGGGTCAGGCTGATCAGGCTAGATCCACTTCGTTCCTTTTAAGTGGACACGCGATGGTTGCTTCGGGTCCGTGGCGGACTTCTTCCCCACAAAGTGGCGGACGCCTGCGGGCGTGCTCAGTGTCTACACACTGGCCGCGGATGCGCAACGCGTTAAGCTGCGGCTGGGATTTCTAGATGATAGACACGGAGCTCACGCTCGGAGGGCTAGTCTTACGGCCTGTCGGGTAGCGAGCCGGGCAGGACGGTGTGGTCACTTACCGCGTAAAGCGGGGGAAGCTGTAGACGTAGACCGCGGACGTCGTCCTAGGTTGAGTCGGGCTTCTCGCTAGGGAGTCTTGTGCTTGCTATGTCGGCTGTGTAGCTGAACTAGGCTTGACTGTAATTGTGGTACTGACTTAATTCTCTTCACTGGGCTTATCCTGGATAAAGGCCGGTGCTGTTTACAATTAGAGGTCTGTCCACTTAAAAGGAACGAAGTAAGGGACTATGGGCAAGCCGGGATACAATGTCCCGGCAAGCCCTTATTACTAAGGTACGGGAAATCCTGGCCTACGATCTTCCCGAAAGTGGGAAGCTGGGCGTCGAACCCTAAAAGGGGGGCTCCGCAGGGAAGCTGCGGGGTCTACGGGGGCGCGTTAGCGGTCCCTACGGTTTTGGCACGTATACTGCATTATACCGTGACACCGGTACTATTACGGCTAATGCATAGGGGGGAAGACTTTTGTATTGTGGAGTCTGACCTTATATGAACGGAGAAAGTGTGGCGATACAGATGTTGGCTTCATTCATTCAGATTACAAATGTAATCTAACCAAGGCACTGCCAAAGTTCACTGATTATGGTGTCAAACACGAACATGTCACAATGGCAACCAACAACTAATGACTAGCATAGACCTCAATAGACCTAGTCGCGGTTCCTAAAAGCTTGGTTCTTATCAGGCTTTTGCTTCAACTGTGAACATTTAGCAAATAATTTGGCAGGTAAAAAATATTATTTACTAACACATAATTGAATTGCATTTACTTAAATTAAGGGGTATGATACATTTACAAGTAAATTAGCAGTTAAATCAAGAGGGAGTTAATTGACAGGTGAAATAGCAGGTAAACTCGAGGGTAAATTGACAGGTAAATTGGCAGGACAGGGCAGGAAAATAAGGGGCAGGTAATTACCATTACAATATTGTGGAGTAGGGCTGTGCATATGCATAATTGTTCTTCGGGAGGAGGACTGGGCGGATGAGGAGACGGGGCACTAGACTAACTAGACTAACTAGGCAAGGGACTATGCGACGTCGACTCAGGGCTTGGTATTGAGTTGCGCTTAATTAGCACGTCTTGATCAGCTGCGATGAATAGCTGACCTTTATGCGCCTCGCGTGGCGGAAGATTTCATGCTGATTCAAATTGGGTGGAAGCAGCAACGCCCGATGACGACGACGATTTCGACTTCACATTCTTCGCGTCCCGACACCGGAAGATGTGTTGCTGACTCGCTGACTCGGCTCACTGTTTTCCCTCATTGTTCCTCTGAATGGGATACGAATGTGTGGAACAGCCCATTACACAGCGCTGTATAGTCTAAAGATGCATGCGATGATATGTGCGATGATGTGGCTACGATTGCATACGCACAGGGACGCGGGCGGGCCGCGGGCAGTGACCAGCATCGGCTGGCAGTGCCGAGTGTGAGGAGTGTGAACACATTTTGAATCCCAGCTGTCAGCTGTAGCATGCACGCTCCCTGGAAGTCATCGCTGTTCACTCTCTGACTCACGGTTTCCTCTCGCTGTTCCACTCGATATGATATGATAGCTGCGAGCAACTAAATACACTAGTGATATAAATGTTAACATCACTTCGAGGTTGTGGTGACGGGCGTTGGCCTGCGATGACTGGTTGACGACGTGTCGGTTGCTGTCGGTTTGTACATCAAAATGGGCTCTTTAATCTACTGTGGTGCCGTACGCGAAACTTTGTACATCAAAATTGGCTCTTGAATATTAGACCGGGGCAAACACAGTACGGGAATACGGTACGGTACGGATACGGTACGGACGAAAGGGACAATACGGTAGGGCAGTACGGTCCAACATTTTCCCCCATTTTGAAGGCCCAGGACAGCAGGATCCACACAGAGTAACACATGTATACAACACTCCCATGACTGTTTGACCCCATGCACATCCTGACATACTGCATGGCTGCATGACAGCCCCCTTGCATTTTTGCATGGCCCCCAAATAACCACCAAGGATCTCCATGCATGCATGCAGATTTACTATTCTGACATGCTAGAAAAAAAATATGATCATTGATGCAACCTCGGATGCAACCCCAAACTCCTCACACATCGCCATTACTATGTTCCAACATGCCATTCAGCATTTCAGCAATTCAGCCAGCCCATATAAACGCTACCCACCAGCATGGCAGATGAAATTTTGCATGCAGGAATATAGCAATTGAAACAAGAGGCCTCAGACTCACCTTGCAGAGTTGCTGAGTTGCATCATTGCATGGCATGCATGCAAATCACTTCGTTAGGAGACACGGAGCTCATGTGTCTTGCCTCTCTCATAGGAGTCCTGGACTCATGGGCTCCTACTCCTCCTAGCCTCTTCCCTCCATGCAGCTTTGGATTGTGACTTGGCGCCAAGCTGTGTCTTATTGTCACTAAGTTTGGGGGTAGACTTAGGCTTTTACGAGCAACGAATGCCTCTTTACGTCTGGAAGCGAGCGAGTTTACGTAGATTTTGATGTCCTGGAGGTGTGGACTGTGGACTGTGTGGACTTGTCAGACGAGGGAGCTGCGCAATCAAGCAGTACCTTAAAACAAGTGGTAAATCGCTTAGTGTCGAGGATAGTCTTATCGCAAAATTCGCATCGCATACTCTTGGCCTGGCCAGCCTTCGAGGACGGCTGCAAAATCCAATGCGCATCAGCCGATGCCTTCCTAGGACTTGTTCTCAGCGATGCCTCTACCTCTATCCTGATAATATCTGATTTGTAAAAGCTGTGCCTTTGGCGCAGCCCCCGAGTGACGTACGTGCCCTCAAAACTGTTGCGGTGTCCTAGGCTGCTGTAGTGCTGTGTGTTCGAGCAGTAGTTGCCGAGTTTTCCCCTGCTGCCTCTGTTTACGTTCTGAACATGTTGGACGATGGTGCTGCTTTGTTGGTGGGATGTTGGGTGGTGCTGGTGATGTGTGTGTTGCGTGTGTTGCTCGTGCGGCGGGGTTATAAGTATTGTGTATGTAGGGTTCTACCGCGTTTGCGTGCGTGCATAGTTGGTTCCGATCGGCAAGCTCTAGAGCATAAAATTAAGTGGGATAGTTTTCTGTGCTGGAATCTGTTGCGTGCGCTTGCTGCATGTTTTCTGGAAGGTGCATTGCATGTTGTGCCACTGCGGCACCATGCCTGCCTCAGTCCCTCTGCAAGGATTCCTGGTTTGTCCACCACTTGTCCAGCTGAGCATGGCACATGCCGCTTTGCCAAAAAAATGCCTTCGCATTCACTTCATTAGCTGTATGTGCAAGCTGGGTATCAGAAGTGATATTGTGCACACAGGACCAATCAATCTGATTGCACACCGAACACAGCACTGCAGCTGACCAGTCCTGAGCAGCAGGTCCCAAGCCTCAATCAGAACAGACAAAGGTACCGATGTGTTGACATGTGTGTGCGCATATCTGTTTCTTGTTAAACTGCTGCAGATGTGGTGTGTCTGGATGACGGAGTTGGTGCATGGCACTGGACGCTTTGTCGAAAGTTGGTCACACTTCATTCACAAAAAACTGGAGCAGGCACGCAATTCTGCCAACGCCCTGTTGCCAGCACTGCCAAACCTTGCATATAAAACGAGTTTGTGCCTAGAGCAAAGCTGCACGATAGTCCCCACGATGGTATGTCACATGTTCTGCAGTGTCGACTGCAAGTTCGAAAACTAGGCAGCCGCTGGCTGTAACGCTACGGATCAACGCGAGCAGCCCTGTAACCATGCCTAACATGTTCAGCAAGTTTGTGCTTAAAGCAGCGCAACGCGAGTGCACGACACGTACTGTGCAGTATGAACTTTCGGGGAAGAAAGTCCAAAACTAGGCCATGGCTATCCCGCCGCGAGCATATACATTGCTAACAGGCATGCCAATTGCTTTGCGCCCAATACGAAGCAACGCGGTGGCCTGTTTCTGAAATCGGCACCATTTTTCACCACAAACCCCTGGAAATAGCATGCCAAGAAAGCACGGCTCGTTCGATCCACTCTGCGCGCCTCCGTTGCAGTGCACTGCCATAAGCTAGGCAGGGAAGCACGAGATACGCCATCGGAATAAAAAATTACACGCAATACTGGGGCGACCGCGAAGAACGAGCCTTCCACATTGTCGGACACTTTGGCGGTTGGTAACCGATGTCCCAGTGAACACAACTAAAAACCCAAACCCTATCCCTTTTCGTTCCTTTCAGTCACTCGGGTAGATGCCTGGCTGATCTTTGCACTTATGCTCTCAAGCAGCCATGCAGTATAGGAAATGGCGACCGTACTTGGCCGTGTTGCAAGCGGTACGGTGCGGTACGGATACGGTACGGGATTTTAGGCCAATACGGCCCGTACTGGGTAACCCTGCTGTTAGTTAGGCGCCCACCCGGCAAAGCCTTTTAGAGCAAAGCCCAGAGGTGTAATGTCATTGCCCACTTCGACATGTCCTCATGCAAGCCCTCGTTGCCTTCGCGCTTGCTTCTTACCTTCCAATCTCATTATTTCCCTCTTACCCTAAGTATAATTTCTTCCAACGGGACAGTTGGGCGCCCACGTGGTCGAGCCTTTTTGAGCAGGGCCCAGAGGTGTTATGTCATTGACCTTCCAATCCTTTGGCACATGGGCCTCCCCCGCAGTGGTATTTGTAACAACCTCAAATCTCGTACCAATACAGTCTTCGTTTCCCACTTAGTTTCACACCGGCCAACTGAAAATGGATTCCGGTCGAACTGAACCCCTGCCACTTTCAATGACCTTATTCCTCTGAGCCCAGCTCAAAAAAGGCTCGGCCGCATGGGCGCGAAACTGAAGGGTTGGGAGGACAGAACAAAACAAACACCAGGGGACAGGAGAAAAAAGGAGGGGAAATGGGAGATAAAGTGAAGGGACCCTGCCATTCAGGCCTCTGAAGTACCCTGCCATCCAGGCCTCTGAAGTACCCCCATCCCCGAGGTGGGACAAAAAAAGCCAAACACTTGATACACTAGGACAGAAAGCGAAAACCAGTGACCCCCCAGGGCAAGCAACTAGCACACAACCACGACAGCGGCGTGGGAATGAACCCCATAGTGCAGAAGATAAGCCCCAGCCATAAAACATGACGTGGGTGCAAAAGAGCTGTTCAATTGAGCACCGCCTAGAGAGTTAGGGGGGAGACAGGAATTTTGGCAAAGTTTTGAGATTTGAGTAATATTTGATGATGCCCAGGGAATTTCGATAGTGCATGATGAGGGACTGATTGTGCGCCAGAATATTATAGCGGGATTTTAGGCCAATACAGCCCGTACTGGCTAACCCTGCTGTTAGTTAGGCGCCCACTCGGCAAAGCCTTTTAGAGCAAAGCCCAGAGGTGTTATGTCATTGCCCACTTCGACATGTCCTCATGCAAGCCCTCGTTGCCTTCGCGCTTGCTTCTTACCTTCCAATCTCATTATTTCCCTCTTACCCTAAGTATAATTTCTTCCAACGGGACAGTTGGGCGCCCACGTGGTCGAGCCTTTTTGAGCAGGGCCCAGAGGTGTTATGTCATTGACCTTCTTATCCTTTGGCACATGGGCCTCCCCCGCAGTGGTATTTGTAACAACCTCAAATCTCGTACCAATACAGTCTTCGTTTCCCACTTTGTTTCACACCGGCCAACTGAAAATGGAATCCGGTCGAACTGAACCCCTGCCACTTTCAATGACCTTTTTCCTCTGAGCCCAGCTCAAAAAAGGCTCGGCCGCATGGGCGCCAAACTGAAGGGTTGGGAGGACAGAACAAAACAAACACCAGGGGACAGGAAAAAAAAGGAGGGGAAATGGGAGATAAAGTGAAGGGACCCTGCCATTCAGGCTTCTGAAGTACCCCCATCCCCGAGGTGGGGCAAAAAAAGCCAAACACCCCATCCTAAAAAATGTGAAACGACCCCTGGGTACCCCCCCCCACCCCCACCTCCGGAACCTAGTACAACCTTAATTTCTCAGTCAACAAATCAAAATTTAAGGAGGGGAGCGGGGTCAATTTCAATAAGCTCAGCAGTGCGCTTCTCATGGTGTTGATAAATGTAGCTGGTTCAGAAATGTCAAGCGGTGAAATTACATACTAAACCATTGCTGTGAAGTTTTTGTGAAGTTTTTACAGTCCAACAGAGCATGACACTTTATGCATGGGGCATGTGCCCGTAAACAGGCACTTGATACACTAGGACAGAAAGCGAAAACCAGTGACCCCCCAGGGCAAGCAACTAGCACACAACCACGACAGCGGCGTGGGAATGAACCCCATAGTGCAGAAGATAAGCCCCAGCCATAAAACATGACGTGGGTGTAAAAGAGCTGTTCGATTGAGCACCGCCTAGAGAGTTAGGGGGGAGACAGGAATTTTGGCAAAGTTTTGAGATGATTCTCTCTTTTCATCATACACTGAAAGATAAAACAACCAAATTTCTTCCAGAACACATATGCAGAATCTGCTGCATTTAGTTTGCCCCACACTCCATTTGCGGACCGTTTCATGGCCTCATCCTCGTCCTCTATGAAATTATGGACAGTAAAGTTAAATTGAAAACGAAGGTCTGTATAGAATGGGCAGTAAATCACGTGAAGCTCATTCTCCCGACATTTAAGATTGCAACATCTACAAATCCTCTTGCTACGAGGCACACAGGGTTTCTAAAAGCGCCCCGTCTCAACATTCAGCCAATGCGACCCCATCCGATACCGGGCTACAGCGAAAATAATATTAGGCTTACTCAAATTGTACCAGAAAGTCTCCTTCACATCACGCTTAATTTAGAACCACTTAGAGAACGTAAACAATTCGAACCCCGAGCGTTCTGAGTCAGGAGTAGCACGTACTGACAGGGCCGTACGTGGCATGTCCCTGGAATTTTGGAAAGCCACTGATCCCTAGCTGAATTCACAATGACCTCAATATCCAAAGAGGTATTTGCTGAAGCAGTCAATAAATCAATACCCAGAGTCATCAATATCGTAGACAGAAAACCAGCCCAACAAAGTGAAGTGCCAGCCTTCGCCAAATCACAACTTTCCTGCATAGCCATTTTCACAAGGTCATTGTCAGGCCTCAGATTAATTCTATTCCCAAAACTCAGGGTCTGCTGAAAAAGACTTAAGATAAGGGGTTCACGGTGCAGTTCACTCATGAGAACATACTCCGCCACAGACTTGCGAAGACCCAGACACTGCCTAAGGAAACCCTTGTAAATTACCTCCAAATATCTAGAGAAACCAGTATCTGTCAAGCCGACTCCTATCGCAAGGAGACCTGGTCCCCAAATTTCACACCCATAAAACAGCTATAGCTATAGCTACCACCTGCCAGCTACCTATCCTCTCAAGAGGCCACGAGGCTCTAGAAACGAGAGGACTCACGAATGAGTGCCATCAAAGTAGCATCTAACTTAAGCGTGCTAATGTGCTGCTTAAGAAACTTGGTCTTCAGCTTCTTGGCGAGCTCCTTGCCCACCCCCCCTTAAACTCCTCAGCGCTGATGGCATATCTCGACGAATCTGCCTTTGTCAGCTCCTGACCAGGGTGGGCTGACTCCATGTGATCTAGGAAGCGATAACTCCACACATAAGGGCGGATGGTACCCGCGATGCTCCTGCAGATGTTGCAAGCCACTGGTCTGCTGGTGCAAGGATGGTTGGCAGAACCCCTCTCAGCAGCCGCATATGACATCGCGTGCTTCAGGGGGCAGCGGGACTCGACTGCTAGTATGCTGCTGGTAGAGCCCTTGCCCACGTCCGTTTTGCTCAGGCCTGATATCCTGTCGTCACACACAATGCCACAGAAGCCGCATGCTTCAGCACCACTTGGCTCCAAGCTACAGGCTGCCCCACATCGGCGCAGCGAGATGTGCGCTCAAACGTGCAACCGCATAGCTGATAGCTTGGTTATCGTCCCACAGCCATGCACCTTGCACACCGTCGGCGCATCCCCAGGTACTGCCAGTCCGTCTGCATTTGCTGTCCCCACCTCCACCTCCTCCACCTGCTCCTCCACCTGCTCCTCGTCCTCGCCTTACAGGACCGTAGCGCCCACCCGTGCGCCATGCGGCCGGCGTAAGGAGCAGCTGGGACCAGCAAGCTCGCTGAAGCCCAGGTCAGAGCTGCTGCCACTCAGCAAGCCGCTGGCAGCGATGGCAAATTTGGGCAAATGAACAGGGCAGGGATGTCCATGGCCTTCGTGACCAGCATACTCCCCGCCAGCTGAGGGGGTTGATCTTGTCCTCAGTAGCTTGCAGTCGACTATGGCCTCTGCTCTAGGTTGGGTGCATCTCGATCATGTGGCTGAGTTGGTGGGCTGAGGAAAAGGTCGCACTGGCCTCAGCCACATTGAAGTACCTGTTGTGGCTCAGGGTTCGGACGTCGCCCAAACTGCGACTCTCCTGAGAGCGTGGGATAGGAAGGCAAGGGAATGATTAATATAATATCTAAATGGGTGGTTTCCTCAATTCACGCCCCTCTTGGCATGTTATTTATTTATTTAAGGCAACGGTGCATGTGGTTCTGGAGCCATGACACCCCCCATGTCAAAATTCCATGTCAAGAGGGGTATGGTATTATGTATGGAATGTTGTATGATGCATATAATCAGCATATCTGTAGGGATGGGCAATGGCATAGCCCAGGGCGTATCGTCTTAATCCGATGTTTAAAAACAAACTTACTTACCGTAGTCACGGACGTGTTTCGTTATTTTCGAATTTCGTTGTTGCTTAAAAAGTCGCAGTTTTGGCGATTTTTTTTGATTCGTTGCCCCTTAACATGAAAAATTCCAGTCAAAAACATTTTCACGACTGATTTCGTTGCTCCTTGAAGAACGATCAAAATAACGAAATACGTCCGTGACTACGGTACATATCCAAAAATCATGTTTTGGTTCCCCCCCCCCCCAATTTGTCCCTACATATCTCCCAGACCCCTGTGTCAAAAACAATTTGAAGATCAGATATGGAAAATCTCTCGTCAAGCTCTACAACTTTCGAGGATGTGGTGTATTCAGATTTTTGCCCCCACCCCACTCCCCTCGCCCATCCCTCCCAATTTCCTCACCGCCACTCAGCTACCTCATAAATGCTCAGCTACGCGGGTGTGGCGGAGAAGCTCCCCACGACAGGTGCGATCACAGGCATTACCCTAGGCCAACCAAGCCGCCGATGAGCTTGGATGGTGTGGCCGGCGAATACAAGTAGGCTATGAAGGTCGCCTGTCAGCTGCTGGAGACCTACATCGGAAAGTGGTGGGTGCTCGTATCGCGGCCCGAGCAGGTGGTAGCTGCTCCTCAGCGACAAGCGCACCATCATGCGCTACAGCCATCCTCAATCGTGGCACGCTCCTCCCCGGTCGCCTTATTTCGGGGGAGACCATGGCCGTCGCTGCTCCTGCGAGGTTCAAACGCGGCTGCGCGGCATGCAGATCCGGTCGCGATTACCGCATCAGCGACCAGTGCTGCATTGGGTCACAATGCCGCTTTCACAACGTCCGGCTGCCTTCATCGGGGTAGCAACGGAAAAGCATCAGACGACAGCTCCAGCGGGCCGAAAGCCCCAGAGCAGCTCGAGCGCAAGCAGAGAGCAGAGATATCATCGGACATGCGACTGATCCGAGCTCGCAAGCTCCCGGCTCACTCATACAGGCGTGGGACCGATGCCAATGCCCTCAGCGCAGAGGCTCATAAGTTGCTGACCGCGAAGCTGCCTGCATCAATACCGCCGCCCTCCCATGCAGTAGGCCATGCGGCCACCACAGCGGAACCGCCGTTGCATGGCAAGGATGCTCCTTTAGAACGCGGTAGCAGCAGCAGCAGCAGCGGGCTTCTGAGCATGTGGCATCGTGTCTCAGTAGGTATAGGTAACCTTCTCTTTGGCAAGCGCCTGGCACCGGAGCAGCAGCAGCAGCAGCAGGGTGGCTCAGTAGTCTCCCGCCCTCTAGGGCCAGAGAACCCTGCCGGCCTTGCACCTGATGCCAGTGGCACAGGTGAGCACCTAGGTCCTACATCGTCCTCCACGCTACCCCTTTGGAACGATGGGCACACTGATAATCTGTACCTACGTGCTCCTGGCGGCTCTGCACCCTCATTCTCTCAGCCACAACCACAGCCACAGCCGCCACGCCCTCCACGTCCGGCCTCCTCCGCCTCCTCAAACACGAATGCATCGGATCCCTCAGGATCCTCTGGGAGCCCCGGAGCCAGATCCAGATCTACACCTGCACAGCCTAACTCCGGAAGTACGGCATCCACCACCCGCCGTCGCCGGCTGATTGCTCTAGACGACAGTTTGGCTGTGTCGTCGTTCTCCCGGGCCCTGATGGCTGGCGGCATGCCCGTGGCCTCCTCAGCATCAGATGCTGAGCGCGCCGGCAGCTCAGCTGCTAGTCGTGGTCAGGAGCGGGCCTCAGGCACTGAGCCGTTGAGTGCTGCTGCAGCTGCGGACCTTGCATTGCGAAGGGAGGCGCAGCTAGCTCAGGTGGGGGTCGCTGACATAGAACATGAGCAGGGGGGGGGACCTGTGCAGCTAGCTCAGGTGGGTAGTTTTTTTTAGGCGATATATGGCCACAGGCGACAAACAGGGGCGATAAATATACCGCATGTCTGAAACTTCCAAATTTGTAGCCCAGTCGAAAAACGTCGCCATGGGGAGAGAGATGGAGGGAGAGGGGGAGAAAGATTAGGGGTCGCTGACATTGAACAGGAGAAGGGGGGGACCTGCGTTACTTATAAAACTGGCCAGGCCTCCTTGTGGGGCAGCGGGGCGGCCATCACTGTGCCCATGATGACCAGACCTTGATCGGCTTACTGTACATTTGCTTTGCCTTCCCTCATCGGTAACGTTGTTTGGGGTCGAGGGATCCACGAAATTACTTATTATCGATTGTCGATGCAATACCAGTATTTCACTTACAAATTAGAGTTTTGGTCGAAAGTTTGCTAGGGGACAGCATTGAAAAAAATTATTTTTCATACCCAAGGGAAGGCAAATGAAATATAGGTACGGCCGAGCAGCAGTTCTTGCTGCACCAGGCCCCCACAGCCTCAGACCTGGATGTAGCTGTGTGGAGCTGCAGCGCGCTGAAATAAAGAAGGGAATTGTAAGAATATGGGTACGAGCTGCACTGCCACTGGGACATCTGGTACAAGATGTCCCAGTGGCAGTGCAGCTCGTATCAATATTCTATCAATCAGCGTATGTGTTAGAATATTGGTACGAGCTGCACTGCACGGGGAAGAGTTGAATTAGGTCAGGGACTGTCTGCTGGCTGGGGATTGGGGTTAATGGAGGTCCGCTATTTAATTGCAAACACCTGCGTGGGCCTGATGACGCACCTCGCCCAGCCAGTCCTATTTAAGGAAGGATGAAAAACACGATGGGGTTGTGGGATTGTTGTGGGTTAAGATATTTCCCTCCGGGCTGCATGCTGCTGATTGACCAGCGATTATTTTGTCGGCCACGGGTGTGCCATCAGCATGCCGTCCCGCGGCTGCCTGAGGATGATCGGGACCAAGACCTTAGCCAGCTCCCCGCGAGCGCCCCCAGCATCATGGCTGGCTGCACCATATGCCGCAGACTGGATGCTGGAGTATGGGTGACTCATAGCTGAGTCACGAAAAAACACTGGTTATCACTGACTGGGTAACTTACAGTGTTAATATACCGTATATTAAATAATTACCGGTTCCGGGAAAATAATTAATTAGTGCACCGTAGATTTGCTTTGCCTTCCCTCACAATTAACTTTGTTTGGGGTTGAAGGATCCATGAATATACTAATTATGGATCGACGACGCCAGTTTCCAGTCAAAAATGAAGAATTTTAGTCGATAAGTTCCCCTGACGGCAGCACTGAAATAAATCGTTTTTTAATACCTGAGGGAAGGCAAACCAAATGCACGGTTTGTTTGATACCGGTACCAGTAATTAATAATTAATTGATTTTCATTACCAGTACCGTCGTATCAAAAGGAATCTGTGTGATTCAGAGTTTGTTTTGTATTGGAAGCCTGCTTTTTACCTAATTTTCGACCGGAAACTGATAATTTTACGCCCAATGATTTGTTTCGGCTCCTGAACAACTCAAAACAGCAAATTTACGACCAATGGCTTGTTAGTTTTTGCCTCAAAGACCGATTAAATTGCAATCAAATGATCCTTTCAATTTCATCGATTCAACCAAAGCCGAATTCAAACTGACACACTGGCACTCAAGTCACACACACAGATTTCTCTCATCGAAATGCTACCATACTAGCACTAGCAAGACCGAGTACCACAGTATGTCCATTAGGCTTCACACTAGTAGTCCAATGTGTGGGTAGCCGGGCTCATTGTCCATAGTTGCGTGAGCTATGGTTGCTTGAATTGTTCCTGGGCTGGTTAGGTCCACTGCCTCATCTGCTGGCGCCTGTGCTGTTAGATGAGGTGCTGCGAGAGCCAGCAAACGTGTTTCCTTCGCTCTCGCTTATGTCTCATCAAAACTAGGCTTCCTTTTTATATCGGCAGCAATTTGATAGCGTACACACTTCTACTACACACCGTTACTTGTGTGGTGAATGGCACTACATTCTGTGCTGGCGATATTTTTTAGGGTTTGGGGCAAGAACCTACATTTCATGGTTTGTTTCCATGTTTTGGTACAAATAATTTCCTAAAATAACCGCTCGTTTTCCTAAAAAACGACAAAAACGATTTCCGACTGATACGACGGTATTCATTTCCTGCGGCACAGGTGGCGGCATTGCTCCTCAGCACCACTGCCCATGACAGGGGCCCGGTCTCAGCGGGTCGGGCCGCCGGCGCTGGCGCAGCAGCTCAGTCTGCGGCTGCCTCTTCGTCGCGTGCAGCTGGGACAGCGGGTGCAGAGGCCTGGCCGGGCCAGGCTCCTCCTGCGAGCCGCAGCGGGGGGATGATGAGCTGGGAGGAGATGTCAGTGGCTCGGCAGGGCAAGGAGCGAGCGGAAGCAATCTCCTCGGGGAGGGCGGTTGCTGGGAAGGAAGCCACGGCAGAGGACTTCGTAGATGAGGAGATATTCATGCTTCGGCCAGCGCCTCGCCCTAGAGTCATGTCGCGGAGGTGATGATGGGGGAGTAGGGGGGCAAGGCGGCAGGTGGGGGGTGGGGGGTGACAATGAGGTAGGACGGGGGAAGGCCCGAATCCAGGTTGTGTGTCTGCCTCTCTTAATATACTCGTTATCGATTTTTGATGCCAGTTTGTAGTCAAAAGTTAGGAGATTGGTCAATAATAATTTACCCTGAGGGCAGCATGAAAGGAAATCGTTTTTTCATACCCAAGGGAAGGCAAATCAAATGTATGGCAAATCATCCCATAACTTTAAAGATAACTCCCCGTCTGGTGTGAGGGGTCAGTAATGCGAACGACGGTATCCATAGTTCCCTTTTGTAATTCCCACCAATGTCAACAGCTGTCTCCTGCCTCCCCCCTCAGGTCCGAGCGGCCCCGCACCTCGGCCTCTCTGACGCCTTTGCAGGCGCTGATGGCTCGACGGCAGAAGCAGCAGCAGCTGCGGCCTGACGAGGAGTCTGAGCGCGAGGCAATCATGGGGCTGATGCGAAACCAGGAGCAGGTCTGTTGTCGGGTGATGGATGCAGGGATGGGGCAGTGCTGCGAAACCAGGAGCAGGAGCAGGCCTGATGCGAAACCAGGAGCAGGTCTTGTCGGGTGATGGATTTAGGGACAGGGCAGTGCTGCTGACGATACGGTTCTTGTCCCTGCTTCTGCTGTTGGGAGGTCCTCCCACAGAACGCTGCCAAGTGGAAGGATGGCGGCCGCTAACACCGGTTGGGGCTTCATGCCCTAGTGCTCGTCCTACAGCGGGGGGGGGGGGGGGCATGTCAGAGCGTGCATTCTGGTGGAAAGGCTATGATACATACCCCTGCCACAGTTAAGGGCTTCGTGTTTCGATCTTAAGTGCTGCTAACCTTCCATGCAACCGCGAGTATTGACGTGTGTACAAGATTACCATTGGCAAGTCAGGGTCCGGCCACCCCTGCGCCAATGGAGGCCACACCCTGGGCCAATGGAGGCCACACCCTGGCCACACCCTGGCCACACCCTGGGCCAATGGAGGCTACACCCTGGCCACACCCTGGCCACACCCTGGCCACACCCTGGCCACACCCTGGTCACACCCTGGCCACACCCTGGTCACACCCTGGCCACACCCTGGTCACACCCTGGCCACACCCTGGCCACACCCTGGCCACACCCTGGTCACACCCTGGCCACACCCTGGTCACACCCTGGCCACACCCTGGCCACACCCTGGGCCAATGGAGGCCACACCCTGGCCACACCCTGGCCACACCCTGGCCACACCCTGGTCACACCCTGGCCACACCCTGGTCACACCCTGGCCACACCCTGGTCACACCCTGGCCACACCCTGGCCACACCCTGGCCACACCCTGGCCACACCCTGGTCACACCCTGGCCACACCCTGGTCACACCCTGGCCACACCCTGGCCACACCCTAGCCACACCCTGGCCACACTCTGGCCACACCCTGGCCACACCCTGGCCACACCCTGGCCACACCCTAGCCACACCCTGGCCACACTCTGGCCACACTCTGGCCACACCCTAGCCACACCCTGACCACACCCTGGCCACACCTAAGGCATGCTGGACCAGTCCCCACGGCTGGATGCTGTGATGCAGCTGAAGAAAGCTCAAAACAATCACTGGTCCCACCCCACAACCCGGCAGCTTAATGGGGGTTGGTAGCTGGATGCTTTCAGTCCCTGCCTCCCTAGCCGCCCCATAGCTCAGATTTTGTTTAGGGTTTAGGAACGGCCAGTGCAACTGCAAAGGAAATTATCAAAGTCCACTCTACAGCGCAAACATGTGGCCAGCAGCTGCAAAGGAAGGATTGTGTTAGTGACCGGTATTATTTTTTTTATTTTTTTTTTAATTGTGATTCCATGGGTCGTCCAGCTACTTATTGTGTGTGTGTGTCCGAGTGACTCCACGATTTCCCCAGACACTCGAATTTTAAATCAACTCCTGGGTGACCCCTCTACCCACACGCAGGAGATGGCTGCAGCTGGCGTGCTAGAGGATTTTCTGGAGCCGGAGCAGCCCCTGCCGCCGCCTGCAGTGGTGCCGGCTGTCGATGACGTTGTCGCGCTGATGCCGGCTCCTACTGCCATGACAACAGAAGAAGCTCCTGCCATGGTGCAAAGTAGGGTGGTGCCCTCGTTGCCGTCTGTTTCCCATCAACTGCCATCGGAGCCGGCCGCCCCGCCAGTAGCAGTGGTACCTGCCGCTGCTGCTGCTGCTGCCGCTCCTATGCCGGCGAAACCGCGCACCATCTTTGAGGCCATGGAGAGCTTCCGCGCAGCGCTGGCTCTACGCCCGCCCGCGCCCAAGCCGGCGCCCCCGGTGAAGAAGCCCGTGCGGAAGCCGCCGGCAGCTGTACCTGCAGCTCCGAAACACCAGGGCGAGCTCAGTATGGAGGAGCTGCTGGACATGCTGGATCCCGCCTCGCCTTTGCCGTCGTCTGGCAAAGCCGAGCCGGCGACGCGGCAAGCTGCCGCTGCGCCCCAGGAGGTGCATGACACGCAGCGGCGGCCCTCTGCTCCACGGCCAGGGTGGGGAGGTGTGCGCGATCCGCCTTACCGCTACGAGCCGCCGCCGCAGAAGAAGGCGTCGGGGCTAGGCAAGTGGATGCAGGGGTTGCAGAAGCAGCTGCTGGAGAGCCGGAGGGGCGCCGACGCAACGGCGGCGGCCGCAGTCGCTGCGGCTGCGTCGGCGGGAGGGGACGTGTGGATGGATGTCGACACGCTGGGCGCAGCTGCAGACAGCAGTGCCTCCAGTAGAGCTCCGTTGTTTTCTGGGGCGACAAGGTCCCGACAGGCCGTGGGGACAGCAGTGGCCGAGGTTGCGCAGCAGGTGTGTTTGTGTGTGGGGGCCGGATAGTACGACACGGCATGGTATGGGGATGGTAGTACTATACGATACCGTATGTGGGTGTTCGTGTGTGTGTTGGGGATAGTACGATATGGTGCGTGATGGGGATGGTGGTACGATACAGCACGATATGGCATGATGTGGCACACGTTAATCCGGATTGTGTTACGAATGTAGCACGATTCAGTACGGTACGGCCCAAGTTGGAAACTGGAATGTAAAATCCAAAACTGGATTGTACTGCCATTGCGTGGGTTGGGGTGTTAAAGCCTTCATTATTTGACCAGGAACTATATTCAGGGGTTTGGGGGGAGTCCGCCTGATGGTCGTTGAGTCAAACACCCTGAAGGGGGGTGCGGGAGCAGAGGATGGAGTTTTGTTAGTGTGCGAGGATTGGGGGGCATGCTAGTCCTGGTTCAGTACTGGCCCGTGCGCAGGCCACAGAATAAGCATGCAAGCTCGGACTCTGGAATTAAGTTTAGCGGACAGGAAATCTGTGCAGCCCATTAGACAATTAATTTTACATGAAGGCAAAGCGTAGTATTATAGGTTAAGTTTGACTTCCCGCACCCCCAGGAAAATAGCTCTGTATATGAATCCCCGCACCCCTTTTTTATTGTTTGTTAAGGCCTGCATGGGGAATTTCTTCAGGCCAGCCTCTGATCTCAAAGGAGGCTTCGGCGCTTTTCCAGAGTACCGTAGTATCCGGGTTGCAGTTGTAATTCAAACCAGCGCTAATTTTGTTTGCTTCGAGGCCACCTTTGGCAGACCCCCCTCGGCCTTGAAAAACTGATTGGGACCAAACGTTGATCAGCCTACGGCCGGATGCCCGCGCAGCATGGCAGGCCATGTATGAAGCCCCCTTTGCTGATCCTTCTGCTGTTGCTGGATACTTTTGCTTCCATCTGACCGCAAAGGTGGTGCTGCTGCTGCTGCTGCTGCTGCTGCTGCTGCTGCTGCTGCTGCTGCTGCTGCTGCTGCTGAAAGCTGTCCCCTTGCATCGGGTCGCCGACCGCCGTTACTCCCTCAGGTGCTCTTCCCTACTAACGCAAGCCTCCGTTGCTGCTCCTGCTGCTGTTCCTGGATAACATTGCTTGCGTCTGACCGCCAAGGCTACTGCTGCTGCTGCTGAAAGCTGTCCCCTTGCACCGGGTCGCCGACCGCCGTTACTCCCTCAGGTGCTCTTCCCTACTGACGCAAGCCTCTGTTGCTGCTCCTGCTGCTGTTGCTGGAAAAACATTGCTTGCGTCTGACTGCCAAGGCTGCTGCTGCTGCTGCTGAAAGCTGTCCCCTTGCACCGGGCTGCCGGCCGCCAAGACTGCTGCAGCTGCTGCTGCTGCTGCTGCTGCTGCTGCTGCTGCTGCTGCTGCTGCTGCTGCTGCTGCTGCTGCTGCTGCTGCTGCTGCTGCTGAAAGCTGTCCCCTTGCACCGGGTCGCCGACCGCCGTTACTCCCTCGGGTGCTCTTCCCTACTGACGCAAGCCTCTGTTGCTGCTCCTGCTGCTGTTGCTGGAAAAACATTGCTTGCGTCTGACTGCCAAGGCTGCTGCTGCTGCTGCTGAAAGCTGTCCCCTTGCACCGGGCTGCCGGCCGCCAAGACTGCTACTGCTGCTGCTGCTGCTGCTGCTGCTGCTGCTGCTGCTGCTGAAAGCTGTCCCCTTGCACTGGGTCGCCGACCGCCGTTACTCCCTCAGATGCTCTTCCCTACGAACGCAAGCCTCCGTTGTTGCCCCTACTGCTGTTGCTGGAAAAACATTGCTTGCGTCTGACATCCAAGGCTGCTGCTGCTGCTGCAGAAAGCTGTCCCCTTGCACAGGGTCGTTGACCTCCGTTATTCCCTCAGGTGCTCTTCCCTACTGACGCAAGCCTCCGTTGCTGCTCCTGCTGCTGTTGCTTGAAAAACATTGCTTGCGTCTGACATCCACGGGTGCTGCTGCTGCTGCTGCTGCTACTGCTGCTGCTGCTGCTGCTGCTGCTGAAAGCTGTCCCCTTGCACCGGGTCGCCGACCGCTGTTACTCCCTCAGGTGCTCTTCCCTACTGACGCAAGCCTCCGATGTTGCCCCTGCTGCTGTTACTGGGAAAACATTGCTTGCGTCTGACATCCAAGGCTGCTGCTGCTGCTGCTGCTGCTGCTGCTGCTGCTGCTGCTGCTGCTGCTGCTGAAAGCTGTCCCCTTGCACCGGGTCGCCGACCGCCGTTACTCCCTCAGGTGCTCTTCCCTACTGACGCAAGCCTCTGTTGTTGCCCTTGCTGCTGTTGCTGGAAAAACATTGCTTGCGTCTGACATCCAAGGCTGCTGCTGCTGCTGCTGCTACTGAAAGCTGTCCCCTTGCACCGGGTCGCCGACCACCGTTACTCCCTCAGGTGTTCATCCCTACTGACGCAAGCCTCCGTTGTTGCCCCTGCTGCTGTTGCTGGAAAAACATTGCTTACGTCTGACCGCCAAGGCTGCTGCTGCTGCTGCTGCTACTGCTGCTGCTGAAAGCTGTCCCCTTGCAACGGGTCGCCGACCGCCGTTTCCCCCTTAGGTGCTCTTCCCTACTGACGCAAGCCTCCGTTGCTGCTCCTGCTGCTGTTGCTGGAAAACATTGCTTGCGTCTGACCGCCAAGGCTGCTGCTGCTGATGCTGCTGCTGATGCTGCTGAAAGCTGTCCCCTTGCACCGGGTCGCCGACCGCCGTCACTCCCGCAGGTGCTCTTCCCTACTGACGCAAGCCTCTGTTGCTGCTCCTGCTGCTGTTGCTTGAAAACATTGCTTGCGTCTGACATCGAAGGCTGCTGCTGCTGCTGCTGCTGCTGCTGCTGAAAGCTGTCCCCTTGCACCGGGTCGCCGACCGCCGTTACTCCCTCAGGTGTTCATCCCTACTGACGCAAGCCTCTGTTGCTGCTCCTGCTGCTGTTGCTGGAAAAACATTGCTTGCGTCTGACCGCAAAGGCTGCTGCTGCTGCTGCTGCTGCTGCTGCTGAAAGTTGTCCCCTTGCACCGGGTCGTTGACCGCCGTTATTCCCTCAGGTGCTCTTCCCTACTGACTCAAGCCTCCGTTCCTGTTCCTGCTGCTGTTGCTGGAAAATATTGCTTGCGTCTGACCGCCAAGGCTGCTGCTGCTGCTGCTGCTGCTGCTGCTGCTGAAAGCTGTCCCCTTGCACCGGGTCGCCGACCGCCGTTACTCCCTCAGGTGCTCTTCCCTACTGACGCAAGCCCCCGTTGCTGCTCCTGCTGCTGTTCCTGGATAAACATTGCTTGCGTCTGAACGCCAAGGCTGCTGCTGCTGAAATTTGTCCCCTTGCCCTGAGCCGCTGCCGTTACTCCCTCAGGTCTTCATCCCTGCTGATGCGAGCCTGAGGCAACTGGCGGGCTTGCTGAGAGCCTCAGATGTGGAGCTGGAGACCTTCCTTTCATTACAGCTGGGGCTCACGCTGAGGTAGGCACGGACGGGCGGTGCAGTTGTAGCAGCTGAAGGGTATGGGGCATCTTCGTTTTTTCGAGTGGACTCTGTACCGGTGCCACCTTTGGGGGCCATGTGGGGCGGCCTTCATTGAGATGACAGAGATAACACTTTGATCGGCTATGGCCGTGCCGGGCCCAAGCAGCAGGGCACTGTACACCAGGCCCCCACACTCACACTGCACGTCTGTGATGTGGCTGTCTTGTACCTAAAGAGTTTCAAAAGTAAGGTCTGGTCGTGTGCCTCTTGGATTTTGGCAAGGCTTGCGGTGAAGGGACATTAACATGGAGACTTGTTCTATTTAAAACTGGATTTGCTTCACTTTTAGGTGCACCGTGTTGATCTAGATCTGCAGCGTTGGCTCAGCTTGAATCTGGCTTCTTTCCAATAACGGGCGTTTGTTTCGGATGTGATTGGCCATTGACATCGGCCTTAAAGCGGTCCACCAAAGTCTGGAATGAGACCAAGCCTTGACAGGCCCAAGGCCGTGTACTATAGAAGCATGGCTGGCCACACCTGGGTCTCCGGTCGGAGGCCAGAGTCTACCTGATGCGTAGCTGAGTAATGAGAAAGGTAACATTGTGTACCCAGACATGAGAGAGGAACAAGGGCGCTGCATTGACTTTGGTTATGGACTTCCATGACCTTGCTTCTGGGTGACTTTGTTCCAATTTTGTGTAACAATTGTTTGAGTTTTTCCTCATAGTGAGCTCCTCTGTCTAGCTTTCCTTCAGGTTTGCTACCACTGGCCCTGTCAAGATAGCTTAAGTGTGGCAGCAACAACAGGACAGTGTACCATGTACCATGTATCTTGCACTTTGAAGCGCTGCCTCAAGTCAAATCTGTAAAATTGATTACAGCAACTTAAAACAATGCTTTTTCACCACTGAAAACCGAAACCTTTAACCTGACTGATGTCACCAAGTCTTGCTCTTTAAGTTAAGTGATTGTGTCACCAAACCATCAGAACAGTGTGGGTATATTAAGCCTTGCACCAATTGTTTCATTATTTATAAGCCCCATAAAGCCCCATCAATTTTTATAAGCCCCGCATGGGAAAACATTCTTATTTGGCCGCACACTGCCCGATTCTGACTGGTTCCGACTGATTTTAAACGATTCTTATCGATTCCGGCCTACAATATTGCCGGTATAGGGCGCCCCTGATATTACTTATTTGATAGCTCGCGCGGCTGATCGTGCACCCTTCATAAACTATACTTTTGCGTGGCGAAAAACCTAATCTACGGTGTCAAGTCCCACCGTTTTTTTCAAATTGTTTGTTACTGGTAAGCCTCGCAGAATACAATAGTATGATTTGTTAGTCCATGCACTGCCCGATTTCGACTGATTCCAACCGATTCTAACCAACTCCGCCTGGTGTTGGTTTTGCACACCCCGGATATTTGTTTGTTAGTCTGCACAGCCTATTGCGCACTCCTTGTACCGTAAACAATGTTATTGTGCAAAGGCAACCTGAAAGTGCGGTACTTCACCCTACCATTAATACTCGTGTTTCCTCGCTTCCTATGTACCGGTATTCTTTTTCATGTGCAGATGCGATGGCATTGCTGCCCTCACCTCCATGCACAGGTCCAAGGAGGACCCAGTGCCCCCTGAAGCGGCCGAGCTGGCTGCCCTGGAGTGGGGTATGACAGGCATCCTGATCGACGGAACAGGTGCGCCCACCGCAGATTATTTTGTGTATTTGTATTGCTTCAAGCGTTGGGCCAAAGCGGAGTGCACATGCAGTACCAGAAGGGTCAACTTGACGGGCGCCATTATGCCGATGCAGATCATACTTAAAATGGTCTACGGCCGGTGGTCCCAGCTGCAGTGCTTGCCACGGTAGTCAGTCTTGGTGGCACGCGGTGATGGCGCTAAAATGTAGCTGAGAAGCTTCCTGTCCCTCCTGGGTCCTGTTCTCTCTGGATCCTTACCCTCTTGATCTTTTTGGCTACGAATCCCACCTTTTGCGGGCTGCCCTGCGTCGGACTTGAGACCTGATTGCGGCCTAACCTTGACTGGCAAACAGACTCTGGCCCATGCATGGGGCCTTGAGCGGAAACCCATGCATGGGGCCTTAGGCGGTAGCCCATGCATGGGGCCTTAAGCGGTAGCCCATGACTTAACTGAAGCAGAAATGTAGCTGGCACAACAAATAATGATTCCTGCTGCATCCTGTTGTATTCCCCTTCGAGTGCAGGCTCGCGCTACCCTCCTCGCTCTCGACCTCCCATTGTGACCATCATGGGCCATGTGGATCATGGCAAGACTAGCCTGCTGGATGCCCTGAGGAACACAAACGTGGCCAAGTTCGAGGCTGGCGGAATCACTCAGGTGCGGAGAGGATGGCTGCCAAGCTTGGCTTGCAGGGGAAGGGGAAGGGAAGGTGTACCCCCCGACACACAAACCGCTGTGGGGCAGGGGAAGGGGAGGTGTACCCCCCCACACACAAACCGCTGAGGGGAATGGGAAGGGTAGGTGTACCCCCCCACACACAAACCGCTGAGGGGAAGGGGAAGGGAAGGTGTACCCCCACACACACAAACCGCTGAGGGGAAGGGGAAGGGAAGGTGTACCCCCCCACACACAAACCGCTGAGGGGAAGGGGAAGGGGAGGTGTACCCCCACACACACAAACCGCTGAGGGGAATGGGAAGGGTAGGTGTACCCCCCCACACACAAACCGCTGAGGGGAAGGGGAGTTGCTGGGCTCCTGAAGCTTCACCCCAGCAGGATGTATGGCAGGCCAGACAGCCCGGTCCTCTCTGGCAGCAAGGGACAGGACGGGGAGGAGGATCTGGGTCCAGGCACGGAGAGGATGGCCGCCGTGCTTGGCTTGCAAGGAAAGGGGAAGGGTATGTGTACTCCCCCCCCACACACAAACCGCTGACGGTACTGAATCACCGCTTAGAGATATTCACAAACCACGTAAAGACACTCACAAATTACTCAGGGGGACTCAAAATCACTTGAAGGTACTCACAAACCGCTTTGGGTTACTGACAAACAACTTTGGGGTTCTCTCAAACCGCTTTGAGGTACTCACAAACCGCTTTGGGGTACTCACAAACCATGAGACAGAGGACAACTAGGCCCCTCATACACTCTAAGGATTTGCAGTAAGCTTCCAAACACCAGAAGCAGTGATTTGGGGTCCTGTCACTTGGCCGCACACAAACATGAGGCGCGGGTACCAGTATTGTGGCTGAAGTGTTTAATACCAGTGTATTGCACGTTCATACATAGATTGTGCAGCCTGCACTGGCGTCAGCTGTAGTACTGTTTGAGTCCACACTGTTTTAGTCCGAACGAGCTGTTCTGAGTCTGAACCAGTTATCCTTTGTGTGAACCAGTTGTCGTGTGTGTGAACCAGTTGTCCGTTGTGTGAACCAGCTGTCCTTTGTGTGAACCCGTTGTCTTTCGTGTGGGCCTGTAGCACATTGGAGCCTTTGAGGTTGCGCTCACGCCGGGGAGCGACGGTGCCCCGCTGGACGGCCCTGCGCTCATCACCTTTCTGGACACGCCCGGCCACGCTGCCTTCAGCTCCATGAGGGCGCGCGGCGCCGCGGTGACGGACATCGTGGTGCTGGTGGTGGCGGCAGATGATGGGATCATGCCTCAGACCCGGTGGGTGTCTGCTTCACTCTGTTTCATTAGCAACTTTTGGGGACTTGGACACATTAGTCTGTCAGCTTTCCGCAGTTGCGAGCACAGGGGCGGGTTTGGCGAAATCATGACTGATTTGCTATGCCCTGCATCTGCTATTCAGCACAAAATACAAGGGGAGGGAAGGAAGAGAAGGGGAAGGAAGAAGAGAGGGGGAAGGGGGGTGAGGGGGGGGGGAGAGAGGGAATGAAGAGGGGAGGAGGGAGAGGGGGGGGGGGAGAGAGGGAATGAAGAGGGGAGGAGGGAGAGGGGGGGGGAGAGAGGGAATGAAGAGGGGAGGAGGGAGAGGGGGGGGGGGAGAGAGGGAATGAAGAGGGGAGGAGGGAGAGGGGGGGGGGGAGAGAGGGAATGAAGAGGGGAGGAGGGAGAGGGGGGGGGAGAGAGGGAATGAAGAGGGGAGGAGGGAGAGGGGGGGGGGAGAGGGCATATTTTGTTTGTTTAATAACCATTTGTATTGCTGCCTAAGTCTGAAGTTGTCCTAACCGAAGTTGTCCTAACCGAAGTTGCCCTCACCGAAGTTGCCTAAGCACCTTGGAGGCCCGAACAGCAGGGCTTGCTGCACCAGACCGCTGCGATCTTAGGCCGTGATGTAGTTGAATTGTAGCTGGAGCGTGCTTAACCTCACTGCAGTGTGTGTGTGTGTGTGTGTTTGTTTGTGTGTCTTTGGTGCAAGGAGGCCCTGGCTTTGACAATGGATAATGAATATTTGCATGGATCCCTCAACCCCAAACAACATTATTGAGGGGGATGGCAAAGCAAATCTACAGTAAATTAACTGCAGTGTGTGTGTGTGTGTGTGTGCGTGTTTTATGTGCAGGGAGGCTCTGGCTCATGCGAAATCTGCAGGGTGCCCGTTGGTGGTGGCGTTAACCAAGTGCGACCTGCCCCAGGTGAGGGGTCTCGGTGGCTCCCTGAGCCATAATTGAGAAACAAAACGCATGCATCCCCTGAGGCTTGCTGAGCGATGAGAAAGGAAGTCATGCATATGCCCTGAGACTTGATTAGCCATGAGGAAAAAAACCTTGAGCCCCGACCCCTGTCCCCTACCCCGTCACCCAGGCCAACCCGGACCGCGTGATCACCCAGCTGCTGTCCGAGGGCGTTGAGTTTGAGGGGCATGGCGGTACAGTCCAGCTGGTGCAGACCTCAGCCGTCAGCGGCTTGGGTTTGGCAGACCTGCAGGAGGCGCTGCTGCTGCAGGTCAGTTTTGTTTTCGTAGGGACCAGACAACCTTTGATGGGCCGCCCAGCGGCCACCCCTGGGCTGATTGACACCAAACCTGGACCGGCCTCCGGCCGGAGGCCTTGGCAGCAGGGCTGGCCAAGCCAGGGGCTGGTGGCCGTAGACCACAGTGTACCTGAACTGTAGCTGAAAGTGATGCGGTAACCACTGCAAAAAACACTGCACTTGCAGTGCAGGTGCAGGGGTCTTGTGGAGGGGGAGAGAGAAGGGAGGGAAGAAATGTTCCATTGTTTTGACGTTGGAGTGGAGGTCGCAGGGTTGGGTTTGTTTCAAGTGTGAGTCGACCTATACGTTAGCCCGGATCTGGATCCAGCAGCCTCCACGGTGCGGATGTCCGGCGCATCCGCACGTCTCGCTGGGTTGCAGACGCCTGGAATGGAGGAGGCAGTACCGTCTGTACTGCAGCAATGGGCTGTTGTACTGCCGTGGGCCGCACTGCCTCAGGCGGTACCGCCAGATGGTACAGATCAAAGCCTGTCACATCTTAAGGCGGCTCGGTGTGGCTGGCCTCTTGCCTGGCGGAAGGCCTTGGGGCCTGCCACGTCGTCACGATCTCCGGCCAGACGGGCGGCTTAGTCTGCAGCTGGGGAGCCACCACTGGGCGGATGGGGACCCAACCTTGACCGGCTTACCGCGGGTGGCCCAAGCAGAAAGGCTCACTGCACCAGGCCCCCTATGGCTGGATATTGTGATTTAGCTGAAGCATGCGCTACAACATGAACTGTGCTTTACAGGCTGAGATGATGGAGCTGAAGCATGCGCTAAAAGATGTACTGTGCTTTACAGGCTGAGATGATGGAGCTGGAGGCCGCCCCGGATGGCCCTGCTGCTGCAACTGTGGTGGAGGCTCGGCTGGACCGCGGCGCGGGCGCGCTGGCCACCGTCGTCGTGCGGGGGGGCATGCTGCGCGTGGGCGACCCCTTTGTGGTTGGAACGGAGTGGGGACGAGTGCGGGCGCTGACCTCAAGCACCGGGGAGGTGAGGCAACGGGTCCCGGGCGCACAGATAGGAGAATGGAAGGTGGAGTGTGCGATATTCGTACTTTGATGTCCTGTAATATCTGCAATGTGCTGCACTGTGCTATGCTGTGCTGTGCTGTGGTATGTGTGCTGTGCTGTGCTGGTATGTGTGCTGTGCTGTGCTGTGCTGTGCTGTGCTGGTATGTGTGCTGTGCTGTGCTGGTATGTGTGCTGTGCTGTGCTGTGGTATGTGTGCTGTGCTGTGCTGGTATGTGTGATGTGCTGTGCTGGTATGTGTGCTGTGCTGTGCTGTGGTATGTGTGCTGTGCTGTGCTGGTATGTGTGCTGTGCTGTGCTGGTATGTGTGCTGTGCTGTGCTGGTATGTGTGATGTGCTGTGCTGGTATCTCTACTGTGCTGTGCTGGTATTTGTGCTTTGCTCGTATCTTTACCGTGCTGTGCTTTGCTGTGATGTGCCGTGATGTTTGTACCGGTGCAGTCCAGTGCGGTACAGCACTAGTATCTTGATTTTGCTTGAATATCGGTACCGGAGTGGTGCGGCACTGTACATAGTCTGGCACTGTGCATGAACACCAGTTGATCAGTGCCTTGCCGCTGTCCTTGGGGAATGTGAGGACCTCTGGAGCCTGCTAGGACTATGGGTACTGCAGCTGAGACAAGATGTGTTCCATGTTGTCTTCTTGGCCTCACGAATCGAGAGCGGGCAGCACATGAAATTCTCGCTTATGCCCCAAACGTCTGGTGACCTGCAGAACGCTGGCCTAGAGGCAGGCTCCCACAGGCAGCCTGCCTCCAGGCCTGCTGCACGCAGGTCCACCCTTGCGGGACAAGGGGGGGGTGGGGACTAGGACTAGGGTAGTGCTGCCGCCCTGTGTGAGGGCAGACCCAGCTTACACTTCATTCTGAAACATTCAACTTTTCAAAACCGGATTCAATACTAGGTGCTGCGAGAGGCAGGCCCGGGTCGCCACGCGCTCATCGCAGGTCTGAAGGGCCTGCCTAGGGCTGGAGACGAGCTGTTAGTGGTGGCCTCTGAGCTGCGGGCCAGGGCGGTAGCTTCGGCAAGGACGGAGAGGGCGGACGAGTTCCGCGCCTCAAGGATGGCTGGAGCGCTGCACGCCCAGGTTGGAGCTCAAAACATGTTAAGATGTTTAAGTATGGTATTAGATGTTTAAAAATTACATGTTTAAATATTTTAGGGTTTTGGGTTTAGGGTTTGTCATAATTGGGAGCTTTGTCACCTTCGGTGTTACTGTGCCTTGGGTACGTGACTTCCACGCACTGCCTTCCTGCCTTCCTGTTTCCTGCCTTCCTTCCTTTGTTTCCCTGATTCCTTGAGTTTCTTGTGTCTTCTCTTTCCCCCTTGCCCATTTGTCTCGTTCGTCTGCTGAATTGCTTCCTATCAATGTAAAAACACGATAGCTTCGCAACCAGGAATCTTAGCCTTGCATGAGCCCAAAACCTTGCTTCGGCTTCTCTTGTATGGGCCCGACACTAACTAAGTGCACAAAATGTGATCCGGTTTGAGACGTGGCTATGGGGAGCTATGATCAGGTCGCATGCGTTGGCAGTTAGGGTTTATAGAGCGTTGACAGTTACAGGTTTTGAAGAGCTTTGGCTTTGCAGGGTTCAAGTTTATAGGGTTTGGGGGTTTTAAGGGCAGTGGCAGTTAAAGGGTTTTGGGTTTACAGGGCGTTGGCATTTGTAGGGTTAAAGGTGTTTGGGTTGAGAGTGACGAGGGCATTGGTGGTTGCAGGGTTATCAGGTTTAGGGTTTCAAGGTTTGTAGAGGGCGTTGGCGGTCGCAGGAATACAGGTTCGGGCTTAAGGTTAACGGTTTGAACTAAGGCTTGAAGGTGTAGGAGGCGTAAGTGGTTGCAGGGTGACATGTTTTAGGGTGAAGGGTTTACAGGGTGTTGGTGGTTACAGGTTTGAGCGCCAAGAAGGCATTGGCAGTTTCAGGTGAAGAGGGCGTTGGGGTGTTTTGGCGGTTGCAGGCGGCGCATTGCGCCATTGTTCACCGAGGCTCGGCTCTACTTCAGCTCCCTGCCGGCCTCGAGCAATATGCCTCATGTATGGCCTGCCATGCTCTGCTTTTTGTGACCGAAGGCTGCTGCAGCCGAAAGAAAATCACAGATGGTGGTGGTCCCAATGGAAGCTTGTCAGCCCGCCTCCCTCTTTCCCTTGTGCAGCGCGAGCGTGAGAGGGCCGTGTCAAAAGAAAGCACGGGCAGGCGCAGAGCGCTCAGGGAGGAGCTGCAAGTGTTGCGGGCACAGGTGAGAGCGCGTTGTTTTCAGTGTGCGCCAGACCACCATAAAGGGGCCACCATAGGGCTGATGGGGACCAGACTCTGACCGAAACAACATTGCGAGATGTTTGCAGCAGCCAGCCATTTCAACTGCATGCACTGGCAATCACCATATGCACAACTTTCAACTTGATTGGCGGCTGCAAACTGTCCCAAGCTGCAGGGGTTGCTACACCCGGCCACCTCGGCCATCGACAGCGATGTAGCTGAAGAGTAGCATTGATGTAGCTGCAGAGTGGCTGAGGCGCGGTATGCTAATCAGTGGAGAGTGCGGAAGGAATAGGCGGACGCTAGACTAGGAATCGGACCAAGAGCTGAATTGGGGTGGGGTGGGGAGTCTGGCGACTCTGGTGCTGGTATTCAATTTAGCGACTAGGCATGTCAGGGCAAAGACATCATGGACACTTGGGGGGGAAACAGAAGGACATCTGGCTTAAATTCCAGGAGCCAAACCCCAGGAGCCATACCCACAGGATCCAAACCCCAGGATCGAAAGCAAACAGGATCCGAACCTCAATCGAACATCTGGCTTAAATTTACCTATTGCTCTACTTACCCTAATAGCCCTTCAGTACCTATGGCCCCGTTAAGCACATCTCCAGCCAGATCCTTCCGCAATCGTCGACAACAGGCCGTGTGGCTACATGGTCCCCACTGGCGCACACAACGTGTATTGAGAAGGTCCTCTTTTGAAATTATGTTATTTCCGTTTTAAGGTTGTCCCTTCCACATGACCCCTATGTAGCGTAAGCAGTACACTGCGGAGCGCTTGGCGGCCCTGTCTGCTGAGTTGCGGAGCAAGGCGGAGGCGGTGGAGACGGAGGCCAGGGCATCCAGCGTCACGGGGAAGACCGTTGATGTCGACAGGGTGCAGGGTGCAAGTGCCACCGCTGCCGCCGCCGCAGCAGCAGCTGGCGCGACGGCTGCCCTGGTGGCGGCCGTTGTGCCTTCGGAGGACGCTCCTCTGAATGAGGTGCGTACTGTAGAGTTGCATTGCCTGCGAGGTGTGAGTTCGTGATTTCTAGTTTGTCTGTTTGGGGGCAGAGGCTGACCAAAGCTCTGATTGAAACAAGACTTTACAACGAAGAAATGTTTTTAAGGACAAATTCGTCACCTCTGAACATAAATAATCTTGAGGTAAATCGAATCTACTGTACGTCTGTAGCTCAAGCATTTATATCCCTCCATAATATTTTGGCATTTCCTGCTAGACCTGGGGTCCCCAAGCGCTTTTGCTGCTCGGTTCTCCTTTTAACCCGACTTACATGAAAGCTGCTCGCCTTGGCAAGGCTTCAGCATGAGACGTGATTGTGCACTGGGCGCTGTGGCTTGCCTACGAGGCATGCCCTCCGTCATGTGGCTGAAATGTAGCCTAAACAGGGGAATGCATCACTGCCGCTACGCCTTGCAGGTGCGCTTGCTGGTCAAAGCTGACGTGCAAGGCAGCGTCGAGGCGGTGGTTGCGGCCCTGACGAGCCTAGGGGTGGCCGGCGTGACCGCCCGCGTACTTCTGTCAGGGGTGGGCCCGCTCAGCGCGTCAGACGTCAACCTGGCCATCGCAGCAAATGCACACATCGTGATGTTCAACCAGCAGGTGTGTGCGGGCTGGGGACGTGTAGTGGCAGAGACAATTGTTGTTTTTCCAGGTACCATACCCCCTTTGGCGGGTCGCCCCATGGCCACGGCCACCTATGGCCCAATTAAGGCCAACAGCTTGACCGGTGTGCGGGCGGGGGTCCTACCGGCATGGCCGCCGATGCATGGGGTCTGGGGGCTAGCTGGAATTTGACTTTGCAGTCTGCTTTAGCTGCCCCTTTTAATTTAGCATACACTGAAGTCTGTCCATATAGTGCACTCAAGGCTGGGGTGTGCCCCCCCTCGAAAGGCTTATTTTTTAGGTACCACGCGTCTAACGGTATCCGATAAATTGCAACACCATTTAAAAAAACGAATAAATTCCTTGGCTCCTCAGTTATTATTAAGGCTCGTAGGAACAGGACACAGTTGCCTGACTTGTCAACCTCCACTCCCTGCCGTCTGATATCTCGATCCGCAGACGCACCAGAGCAAGGGGCTGTGTGAGATTTTATCTACCCTTCGAATTAAATTTGGGTCCCATAAGGTAGAAGCGCGCTGCGTCTTAAAAGAGTAGAAGAAGCGGAGCTCCCTTAGGGCCACGCCTCCACTGTCTGTTTCCCAAATTGACCTCGTAGAGGTTACGCCGCGGCTCTGCTGCTCTGCTGCACCTACAGTGGAGGGCCGCAGGCGGGCCTCAGGTGCCCTGAGGGCCACAGAGCAATCCCGATGATTCTCTTAAGTGCGAAGCACCCTTACCATATGGGACCCAACTTCAGTGTTTGGAACTCTTGGTGCGGGTTTCGGTGATCCTCCGCTAGGTGAGGAGACCTCGCCTGCTTGCACTAAATTACGGAGTTTACAAATATTAACCATTTTGCCACTAAAATGTAGACGAAATTTAGTTTCTTTGTCTACTAAACGCTTAGTTTCTTTGTCTACTAGCGCGAGGCGGGCCTCTTGTGCTATCCCGATGATTGCGAGGCGGGCCTCCGCTTCTTCTCTGCTGAAACTCTTTTAAGACGTAGCCACCGGTAATTACCGCTATTGAGATATTCTTGCGTTTTAATTAGCAAAGCCATTTGTATGCATAAATGACCTCCTTTGCTCCGGTATCCCAATCCGCAGACGTATCAGAGCAAGGCTGTGGAGGCCTCCGTCAAGGGTATGCGCGCTCAAGGCTTAACCCTGGTCACCCACAATGTCATCTACCACCTGCTGGATCAAATACGCGGAATCATGGAGGGTGAGGCTGCACTGGAATACATTAAATTTATTTAAGTATTTTAATTAAAATAATTTGAAGTAAAATTAAATAAAGTAAGTTACATTAATCGCTGCCGTAGCATCGTTGCTTCTCTGAGCTTGGAGGTCATATGGTCAAACGAATCCGTAGGACTAGATTCCCCGCACACACACCTGCCTTGAACCTCTTGTACCATCTCAATCAGGAGCCGTTCTGATTGTAGAGTTATTTTTGCCATAGTGTCAGCAGGGCAACGCTACATCCCCCCCCCCATGGCTTTGCAGATTAGAGGGCGGTGGGACTGAGAGGATGACAAATGGTTTTGTCCAGTGTTCGTTATTTTTCACCCTACGGTAGACCACCTGTGGCATGCCGCTGAGGGGTGTGGGGCAAACTTTGACCGGCCTTTGGACTGGACTGTGGCCCAGGCAGCAGGGCCTGTTGCACCATGCCCCCATGGCCGTAGACCGTGATGTAGCTTACTTGTAGCTGAAGCACCCTTAAGTAATAGCCACACAAATTACCAGTGCTTGACTGGTGATGTAGCTGAATTGTAGCTGAAGCTCACTTGAGTGTTAGCCACACAAATCCCTAGTGCTTGACCCGCCTTCCCTGTGCCCTAACCTCGTCAGGAGCCGCTCTGCCTGTTGAGATTGAGGAGGTGGTGGGCCGCGCATCGGTGCTTGCAACGTTCCCTCTGTCAACGCCAAAGGGACGCGTCGCTGATGGCATCGCTGGCGTTCGTGTCGAGAAAGCTTCCGGGGCAGACGCTGCGGGTGGAGCGGCTGGGTCGAGCGGAACACCCTCCGGGAGCTTTGCCGGCCTCGTCCGTGACGTTGCCTTCTTCAGGGTGCTGCGTGAAGGCCAGGTTGTGTATCAAGGCCCTTGCACCAGCCTGAAGCGCAACAAAAGTGATACCGACTCGGTGGCGCCCGGCCTCGAATGTGGCGTCGTGCTGGGTGGCGGAGAGTTTACAGGGTACATGCCTAGTGACGTGATAGAGTGCGTGAGATTAGTGACGAGGAAGCAAGGAGGGGCCTGATTTGCGGGGGGGGCACACAGACCAGCATCAAACTATCTGAACACCGTCTGCTACATTAAAGGCGTATGGTGTTTGATTGCTCAGTAAGACAGGAATGCCCCTTGCCCTCTTATGTTCAGCGTTTGCGCCAGGGGATCCTACGAATTTGTTTCCTGAAATTTTCCTGCACCCTGGGTTTGGCCTGGATCAAACCCTCGTGGCTTCCCATCCCCTGGTTTACGCTTAGGAGCTAGATGATTATTCATGTACTCATCAACAGTCTGTCCTGAAAACAATTTGAACCCGAAAGTTGATGCGGCTCTATCTGTCTGTTGGTTTCAATGTGCAATGGCCCATGGGTGAGCACCTTAAGGCTCAGAATCAGTTCCCGTGTTTTTTTACTGTGTGCTGATGACATCTCTGAATTAATGCTACGCAGTAGTTTCGGGCAGTAGTTTCGAGCCCCCAGCTATCAGTTCTGTGATCATAAGCTTACTAGCATGTTGTATTATGACAACTCATCGCATGAAGAGAATCAGTCGGGAAATCGATACAAAAAAATGTGCCTAATCCGAATACCGGTATGCACAGAGCAGAGGGCACAGAGGGCATGCAGGAGCACCGGCGGACCCGGACTACGGCCCCTTGTCGAAACCACCTGGGGCGCGTTCACACATGGGCCAATTGTGCGATGCCCAATTGGTACGGCAAGATTCGCAATTGTCGAAAACACGTCTCCAATTGTTTGGGATGGCAGGCCTAATTGCTGGCGTTCACAGTCTCAACAATTGGCGCCCATTGACCAGTATTCATACTTTTGTGTCCTTGACATGCATTTCCGCTTGTCTGTCAGCCCAATTCGTACATGTGAGAGCGGTGTCTCGTGGACACGCTGGAAAGTACTTCCATGGGGCGTTTCGCGTACAAGTGGAAGTAAGGTTCCATACTATTTAACATCCACCGCTGAAGTAACAACACGCATAGGTGTGTGTCGACATCAGGCTCTACCTAGCTCTTAACTGTCCGGCCTCTGACCAACATATTGACCACAGAATGCCAGCGTGGCCAATTGCGAATCGCGAACCAAGTGTGGAATCTCCAATTGCCCAACCCCCCCGCAATTGGGTAACCGCTCCCAATTATCGAAAAAGCGAGTCCCAATTGGTACGGCAAGATTCGCAAATGTCGCGCTGTCTCTTCCAATTTGCCAACTGTCGCAATTGGGCCCATGTGTGAACGCGCCCCAGGAATCAAAACCAACAGGGGACGTGTAAGACTTCAACTTCAACATGCGCAACAAAAAATTCGACGGTCAAACCTTCCGTGGGCGCCATCTAGAGCACCGAGGCCCCCTGTTGGGGGATGGATTTACGCAAACTCAAACTAGGTCGATTACCGGTACGTGCATTCGTGTCGCATATGTGGACGTGTTTGCTATTTTGTAGAGGGGTTGATTATCAACAAAATTTTATCAAGGCGGAAAGGCGCTGGGAACTGGCGAAATTGAGAGTCTTAGAGGTCGGTCAGACTGCGTTACGTTTGGGGTTGCGTCAGGAAAAGTGCTAACGCGACGCCGGTCACACTGGCCCAAACGCGAAACGCAACGTGCCCAAACGCCAAACGCAGACGCGGAGGAGGGGGGGGGTGACGTTTCGCGTTTGAGATTTTTCCTTGAATTCCAGCTTAAGCTTCATCTTAAGCTGGGCATGAACACTATATATGTTACAGTATAAGGTATCAACCCCTAGTCGCTGGGAGTCAGAATTCGCACAAAAGTGTACCATGTCATGCCCTGACGTCGTCTTGCCCTGACGTCTTGCCCAAACGCAGTGTGGCCAGTTTCGCGTCAGATCAGACGCGAAATCCAGACGCGACCCAAACGCTACTGTCAAACGCAACCTCAAACGTAACGCAATCTGACCGACCTCTTAGGGCCTCATTTCACCAGAGAAGCGACGCCTAATCTGACTCTAATGTTTAGCGTCGACACGCGCCTTTGTGGTCGCTCATTTTTGCGTCGTATTCCACCAGAAAAATTAGGTGTCGCCCAAAACCCGTGGGGCCGTTTGAATCCTTGCCCCAGAATCCCTTCATGGCTCCCTTCTCTATGATTGTATCTTAAATGTCGTATGTTTTCAAATGTAATCAGCATAGACTAAGCATCAATCGGACCCTGTTCTTTGTGGCTCAGGGATGTCATGCAGACATGCACGTCGTGTCCACACTCAGATCGACGATTGCGTTGGGTGAGCCAGGCCAATGAGGAAGATCAATGGTACAAAACAATTCCCCGACATGAAATGCGACACGCAGGACGAGATCAAGAAGAACAGAACGTGCCTGGCCAGGTCTGACTCAGCAATCAAGGGTGGGAAGCAGTGCTGTGCGATTACGCCGTAATCCGTTTTCCAGGTGCCAGGCGTGTTTTTATGCCTTCTGACTGCACCGAATCTTGGACGCATCCTACTCGTCGGGGACAGATTGCATCTCGTCAACTACGAGGATCTTCATGTCCACGACGTTTCGCTACAATCTCGAGGCAGGGTTAGCACTGAAATAACCTCATGTCCTTGTGCCTTACAATGCCACGTCAGTCAAACGCCGCTTCGGTTAGCATCGAGGCCAACGTTATCACATGGAGCGTTCCAATGATGCCTAGGGTCACTGTATTGACGGCCCAGGACGCATTGTAGTACTCTCCAGGCACATCGTGGCCTCTCATGTTCAGGATGACGCAGGATGACACATTCTGCCGTACCGGAAGCTGCCAAATTACACTAAGTTAGCGACGTTTTTGTTGTAGTTGGGGCCCAATTCCACTAGGGCGCTCGACGGAACACGTTCTGGTGGCGGTTTATCTGGTTGGGCGAGGCTTCAGCCACGCTGGCTGAAAAAAGTTGAAATGCAATTCCACTTGTATCCGGAATGTGTTCGGGTACGGATGAGACCGAATCTTTCTGAACAGCCTGTCAGGCATTTGCCTTATCGTTTCGTGTATCTAGATTGGTCTGTCTACTTTTCTCGCTTAGCATGATTGTCCTGCTTGACAAAATGTCGAGTTGCAAGGTACGTGCAGCCAGGGATGCCCCGGCACTGTCGAAGTTGGGTGTAGCAAATGCAGGCCGCTGCTAAACGATAGCCCAGGCGATCGGAGGGACTGCTAAGGGGCACACGTCGACATTCACCATTGGGTTGGCCAGATCGGTGCCAGCTTCTACGCGGGAAAGATTCAAATGAGGATCCTGTTAAGGATAAGCGGCCATGGCAGTAGGAACGGGCGAAATGAGTATTCAGAACGAACGAAAATGACAGCGATGAAAATTTGAAGATGAGGACGAAGTTGTCCACGCTGTCGGAGCGTTGATGCGAAGTATTTTTGCATCGCTCAAAATAGGAGCGATGCAAAATATGGCACTTAACGGGTACGGCAGCGCCATGCTGGCGTTCCGGTGCCATTCCGGTTACAAGTGGAATTGGGGAGGGTGAGCTGGGGCGCGTTCACATTGGCTCCAATCCAGTCGTTGGGATTCTTCGTTGCATTAGTATGGATCTTGTTTGCCTACTCTCTTGCCAGTTTCAGCTACTTGCAGGAACCCGTCAGCCACAGACGATTTCACAGTCAAGTTCTGATATCAACACACCACAATCATCGTGGCGCGCTTATCACTGTTGCTGTGAACACGAGAGAAATCGCGCAGGGATCTCAAGCTTGTACCAGAGCATGTACCGACCGAGACTCTCCATTTTGCCATTGCACAGCACCTTTCCGCCTCGATGAAACATTTTGCTTAATCACACCCGTTCCAAAATAACAAGCACGTAAACGAATGAGACAAGTATGCATTCAATCGACATAGTTTTGAGTTTGCGTGAACCCTGACCTAGCCAGCGTGGCAGGATCATTTGGATCATTCTTGGACACTACCTCGGGAGGTCGTTTCTGAAATGATCCTAGATGTACACAAAAGTACAACGACTAACTGTCGCCCAACTCGCGCCTCTAGTGTGGATGTAGTTAGGATCATCTCAGAATTCTGTACGGCGCCCACTTTTGGCTCGGATCACCCCCAATGTGAACGCGCCCCTGGCAAGCCATTTCCGCGTTCCGGTGACAAGTGGAATTGGGCCCTTGGAATCATATAAGCTAGCTAACGCAAATCTAACACCAGTAAAGCATTAGTCACGGACGATTACGTTGGGTGGGTGGCGGGCGAGAGGTGTCATCGCCGCGCGCCCAAAAAGCTTTTCGAATACATATCGCCTACACCCGACGTTGGGTACAATGGAATCGCATTGCTAATGCGCTGCTTTTGATCGAGGCCGCGCTTGCGGTAGAACACTTCGTGGCAACCCACCCCTGGCCTGTGCCTGCGGAGCGTCGTCAGCCGTCGCTTCGGCATAGTAGGTTTGGTGTGCGTTTTTTTTAGTCACTTTTTTTTCAAGGCACACTTTTTGTACAGTCCCCCATAAAGGAGATCCCTAAAAAAGTTGCTGGCCGTTTCATCTTAGCCTTCTGTTCTTCTGCGTTTAGAGCTGGGGCTTCTACTTCGTCATTGATAACTATAGGAACCACGATAGGACCCTCTTGGATTTCGGAGTTCGACATAATCGATTTAGCCGACGAGCGTGTAAAACGTGTCGGCTGACGCCGACGCGTGGCCTAAAAATAGCATTCTGGCATCGGCTGGCGCCGATGCCAGGGTTCCGGAGTGGTCGGGTTTTTTTCAGACTTTTTTTCTGGCGTCGGTGGCCGACCGGCGCCTAGTTCCATGCTCCGAGCTCATCGTAATCGCTCCCAGTACTGTTTTCGAAAAGCACGGAGCAAAATGGTCTCAAAGCAAGGAGAAGCTGCTCAGGGGGAGTAAGCGTTGTATGCATGTGGGCATGCATGGCTTTGCATGTTGGATGGTCAGTGGTCAGCCATGGCCTCATGGCATAAAGAATGTGCACACGGGGAGCAAGGATAGCATGCGTGTGGGCATGCATAGCGTTGTTAGCTGATGGGTCAGCGGTCGGCCATGGCCTCTGGGCAGTAAGAAGGTGCGCATGGGGAGCAATGATCGCCTGCGTGTGGGCATGCATAGCGTTGCAAGCTGATGGGTCAGCGGTCGGCCATGGCCTCTGGGCAGGGAAGGTAGGTAAATCATGAGCATGCTCCCTCTGGTGTCTTGGCCCCGTCTGACCAGTAGAAGGAGGGGTGCTGTCGTCGGTCGCGTTCTGAGAGGTTTGATTGATGTCCCTGAACTTGCAAGTATGTCTGGGTCCATTTGAGAAGGTTTCATCATAATACTTCGTGCATTTCAACGCGTGGTTAAGGCAACTCATCGTATGTCGATTATGGTCAAAACTGCAAATCCGGAAGTTCAAAACATGTTCGTGCGTGGATTGACTGCAGTCAGGTCACCAGTAAGTGTCCATCCACACAAGGGGGGATGCCGATGGGGGGAAAAGGGGGGGACGACGGATATTTATAAATCATAAATACTGTTAATTAACTCCTTCAATTATAAACGCTGTCGTCGTTACAGCTGTACACCAGGCCTATAATGCCGTTCCTAAAAGTCGTAGCGTGTCGAACAGTCAAAGTTTGAGATCGAGTACCCTGGACAACAGGTTATAGGAAATGTCAATCAAGATAGCGATTCCTGTACCGTGCTCCTCCTATGGACGAAAGAGCGACGAATTCTGCCTTGCTCGAGGGCAGCTGACAAGGAAAGCGCTCCCCCCCCCATGCAGCTACCAAGAAGGTAGCGCCGGTTACAGCTCCCATGCAAAAGTAGGAGCAGAAACTCACATGCAGGGGATAGACCCTCCAGCTCCCACAGCTCCCATGCAGGATGCTGCAGCAGCAGCAACAGCTCCCATGCAGGATGCAACAGCAACAGCCCCCATTCAGGATGCAACATCAGCAACAGCCCCATGTAGGACGCTGCAGCAGCAGCAACTCCCATGCATGATGCAACAACAGAAGCAGCAGCTCCCATGCAAGATGCAACAGCAACAGTGGGTTTTGACTCCCTAGGAACCTTCTTTCACACTTGTCCCTCTCTCTAGAATCACACTTTAAGGTGTCGGTCCTTCCTCGAAAATTAAGAAGAAGAAAACAAGAAAGTTTGAGTGAAGATATGTGAAAACTGGGTGATGCGAAAGCGAAACTTCAGTGAGTTTAAGTGTTTTAAAATGTGTGAACTATCCGTCTGTGTAAATCATTAAGATAGATGCGCACAGTACGTGGAACCAGAGTACTGTAAGTAGGTGACAGATTCAACTCATGATTTAGAAACTATGATAGTAATATAATGGAGACTTGAGATCGGAACCAATTCTTATAAGACCAAAGGATGAACGTCCCATCAAGGGCTCATAATTCCCCCCAACCTGAGAAACAAAGCATAATGGGGGGCCTATGCTCGTTGCTTAAGCCAGGTTGGCCAGCCTAACCCCCACAGTGGCAGAGTGTAGAAGAATGCCGAAGCCTATCTAGCAGCTATGGCTAGGCCCTCCAATGCTGCCAAATGCCTTAGGCAATCCTGCAAGCTCACCCACGCCACTCGCTCCCGCAACGCGCAGGGCCTCCGTGCTTGAGAGCCTTCAACACTCAGCATCTCTACTGTGTCAATGACATTACACCTCTGGGCTCTGCTAAAAAAGAGGCTCGGCCGCGTGCCCGCGTGGGCGCCTTACAAAAGAGTTTGGAGGACATAACGAAACAAACACCTGGGGACAGGGGAAAAAGGAGGGGAAAAGGGATATAAATTGAAGGGACAGACAAAAGATTGGCAAAGAAGGGCAAAGAAAGTGCTAGCCTCTGAAAACGTCTGCGTCATCTCCACACTGTGCCGAGCATCGTGCTCATCATCTTGTGAACCTCAACACTTTCCAGTGCTAACATCTGCATTGCACACTTGATACCAGATAAATTACTGGATATTGCTGCTAGGCCGGTGGTACCAAACCCTGACTGGGGAACTGGCCTACGGCGGGTGGCCCAAGAAAAACACAGCTTGACGCACTTAAAGCTTTGCCAACTGTAGGTCAGGCAATGGTCACTGAAAGACATTGCAACAACATACCTGGAGGGCTTTTGCTTGATGTTTACAAAAAACAACCTTGACAACAGGCAGGGCAGCCGCATGAGGCAAGCGGAGTAAGCAAATCAGAGATTGTGTAGACATCACTAGGGCATCACTAGCTGCAAACAGTCAATGACCTTACACCTATGGGCCCTGCTCAAAAAAGGCTCCGCCGCGTGGGCGCCTAACTAAGAGGGACAAAAAAAAGGAGAGTAGGAAACGGGTCTACGTATTGTACCATACCCAGTTACCGTATATCGGTATATGCATGCCTTTCGAAACGGCGAAGCTGCAAACAGTGGCGTTGCTTGTCCATCATACTGCGCATGACATCTGAAACATGGGCAAGAGGGCAAATGACAGAAGATAAATGACAGACGGCAACAAGGACAGGACACTTGATATTTTTGATGGCCTTGATACCGCGAAACGCATCATCAACGAAAAAACAGAAGAATCGAGTTCCTCGAGGTGGCAGGCCCTAGCCCCCAGGCTGTGGCGGTGGCTGAGGCAGTACGCCCTGGCCTTGGCCCTGGCCCCCGGGCTGTGAGGGTGGCTGAGGCGGTACGCCCTGGCCGTGACCCCGGGATGTGAGGGTGGCTGAGGCGGTATGCCCTGGCCCTGATTCTTGGGCAGCGGCGGTGGCTGAGGCGGTACGCTCTGGCCCTGGCCACCGGGCTGTGGCGGTGGCTGAGGCGGTACGCCCCGGCCCTGGTTCCCGGGCGGTAGCGGTGGCTGAGGCAGTACGCCCTGGCCCTGGATCCCGGGCTGCGGTGGTGGCTGAGGCGGTATGCCCTGGCCCTGGCCGCCGGGCTGTGGCGGGGGCTGACGCAGTATGCCCTGGCCCTGGCCACCGGGCTGTGGCGGGGGCTGAGGCAGTACGCCCTGGCCCTGGCCCTGGCCCACGGGCTGTGAGGGTGGCTGCGGCGGTACTCTCTGGCCCTGGCCCCCGGGCTGTGAGGGTGGCTGAAGCGGTATGCCCTGGCCCTGGTTCCCGGGCTGTGGCGGTGGCTGAGGCGGTACGCTCTGACCCTGGCCCCCCGGCTGTGGCGGTGGCTGAGGCGGTACGCCCTGGCCCTGGTTCCCGGGCTGTAGCGGTGGCTGAGGCGGTACGCCCTGGCCCTGGCCCTGCTCCCCAGGCTGTGAGGGTGGCTTAGACGGAACGCTCTTGCCCTGGTCCATGGGCTGTGAGGGTGGCTGAGGCGATATGCCCTGGCCCTGGTTCCCGGGCTGCGGCGGTGGCTGAGGCGGTACGCTCTGGCCCTGGCCCCCGGGCTGTGGCGGTGGCTGAGGCGGTACGCTCTGGCCCAGGTTCCCGGGCTGTAGCGGTGCCTGAGGCGGTACGCCCTGGCCCTGGTTCCTGAGCTGTGGCGGTATGCTCTGGCCCTGGTTCCCGGGCTGCGGCAGTGGCTGAGGCGGTACGCTCTGGCCCTGGCCCCCGGGCTGTGGCGGTGGCTGAGGCTGTACGCCCTGGCCCTGGTTACCGGGCTGTGGCTGTGTCTGAGGCAGTACGCCCTGGCCCTGCATCCCGGGCTGCGGTGGTGGCTGAGGCGGTATGCCCTGGCCCTGGCCCCCGGGCTGTGGCGGGGGCTGAGGCAGTATGCCCTGGCCCTGGCCACCGGGCTGTGGCGGGGGCTGAGGCGGTACGCCCTGGCCGTGGTTCCTGAGCTGTGGCGGTATGCTCTGGCCGTGGTTCCCGGGCTGCGGCAGTGGCTGAAGCGGCACGCTCTGGCCCTGGCCCCTGGGCTGTGGCGGTGGCTTAGCTGTACGCCCTGGCCCTGGTTCCCGGGCTGTGGCGTTGGCTGAGGCAGTACGCCCTTTACTGCGGTGGTGGCTGAGGCGGTATGCCCTGGACCTGGCCCGGTCTGTACTGGGGCTGAGGCGGTATGCCCTGGCCCTGGACAACGGGCTGTGGCGGGGGCTGAGGCGGTACGCCCTGGCCCTTGCCCTGCTCCCCAGGATGTGAGGGTGGCTGAGGCGGAACGCTCTTGCCCTGGTCCATGGGCTGTGAGGGTGGCTGAGGCGGTATGCCCTGGCCTTGGATCCTGGGCTGTAGCGGTGGCTGAGGCGGTACGCCCTGGCCCTGGTTCCTGAGCTGTGGCGGTATGCTCTGGCCCTGGTTCCCGGGCTGCGGCAGTGGCTGAGGCGGTACGCTCTGGCCCTGGCCCCCGGGCTGTGGCGGTGGCTGAGGCTGTACGCCCTGGCCCTGGTTACCGGGCTGTGGCTGTGTCTGAGGCAGTACGCCCTGGCCCTGGATCCCGGGCTGCGGTGGTGGCTGAGGCGGTATGCCCTGGCCCTGGCCCCCGGCCTGCGGCGGGGGCTGAGGCGGTATGCCCTGGCCCGGGCCACCGGGCTGTGGCGGGGGCTGAGGCGGTACGCCCTGGCCCTGGCCCTGGCCCACGGGCTGTGAGGGTGGCTGAGGCGGTACGCTCTGGCCCTGGCCCCCGGGCAGTGAGGGTGGCTGAGGCGGTATGCCCTGGCCCTGGTTCCCGGGCTGCGGCGGTGGCTGAGGCGGTACGCTCTGGCCCTGGCCCCCCGGCTGTGGCGGTGGCTGAGACGCTACACCCTGGCCCTGGTTCTCGGGCTGTAGCGGTGGCTGAGGCGGTACGCCCTGGCCCTGGTTCCTGAGCTGTGGCGGTATGCTCTGGCCCTGGTTCCCGGGCTGCGGCAGTGGCTGAGGCGGTACGCTCTGGCCCTGGCCCCCGGGCTGTGGCGGTGGCTGAGGCTGTACGCCCTGGCCCTACTTCCCGGGCTGTGGCGGTGTCTGAGGCAGTACGCCCTGGCCCTGGATCCCGGGCTGCGGTGGTGGCTGAGGCGGTATGCCCTGGCCCTGGCCACCGAGCTGTGGCGGGGGCTGAGGCGGTATGCCCCTGCCCTGGCCACCGGGCTGTGGCGGGGGCTGAGGCGGTACGCCCTGGCCCTGGCCCTGGCCCAAGGGCTGTGAGGGTGGCTGAGGCGGTACGCTCTGGACCAGGCCCCTGGGCTGTGAGGGTGGCTGAGGCGGTATGCCCTGGCCCTGGATCTCGGGCTGCGGCGGTGGCTGAGGCGGTACGCTCTGGCCCTGGCCCCCGGGCTGTGGCGGTGGCTGAGGTGGTACGCCCTGGCCCTGGTTCCCGGGCTGTAGCGGTGGCTGAGGCGGTACACCCTGGCCGTGGTTCCTGAGCTGTGGCGGTATGCGCTGGCCGTGGTTCCCGGGCTGCGGCAGTGGCTGATGCGGTACGCTCTGGCCCTGGCCCCTGGGCTGTGGCGGTGGCTGAGGCGGTACGCCCTGGCCCTGGTTCCCGGGCTGTGGCGGTGTCTGAGGCAGTACGCCCTGGCCCTGGATCCCGGGCTGCGGTGGTAACTGAGGCGGTATGCCCTGGCCCTGGCCCCCGGGCTGTGGCGGGGGCTGAGGCGGTATGCCCTGGCCCTGGCCACCGGGCTGTGGCGGGGTAAAGGCGGTACGCCCTGGCCCTGGCCCTGCTCCCTGGCTGTGAGAATGGCTAAGGCGGAACGCTCTGGCCCTGGTCCGTGGGCTGTGAAGGTTGGCTGAGGCGGTATGCCCTGGCCCTGGTTCCTGGGCTGCGGCGGTGGCTAAGGCGGTTCGCTCTGGCCCAGGTCCCCGGGCTGTGGCGGTGGCTGAGGCTATACGCCCTGGCCCTGACCCCCGGGCTGCGGCGGTGGTTGAGGCGGTACGCTCTGGCCCAGGTTCCCGGGCTGTAGCGGTGGCTGAGGCGGTACGCCCTGGCCCTGGTTCCTGAGCTGTGGCGGTATGCTCTGGCCCTGGTTCCCGGGCTGCGGCAGTGGCTGAGGCGGTACGCTCTGGCCCTGGCCCCCGGGCTGTGGCGGTGGCTGAGGCTGTACGCCCTGGCCCTGGTTACCGGGCTGTGGCTGTGTCTGAGGCAGTACGCCCTGGCCCTGGATCCCGGGCTGCGGTGGTGGCTGAGGCGGTATGCCCTGGCCCTGGCCCCCGGCCTGCAGCGGGGGCTGAGGCGGTATGCCCTGGCCCGGGCCACCGGGCTGTGGCGGGGGCTGAGGCGGTACGCCCTGGCCCTGGCCCTGGCCCACGGGCTGTGAGGGTGGCTGAGGCGGTACGCTCTGGCCCTGGCCCCCGGGCAGTGAGGGTGGCTGAGGCGATATGCCCTGGCCCTGGTTCCCGGGCTGCGGCGGTGGCTGAGGCGGTACGCTCTGGCCCTGGCCCCCCGGCTGTGGCGGTGGCTGAGACGCTACACCCTGGCCCTGGTTCTCGGGCTGTAGCGGTGGCTGAGGCGGTACGCCCTGGCCCTGGTTCCTGAGCTGTGGCGGTATGCTCTGGCCCTGGTTCCCGGGCTGCGGCAGTGGCTGAGGCGGTACGCTCTGGCCCTGGCCCCCGGGCTGTGGCGGTGGCTGAGGCTGTACGCCCTGGCCCTACTTCCCGGGCTGTGGCGGTGTCTGAGGCAGTACGCCCTGGCCCTGGATCCCGGGCTGCGGTGGTGGCTGAGGCGGTATGCCCTGGCCCTGGCCACCGAGCTGTGGCGGGGGCTGAGGCGGTATGCCCCTGCCCTGGCCACCGGGCTGTGGCGGGGGCTGAGGCGGTACACCCTGGCCGTGGTTCCTGAGCTGTGGCGGTATGCGCTGGCCGTGGTTCCCGGGCTGCGGCAGTGGCTGATGCGGTACGCTCTGGCCCTGGCCCCTGGGCTGTGGCGGTGGCTGAGGCGGTACGCCCTGGCCCTGGCCTTGGCCCAAGGGCTGTGAGGGTGGCTGAGGCGGTACGCTCTGGACCAGGCCCCTGGGCTGTGAGGGTGGCTGAGGCGGTATGCCCTGGTCCTGGATCTCGGGCTGCGGCGGTGGCTGAGGCGGTACGCTCTGGCCCTGGCCCCCGGGCTGTGGCGGTGGCTGAGGCGGTACGCCCTGGCCCTGGTTCCCGGGCTGTAGCGGTGGCTGAGGCGGTACACCCTGGCCGTGGTTCCTGAGCTGTGGCGGTATGCGCTGGCCGTGGTTCCCGGGCTGCGGCAGTGGCTGATGCGGTACGCTCTGGCCCTGGCCCCTGGGCTGTGGCGGTGGCTGAGGCGGTACGCCCTGGCCCTGGTTCCCGGGCTGTGGCGGTGTCTGAGGCAGTACGCCCTGGCCCTGGATCCCGGGCTGCGGTGGTAACTGAGGCGGTATGCCCTGGCCCTGGCCCCCGGGCTGTGGCGGGGGCTGAGGCGGTATGCCCTGGCCCTGGCCACCGGGCTGTGGTGGGGTAAAGGCGGTACGCCCTGGCCCTGGCCCTGCTCCCGGGCTGTGAGGGTGGCTGAGGCGGTACGCCCCGGCCCTGGTTCCCGGGCGGTAGCGGTGGCTGAGGCAGTACGCCCTGGCCCTGGATCCCGGGCTGCGGTGGTGGCTGAGGCGGTATGCCCTGGCCCTGGCCGCCGGGCTGTGGCGGGGGCTGACGCAGTATGCCCTGGCCCTGGCCACCGGGCTGTGGCGGGGGCTGAGGCAGTACGCCCTGGCCCTGGCCCTGGCCCACGGGCTGTGAGGGTGGCTGCGGCGGTACTCTCTGGCCCTGGCCCCCGGGCTGTGAGGGTGGCTGAAGCGGTATGCCCTGGCCCTGGTTCCCGGGCTGTGGCGGTGGCTGAGGCGGTACGCTCTGACCCTGGCCCCCCGGCTGTGGCGGTGGCTGAGGCGGTACGCCCTGGCCCTGGTTCCCGGGCTGTAGCGGTGGCTGAGGCGGTACGCCCTGGCCCTGGCCCTGCTCCCCAGGCTGTGAGGGTGGCTTAGACGGAACGCTCTTGCCCTGGTCCATGGGCTGTGAGGGTGGCTGAGGCGATATGCCCTGGCCCTGGTTCCCGGGCTGCGGCGGTGGCTGAGGCGGTATGCTCTGGCCCTGGCCCCCGGGCTGTGGCGGTGGCTGAGGCGGTACGCTCTGGCCCAGGTTCCTGAGCTGTGGCGGTATGCTCTGGCCCTGGTTCCCGGGCTGCGGCAGTGGCTGAGGCGGTACGCTCTGGCCCTGGCCCCCGGGCTGTGGCGGTGGCTGAGGCGGTACGCCCTGGCCCTGGTTCCTGAGCTGTGGCGGTATGCTCTGGCCCTAATTCCCGGGCTGCGGCAGTGGCTGAGGCGGTACGCTCTGGCCCTGGCCCCCGGGCTGTGGCGGTGGCTGAGGCTGTACGCCCTGGCCCTGGTTACCGGGCTGTGGCTGTGTCTGAGGCAGTACGCCCTGGCCCTGGATCCCGGGCTGCGGTGGTGGCTGAGGCGGTATGCCCTGGCCCTGGCCCCCGGGCTGTGGCGGGGGCTGAGGCAGTATGCCCTGGCCCTGGCCACCGGGCTGTGGAGGGGGCTGAGGCGGTACGCCCTGGCCCTGGCCCTGGCCCACGGGCTGTGAGGGTGGCTGCGGCGGTACTCTCTGGCCCTGGCCCCCGGGCTGTGAGGGTGGCTGAAGCGGTATGCCCTGGCCCTGGTTCCCGGGCTGTGGCGGTGGCTGAGGCGGTACGCTCTGGCCCTGGCCCCCCGGCTGTGGCGGTGGCTGAGGCGGTACGCCCTGGCCCTGGTTCTAGGGCTGTAGCGGTGGCTGAGGCGGTACGCCCTGGCCCTGGCCCTGCTCCCCAGGCTGTGAGGGTGGCTTAGACGGAACGCTCTTGCCCTGGTTCATGGGCTGTGAGGGTGGCTGAGGCGATATGCCCTGGCCCTGGTTCCCGGGCTGCGGCGGTGGCTGAGGCGGTACGCTCTGGCCCTGGCCCCCGGGCTGTGGCGGTGGCTGAGGCGGTACGCTCTGGCCCAGGTTCCCGGGCTGTAGCGGTGGCTGAGGCGGTACGCCCTGGCCCTGGTTCCTGAGCTGTGGCGGTATGCTCTGGCCCTGGTTCCCGGGCTGCGGCAGTGGCTGAGGCGGTACGCTCTGGCCCTGGCCCCCGGGCTGTGGCGGTGGCTGAGGCTGTACGCCCTGGCCCTGGTTACCGGGCTGTGGCTGTGTCTGAAGCAGTACGCCCTGGCCCTGCATCCCGGGCTGCGGTGGTGGCTGAGGCGGTATGCCCTGGCCCTGGCCCCCGGGCTGTGGCGGGGGCTGAGGCAGTATGCCCTGGCCCTGGCCACCGGGCTGTGGCGGGGGCTGAGGCGGTACGCCCTGGCCGTGGTTCCTGAGCTGTGGCGGTATGCTCTGGCCGTGGTTCCCGGGCTGCGGCAGTTGCTGAAGCGGCACGCTCTGGCCCTGGCCCCAGGGCTGTGGCGGTGGCTTAGCTGTACGCCCTGGCCCTGGTTCCCGGGCTGTGGCGTTGGCTGAGGCAGTACGCCCTTTACTGCGGTGGTGGCTGAGGCGGTATGCCCTGGACCTGGCCCGGTCTGTACTGGGGCTGAGGCGGTATGCCCTGGCCCTGGACAACGGGCTGTGGCGGGGGCTGAGGCGGTACGCCCTGGCCCTTGCCCTGCTCCCCAGGATGTGAGGGTGGCTGAGGCGGAACGCTCTTGCCCTGGTCCATGGGCTGTGAGGGTGGCTGAGGCGGTATGCCCTGGCCTTGGATCCTGGGCTGTAGCGGTGGCTGAGGCGGTACGCCCTGGCCCTGGTTCCTGAGCTGTGGCGGTATGCTCTGGCCCTGGTTCCCGGGCTGCGGCAGTGGCTGAGGCGGTACGCTCTGGCCCTGGCCCCCGGGCTGTGGCGGTGGCTGAGGCTGTACGCCCTGGCCCTGGTTACCGGGCTGTGGCTGTGTCTGAGGCAGTACGCCCTGGCCCTGGATCCCGGGCTGCGGTGGTGGCTGAGGCGGTATGCCCTGGCCCTGGCCCCCGGCCTGCGGCGGGGGCTGAGGCGGTATGCCCTGGCCCGGGCCACCGGGCTGTGGCGGGGGCTGAGGCGGTGCGTCCTGGCCCTGGCCCTGGCCCACGGGCTGTGAGGGTGGCTGAGGCGGTACGCTCTGGCCCTGGCCCCCGGGCAGTGAGGGTGGCTGAGGCGGTATGCCCTGGCCCTGGTTCCCGGGCTGCGGCGGTGGCTGAGGCGGTACGCTCTGGCCCTGGCCCCCCGGCTGTGGCGGTGGCTGAGACGCTACACCCTGGCCCTGGTTCTCGGGCTGTAGCGGTGGCTGAGGCGGTACGCCCTGGCCCTGGTTCCTGAGCTGTGGCGGTATGCTCTGGCCCTGGTTCCCGGGCTGCGGCAGTGGCTGAGGCGGTACGCTCTGGCCCTGGCCCCCGGGCTGTGGCGGTGGCTGAGGCTGTACGCCCTGGCCCTACTTCCCGGGCTGTGGCGGTGTCTGAGGCAGTACGCCCTGGCCCTGGATCCCGGGCTGCGGTGGTGGCTGAGGCGGTATGCCCTGGCCCTGGCCACCGAGCTGTGGCGGGGGCTGAGGCGGTATGCCCCTGCCCTGGCCACCGGGCTGTGGCGGGGGCTGAGGCGGTACGCCCTGGCCCTGGCCCTGGCCCAAGGGCTGTGAGGGTGGCTGAGGCGGTACGCTCTGGACCAGGCCCCTGGGCTGTGAGGGTGGCTGAGGCGGTATGCCCTGGCCCTGGATCTCGGGCTGCGGCGGTGGCTGAGGCGGTACGCTCTGGCCCTGGCCCCCGGGCTGTGGCGGTGGCTGAGGCGGTACGCCCTGGCCCTGGTTCCCGGGCTGTAGCGGTGGCTGAGGCGGTACACCCTGGCCGTGGTTCCTGAGCTGTGGCGGTATGCGCTGGCCGTGGTTCCCGGGCTGCGGCAGTGGCTGATGCGGTACGCTCTGGCCCTGGCCCCTGGTCTGTGGCGGTGGCTGAGGCGGTACGCCCTGGCCCTGGTTCCCGGGCTGTGGCGGTGTCTGAGGCAGTACGCCCTGGCCCTGGATCCCTGGCTGCGGTGGTAACTGAGGCGGTATGCCCTGGCCCTGGCCCCCGGGCTGTGGCGGGGGCTGAGGCGGTATGCCCTGGCCCTGGCCACCGGGCTGTGGTGGGGTAAAGGCGGTACGCCCTGGCCCTGGCCCTGCTCCCGGGCTGTGAGGGTGGCTAAGGCGGAACGCTCTGGCCCTGGTCCGTGGGCTGTAAAGGTTGGCTGAGGCGGTATGCCCTGGCCCTGGTTCCTGGGCTGCGGCGGTGGCTGAGGCGGTTCGCTCTGGCCCAGGTCCCTGGGCTGTGGCGGTGGCTGAGGCTGTACGCCCTGGCCCTGACCCCCGGGCTGCGGCGGTGGTTGAGGCGGTACGCTCTGGCCCAGGTTCCCGGGCTGTAGCGGTGGCTGAGGCGGTACGCCCTGGCCCTGGTTCCTGAGCAGTGGCGGTATGCTCTGGCCGTGGTTCCCGGGCTGCGGCAGTGGCTGATGCGGTACGCTCTGGCCCTGGCCCCTGGGCTGTGGCGGTGGCTGAGGCGGTACGCCCTGGCCCTGGTTCCCGGGCTGTGGCGGTGTCTGAGGCAGTACGCCCTGGCCCTGGATCCCGGGCTGCGGTGGTAACTGAGGCGGTATGCCCTGGCCCTGGCCCCCGGGCTGTGGCGGGGGCTGAGGCGGTATGCCCTGGCCCTGGCCACCGGGCTGTGGCGGGGTAAAGGCGGTACGCCCTGGCCCTGGCCCTGCTCCCGGGCTATGAGGGTGGCTAAGGCGGAACGCTCTGGCCCTGGTCCGTGGGCTGTGAAGGTTGGCTGAGGCGGTATGCCCTGGCCCTGGTTCCTGGGCTGCGGCGGTGGCTGAGGCGGTTCGCTCTGGCCCAGGTCCCCGGGCTGTGGCGGTGGCTGAGGCTGTACGCCCTGGCCCTGACCCCCGGGCTGTAGCGGTGGCTGAAGCGGTTCGCTCTGGCCCAGGTCCCCGGGCTGTGGCGGTGGCTGAGGCGGTATGCCCTGGCCCTGACCCCCGGGCTGCGGCGGTGGTTGAGGCGGTACGCTCTGGCCCTAGTTCCCGGGCTGTAGCGGTGGCTGAGGCGGTACGCCCTGGCCCTGGTTCCTGAGCAGTGGCGGTATGCTCTGGCCCTGGTTCCCGGGCTGCGGCAGTGGCTGAGGCGGTACGCTCTGGCCCTGGCCCCCGGGTTGTGGCGGTGGCTGAGCTGTACGCCCTGGCCCTGGTTCCCGGGCTGTGGCGGTGTCTGAGGCAGTACGCCCTGGCCCTGGATCCCGGGCTGCGGTGGTGGCTGAGGCGGTATGCCCTGGCCCTGGCCCCCGGGCTGTGGCGGGGGCTGAGGCAGTATGCCCTGGCCCTGGCCACCGGGCTGTGGCGGGGGCTGAGGCGGTACGCCCTGGCCGTGGTTCCTGAGCTGTGGCGGTATGCTCTGGCCGTGGTTCCCGGGCTGCGGCAGTGGCTGAAGCGGCACGCTCTGGCCCTGGCCCCTGGGCTGTGGCGGTGGCTTAGCTGTACGCCCTGGCCCTGGTTCCCGGGCTGTGGCGTTGGCTGAGGCAGTACGCCCTTTACTGCGGTGGTGGCTGAGGCGGTATGCCCTGGACCTGGCCCGGTCTGTACTGGGGCCGAGGCGGTATGCCCTGGCCCTGGACAACGGGCTGTGGCGGGGGCTGAGGCGGTACGCCCTGGCCCTTGCCCTGCTCCCCAGGATGTGAGGGTGGCTGAGGCGGAACGCTCTTGCCCTGGTCCATGGGCTGTGAGGGTGGCTGAGGCTGTACGCCCTGGCCCTGGTTACCGGGCTGCAGCGGTGGCTGAAGCGGTACGCCCTGGCCCTGGATCCCGGGCTGCGGTGGTGGCTGAGGCGGTATGCCCTGGCCCTGGCCCCCGGGCTGTGGCGGGGGCTGAGACAGTATGCCCTGGTCCTGGCCACCGGGCTGTGGCGGGGGCTGAGGCGGTACGCCCTGGCCGTGGTTCCTGAGCTGTGGCGGTATGCTCTGGCCGTGGTTCCCGGGCTGCGGCAGTGGCTGAAGCGGTACGCTCTGGCCCTGGCCCCTGGGCTGTGGCAGTGGCTGAGCTGTACGCCCTGGCCCTGGTTCCCGGGCTGTGGCGGTGTCTGAGGCAGTACGCCCTGGCCCTGGATCCCAGGCTGCGGTGGTGGCTGAGGCGGTATGCCCTGGACCTGGCCCCGGTCTGTACTGGGGCTGAGGCGGTATGCCCTGGCCCTGGACAACGGGCTGTGGCGGGGGCTGAGGCGGTACGCCCTGGCCCTTGCCCTGCTCCCCAGGATGTGAGGGTGGCTGAGGCGGAACGCTCTTGCCTTGGTCCATGGGCTGTGAGGGTGGCTGAGGCGGTATGCCCTGGCCCTGGATCTCGGGCTGCGGCGGTGGCTGAAGCGGTACGCCCTGGCCCTGGTTTCTTAGCTGTGGCGGTATGCTCTGGCCCTGGTTCCCGGGCTGCGGCAGTGGCTGAGGCGGTACGCTCTGGCCCTGGCCCCCGGGCTGTGGCGGTGGCTGAGGCTGTACGCCCTGGCCCTGGTTACCGGGCTGTGGCTGTGTCTGAGGCAGTACGCCCTGGCCCTGGATCCCGGGCTGCGGTGGTGGCTGAGGCGGTATGCCCTGGCCCTGGCCCCCGGCCTGCGGCGGGGGCTGAGGCGGTATGCCCTGGCCCGGGCCACCGGGCTGTGGCGGGGGCTGAGGCGGTACGCCATGGCCCTGGCCCTGGCCCACGGGCTGTGAGGGTGGCTGAGGCGGTACGCTCTGGCCCTGGCCCCCGGGCAGTGAGGGTGGCTGAGGCGGTATGCCCTGGCCCTGGTTCCCGGGCTGCGGCGGTGGCTGAGGCGGTACGCTCTGGCCCTGGCCCCCCGGCTGTGGCGGTGGCTGAGGCGCTACACCCTGGCCCTGGTTCTCGGGCTGTAGCGGTGGCTGAGGCGGTACGCCCTGGCCCTGGTTCCTGAGCTGTGGCGGTATGCTCTGGCCCTGGTTCCCGGGCTGCGGCAGTGGCTGAGGCGGTACGCTCTGGCCCTGGCCCCCGGGCTGTGGCGGTGGCTGAGGCTGTACGCCCTGGCCCTACTTCCCGGGCTGTGGCGGTGTCTGAGGCAGTACGCCCTGGCCCTGGATCCCGGGCTGCGGTGGTGGCTGAGGCGGTATGCCCTGGCCCTGGCCACCGAGCTGTGGCGGGGGCTGAGGCGGTATGCCCCTGCCCTGGCCACCGGGCTGTGGCGGGGGCTGAGGCGGTACGCCCTGGCCCTGGCCCTGGCCCAAGGGCTGTGAGGGTGGCTGAGGCGGTACGCTCTGGACCAGGCCCCTGGGCTGTGAGGGTGGCTGAGGCGGTATGCCCTGGCCCTGGATCTCGGGCTGCGGCGGTGTCTGAGGCGGTACGCTCTGGCCCTGGCCCCCGGCCTGTGGCGGTGGCTGAGGCGGTACGCCCTGGCCCTGGTTCCCGGGCTGTAGCGGTGGCTGAGGCGGTACACCCTGGCCGTGGTTCCTGAGCTGTGGCGGTATGCGCTGGCCGTGGTTCCCGGGCTGCGGCAGTGGCTGATGCGGTACGCTCTGGCCCTGGCCCCTGGGCTGTGGCGGTGGCTGAGGCGGTACGCCCTGGCCCTGGTTCCCGGGCTGTGGCGGTGTCTGAGGCAGTACGCCCTGGCCCTGGATCCCGGGCTGCGGTGGTAACTGAGGCGGTATGCCCTGGCCCTGGCTCCCGGGCTGTGGCGGGGGCTGAGGCGGTATGCCCTGGCCCTGGCCACCGGGCTGTGGCGGGGTAAAGGCGGTACGCCCTGGCCCTGGCCCTGCTCCCGGGCTGTGAGGGTGGATAAGGCGGAACGCTCTGGCCCTGGTCCGTGAGCTGTGAAGGTTGGCTGAGGCGGTATGCCCTGGCCCTGGTTCCTGGGCTGCGGCGGTGGCTGAGGCGGTTCGCTCTGGCCCAGGTCCCCGGGCTGTGGCGGTGGCTGAGGCTGTACGCCCTGGCCCTGGTTCCCGGGCTGTAGCGGTGGCTGAGGCGGTACGCCCTGGCCCTAGTTCCTGAGCTGTGACGGTATGCGCTGGCCCTGGTTCCCGGGCTGCGGCAGTGGCTGAGGCGGTACGCTATGGCCCTGGCCCCCGGGTTGTGGCGGTGGCTGAGGCTGTACGCCCTGGCCCTGGATCCCAGGCTGCGGTGGTGGCTGAGGCGGTATGCCCTGGCCCTGGCCCCCGGGCTGTGGCTGGGGCTGAGGCGGTATGCCCCGGCCCTGGCCACCGGGCTGTGGCGGGGGCTGAGGCAGTATGCCCTGGCCCTGGCCACCGGGCTGTGGCGGGGGCTGAGGCGGTACGCCCTGGCCCTGGCCCTGGCCCACAGGCTGTGATGGTGGCTGAGGCGGTACGCTCTGGCCCTGGCCCCCGGGCTGTGAGGGTGGCTGAGGCGGTATGCCCTGGCCCTGGCCCCCGGGCTGCGGCGGTGGCTTGGGCGGTACGCTCTGGCCCTGGCCCTGCCTCTTAGGCTGTGAGGGTGGCTGAGGCGGTATGCCCTGGCCCTGACCCCCGGGCTGCGGCGGTGGTTGAGGCGGTACGCTCTGGCCCAGGTTCCCGGGCTGTAGCGGTGGCTGAGGCGGTACGCCCTGGCCCTGGTTCCTGAGCAGTGGCGGTATGCTCTGGCCCTGGTTCCCGGGCTGCGGCAGTGGCTGAGGCGGTACGCTCTGGCCCTGGCCCCCGTGCTGTGGCGGTGGCTGAGCTGTACGCCCTGGCCCTGGTTCCCGGGCTGTGGCGGTGTCTGAGGCAGTACGCCCTGGCCCTGGATCCCGGGCAGCGGTGGTGTCTGAGGCGGTATGCCCTGGCCCTGGCCCCCGGGCTGTGGCGGGGGCTGAGGCAGTATGCCCTGGCCCTGGCCACCGGGCTGTGGCGGGGGCTGAGGCGGTACGCCCTGGCCCTGGCCCTGGCCCACAGGCTGTGATGGTGGCTGAGGCGGTACGCTCTGGCCCTGGCCCCCGGGCTGTGAGGGTGGCTGAGGCGGTATGCCCTGGCCCTGGTTCCCGGGCTGCGGCGGTGTCTGAGGCGGTACGCTCTGGCCCTGGCCCCCCGGCTGTGGCGGTGGCTGAGGCGGTACGCCCTGGCCCTGGTTCCCGGTCTGTAGCGGTGGCTGAGGCGGTACGCCCTGGCCCTGGTTCCTGAGCTGTGGCGGTATGCTCTGGCCCTGGTTCCCGGGCTGCGGCAGTGGCTGATGCGGTACGCTCTGACCATGGCCCCCGGGCTGTAGCGGTGGCTGAGGCTGTACGCCCTGGCCCTGGTTCCCGGTGTGTGGCGGTGTCTGAGGCAGTACGCCCTGGCCCAGGCTCCCGGGCTACGGTGGTGGGTGAGGCGGTATGCCCTGGCCCTGGCCCCCGGGCTGTGGCGGGGTTGAGGCGGTATGCCCCGGCCCTCGCCACCGTGCTGTGGCTGGGGCTCAGGCGGTACGCCCTGGCCCTGGCCCTGGCCCACGGGCTGTGAGGGTGGCTGAGGCGGTACGCTCTGGCCCTGGCCCCCGGGCTGTGAGGGTGGCTGAGGCGGTATGCCCTGGCCCAGGTTCCCGGGCTGCGGCGGAGGCTGAGGCGGTACGCTCTGGCCCTGGCCCCCCGGCTGTGGCGGTGGCTGAGGCGGTACGCCCTGGCCCTGGTTCCCGGGCTGTAGCGGTGGCTGAGGCGGTACGCTCTGGCCCTGGTTCCTGAGCTGTGGCGGTATGCTCTGGCCCTGGTTCCCGGGCTGCGGCAGTGACTGATGCGGTACGCTCTGGCCCTGGCCCCCGGGCTGTGGCGGTGGCTGAGGCAGTACGCCCTGGCCCTGGTTCCCGGTCTGTGGCGGTGTCTGAGGCAGTACGCCCTGGCCCTGGATCCCGGGCTGCGGTGGTGGGTGAGGCGGTATGCCCTGGCCCTGGCCACCGGGCTTTGGCGGGGGCTGAGGCGGTATGCCCCGGCCCTGGCCACCGGGCTGTGGCGGGGGTTTAGGCGGTACGCCCTGGCCCTGGCCCTGGCCCAAGGGCTGTGAGGGTGGCGGAGGCGGTACGCTCTGGCCCAGGCCCCTGGGCTGTGAGGGTGGCTGAGGCGTTATGCCCTGGCCCTGGATCCCGGGCTGCGGCGGTGGCTGAGGCGGTATGCTCTGGCCCTGACCCCGGGCTGTGGCGGTGGCTGAGGCGGTACGCCCTGGCCCTTGTTCCCGGGCTGTAGCGGTGGCTGAGGCGGTACGCCCTGTCCGTGGTTCCTGAGCTGTGGCGGTATGCTCTGGCCGTGGTTCCCGGGCTGCAGCAGTGGCTGATGCGGTACGCTCTGGCCCTGGCCCCTGGGCTGTGGCGGTGGCTGAGGCTGTACGCCCTGGCCCTGGTTCCCGGGCTGTGGCGGTGTCTGAGGCAGTACGCCCTGGCCCTGGATCCCGGGCTGCGGTGGTAACTGAGGCGGTATGCCCTGGCCCTGGCCCCCGGTGTGTGGCGGGGGCTGAGGTGGTATGCCCTGGCCCTGGCCACCGGGCTGTGGCGGGGCAAAGGCGGTACGCCCTGGCCCTGGCCCTGTTCCCCGGGCTGTGAGGGTGGCTGAGGCGGAACGCTCTGGCCCTGGTCCGTGGGCTGTGAAGGTTGGCTGAGGCGGTATGCCCTGGCCCTGGTTCCCGGGCTGCGGCGGTGGCTGAGGCGGTACGCTCTGGCCCTGGCCCCCGGGCTGTGGCGGTGGCTGAGGCGGTACGCCCTGGCCCTGGTTCCCGGGCTGTAGCGGTGGCTGAGGCGGTACGCCCTGGCCCTGGTTCCTGAGCTGTGGCGGTATGCTCTGGCCCTGGTTCCCGGGCTGCGGCAGTGACTGATGCGTTACGCTCTGGCCCTGGCCCCCGGGCTGTGGCGGTGGCTGAGGCTGTACGCCCTGGCCCTGGTTCCTGGTCTGTTGCGGTGTCTGAGGCAGTACGCCCTGGCCCTGGATCCCGGGCTGCGGTGGTGGGTGAGGCGGTATGCCCTGGCCCTGGCCACCGGGCTGTGGCGGGGGCTGAGGCGGTATGCCCCGGCCCTCGCCACCGGGCTGTGGCGGGGGTTTAGGCGGTACGCCCTGGCCCTGGCCCTGGCCCAAGGGCTGTGAGGGTGGCGGAGGCGGTACGCTCTGGCCCAGGCCCCTGGGCTGTGAGGGTGGCTGAGGCGTTATGCCCTGGCCCTGGATCCCGGGCTGCGGCGGTGGCTGAGGCGGTATGCTCTGGCCCTGGCCCCCGGGCTGTGGCGGTGGCTGAGGCGGTACGCCCTGGCCCTTGTTCCCGGGCTGTAGCGGTGGCTGAGGCGGTACGCCCTGTCCGTGGTTCCTGAGCTGTGGCGGTATGCTCTGGCCGTGGTTCCCAGGCTGCAGCAGTGGCTGATGCGGTACGCTCTGGCCCTGGCCCCTGGGCTGTGGCGGTGGCTGAGGCGGTACGCCCTGGCCCTGGTTCCCGGGCTGTGGCGGTGTCTGAGGCAGTACGCCCTGGCCCTGGATCCCGGGCTGCGGTGGTAACTGAGGCGGTATGCCCTGGCCCTGGCCCCCGGTGTGTGGCGGGGGCTGAGGCGGTATGCCCTGGCCCTGGCCACCGGGCTGTGGCGGGGCAAAGGCGGTACGCCCTGGCCCTGGCCCTGTTCCCCGGGCTGTGAGGGTGGCTGAGGCGGAACGCTCTGGCCCTGGTCCATGGGCTGTGAAGGTTGGCTGAGGCGGTATGCCCTGGCCCTGGTTCCCGGGCTGCGGCGGTGGCTGAGGCGGTACGCTCTGGCCCTGGCCCCCAGGCTGTGGCGGTGGCTGAGGCTGTACGCCCTGGCCCTGGTTCCCGGGCTGTAGCGGTGGCTGAGGCGGTACGCCCTGGCCCTGGTTCCTGAGCTGTGGCGGTATGCTCTGGCCCTGGTTCCCGGGCTGCGGCAGTGGCTGAGGCGGTACGCTCTGGCCCTGGCCCCCGGGCTGTGGCGGTGGCTGAGGCTGTACGCTCTGGCCCTGGTTCTCGGGCTGTGGCGGTGTCTGAGGCAGTACGCCCTGGTCCTGGATCCCGGGCTGCGGTGGTGGGTGAGGCGGTATGCCCTGGCCCTGGCCCCCGGGCTATGGCGGAGGCTGAGGCAGTATGCCCTGGCCCTGGCCACCGGGCTGTGGCGGGGGCTGAGGCGGTACGCCCTGGCCCTGGCCCTGGCCCACGGGCTGCGAGGGTGGCTGAGGCGGTACGCTTTGGCCCTGGCCCCCGGGCTGTGAGGGTGGCTGAGGCGTTATGCCCTGGCCCTGGATCCCGGGCTGCGGCGGTGGCTGAGGCGGTACGCTCTGGCCCTGGCCCCCCGGCTGTGGCGGTGGCTGAGGCTGTACGCCCTGGCCCTGGTTCCCGGGCTGTAGCGGTGGCTGATGCGGTACGCCCTGGCCCTGGTTCCTGAGCTGTGGCGGTATGCTCTGGCCCTGGTTCCCGGGCTGCGGCAGTGGCTGAGGCGGTACGCTCTGGCCCTGGCCCCCGGGCTGTGGCGGTGGCTGAGGCAGTACGCCCTGGCCCTGGTTCCCGGGCTGTGGCGGTGTCTGAGGCAGTACGCCCTGGTCCTGGATCCCGGGCTGCGGTGGTGGCTGAGGCGGTATGCCCTGGCCCTGGCCCCCGGGCTATGGCGGGGGCTGAGGCAGTATGCCCTGGCCCTTGTCACCGGGCTGTGGCGGGGGCTGAGGCGGTACGCCCTGGCCCTGGCCCTGGCCCACGGGCTGTGAGGGTGGCTGAGGCGGTACGCTTTGGCCCTGGCCCCCGGGCTGTGAGGGTGGCTGAGGCGGTATGCCCTGGCCCTGGTTCCCGGGCTGCGGCGGTGGCTGAGGCGGTACGCTCTGGCCCTGGCCCCCCGGCTGTGGCGGTGGCTGAGGCTGTACGCCCTGGCCCTAGTTCCCGGGCTGTAGCGGTGGCTGAGGCGGTACGCCCTGGCCCTGGTTCCTGAGCTGTGGCGGTATGCTCTGGCCCTGGTTCCCGGGCTGCGGCAGTGGCTGAGGCGGTACGCTCTGGCCCTGGCCCCCGGGCTGTGGCGGTGGCTGAGGCTGAACGCCCTGGCCCTGGTTCCCGGGCTGTGGCGGTGTCTGAGGCAGTACGCCCTGGTCCTGGATCCCGGGCTGCGGTGGTGGGTGAGGCGGTATGCCCTGGCCCTGGCCCCCGGGCTATGGCGGAGGCTGAGGCAGTATGCCCTGGCCCTGGCCACCGGGCTGTGGCGGGGGCTGAGGCGGTACGCCCTGGCCCTGGCCCTGGCCCACGGGCTGTGAGGGTGGCTGAGGCGGTACGCTTTGGCCCTGGCCCCCGGGCTGTGAGGGTGGCTGAGGCGGTATGCCCTGGCCCTGGTTCCCGGGCTGCGGCGGTGGCTGAGGCGGTACGCTCTGGCCCTGGCCCCCCGGCTGTGGCGGTGGCTGAGGCTGTACGCCCTGGCCCTGGTTCCCGGGCTGTAGCGGTGGCTGAGGCGGTACGCCCTGGCCCTGGTTCCTGAGCTGTGGCGGTATGCTCTGGCCCTGGTTCCCGGGCTGCGGCAGTGGCTGAGGCGGTACGCTCTGGCCCTGGCCCCCGGGCTGTGGCGGTGGCTGAGGCTGTACGCCCTGGCCCTGGTTCCCGGGCTGTGGCGGTGTCTGAGGCAGTACGCCCTGGTCCTGGATCCCAGGCTGCGGTGGTGGCTGAGGCGGTATGCCCTGGCCCTGGCCCCCGGGCTATGGCGGGGGCTGAGGCAGTATGCCCTGGCCCTGGCCACCGGGCTGTGGCGGGGGCTGAGGCGGTACGCCCTGGCCCTGGCCCTGGCCCACGGGCTGTGAGGGTGGCTGAGGCGGTACGCTTTGGCCCTGGCCCCCGGGCTGTGAGGGTGGCTGAGGCGGTATGCCCTGGCCCTGGTTCCCGGGCTGCGGCGGTGGCTGAGGCGGTACGCTCTGGCCCTGGCCCCCCGGCTGTGGCGGTGGCTGAGGCTGTACGCCCTGGCCCTAGTTCCCGGGCTGTAGCGGTGGCTGAGGCGGTACGCCCTGGCCCTGGTTCCTGAGCTGTGGCGGTATGCTCTGGCCCTGGTTCCCGGGCTGCGGCAGTGGCTGAGGCGGTACGCTCTGGCCCTGGCCCCCGGGCTGTGGCGGTGGCTGAGGCGGTACGCCCTGGCCCTGGTTCCCGGTCTGTGGCGGTGTCTGAGGTAGTACGCCCTGGTCCTGGATCCCGGGCTGCGGTGGTGGCTGAGGCGGTATGCCCTGGCCCTGGCCCCCGGGCTATGGCGGGGGCTGAGGCAGTATGCCCTGGCCCTGGCCACCGGGCTGTGGCAAGGGCTGAGGCGGTACGCCCTGGCCCTAGCCTTGGCCCACGGGCTGTGAGGGTGGCTGAGGCGGTACGCTTTGGCCCTGGCCCCCGGGCTGTGAGGGTGGCTGAGGCGGTATGCCCTGGCCCTGGTTCCCGGGCTGCGGCGGTGGCTGAGGCGGTACGCTCTGGCCCTGGCCCCCGGGCTGTGGCGGTGGCTGAGGCTGTACGCCCTGGCCCTGGTTCCCGGGCTGTGGCGGTGGCTGAGGCGGTACGCCCTGGCCCTGGTTCCTGAGCTGTGGCGGTATGCTCTGGCCCTGGTTCCCGGGCTGCGGCAGTGGCTGAGGCGGTACGCTCTGGCCCTGGCCCCCGGGCTGTGGCGGTGGCTGAGGCTGTACGCTCTGGCCCTGGTTCCCAGGCTGTGGCGGTGTCTGAGGCAGTACGCCCTGGTCCTGGATCCCGGGCTGCGGTGGTGGGTGAGGCGGTATGCCCTGGCCCTGGCCCCCGGGCTATGGCGGAGGCTGAGGCAGTATGCCCTGGCCCTGGCCACCGGGCTGTGGCGGGGGCTGAGGCGGTACGCCCTGGCCCTGGCCCTGGCCCACGGGCTGCGAGGGTGGCTGAGGCGGTACGCTTTGGCCCTGGCCCCCGGGCTGTGAGGGTGGCTGAGGCGGTATGCCCTGGCCCTGGTTCCCGGGCTGCGGCGGTGGCTGAGGCGGTACGCTCTGGCCCTGGCCCCCCGGCTGTGGCGGTGGCTGAGGCTGTACGCCCTGGCCCTGGTTCCCGGGCTGTAGCGGTGGCTGATGCGGTACGCCCTGGCCCTGGTTCCTGAGCTGTGGCGGTATGCTCTGGCCCTGGTTCCCGGGCTGCGGCAGTGGCTGAGGCGGTACGCTCTGGCCCTGGCCCCCGGGCTGTGGCGGTGGCTGAGGCAGTACGCCCTGGCCCTGGTTCCCGGGCTGTGGCGGTGTCTGAGGCAGTACGCCCTGGTCCTGGATCCCGGGCTGCGGTGGTGGCTGAGGCGGTATGCCCTGGCCCTGGCCCCCGGGCTATGGCGGGGGCTGAGGCAGTATGCCCTGGCCCTGGTCACCGGGCTGTGGCGGGGGCTGAGGCGGTACGCCCTGGCCCTGGCCCTGGCCCACGGGCTGTGAGGGTGGCTGAGGCGGTACGCTTTGGCCCTGGCCCCCGGGCTGTGAGGGTGGCTGAGGCGGTATGCCCTGGCCCTGGTTCCCGGGCTGCGGCGGTGGCTGAGGCGGTACGCTCTGGCCCTGGCCCCCCGGCTGTGGCGGTGGCTGAGGCTGTACGCCCTGGCCCTAGTTCCCGGGCTGTAGCGGTGGCTGAGGCGGTACGCCCTGGCCCTGGTTCCTGAGCTGTGGCGGTATGCTCTGGCCCTGGTTCCCGGGCTGCGGCAGTGGCTGAGGCGGTACGCTCTGGCCCTGGCCCCCGGGCTGTGGCGGTGGCTGAGGCAGTACGCCCTGGCCCTGGTTCCCGGGCTGTGGCGGTGTCTGAGGCAGTACGCCCTGGTCCTGGATCCCGGGCTGCGGTGGTGGCTGAGGCGGTATGCCCTGGCCCTGGCCCCCGGGCTATGGCGGGGGCTGAGGCAGTATGCCCTGGCCCTGGTCACCGGGCTGTGGCGGGGGCTGAGGCGGTACGCCCTGGCCCTGGCCCTGGCCCACGGGCTGTGAGGGTGGCTGAGGCGGTACGCTTTGGCCCTGGCCCCCGGGCTGTGAGGGTGGCTGAGGCGGTATGCCCTGGCCCTGGTTCCCGGGCTGCGGCGGTGGCTGAGGCGGTACGCTCTGGCCCTGGCCCCCCGGCTGTGGCGGTGGCTGAGGCTGTACGCCCTGGCCCTAGTTCCCGGGCTGTAGCGGTGGCTGAGGCGGTACGCCCTGGCCCTGGTTCCTGAGCTGTGGCGGTATGCTCTGGCCCTGGTTCCCGGGCTGCGGCAGTGGCTGAGGCGGTACGCTCTGGCCCTGGCCCCCGGGCTGTGGCGGTGGCTGAGGCTGTACGCCCTGGCCCTGGATCCCGGGCTGTGGCGGTGTCTGAGGCAGTACGCCCTGGTCCTGGATCCCGGGCTGCGGTGGTGGGTGAGGCGGTATGCCCTGGCCCTGGCCCCCGGGCTATGGCGGAGGCTGAGGCAGTATGCCATGGCCCTGGCCACCGGGCTGTGGCGGGGGCTGAGGCGGTACGCCCTGGCCCTGGCCCTGGCCCACGGGCTGTGTGGGTGGCTGAGGCGGTACGCTTTGGCCCTGGCCCCCGGGCTGTGAGGGTGGCTGAGGCGGTATGCCCTGGCCCTGGTTCCCGGGCTGCGGCGGTGGCTGAGGCGGTACGCTCTGGCCCTGGCCCCCCGGCTGTGGCGGTGGCTGAGGCTGTACGCCCTGGCCCTGGTTCCCGGGCTGTAGCGGTGGCTGAGGCGGTACGCCCTGGCCCTGGTTCCTGAGCTGTGGCGGTATGCTCTGGCCCTGGTTCCCGGGCTGCGGCAGTGGCTGAGGCGGTACGCTCTGGCCCTGGCCCCCGGGCTGTGGCGGTGGCTGAGGCTGTACGCCCTGGCCCTGGTTCCCGGGCTGTGGCGGTGTCTGAGGCAGTACGCCCTGGTCCTGGATCCCGGGCTGCGGTGGTGGCTGAGGCGGTATGCCCTGGCCCTGGCCCCCGGGCTATGGCGGGGGCTGAGGCAGTATGCCCTGGCCCTGGCCACCGGGCTGTGGCGGGGGCTGAGGCGGTACGCCCTGGCCCTGGCCCTTGCCCACGGGCTGTGAGGGTGGCTGAGGCAGTACGCTTTGGCCCTGGCCCCCGGGCTGTGAGGGTGGCTGAGGCGGTATGCCCTGGCCCTGGTTCCCGGGCTGCGGCGGTGGCTGAGGCGGTACGCTCTGGCCCTGGCCCCCCGGCTGTGGCGGTGGCTGAGGCTGTACGCCCTGGCCCTGGTTCCCGGGCTGTAGCGGTGGCTGATGCGGTACGCCCTGGCCCTGGTTCCCGGGCTGTGGCGGTGTCTGAGGCAGTACGCCCTGGTCCTGGATCCCGGGCTGCGGTGGTGGCTGAGGCGGTATGCCCTGGCCCTGGCCCCCGGGCTATGGCGGGGGCTGAGGCAGTATGCCCTGGCCCTGGCCACCGGGCTGTGGCGGGGGCTGAGGCGGTACGCCCTGGCCCTGGCCCTGGCCCACGGGCTGTGAGGGTGGCTGAGGCGGTACGCTTTGGCCCTGACCCCCGGGCTGTGAGGGTGGCTGAGGCGGTATGCCCTGGCCCTGGATCCCGGGCTGCGGCGGTGGCTGAGGCGGTACGCTCTGGCCCTGGCCCCCCGGCTGTGGCGGTGGCTGAGGCTGTACGCCCTGGCCCTGGTTCCCGGGCTGTAGCGGTGGCTGAGGCGGTACGCCCTGTCCGTGGTTCCTGAGCTGTGGCGGTATGCTCTGGCCCTGGTTCCCGGGCTGCGGCAGTGGCTGAGGCGGTACGCTCTGGCCCTGGCCCCCGGGCTGTGGCGGTGGCTGAGGCTGTACGCCCTGGCCCAGGTTCCCGGGCTGTGGCGGTGTCTGAGGCAGTACGCCCTGGTCCTGGATCCCGGGCTGCGGTGGTGGCTGAGGCGGTATGCCCTGGCCCTGGCCCCCGGGCTATGGCGGGGGCTGAGGCAGTATGCCCTGGCCCTGGCCACCGGGCTGTGGCGGGGGCTGAGGCGGTACGCCCTGGCCCTAGTCTTGGCCCACGGGCTGTGAGGGTGGCTGAGGCGGTACGCTTTGGCCCTGGCCCCCGGGCTGTGAGGATGGCTGAGGCGGTATGCCCTGGCCCTGGGTCCCGGGCTGCGGCGGTGGCTGAGGCGGTACGCTCTGGCCCTGGCCCCCGGGCTGTGGCGGTGGCTGAGGCTGTACGCCCTGGCCCTGGTTCCCGGGCTGTGGCGGTGTCTGAGGCAGTACGCCCTGGTCCTGGATCCCGGGCTGCGGTGGTGGCTGAGGCGGTATGCCCTGGCCCTGGCCCCCGGGCTATGGCGGGGGCTGAGGCAGTATGCCCTGGCCCTGGCCACCGGGCTGTGGAGGGGGCTGAGGCGGTACGCCCTGGCCCTGGCCCTGGCCCACGGGCTGTGAGGGTGGCTGAGGCGGTACGCTTTGGCCCTGGCCCCCGGGCTGTGAGGGTGGCTGAGGCGGTATGCCCTGGCCCTGGTTCCCGGGCTGCGGCGGTGGCTGAGGCGGTACGCTCTGGCCCTGGCCCCCCGGCTGTGGCGGTGGCTGAGGCTGTACGCCCTGGCCCTGGTTCCCGGGCTGTAGCGGTGGCTGATGCGGTACGCCCTGGCCCTAATTCTTGAGCTGTGGCGGTATGCTCTGGCCCTGGTTCCCGGGCTGCGGCAGTGGCTGAGGCGGTACGCTCTGGCCCTGGCCCCCGGGCTGTGGCGGTGGCTGAGGCAGTACGCCCTGGCCCTGGTTCCCGGGCTGTGGTGGTGTCTGAGGCAGTACGCCCTGGTCCTGGATCTCGGGCTGCGGTGGTGGCTGAGGCGGTATGCCCTGGCCCTGGCCCCCGGGCTATGGCGGGGGCTGAGGCAGTATGCCCTGGCCCTGGCCACCGGGCTGTGGCGGGGGCTGAGGCGGTACGCCCTGGCCCTGGCCCTGGCCCACGGGCTGTGAGGGTGGCTGAGGCGGTACGCTTTGGCCCTGGCCCCCGGGCTGTGAGGGTGGCTGAGGCGGTATGCCCTGGCCCTGGTTCCCGGGCTGCGGCGGTGGCTGCGGCGGTACGCTCTGGCCCTGGCCCCCCGGCTGTGGCGGTGGCTGAGGTGGTACGCCCTGGCCCTAGTTCCCGGGCTGTAGCGGTGGCTGAGGCGGTACGCCCTGGCCCTGGTTCCTGAGCTGTGGCGGTATGCTCTGGCCCTGGTTCCCGGGCTGCGGCAGGGGCTGAGGCGGTACGCTCTGGCCCTGGCCCCCGGGCTGTGGCGGTGGCTTAGGCTGTACGCCCTGGCCCTGGTTACCGGGCTGTGGCGGTGTCTGAGGCAGTACGCCCTGGTCCTGGATCCCGGGCTGCGGTGGTGGCTGAGGCGGTATGCCCTGGCCCTGGCCCCCGGGCTATGGCGGGGGCTGAGGCAGTATGCCCTGGCCCTGGCCACCGGGCTGTGGCGGGGGCTGAGGCGGTACGCCCTGGCCCTGGCCCTGGCCCACGGGCTGTGAGGGTGGCTGAGGCGGTACGCTTTGGCCCTGGCCCCCGGGCTGTGAGGGTGGCTGAGGCGGTATGCCCTGGCCCTGGTTCCCGGGCTGCGGCGGTGGCTGAGGCGGTACGCTCTGGCCCTGGCCCCCCGGCTGTGGCGGTTGCTGAGGCGGTACGCCCTGGCCCTGGTTCCCGGGCTGTAGCGGTGGCTGAGGCGGTACGCCCTGGCCCAGGTTCCTGAGCTGTGGCGGTATGCTCTGGCCGTGGTTCCCGGGCTGCAGCAGTGACTGATGCGGTACGCTCTGGCCCTGGCCCCTGGGCTGTGGCGGTGGCTGAGGCGGTACGCCCTGGCCCTGGTTCCCGGGCTGTGGCGGTGTCTGAGGCAGTACGCCCTGGCCCTGAATCCCGGGCTGCGGTGATAACTGAGGCGGTATGCCCTGGCCCTGGCCCCCGGGGTGTGGCGGGGGCTGAGGCGGTATGCCCTGGCCCTGGCCACCGGGCTGTGGCGGGGCAAAGGCGGTACGCCCTGGCCCTGGCCCTGTTCCCCGGGCTGTGAGGGTGGCTGAGGCGGAACGCTCTGGCCCTGGTCCGTGGGCTGTGAAGGTTGGCTGAGGCGGTATGCCCTGGCCCTGGTTCCCGGGCTGCGGCGGTGGCTGAGGCGGTACGCTCTGGCCCTGGCCCCCGGGCTGTGGCGGTGGCTGAGGCTGTACGCCCTGGCCCTGGTTCCCGGGCTGTAGCGGTGGCTGAGGCGGTACGCCCTGGCCCTGGTTCCTGAGATGTGGCGGTATGCTCTGGCCCTGGTTCCCGGGCTGCGGCAGTGGCTGAGGCGGTACGCTCTGGCCCTGGCCCCCGGGCTGTGGCGGTGGCTGAGGCTGTACGCCCTGGCCCTGGTTCCCGGGCTGTGGCGGTGTCTGAGGCAGTACGCCCTGGTCCTGGATCCCGGGCTGCGGTGGTGGCTGAGGCGGTATGCCCTGGCCCTGGCCCCCGGGCTATGGCGGGGGCTGAGGCAGTATGCCCTGGCCCTGGCCACCGGGCTGTGGCGGGGGCTGAGGCGGCACGCCCTGGCCCTGGCCCTGGCCCACGGGCTGTGAGGGTGGCTGAGGCGGTACGCTCTGGCCCTGGCCCCCGGGCTGTGAGGGTGGCTGAGGCGGTACGCCCTAGCCTTGGTTCCCGGGCTGTAGCGGTGGCTGAGGCGGTACGCCCTGGCCCTGGTTCCTGAGCTGTGGCGGTTTGCTCTGGCCGTGGTTCCCGGGCTGCGGTAGTGGCTGATGCGGTACGCTCTGGCCCTGGCCCCCGGGCTGTGGCGGTGGCTGAGGCTGTACGCCCTGGCCCTGGTTACCGGGCTGTGGCTGTGTCTGAGGCAGTACGCCCTGGCCCTGGATCCCGGGCAGCGGTGGTGGGTGAGGCGGTATGCCCTGGCCCTGGCCACCGGGCTGTGGCGAGGGCTCAGGCGGTACGCCCTGGCCCTGGCCCTGGCCCAAGGGCTGTGAGGGTGGCTGAGGCGGTACGCTCTGGCCCATGCCCTTGGGCTGTGAGGGTGGCTGAGGTGGTATGCCCTGGCCCTGGATCACGGGCTGAGGCGGTGGCTCAGGCGGTACGCACTGGCCCTGGCCCCCGGGCTGTGGCGGTGGCTGAGGCTGTACGCCCTGGCCCTGGTTCCCGGGCTGTAGCGGTGGCTGAGGCGGTACGCCCTGGCCCTGGTTCCTGAGCTGTGGCGGTATGCTCTGGCCCTGGTCCCTGGGTTGCGGCAGTGGCTGAGGCGGTACGCTCTGGCCCTGTGCCATGGGCTGTGGCGCCGTGGCGGTGGCTGAGGCGGTACGCCTTGGCCCTGGTTCCCGGGCTGTGGCGGTGTCTGAGGCAATACGCCCTGTCCCTGGATCCCGGGCTGCGGTGGTAACTGAGGCGGTATGCCCTGGCCCTGTTCCCCGGGCTGTGAGGGTGGCTGAGGCGGAACGCTCTGGCCCTGGTCCGTGGGCTATGAAGGATGGCTGAGGCGGTATGCCTTGGCCCTGGTTCCCGGGCTGCGGCGGTGGCTGAGGCGGTACGCTCTGGCGCTCGCCCCCGGGCTGTGGCGGTGGCTGAGGCTGTACGCCCTAGCTCTGGTTCCCGGGCTGTAGCGGTGGCTGAGGCGGTACGCCCTGGCCCTGGTTCCTGAGCTGTGGCGGTATGCTCTGGCCCTGGTTCCCGAGCTGCTGCGATGACTGGGGCGGTACGCTCTGGCCCTGGTTCCCGGGCTGTGGCAGTGGCTGAGGCTGTACGCCCTGGGCCTGGTTCCCGGGCTGTAGCGGTGGCTGAGGCTGTACGCCCTGGCCCTGGTTCCCGGGCTGTGGCGGTGTCTGAGGCAGTACGCCCTGTCCCTGGATCCTGGCCCACGGGCTGTGAGGGTGGCTGAGGCGGTACGCTCTGGCTGTGGCCCCCGGGCTGTGAGGGTGGCTAAGGTGGTATGCCCTGGCCCTGGTTCCCGGGCTGCGGCGGTGGCTGAGGCGGTATGCCCTGGCCATGGATCCCGGGCTGCGGTGATGGCTGAGGCGGTATGCCCTGACCCTGGCCCCCGGGCTGTACTGGGGCTGAGGCGGTATGCCCTGGCCCTGATCACCGGGCTGTGGCGGGGGCTGAGGCGGTACGCCCTGACCCTGGCCCTGGCCCACGGGCTGTGAGGGTGGCTGAGGCGGTACGCTCTGGCTGTGGCCCCCGGGCTGTGAGGGTGGCTGAGGCGGTATGCCCTGGCCCTGGTTCCCGGGCTGTGGCGGTGGCTGAGGCGGTACGCGCTGGCCCTGGCCCCCGGGCTGTGGCGGTTGCTGAGGCGTACGCCTTGGCCCAGGTTCCCGGGCTGTAGCGGTGGCTGAGGCGGTACGCCCTGGGCCTGGTTCTTGAGCTGTGGTGGTATGCTCTAGCCCTGGTTCCCGGGCTGCGGCGGTGACTGGGGCGGTACGCTCTGGCCCTGGCCCCCGGGCTGCGGCAGTGGCTGAGGCGGTACGCTCTGGCCATGGCCCCCGGGCTGTGGCTGTGGCTGAGGCTGTCGCCCTGGCCCTGGTTCCCAGGCTGTGGCGGTGTGTGAGGCAGTACGCCCTGGCCCTGGATCCCGGGCTGCGGTGGTGGGTGAGGCGGTATGCCCTGGCCCTGGCCCCCGGGCTGTGGCGGGGGCTGAGGCGGTATGCCCCGGCCCTGGCCACCGGGCTGTGGCGGTGGCTGAGGCGGTACGCCCTGGCCCTGGCCCTGGCCCACGGGCGGTGAGGGTGGCGGAGGCGGTACGCTCTGGCCCTGGCCCCCGGGCTGTGAGGGTGGCTGAGGCGGTATACCCTGGCCCTGGTTCCCGGGCTGTGGCGGTGGCTCAGGCGGTACGCCCTGGGCCTGGTTCCCGGGCTGTAGCGGTGGCTGAGGCGGTATGCCCTAGCCCTGGTTCCTGAGATGTGGCGGTATGCTCTGGCCCTGGCTCCCGGGCAGCGGCAGTGGCTGATTCGCTACGCCCTGGCCCTTGCCCCTGGCCTGTGGCGGTGGCTGAGGTTGTACGCCCTGGCCCTGGTTACCGGGCTGTGTCGGTGTCTGAGGCAGTACGCCCTGGCCCTGGATCCCGGGATGCAGTGGTGGGTGAGGCGGTATGCTCTGGCCCTGGTTCCCGGGCTGCGGCAGTGGCTGATGCGGTACGCTCTGGCCCTGGCCCCTGGGCTGTGGCGGTGGCTGAGGGTGTACGCCCTGGCCCAGGTTCTTGGGCTGTGGCGGTGTCTGAGGCAGTACGCCCTGGCCCTGGATCCCGGGCTGCGGTGGTAACTGAGGTGGTATGCCCTGGCCCTGGCCCCCGGGCTGTGGCGGGGGCTGAGGCGGTATGCCCTGGCCCTGGCCAACGGGCTGTGGCGGGGGCTGAGGCGGTACGCCCTGGCCCTGGCCCTGCCCCCTGGGCTGTGAGGGTGGCTGAGGCGGAACGCTCTGGCCCTGGTCCGTGGGCTGTGAGGGTGGCTGAGGCTGTATGCCCTGGCCCTGGTTCATGGGCTGCGGCGGTGGCTCAGGCGGTACGCTCTGGACCTGGCCCCCGGGCTGTGACGGTGGCTGAGGCGGTACGCCCTGGCCCTGGTTCCCGGGCTGTAGCGGTGGCTGAGGCGGTACGCCCTGGCCCTGGTTCCCGAGCTGTGGCGGTGTCTGATGCAGTACGCCCTAGCCCTGGATCCCGGGCTGCGGTGTTGGCTCAGGCGGTATGCTCTGGCCCTGGTTCCCGGGCTGCGGCAGTGGCTGAGGCGGTACGCTCTGGCACTGGCCCCCGGGTTGTGGCGGTGGCTGAGGCGGTACGCCCTGGCCCTGGTTCTCGAGCTGTGGCGGTGTCTGATGCAGTACGCCCTGGCCCTGGATCCCGGGCTGCGGTGGTGGCTCAGGCGGTATGCCCTGACCCTGGTCCCCGGGCTGTGGCGGGGGCTGAGGCGGTATGCCCTGGCCCCTGCCACCGGGCTGTGGCGGGGGCTGAGGCGGTACGCCCTGGCCCAGGCCCTGATCCCCGGGCTGTGAGGGTTGCTGAGGCGGAACGCTCTGGCCCTGGTCCGTGGGCTGTGAAGGTGGCTGAGGCGGTATGCCCTGGCCCTGGTTCCCGGGCTGCGGCGGTGGCTGAGGCGGTACGCTCTGGCGCTCGCCCCCGGGCTGTGGCGGTGGCTGAGGCTGTACGCCCTGGCCCTGGTTCCCGGGCTGTAGCGGTGGCTGAGGCGGTACGCCCTGGCCCAGGTTCCTGAGCTGTGGCGGTATGCTCTGGCCCTGGTTCCCGGGCTGCGGCGGTAACTGGGGCGGTACGCTCTGGCCCTGGCCCCCGGGCTGTGGCGGTGGTTGAGGCGGTACGCCCTGGCCCTGGTTCCCGGGCTGTAGCGGTGGCTGAGGCAGTACGCTCTGGCCCTGGTTCCTGAGCTGTGGCGGTATGCTCTGGCCCTGGTTCCCGGGCAGCGGCAGTGGCTGATGCGGTACGCTCTGGCACTGGCCCCTGGGCTGTGGCGGTGGCTGAGGGTGTATGCCCTGGCCCAGGTTCTTGGGCTGTGGCGGTGTCTGAGGCAGTACGCCCTGGCCCTGGATCCCGGGCTGCGGTGGTAACTGAGGTGGTATGCCCTGGCCCTGGCCCCCGGGCTGTGGCGGGGGCTGAGGCGGTATGCCCTGGCCCTGGCCACCGGGCTGTGGCGGGGGTTGAGGCGGTACGCCCTGGCCCTGGCATTGCACCCCGGGCTGTGAGGGTGGCTGAGGCGGAACGCTCTGGCCCTGGTCCGTGGGCTGTGAGGGTGGCTGAGGCGGTATGCCCTGTCCCCGGTCCATGGGCTGCGGCGGGGGCTGATGCGGTACGCTCTGGCCCTGGCCCCCGGGCTGTGACGGTGGCTGAGGCGGTACGCCCTGGCCCTGGTTCCCGGGCTGTAGCGGTGGCTGAGGCGGTACGCCCTGGCCCTGGGTCCCGAGCTGTGGCGGTATGCTCTGGCCCTGGTTCCCAGGCTGTGGCGGGGGCTGAGGTGGTACGCCCTGGCCCTGGCCCTGGCCCAAGGGCTTTGAGGGTGGCGGAGGTGGTACGCTCTGGCTTAGGCCTCCGGGCTGTGAGGGTGGCTGAGGCGGTATGCCCTGGCCCTGGTTCCTGGGCTGCGGAGGTGGCTGAGGCGGTATGCTCTGGCCCTGGCCCCCGGGCAATAGCGGTGGCTGAGGTGGTACGCCCTGGCCCTGGTTCCCGGGCTGTGGCTGTGTCTCAGGCAGTACGCCCTGGCCTTGGATCCCGGGCTGCGGTGGTGGCTGAGGCGGTATGCCTTGGCCCTGGCCCCCGGGCTATGGCGGGGGCTGAGGCGGTATGCCCCGGCCCTGGCCACCGGGCTGTGGTGGGGGCTGAGGCGGTACGCCCTGGCCCTGGTTCCCGGGCTGTAGCGGTGACCGAGGCGGTACGCCCTGGCTCTGGTTCTCGTGCTGTGGCAGTATGCTCTGGCCCTGGTTCCCGGGCTGCAGCAGTGGCTGAGGCGGTACGCTCTGGTCAGGGCCCCCGGGCTGTGACGGTGGCTGAGGCTGTACGCCCTGGCCCTGGTTCCCGGGCTGTGGCGGTGTCTGAGGCAGTACGCCCTGGCCCTGGATCCCGGGCTGCGGTGGTGGGTGAGGCGGTATGCCCTGGCCCTGGCCCCCAGGCTGTGGCAGGGGCTGAGGCGGTATGCCCCGGCCCTGGCAACCGGGCTGTGGCAGGGGCTGAGGCGGTACGCCCTGGCCCTGGTTCTCGGGCTGTGGCGGTGTCTGAGGCAGTACGCCCTGGCCCTGGATCCCGGGCTGCGGTGGTGGCTGAGGCGGTATGCCCTGGCCCTGGTCCCCGGGCTGTGGCAGGGGCTGAGGCGGTATGCCCTGGCCCTGGACACCGGGCTGTGGCGGGGGCTGAGGCAGTACGCCCTGGCCCTGGCCCTGGCCCACGGGCTGTGAGGGTGGCTGAGGCGATACGCTCTGGCCCTGGCCCCCGGGCTGTGAGTATGGCTGAGGCGGTATGCCCTGGCCCTGGTTTCCGGGCTGTGGCGGGGGCTGAGGCGGTACGCTCTTGCCCTGGCCCCCGGGCTGTGGCGGTGGCTGAGGCGTAACGCCCTGGCCCTGGTTCCCGGGCTGTAGCGATGACTGAGGCGGTACGCCCTGGCCCTGGTTCCCGAGTTGTGGCGGTATGCTCTGGCCCTGGTTCCCGGGCTGCGGCAGTGGCTGAGGCGGTACGCTCTGGCCAGGGCCCCCGGGCTGTGACGGTGGCTGAGGCTGTACGCCCTGGCCCTGGTTCCCAGGCTGTGGTGGTGTCTGAGGCAGTACGCCCTGGCCCTGGATCCCGGGCTGCGGTGGTGGGTGAGGCGGTATGCCCTGGCCCTGGCCCCCAGGCTGTGGCAGGGGCTGAGGCGGTATGCCCCGGCCCTGGCCACCGGGCTGTGGCGGGGGCTGAGGCGGTACGCCCTGGCCCTGGCCCTGGCCCAAGGGCTGTGAGGATGGCGGAGGTGGTACGCTCTGGCTTAGGCCTCCGGGCTGTGAGTGTGGCTGGGGCGGTATGCCCTGGCCCTGGTTCCCGGGCTGCGGCAGTGGCTGAGGCGGTATGCTCTGGCCCTGGCCCCCGGGCTGTAGCGGTGGCTGAGGTGGTACGCCCTGGCCCTAGTTCCCGGGCTGTAGCGGTGGCTGAGGCGGTACGCCCTGGCCCAGGTTCCTGAGCTGTGGCGGTATGCTCTGGCCCTGGTTCCCGGGCTGCGGTAGTGGCTGATGCGGTACACTCTGGCCCTGGCCCCTGGGCTGTGGCGGTGGCTGAGGCTGTACGCCCTGGCCCTGGTTCCCGGGCTTTGGCGGTGTCTGAGGCATTACGCCCTGGCCTTGGATCCCGGGCTGCGGTGGTGGCTAAGGCGGTATGCCCTGGCCCTGGCCCCCAGGCTGTGGCGGGGGCTGAGGCTGTATGCCCCGGCCCTGGCCACCGGGCTGTGTCGGGGGCTGAGGCGGTACGCCCTGGCCCTTGATCCCGGGCTGTAGCGGTGACTGAGGCGGTACGCCCTGGCCCTGGTTCTCGAGCTGTGGTAGTATGCTCTGGCCCTGGTTCCCGGGCTGCGGCAATGGCTGAGGCGGTACGCTCTGGCCAGGGCCCCCGGGCTGTGACGGTGGCTGAGGCTGTACGCCCTGGCCCTGGTTCCCGGGCTGTGGCGGTGTCTGAGGCAGTACGCCCTGGCCCTGGATCCCGGGCTGCGGTGGTGGGTGAGGCGGTATGCCCTGGCCATGGCCCCCAGGCTGTGGCGGGGGCTGAGGCAGTACGCCCTGGCCCTGGCCCTGGCCCAAGGGCTGTGAGGGTGGCGGAGGTGGTACGCTCTGGCCAAGGCCTCCGGGCTGTGAGGGTGGCTGAGGCGGTATGCTCTGGCCCTGGCCCCGGGCTGTGGCGGTGGCTGAGGTGGTACGCCCTGGCCCTAGTTCCCGGGCTATAGCGGTGGCTGAGGCGGTACGCCCTGGCCCTGGTTCCTGACCTGTGGCGGTATGCTCTGGCCCTGGTTCCCGGGCTGCGGTAGTGGCTGATGCGGTACACTCTGGCCCTGGCCCCCGGGCTCTGGCGGTGGCTGAGGCTGTACGCCCTGGCCCTGGTTCCCGGGCTGTGGCGGTGTCTGAGGCAGTACGCCCTGGCCTTGAATCCCGGGCTGCGGAGGTGGCTGAGGCGATATGCCTTGGCCCTAGCCCCCGGGCTGTGGCGGGGGCTGAGGCGGTATGCCCCGGCCCTGGCCACCGGGCTGTGGCGGGGGCTGAGGCGGTACGCCCTGGCCCTGGTTCCCGGGCTGTAGCGGTGACTGAGGCGGTACGCCCTGGCCCTGGTTCTCGAGCTGTGGCAGTATGCTCTGGCCCTGGTTCCCGGGCTGCGGCAATGGCTGAGGCGGTATGCTCTGGCCATGGCCCCCGGGCTGTGGCGGTGGCTGAGGCTGTACGCCCTGGCCCTGGTTCCAGGGCTGTGGCGGTGTCTGAGGCAGTACGCCATGGCCTTGGATCCCGGGCTGCGGTGGTGGGTGAGGCGGTATGCCCTGGCCCTGGCCCCCGGGCTGTGGCGGGGGCTGAGGCGGTATGCCCCGGCCCTGGCCACCGGGCTGTGGCGGGGGCTGAGGCGGTACGCCCTGGCCCTGGCCCTGGCCCAAGGGCTGTGAGGGTGGCGGAGGTGGTACGCTCTGGCCCAGGCCTCCGGGCTGTGAGGGTGGCTGAGGCGGTATGCCCTGGCCCTGGTTCCCGGGCTGCGGCGGTGGCTGAGGCGGTATGCTCTGGCCCTGGCCCCCGGGCTGTGGCGGTGGCTGAGGTGGAACGCCCTGGCCCTGGTTCCCGGGCTGTAGCGGTGGCTGAGGCAGTACGCCCTGGCCCTAGTTCCTGAGCTGCGGCGGTATGCTCTGGCCCTCGTTCCCGGGCTGCGGTAGTGGCTGATGCGGTACACTCTGGCCCTGGCCCCTGGGCTGTGGCGGTGGCTGAGGCGGTACGCCCTGGCCCTGGTTCCCGGGCTGTGGCGGTGTCTGAGGCAGTACGCCCTGGCATGGGATCCCGGGCTGCGGTGGTGGCTGAGGCGGTATGCCTTGGCCCTTGCCCCCGGGCTGTGGCGGGGGCTGAGGCGGTATGCCCCGGCCCTGGCCACCGGGCTGTGGCGGGGGCTGAGGCGGTACGCTCTGGCCCTGGTTCCCGGGCAGTAGCGGTGACTGAGGCGGTACGCCCTGGCCCTGGTTCTCGAGCTGTGGCAGTGGCTGAGGCGGTACGCTCTGGCCAGGGCCCCCGGGCTGTGACGGGGGCTGAGGCGGTACGCCCTAGCCCTGGTTTCCGGGCTGTGGCGGTGTCTGAGGCAGTACGCCCTGGCCCTGGATCCCGGGCTGAGGTGGTGGGTGAGGCGGTATGCCCTGGCCCTGGCCCCCAGGCTGTGGCAGGGGCTGAGGCGGTATGCCCCGGCCCTGGCAACCGGGCTGTGGCGGGGGCTGAGGCGGTTCGCCCTGGCCCTGGCCCTGGCCCAAGTGCTGTGAGGGTGGCGGAGGTGGTACGCTCTGGCCCAGGCCTCCGGGCTGTGAGGGTGGCTGAGGCGGTATGCCCTGGCCCTGGTTCCCGGGCTGCGGCGGTGGCTGAGGCGGTATGCTCTGGCCCTGGCCCCCGGGCTGTGGCGGTGGCTGAGGTGGTACGCCCTGGCCCTAGTTTCCGGGCTGTAGCGGTGGCTGAGGCGGTACGCCCTGGCCCTGGTTCCTGAGCTGTGGCCGTACGCTCTGGCCCTCGTTCCCGGGCTGCGGTAGTGGCTGATGCGGTACACTCTGGCCCTGGCCCCTGGGCTGTGGCGGTGGCTGAGGCTGTACGCCCTGGCCCTGGTTCCCGGGCTGTGGCGGTGTCTGAGGCAGTACGCCCTGGCCCTGGATCCCGGGCTGCGGTGGTGGCTGAGGCGGTATGCCTTGGCCCTGGCCCCCGGGCTGTGGCAGGGGCTGAGGCGGTATGCCCCGGCCCTGGCAACCGGGCTGTGGCGGGGGCTGAGGCGGTACGCCCTGGCCCTGGCCCTGGCCCAAGGGCTGTGAGGGTGGCGGAAGTGGTACGCTCTGGCCCAGGCCTCCGGGCTGTGAATGTGGCTAAGTCGATATGCCCTGGCCCTGGTTCCCGGGCTGCGGCGGTGGCTGAGGCAGTATGCTCTTGCCCTGGCCCCCGGGCTGTGGCAGTGGCTTAGGTGGTACGCCTTGGCCCTAGTTCCCGGGCTGTAGCGGTGGCTGAGTCGGTACGCCCTGGCCCTGGTTCCTGAGCTGTGGCGGTATGCTCTGGCCCTGGTTCCCGGGCTGCGGTAGTGGCTGATGCGGTACACTCTGGCCCTGGCCCCTGGGCTGTGGCGGTGGCTGAGGCTGTACGCCCTGGCCCTGGTTCCCGGTCTGTGGCGGTGTCTGAGGCAGTACGCCCTGGCCCTGGATCCCGGGCTGCGGTGGTGGCTGAGGCGGTATGCATTGGCCCTGCCCCCTGGGCTGTGGCGAGGGCTGAGGCGGTATGCCCTGGCCCTGGCCACCGGGCTGTGGCGGGGGCTGAGGCGGTACGCCCTGGCCCAGGCCCTGGCCCACAGGCTGTGAGGGTGGCTGAGGCGGAACGCTCTGGCCGTGGTCCGTGGGCTGTGAGGGTGGCTGAGGCGGTACGCCCTGGCCCTGGTTCCCGGGCTGCGGCGGTGGCTGAGGCGGTACGCTCTGGCCCTGGCCCCCGGGCTGTGACGGCGGCTGAGGCTGTACGCCCTGGCCCTGGTTCCTGAGCAGTGGCGGTATGCTCTGGCCCTCGTTCCCGGACTGCGACTGTGGCTGAGGCGGTACGCTCTGGCCCTGGCCCCTGGGCTGTGGCGGTGGCTGAGGCGGTACGCCCTGGCCCTGGTTCCCGGGCTGTAGCGGTGGCTGAGGCGGTATGCCCTGGCCCTGGTTCCCGGGCTGCGGCGGTGGCTGAGGGGGTATGCTCTGGCCCTGGCCCCCGGGCTGTGACGGTGGCTGAGGTGGTACGCCCTGGCCCTAGTTCCCGGGCTGTAGCGGTGGCTGAGTCGGTACGCCCTGGCCCTGGTTCCTGAGCTGTGGCCGCATGCTCTGGCCCTCGTTCCCGGGCTGCGGTAGTGGCTGATGCGGTACACTCTGGCCGTGGCCCCTGGGCTGTGGCGGGGGCTGAGGCTGTACGCCCTGGCCCTGGTTCCCGGGCTGTGGCGGTGTCTGAGGCAGTACGCCCTGGCCCTGGATCCCGGGCTGCGGTGGTGGTTGAGGCGGTATGCCTTGGCCCTGGCCCCCGGGCTGTGGCAGGGGCTGAGGCGGTATGCCCCGGCCCTGGCAACCGGGCTGTGGCGGGGGCTGAGGCGGTACGCCCTGGCCCTGGCCCTGGCCCATGGGCTGTGAGGGTGGCGGAGGCGGTACGCTCTGGCCCAGGCCTCCGGGCTGTGAGGGTGGCTGAGGCGGTATGCCCTGGCCCTGGTTCCCGGGCTGCGGCGGTGGCTGAGGCGGTATGCTCTGGCCCTGGCCCCCGGGCTGTGGCGGTGGCTGAGGTGGTACGCCCTGGCCCTAGTTTCCGGGCTGTAGCGGTGGCTGAGGCGGTACGCCCTGGCCCTGGTTCCTGAGCTGTGGCCGTATGCTCTGGCCCTCGTTCCCGGGCTGCGGTAGTGGCTGATGCGGTACACTCTGGCCCTGGCCCCTGGGCTGTGGCGGTGGCTGAGGCTGTACGCCCTGGCCCTGGTTCCAGGGCTGTGGCGGTGTCTGAGGCAGTACGCCCTGGCCCTGGATCCCGGGCTGCGGTGGTGGTTGAGGCGGTATGCCTTGGCCCTGGCCCCCGGGCTGTGGCAGGGGCTGAGGCGGTATGCCCCGGCCCTGGCAACCGGGCTGTGGCGGGGGCTGAGGCGGTACACCCTGGCCCTGGCCCTGGCCCAAGGGCTGTGAGGGTGGCGGAAGTGGTACGCTCTGGCCCAGGCCTCCGGGCTGTGAGGGTGGCTGAGGCGGTATGCCCTGGCCCTGGTTCCCGGGCTACGGCGGTGGCAGAGGCGGTATGCTCTGGCCCTGGCCCCCGGGCTGTGGCAGTGGCGAAGGTGGTACGCCCTGGCCCTAGTTCCCGGGCTGTAGCGGTGGCTGAGGCGGTACGCCCTGGCCCTGGTTCCTGAGCTGTGGCGGTATGCTCTGGCCCTGGTTCCCGGGCTGCGGCGGTGGCTGATGCGGTACACTCTTGCCCTTGCCCCCGGGCTGTGGCGGTGGCTGAGGTGGTACGCCCTGGCCCTAATTTCCGGGCTGTAGCGGTGGCTGAGGCAGTACGCCCTGGCTCTGGTTCCTGAGCTGTGGCGGTATGCTCTGGTCCTCGTTCCCGGGCTGCGGTAGTGGCTGATGCGATACACTCTTGCCCTGGCCCCTGGGCTGTGGCGGTTGCTGAGGCTGTACGCCCTGGCCCTGGTACCCGGGCTGTGGCGGTGTCTGAGGCAGTACGCCCTGGCCCTGGATCCCGGGCTGCGGCGGTGGCTGAGGCAGTATGCTCTTGCCCTGGCCCCCGGGCTGTGGCAGTGGCTGAGGTGGTACGCCTTGGCCCTAGTTCCCGGGCTGTAGCGGTGGCTGAGTCGGTACGCCCTGGCCCTGGTTCCTGAGCTGTGACGGTATGCTCTGGCCCTGGTTCCCGGGCTGCGGTAGTGGCTGATGCGGTACACTCTGGCCCTGGCCCCTGGGCTGCGGCGGTGGCTGAGGCTGTACGCCCTGGCCCTGGTTCCCGGTCTGTGGCGGTGTCTGAGGCAGTACGCCCTGGCCCTGGATCCCGGGCTGCGGTGGTGGCTGAGGCGGTATGCATTGGCCCTGCCCCCCGGGCTGTGGCGAGGGCTGAGGCGGTATGCCCTGGCCCTGGCCACCGGGCTGTGGCGGGGGCTGAGGCGGTACGCCCTGGCCCAGGCCCTGGCCCACAGGCTGTGAGGGTGGCTGAGGCGGAACGCTCTGGCCGTGGTCCGTGGGCTGTGAGGGTGGCTGAGGCGGTATGCCCTGGCCCTGGTTCCCGGGCTGCGGCGGTGGCTGAGGCGGTACGCTCTGGCCCTGGCCCCCGGGCTGTGACGGTGGCTGAGGCTGTACGCCCTGGCCCTGGTTCCTGAGCAGTGGCGGTATGCTCTGGCCCTGGTTCCCGGACTGCGACTGTGGCTGAGGCGGTACGCTATGGCCCTGGCCCCCGGGCTGTGGCGGTGGCTGAGGCGGTATGCTCCGGCCCTGGTTCCCGGGCTGCGGCAGTGGCTGAGACGGTACGCTCTGGCCCTGGCCCCCGGGCTGTGGCGGTGGCTGAGGCGGAACGCCCTGGCCCTGGTTCCTGGGCTGTAGCGGTGGCTGAGGCGGTATGCCCTGGCCCAGGTTCCCGAGTTGTGGCGGTATGCTCTGGCCCTGGTTCCCGGGCTGCGGCAGTGGCTGATGCGGTAGGCTCTGGCCCTGGCCCCTGGCCTGTGGCGGTGGTTGAGGCTGTACGCCCTAGCCCTTGTTCCCGGGCTGTGGCGGTGTCTGAGGCAGTACGCCCTGGCCCTGGTTCCCGGGCTGCGGTGGTGGCTGAGGCGGTATGCATTGGCCCTGGCCCCCGGGCTGTGTCGAGGGCTGAGGCGGTATGCCCTGGCCTTGGCCACCGGGCTGCGGTGGTGGCTGAGGCGGTATGCATTGGCCCTGGCCCCCGGGCTGTGTCGAGGGCTGAGGCGGTATGCCCTGGCCTTGGCCACCGGGCTGTGGCGGGGGCTGAGGCGGTACGCCCTGGCCCAGGCCCTGGCCCACAGGCTGTGAGGGTGGCTGAGGCGGAACGCTCTGGCCGTGGTCCTGGGCTGTGAGGGTGGCTGAGGCGGTATGCCCTGGCCCTGGTTCCCGGGCTGCGGCGGTGGCTGAGGCGGTACGCTCTGGCCCTGGCCCCCGGGCTGTGACGGTGGCTGAGGCTGTACGCCCTGGCCCTGGTTCCCGGGCTGTAGCGGTGGCTGAGGCGGTACGCCCTGGCCTTGGTTCCTGAGCAGTGGCGGTATGCTCTGGCCCTGGTTCCCGGACTGCGGTGGTGGCTGAGGCGGTACGCTCTGGCCCTGGCCCCCGGGCTGTGGCGGTGGCTGAGGCGGTACGCCCTGGCCCTGGTTCCCGGGCTGTAGCGGTGGCCGAGGCGTTACGCCTGGCCCTGGTTCCTGAGCTGTGGCGGTATGCTCCGGCCCTGGTTCCCGGGCTGCGGCAGTGGCTGAGGCGGTACGCTCTGGCCCTGGTCCCCGGGCTGTGGCGGTGGCTGAGGCGGTACGCCCTGGCCCTGATTCCTGGGCTGTAGCGGTGGCTGAGGCGGTATGCCCTGGCCCAGGTTCCCGAGCTGTGGCGGTATGCTCTGGCCCTGGTTCCCGGGCTGCGGCAGTGGCTGATGCGGTACGCTCTGGCCCTGGCCCCTGGGCTGTGGCGGTGGTTGAGGCTGTACGCCCTAGCCCTTGTTCCCGGGCTGTGGCGGTGTCTGAGGCAGTACGCCCTGGCCCTGGATCCCGGGCTGCGGTGGTGGCTGAGGCGGTATGCCTTGCCCTGGCCCCCGGGCTGTGGCAGGGGCTGAGGCGGTATGCCCCGGCCCTGGCCACCGGGCTGTGGCGGTGGCTGAGGCGGTACGCCCTGGCCCTGGCCCTGGCCCAAGGGCTGTGAGGGTGGCGGAGGTGGTACGCTCTGGCCCAGGCATCCGGGCTGTGAGGGTGGCTAAGGCGGTGTGCCCTGGCCCTGGTTCCCGGGCTGCGGCGGTGGCTGAGGCGGTGTGCTCTGGACCTGGCCCCCGGTCTGTGGCGGTGTCTGAGGCAGTACGCCCTGGCCCTAGTTCCCGGGCTGTAGCGGTGGCTGAGGCGGTACGCCCTGGCCTTGGTTCCTGAGCTGTGGCGGTATGCTCTGGCCCTGGTTCCCGGGCTGCGGTAGTGGCTGATGCGGTACACTCTGGCCCTGGCCCCTGGGCTGTGGCGGTGGCTGAGGCTGTACGCCCTGGCCCTGGTTCCCGGGCTGTGGCGGTGTCTGAGGCAGTACGCTCTGGCCTGGGATCCCGGGCTGCGGTGGTGGCTGAGGCGGTATGCATTGGCCCTGGCCCCCGGGCTGTGGCGGGGGCTGCGGCGGTACGCCCTGGCCCTGGTTCTCGAGCTGTGGCGGTATGCTCTGGCCCTGGTTCCCGGGCTGCGGCAGTGGCTGAGGCGGTACGCTCTGGCCCTGGTCCCCGGGCTGTGGCGGTGGCTGAGGCGGTACGCCCTGGCCCTGATTCCTGGGCTGTAGCGGTGGCTGAGGCGGTATGCCCTGGCCCAGGTTCCCGAGCTGTGGCGGTATGCTCTGGCCCTGGTTCCCGGGCTGCGGCAGTGGCTGATGCGGTACGCTCTGGCCCTGGCCCCTGGGCTGTGGCGGTGGTTGAGGCTGTACGCCCTAGCCCTTGTTCCCGGGCTGTGGCGGTGTCTGAGGCAGTACGCCCTGGCCCTGGATCCCGGGCTGCGGTGGTGGCTGAGGCGGTATGCCTTGCCCTGGCCCCCGGGCTGTGGCAGGGGCTGAGGCGGTATGCCCCGGCCCTGGCCACCGGGCTGTGGCGGTGGCTGAGGCGGTACGCCCTGGCCCTGGCCCTGGCCCAAGGGCTGTGAGGGTGGCGGAGGTGGTACGCTCTGGCCCAGGCATCCGGGCTGTGAGGGTGGCTAAGGCGGTGTGCCCTGGCCCTGGTTCCCGGGCTGCGGCGGTGGCTGAGGCGGTGTGCTCTGGACCTGGCCCCCGGTCTGTGGCGGTGTCTGAGGCAGTACGCCCTGGCCCTAGTTCCCGGGCTGTAGCGGTGGCTGAGGCGGTACGCCCTGGCCTTGGTTCCTGAGCTGTGGCGGTATGCTCTGGCCCTGGTTCCCGGGCTGCGGTAGTGGCTGATGCGGTACACTCTGGCCCTGGCCCCTGGGCTGTGGCGGTGGCTGAGGCTGTACGCCCTGGCCCTGGTTCCCGGGCTGTGGCGGTGTCTGAGGCAGTACGCTCTGGCCTGGGATCCCGGGCTGCGGTGGTGGCTGAGGCGGTATGCATTGGCCCTGGCCCCCGGGCTGTGGCGGGGGCTGCGGCGGTACGCCCTGGCCCTGGTTCTCGAGCTGTGGCGGTATGCTCTGGCCCTGGTTCCCGGGCTGCGGCAGTGGCTGAGGCGGTACGCTCTAGCCATGGCCCCCGGGATGTGGCGGTGGTTGAGGCTGTACGCCCTAGCCGTTGTTCCCGGGCTGTGGCGGTGTCTGAGGCAGTACGCCCTGGCCCTAGATCCCGGGCTGCGGTGGTGGGTGAGGCGGTTTGCCCTGGCCCTGGCCCCAGGGCTTTGGCGGGGGCTGAGGCGGTATGCCCTGGCCTTGGCCACCGGGCTGTGGCAGGGGCTGAGGCGGTACGCCCTAGCCCTGGCCCTGGCACCCGGGCTGTGAGGGTGGCTGAGGCGGTACGCTCTGGCCCTGGTCCTTGGGCTGTGAGGATGTCTGAGGCGGTATGCCCTGGCCCTGGTTCCCGGGCTGCGGCGGTGGCTGAGGCGGTACGCTCTGGCCCTGGCCCCCGGGCTGTGACGGTGGCTGAGGCTGTACGCCCTGGCCCTGGTTCCCGGGCTGTAGCGGTGGCTGAGGCGGTACGCCCTGGCCTTGGTTCCTGAGCAGTGGCGGTATGCTCTGGCCCTGGTTCCCGGACTGCGGTGGTGGCTGAGGCGGTACGCTCTGGCCCTGCCCCCCGGTCTGTGGCGGTGGCTGAGGCGGTACGCCCTGGCCCTGGTTCCCGGGCTGTAGCGGTGGCTGAGGCGGTACGCCCTGGCCCTGGTTCCTGGGCTGTGGCGGTATGCTCTGGCCCTGGTTCCCGGGCTGCGGCAGTGGCTGAGGCGGTACGCTCTGGCCATGGCCCCCGGGCTGTGGCGGTGGCTGAGGCTGTACGACCTGGCCCTGGTTACCGGGCTGTGGCGGTGTCTGAGGCAGTACGCCCTGGCCCTGGATCCTGGGCTGCGGTGGTGGGTGAGGCGGTATGCCCTGGCCCTGGCCCCCGGGCTGTGGCGGGGGCTGAGGCGGTATGCCCTGGCCCTGGCCACCGGGCTGTGGCGGTGGCTGAGGCGGTACGCCCTGGCCCTGGTTCCCGGGCTGTAGCGGTGGCTGAGGCGGTACGCCCTGGCCCTGGTTCCTGGGCTTGGGCGGTATGCTCTGGCCCTGGTTCCCGGGCTGCGGCAGTGGCTGAGGCGGTACGCTCTGGCCATGGCCCCCGGGCTGTGGCGGTGGCTGAGGCTGTACGACCTGGCCCTGGTTACCGGGCTGTGGCGGTGTCTGAGGCAGTACGCCCTGGCCCTGGTTCCTGGGCTGCGGTGGTGGGTGAAGCGGTATGCCCTGGCCCTGGCCCCCGGGCTTTGGCGGGGGCTGAGGCGGTATGCCCTGGCCCTGGCCACCGGGCTGTGGCGGGGGCTGAGGCGGTACGCCCTGGCCCTGGCCCTGGCCCCTGGGCTGTGGCGGTGGCTGAAGCGGTATGCCCTGGCCCTGGTTACCCGACTGCGGCGTTGGCTGAGGCGGTATGCCCTGGCCATGGTTCCTGGGCTTCTGTTTCTACACGCCCTTACATCGCCTACTCTGTGGGAGGATTGGTCAGATACACTTCCAAACCTTCGGGCTGCTTTTCCTTTTAGGGGGGTATTTCTTTCTCATTTGTGTTCTTCGCTTACCTCCAGTTCCTTTTCTTGCAACGGGACAGTTGGGCGCCCACGCGGTCGAGCCTTTTTTTTGAGCAGGGCCCAGAGGTGTAACGTCGTTAACTTCCAAACCAACTGGGGAGCACTGGACTGCTATCAGGCTCTTGAAGCACCAAATTTCCACTCTGCGCACTACCTGTTAGCTTATTGATGTATTGAGAGTGGGAAGCTCGCGGCGTTTGAATACTGTACCACAAAGGAAATTTGTGAAGTTTTACAGTCAAACGGGGCATCAAATGATACATGGGACTTGTGCCCGTAATTCCGTAAACCGGTACAAGCACCACATAAGAGCTGGTGGCGCACATCTGCACCCAGTCGTTGCCACTAAGCAAAATGGAATTATTCCATTAGGCACTACGATTCTCATCATAGGTGCATGGAATGTTGCAAGGCCGATGCTCGGGCCGATGTACACTGCATGTTTAGAACAGTACATACCCGCTGGGCCTTACAACCGATACTGAGAACTAAGTCAAGATTGCCAATGCTCCGGGTGCCATCGCCCAGCTGGTTATCATGTTGAGCTCAAGCTCAGTGAGAGTGCTGCGGGAGGCAATAGGTGCGATGTTGAGCCATGCAAACAATGGGAGGAACAGTGTCAAGACCTGCTCCTGGTGCCTTTGCCCAGCTGGCAAGGGAGGTCAAGTATGCTCGAGGTAAAAGAGGCGGCTGTTTATGTACCGGTTCGTGTCTCGAGCTAGTTTTGTATATTTCAATCTCAGTAAATGTGGCACTTCGTTTGTTGTCCACACTGCACGCCTTGCTGCTCTGCGATGCCTTGTGCTTGTTTCGTTCTTTCCACCCTGAAGTTAGGCGCCCATGCACCCGAGCCCTTTTTAGCAGGGCCCAGAGGGGTGGCGCAATTGACCCGCTGGGCCCTGCTTAACGCTCGGCTGCATGGGGCGGGTAGGGAATGGCCAAGCTCAATTCCAGCTACCTTGCACAGCCAGGAGCATGGTGAAGCCATGTCATCCTCCTGTGCGAGGGGGGCAGGAACATGGAACCCGATGATCTAGACGGGGGGAGAGAGGATTTGTTTCGGTCCCACAACTATTGGGTATGGATGCCATCAATATGTGCCGAGGCGGAGGTTTCATGAGAGATCAGCCTGCATGGGAGTGAATCATCTCCTGCTTTCCTTAAGATCCTTTCCTCCCAACAGGACAGTTGGGCGCCCATGCGGCTGAGCCTTTTTGAGCAGGGCCCAAAGGTGTAATATCATTGGCATAGGAGTGTGAGAATGAAGCAATGAAACGGTATGCCTTTCATGAGTTGCCAAAACCAATGTAATGTATCGGAACCCTCCAGAACTTCTAGTTTGAACTACTGGTTCGAAGCTTCTTCATCATTATTCTGAAATGTCCCCAACTATTCTTTAACTTTCTTTGACTCTTTAGAAGCGCTATATTTTTTAGCATGATATAATTCTGAGCATTCCAAGTACCTGGTAGTGTGTTCACAGAAACTAAACTCCGGAGTTACGCCCAAGAAACTGACTTTCTTCAGCTTCACTGCGGAGTTCAACTATCGCCTTCGGCCTAGAGCATCTTCAACAGTGCCGCATTCCTCAAGCCACGCTTCAGCATTTTTTTTCTTCCTTTCATGAAGGACGGTCAAAATACCATGGACAGGATGACCAATTGGGAGGAAAGTAAAACTTGGGCGCCGGCGTGGCTGTGTTTTATAAGTATTTCGAGGAGGTGTAATGTCATAAACCGGAAAACATGTATACCATCGCCATGTTCACACTACCGCATGGGTGGCGGCGGCGGTGGCGGGGGAGCGGCCACCGGTAGAACCCCCGACCATGTGTCCCCATGCCCGACTGCATAGGGCGGTGCTTGCCCAGGCTGGAGTGGCTGTAGCGGGGCGCGTCGCTGTGCCTCGGCAACCTTAAGGCCAAGTGCTCGGGCAAAGAACTGTTGGCGGCAAAGGGCTCGGACCTGAACAGAAGGGGTCAAGGAATAATGGATTCATGGTTTTGATGATCTGGGTTTGTTTGAATCATATGCAAAAACCTGCACGGTGTGGGAAGAGCGCGAATATGGAGCTCAGTGCTTTGTTCTGGCAACACTTTAGGGTGCTTCAGCTACATCACCGCCAGCCGCCGCAGAGGGCTGGTGTAGCAAGCCCTGCTGCTTGGACAACCCGCCGAAGGCCAGTCAATGTCAGGTGGTCCCCATCTGCCCTATATCCAGAACCAGGATTACCAAGACCCTTGTATTGCCATGCACAGCCCATCATCCCACCTGCTCGACAATGGACAGGCGTCAGCCCCGCCTTACCTACCTGCCCACTTGCTGAAGATACGACTCGGGCGTCAGCCCTGCCTTACCTGCCCTGCCCTGCCCAGCCCACCTGCTTGAGATATGACTCGGGCGTTAGCCCTGCCTTGCCTGCCCTGCCCTGCCCTGCCCAGCCCAGCCCACCTGCTTGAGATAGGACTCGGGCGTCAGCCCTGCCTTGCCTGCCCTGCCCTGCAAAGCCCAGCCCACCTGCTTAAGATATGACTCGGGCGTCAGCCCTGCCTTGCCTGCCCTGCCCTGCCCAGCCCAGCCCACCTGCTTGAGATAGGACTCGGGTGTCAGCCCTGCCTTGCCTGCCTGCAGCGCCCTATCCAGAACCAGGATCGCATCCTCGATAGCCTGATCCTCGGCATGAGAGTCAAGGACCTGGATGGGAGCAGGGTAACGACTTGAGACATAACAAAACAGTACTCATCGCAAAACGCGTCAGAATCAACGATTCAAGAAAGAGAGCGTGGATTCAGGAAGCCACCCGTTCAGCCGTAACACTGGGTGGGCTACTACGAGCCTGCCTGAAGTATGGGTCAGAGGCTTCTCTCATCTGTACTACCACGTCGTTAGCGGTTTCCTGCACCGAGACCTGTCGGCCGTATCCGGGTCATGGCTGAAGCACACACTATAAAACAGTGGCAGGCATCCTGATCAATACAGCACACTGCCCCTCTAGAAAAATCTTTAGAACGGTGCAAACCTGCTGGGCCCTGCTGAACGCTTGGCTGCCTGGGGCTGGTAGGGAATAACTAAGCTCAATTCCAGCTACTATGCACAGCCAGGACCATGGTGTAGCCATGCCACACTCCTATGTGAGGGGGGCAGAAATATGGAAACCAGCGATCTAGACAAGGAGTTAGAGATCAGTGTGCCGGCTTAAGTGTCAGGCTTGCGGGCCCCAACCCCATCAGCCTTGGAGCAAGCTTCTAGTTCGGGAAAGAATTAAACGAGGGTCGGCCACTTGGCCTATGCATCATCGTCTCTCGGTAGCAGGTGTCCTTATGTTTATTGTGCGTGCCAGGCTACCTCTGGGGTATTGCCACACCCCTGGGCCTTTGGGGGACCAAACCAAGCAACAAGGGGTTCCTGCAGCAGGCCCCCGGAGCCTTGGGCTAATGATGCTTAACTATAGCAGGGCGATGCTCTCCCACTCCTTCAGTCTCCCTTGGGGAGGAAACAAGCCTTCACCCCTCACATACTTTTAAAAGGGTTGTCAAGGAGTACATTCCGCGAGTTCCCCTCTTTGGGGACGCCGTGTTCAAAAAGCTGCCGAGAGCGGGAACTAGACTATCCTGTCCTGAGGCTGTTACAGCAGGTATATTTCGAAGTAAGAATATTAGCTATTTTATGCTTTTTGCTCGCATGATCATTTTGCCCCCGCAAGCCTGGCAAGTGCCCCGGTGTTTGTTTTTGTGCGCACTAGACCACCTTTGGGGGGCAGCCAGGCGGCTACAGGAGACCACAGGAGCCATGGGGACCAAATCCTGGCTGGCCTACAAGCGGCCTAGGGCCGGCAGCCAGAATGTAGCTGACATGTAGCTGAGTCACGCAAGAAAAACATGGTGCGTATCCTACCTGCTTGGAGAGGTCGTCAGCTGGCGCCACGCCCTTGGTCAGGTCAGCACCTTCCGACAAGGCGGACGCCTTCACTTCGTTGACCTCCAGCCACCGTTGTAGCTGAGTGGCCTTATGTCCCATGTCCTTGACAGCTCCCTCAGTGCCTTGCCGCTCGGCCTTGAGCATGCTGACCTGGAGCGGGCAGGACAGCGCAGTGCGGGATGCTGTTCAATCGCTGCACAGAGATGCAAGCACGTGCACAGTGTGGATTTTTTTTCTGACGAGGACATGTTCTGTGCACTGCCCCGTGGGCAGGCAAAGGCCCGAATAGGATCAAAGCTTGGTAGGCCTACAGGATTGAGCTAGCAGCCCAAGCAGCGTGGCAGGCCACACCTAAGGTTTAAGGGTTTGAGGTGCCTGCAATAAATATATGAGACACATGAACCAAGCACTGCGGCGTGTACCTCAGTACCAGGTGCCTTCTTCCTCAGTGTTTTTTCTTCCGTGACTCAGCTACATTTTAGCTACAACCCGGCTCCCCGCCAAAGGCCTTGGGGTGGCGAGCCAAGCTGCTTGGGACGCCAGCCGCAGGCCAGCGCAGGTTTGGTCCTAATCGGGCCTATGGCGGCCGCGGGGCGGCCTGTTGAAGTTGGGCTTGTAGCAAAAAAAAACTGCTCTTCCTGCACCTACCGCTGACTGCAGCTGCGTCTTGCGTTCGCTGAGCGTCCGCTGCATCTCAAACAAGGAGTCCATCTCCAGCTCAACATGCTCCTGCACCCAACAGCAGCGGCAACATATGCCCTTACAAACCGATGAGCTTGAGAGGTAAATGAAGTATTTGAGAGGGCACAGAATCAGGCACGAATCGCTCTGAGTGCTCAATGCTGCACTTTGGGGAGGGCAGGGGCAGGGGCCAGGGTTCGGGGGAAATGCTTGCCGCTTTAAGCAAGTGCGCTCAGAGGATTGCAGGTGAAGCCCTCGAAAGAGAAAATCCAGTGAAGCTATTGAACTAAAATTCCAGTCAAGCCATGTGTAGCATGGTTTATTACGCAATAGCACATCCGCGTAAATCCTAGACAAACCAACAACGGTGGGGCAGTGACAAATCAGATTTATTCTCGCATTGTGTACATAACAATATCTTCAAGACTTCAACTTGGCAGGGGCAACGAGGACTAGTTAAGAGTTTCACGGCAGCCGGGGCTCTCCCAGTTGGGATAGCCGAGAAACTTATGTCTGTAACACGCCTAATGCCTTTAACCCGCCTAGATACTGATGTCTAAAACCTGCCCTAGTGCCTTTTTGAAAGAGGTGAGTGCTCTACTGGTGGTTTGTATTTTCGCCTAGCAGCCATCAGGTAGTACTTCACACTGAACCCAGGTCCTGAGGGTACACACGCAGACCAGTGCTCATTCTAGGGTGCTTCAGGTACGCTTGGGCCAAGCCCATTGGCTATGTGCCAGTCAAGATATGGCCGTCCTTCTGCCTCCCAAGTGCAGGCTGCTGTGCTCCATGAACCACCACAATGTTATTTTTAGTGAGTACTGAGTAATATACCACTATCAGCTACAGTTCTGCTACACTGTGTCCACCAGCCACAAGCCCCAGGTGCAGCCAGCCCTACTGCTTTGGCCACCGGCCAGAGGCCGGTCCAGGTTTGATGGGAATCGGCCCACGGGTGGCCGCGGGGCGACCCAGCAAAGGTGGTCCGGTACCCACTAAAATCAACACCGAACCACCATAGACCCGCATCGGAAGGCATCGTATCGGGGCAGGGGCAATTTTTTACATAATCGGCGTGACCGGGACAATCAACCATGCGCACCTGGCAGGCCCTCTCAGCCGCGCGCAGCTGCAGTGCCAACGCAGTCTCAGACAGCACCCGGAAAGCAGCCTCGATCTCACCACAGCTGACGGATGGTGGGGGTGGGGGCTTGCCAACCCCTGGCACTGGCGGCCGACAAAAGCCTGCGTCGCCGGTGCCCCCGCTAGACAGCCCCAAAGAGTCGTATCGTCCGTAAGGCGCGGGCGCCCCCGCGAAGCCTCCCATGCCGCCCGAGCTGGACTGGTTTGAATATGGATCTGAGGGCTGGCTCTGTGCCATGGGGCGGCTATGTGAGGCAGCATCAGCAGCAGCAGCTGCTTGGAAAGCACCGCCCCAAATCGGGTGCGAGCCAGCGATGGAGGCCGTCCCGGTCGGTGCCGGGTTGGCACCGCTACCAGAGTACTGTTGCTGCATGAGAGGGTTCCCATACGTCCCGCCGCTTGACGGCCCCGTCTGCCCATACCCAGGGTACCCAGATGGCGGCTGCACGATGCCGCCGCTGCTGGGCTGGGAAGGTGGACGGACCTCACTAGAGGGAGGCCTGCCAGGGCTCGGGTTGGAATACAGTGGAGGGTCGGCGCCAAACAAGTGCGCCATCTGCAGCACTACCTCAACTAGGTTGCTGCCAGGGTTCCAGTTCCGAAGCAGCGGGGTGGACACCTGCATGGCACATGTCACGATGGGGAGAGGGCCATAAGATTATTGAGTTGAATGATACAGGCATCGGTGCCTGTGCATGCTGATGGAACTGACCCAAAGCACATAGCATGGGACAAGAAAGTAAGTGAGAGGAAAGATTATCTGCATGGTGATATGAGGAGGGAAAGATTCTTGCAGGTGAAGATGAGGCTGCGGCCAGTGATGGGGAGAGGCTCCAAGTGACCCCAGCCATGCAGATAATTTATTATGCTTGCACATGGCTTCTAGCTCCAACAGGTCCTTGAAATGTTCGGACCTGCCCATTCCGATCTACGAAGGGGTGTCCGCCTTTGATGACCATGGCCTGCGTCGGGACGACGTAGCCGAGAGGTGGCTGCATGGGATAATGCTCGAGCACCCAAACCAAAATCGGGATGTTGTACTTGCTCCCCTGCAGAGAGGAACGGAGGAAGGTGGCTGATTACCAGCGTGGACCCAGCGTTCAAAGAGCGACTGGGTGCGCGAGACACGGAATATCTTGCCTGATAGTGCACTGGGATAGTCCCCTCCGATTTGATGAGGAAGGTTCGCCTGCGTAGACAGAAGGTATTGATGGCACGGCAGCTACACAGCTTCCCAATAAATGCACGCAATAAGCAAGGAATATCGCTTGCCTTCCATCGGTAGCAAAGAATTCTCCGACGTTTATCCCTAGCGTGGGAAACACCTGCCCGGAGAGAAATGCCGGTAAATAGAAGGTGACGGGAGTCACACACAGTGCCACCATGTTTATAGTAAGCTCCACCTTTTGAAGCTCCACGCAATGATCCCTGATAGTCCACTTGACATTTTGAGCGTAAGGTAGAGCAATCGGTCCATATTGCTGAAGCACGCTGTTCAGGTAATCGCTGACTGTCATGGTGTGTTCGATGATACAGGCACTATCCACGCCGGACGAGTGGAGAACAACCCTCTCGACCCGAAACACTCCACACACACAGGTCTCAGGAGTACCAAGTGACAAACAGTTTCTGATGATGACTAATTAATTACCAGTCTGAGAATTGGCGCGAATGTAAAATTGACGTGAGGATATGGAAGCCATCAACGAAAGAACGAAAACGCCTAACCGAAGCTTGGGGAATACGGCAATCCGTCAGAGAGGACAGGCCCAGAGAGGATAGATCTCGGCATTTTGTGTACAGCCCCACACCGCCCATACTAGACCAGGTGCAGTTCTAAGGCAGGGAACTGCGTCATTAGCTAGCCTACCGAACCCAAACAGTTTTTCATAATTAATTGCACCATTTCACTCTCTCCTGGTGAATAGCCTGTCCTGACTGAACTTGACACGTTATTGTTGGTGCATCACAAATTCGTCATGACATGAGCGATTGAGGATAATCTTGTATTCTGAGAAACGCTTCACACATAATTCCAGTCAACCCAGTCTCATAGGGAGTGCCTGACATCAGCGGAACACCTTAACTGTCCCATTCCAAAAGCTATCTTTCTCGACCCTTCATCTACATTGCTATAAAAACGTCTGAGTTCGGAACGTTGCCATGTCGAAGCCCGAGCCGGACCCCAACGATGCCAGCAGGCGTATGCACGATTACTTGCTCAACAAACAAAGGAGGAAAGAGGACTACTGGTTGCGGAAATACGGGAGGGTAAGAGTGTGAGCAATTGGCATGTTAGCCAGCGGGTTCCACTTCGAAACTCCTCAGGGGCCCTGCAACCTGCAGCCCTCTCAATCGCTCAGGCTGTTCCAGGCACATCCTGATGGCCGCACCCCCCTCTCATCCTGACAGCCCAACCTTTCACTGTTTACGTTGCCTTGTGGTGCCATGCAGGTCCTGGTCCCACCTGCAGATAGGCCTGCCGGCCCACCGGGGGGTCAGCTCCCACCGCTCATCCCACCTGGCGGTGGCCGCCCAGCCATGTTCCAGGCCAACGGCCCATTAAGCAGCTTCCCTTCCAAAGGCGCACCCCCCATGAACCCGGACCGCATGCACCGCGCCGGCGCCATCCCATACCACCCCGCGGTGGTCCTGCCACCCCTCAAGCATACGGCCATGCAAGACGCTGGCATATCTCCCTCCGGCTCCGCCAAGGAGAGACGTTCGCCCATCAATGCTTTCGGAGCGCCTGAGACTTTCGACACGCCCGCGTTTGTCCCCGCGGCCGTGGCACAAGAGGAGCACTTAATGCCGTTCCCTCAGCTGTCGGCACTGCTGCACGCGCCCCCCTCTCTCCCACCCCTTCACCAGCACCAGCTCTCTCCGCTGGTGGCTGTTGAGGGGCGAGCGCTGCTTGGTCACCCCGGTATGGGAGGCTATAGCCAGGAGGCCAGCACCTTGTCAGTGCAAGGTCCCAGCCCCAAGGTGGCACACCGCAAGCAAGCCGTGCGGGACCTCCAGGTAGGAAGGCCTGTGTTTATTTTTACGGCTACCTGTCCACCTGAAGGGGGGCTGACTTGGGGACGCCTTAGGATTGATGAGGACCAAAGCTTGACCAGCCGGCGGCCAAGCAGCATTGCTGGTCATGTCTGGGGCCTCTGGTCGAAAGCCAAGAAGTGGCAGAAATGTAGCCGAGTCACGAAAAAAACTGTTTGGGCGGGTGCTGACGCAGAGACAATGCATGCCTTACACCGGCTTGTCCAGTTGTCCTGCTGTTATAGGCGGGAAACATGCAGTGTTTTGAAAGATAAATTTTGTGAGGTGGGTTCATAGGGTTTTGCAGGGTAGGTTGACAGGGTATGCCTAATAATACAGGTGAGTTCAATAAGGGGACAGCGTTGGAAATCTAACGCATTAGAGCGTTTCATGTTAATAAAGGCCACTCTTGACCGTAGATTTTAATTGCCTTCCCTCAGGCATGAAAGAAATGTTTATTTGAATGCTGCTCTCAGGGCCAATTGTCCACAAAACCTCTTAATTTCCGACTAAAAACTGGCGTTTACAATTAATAATTAGTAAATACATTGACCCCTCAACCTTAATCAACGTTAACTATGAGGGAAGGCAAAGCAAATCGACAGTATGGTGCGAGATGTCATGATTGCCATTGCCAGACCTTGCGAACTCAGCAGTGTTTGTCCTAGCCAGGGCAGGAAGCAGTCATCTTGCAGTGAGGGGTAGACCCCAGCCCAGATAACCCTTGCCAGTCATTAAATTTTCCGGCCAAATGGGCACCATTGGTAGCGCAGCCGGCAACGGCCATATTGGAACCAAACTTGGACCGACCTACGGCTGGCAGCCCAAGCAACATGGCTGTCCATGCCTCCGGCCTCCAGCTGGATTTACGCTGATATGTAGCTGACATGTAGCTGAGTCATGGTAATGGAAAATTGTCCCTTGCGAGGTCTTAGGCCTGTGACCTCACCTGCCTGGACCTTTGAGGCTGCCTTTTGAGTTCTTGCTTGCTTCCAGCTCCCTTGGCCACCGTAACTGCTCTTCGCCTCCTTCCATTTGCCTTCCTTGCTCTGCCCATCCTCAACATGGCCGTTCGTTGTTGTCAGTTTTTTTGGGGCGTGCCATACCACCTTTGGGTGGCCGCCGGGCAACCACCGCTCATCCAAGTGGGTTTAAATCGCTACCGTCCTGTGGCTGGTGTCCATAGCATCAGGGCTTGCTGCACCAGTCCGCCACAGCCACAGGCCGAGATTTGTTCGAATTGTAGCTGAGTCGCAGCTGAAGCGTTCTAAACAAGGGCTGGTTATGCTGCAGATGGAGCTGTCCGTGCTCAAGGCCATCAAGGGGCGGGAAGATGTTCTGGACAGGCTGAGGGTGGCGTGCGAAAAGCTGGACGGAAGCTTTGGCGGGAGCTCACCACTAGTGCTGTCCCAGACAGACCCACTCGTCCGACTCTTTTACAGGTCAGTGGATGGTATGGTTATTATTTGTGGGCTGCAAGGCCACCCAAGGTACAATTGAGACAAAACAACGGAAAGCAATCCCTACTTCTTGTCTTAAATCAAACCCTTTAAAAGGAAAGAAGATTCTCTATTAATATTTAATACCGGTACCTGGATCAGCCTTGAGCCGGCGTTCAAAGCAGCATGGCTGCTGGTTGCGGAGGCTGGAGTGTAGCTGACATGTAGCTGAGTCGAGAAAAATGAAAGACTGTTTAGGGGAAGGGGAGCAGCAGTCCTGCTCCAGCCAGCGCTGTGCAAGTCTGAACGCGTCCAGCGTTGATGATACCGTCTCTCGCAAGTAAATGTAACATGTACCGGGACATCTTCTCCTTACGAGCAGGCTGGTCTGACAGTCTGAAACATGAGTTTGTCAGTGACAACTTGTGACCAATGTTTTCCACTTTTTGTCTGAATGAATGATCTGTAGCCCCAAGCGGGAGGGGGGTGAGGTGAAAACACGCAAAAGCCGCGGTGAAAGGAGGCTGCATGGGAGGCCTGAGCCCCTCCTGCTCGGGGCCGGGGGGCTTAGTTCACCCCTGGTGCCCAGACACAACAGGTGGTGCATAGATGAAAAACTTCAATTATCATGCTTGAAGTACGGTATTGCGCACAATTCGTCACCTCTGAACCCGGCATGTTCTCCTCATGTCCTGGTGAGCAGGCTGGTGGGAACCATGCGACAGCGAACGCTGGACGCGGTGGAGGCCATCGCTGCATGGCAGCGGAAGACAGCCTCGCAAGACGCCTTTGTCTACTACGGCGTGGACTACCTATCAAACATTGGTGCAGATCTGAAGGTGTGACACAGGCAGAATATATGGATTGTCTTAACTGAACGTAGGAGTGGTCCAGTGTCCATTCCAATGCACGCCAGACCACCTTAGCAGGGGCCACCAGGCGGCCACAACTGGGCCAATGAGGATTGATCCCTGCCCGTCCTGCGGCAAGTGGTCCTCAGCAGCAGGGCTTGATGCATGAAGCCCTACAGGCAACACATTGCGTTGCGCCAGCATTGCAGATGAAGGAAACATTTGAGAGACAGGCATATTTCAATATATGATTGGCTTCAGGTAGACATGGCTGCCCTGGCTTTTCACCTGCCTGGCTCCCCACTACTAGTTCAACGTACATGCTGCTGGGCTTCTAGGGGCAACATACATGCTGCTTGGCTGCTAGGGGCAACGTACCTCTCCTGCTGACACCCCCTCTTTTCCTTGCAGTTCCTTGACCAACAGGCCTTCCTGTCTACAAGGCTGGTCCAGGGCCGCGCCGTCGACGACCCATTCCTGCTGGAAGTCACACCCGACGGCATCCCCATAGAGGAGGCAACCACGTGCGACCTACGTAGAGGTATGCACCAGTGCCAATTACCTGGCTGCTATTCCCCCCTGGTGCTAGAGACAAAATCTCCTCATAGCGGATGTGCCACCATGCCGGCACGTCAGCAAGCGAGTATCAAAGATTCTAGCCTGGCCCTGTTCCCAGCAAGGCAGCATCAAATTAGTCTACCCTAGGTTCTTGTTCCACAGCAAAAAATACATCAGGATGGGTCCCATGTTCCATACCACAATTGAGCGTGTGCTCCAGGAACCACATTGGGGTGTGAGCCAGGCAATCCAAAACGAAAACCATGTGGACCAAACCTTCACCGGTCTAAGCAGTAGGGCAGGCTGCATCAGTCCCCCCTTTCCTCAGCCGTTTGCGTTTTATATAATTATATACCTTAAGTCCAGCTTAAGTGCAAATTTGTCCTGCCCTCCAACCCTCTCCCCCCTCCCCCCTCTCTAGGCACTATGCAGTCCTGTCCTGTCCTCCACCCCCCTTCCCTTTGCCCACTTCCCCCTGTCTAGGCAGTATGCAGTCCAGTCCTGTCCTCCACCTCCCTTCCCTCTCCCCCCCCCTTGTTGCAGGCGGCATGCGGTTCTCATCAGAGTCTCTGCGCATCCGAGCAGCCCGCAAGGTGCTCGCAAATTACGCGGCCCGCCACAGGCCCCTCCCCGCGGTGCCTAGTAGCCCCATTACTACACCGCCCTCGCTCCTCGAGGTGATGCAGTACGCAGCGAGCGGGAAGGAGGCGTCGCCCCTCACCGTCACCGCCTACAACGCAACTGTGGATCGTGCTCCGGCAGAGACCTCGGGGAATAAGGCGCTTGGCGCTTTGACTGAGGAGAATAAGGCGCTCGGTGCTTTGAGTGAGGAGAGCGCTGACCAGGCGACGGCCAGAATGCAAGCAAGCTCTGAAGCAGCTCTGGAGGCTGCAGTGCTAGCAGAGAAGGCGGATTGGGAAGGGGGAGAAGACCAGGAGGGTGAAGGGGAAGAAGAGGAAGAAGAGGAGGACGAGGAGGGGGCAGAGGCAGAGGAATCACGGAGAGAGCCTGGAGAGGTATCAGAGCCTGCTGCTGTGCAATCTCCTCCTGAAGAGGTGGAAGTGGAGGAGGAGGAGGTGGTCAAGGCTGCTGTCCATGCGTTGGCTGTGGGAGCAGTGCAATCCGTCCTTGAAAAGGAGGCTTTGAGATTGGAAGTTGTGCTGTCCGCTGCGCCGGCTGTTGATGACACTTCGGTATCCTCGGCGCAGGCTCTTGAAGATGCGGCCGTGGTGGCGGAGGCGGTGGAGGAGCATCCAGCACTGGCTACCGCCGCTGTGGAGGATGCTGACGCCGAGGAGGCTGATTGGGAGCAGGAGCAAGAGAGGCAGGATGATGTTCTGTTCATGAGCATGCTGGCTGAGGGTGAGCTGGCGATAGACCTGGATGACGGCCAGTTCCTGGACTACATGATCAACGCAATTGTCTCGTCCATTGAGGAACCCTATGTCAGTACGATGAAGACAGGGACGTTCACCGTGTCCGGCTGGGAAATCGACCGGCAGCTCGACAGGCTCATCTTGGGCATTGAGGAGGGGAAAGACGGGGAGGAGGGTCCGGGGACGCCGCTCAGTGCATTGACCGCGTTTGTGCCGAACTCGGGCGGGCAGGGCACTTCGCCATTCCAAAGCTTGCTCTCGCTAAGAGCAGCGCGGGACAAGCTACGATCCTCGAGACCCACATCGTCGGCAGCAGCGGAGGCCGCACCGCCGCGCACGCCGCCGTCGGAAAACCAGCCCGGTAGCGCTGCGCCGCCAAGGCTGAACCAGAGTGTAGCGAAGGTCTCCGAGCAGGGTGCACTGAAGGATGGACCTGCCATTGACTCATTGGTCGATGACCTAGTTCAGTGCTTGGACCAGAGTCGGTTGGGGATAAGGACACTGCAGACATAGCATAAGGGCAGCTTTTTGTCATTTGTGTGCTGTGAGATAAACAAAGTTACCAAGGGTAGCTTCTGGGCAGTAGGGGGCTTTAATGGGCGCCTGCTTGGCCCTTCTGGCTAGCATCAGCTTGCCGACTGTGTGACAGAACGGCCCACACATGTCGTTGGCTTGACGAGCCTATTTCAGCATGGTCCAGAGGTGTTATGGCATTGACATTTCGCTGGCTTAACAGAGCGAGTCACTGCTGCATCAGCGGCTAACGAATCTCCTTGCGGCCTGACGCCGGAGTGTATCTGATGTCATATTCCGGTTTGTTCACTGGATTTCAGCAAGTTAAAATATTGTTGGAGGGAGGGGCGGATCCAGGGGGGCGGGTTGCTTCAAAGTCGCTTCAGACTTCAGGGTTACCACAATGAGCTTTTGCACACATCACCTCCAGGCCCTGTTGCTGTATGAATGGCCGGGTGGGTGCCTAGTGCGCTAATGTATTTGAAATTATTATTGCCATGACTTTAACACTAAAGCCTTTTTGAAATGGTTCAGGAAGTGCAGCATGAAAAGCTGTTGCAGACAGCTTGTTCCTTTTGTGCGTTTCGCGGGGGTCACCTCGAACTCATGGGTCAGAAATAAATGAAGGATTATTCTATCAGTGGCAGGGAATGATTGCCTGGGCGCATTGCTGGGAATAAACGAGGCGCGACCTGTTCTCATGACATGATGTGCTGCTCATTGCTTCTGCAGATCCTCTCAATTTCTGAAGATTACGTGACGCCTGTAGGCCCTACAGTGGGTCTGGAAAGAAACAGGAAAAAGGGGAAATAAAGTGAAGGTACACACAAAAGGCTGGGAAAAGGTCATGCATAGGGAGTTCCGGCCTCTCAAACATCTACTTCCGACTATTTCTACCACATCCTCCACAATAGCCATGGCATTTCATCCCATCCATCTCTGGTACTATTCGTGGAAGTTTTAAACTTGCGAGGCCTGCCCTTCCAAACGAAGTTTAAGTTGTACGTTGGGACATTGGAAGCAAGCATGCTCGCCGTCTCCCCTAGCCCAACATCGATGGCAGCAGTGCACTCAGTCCACCTAATTTCTCATCTATATCCGTTTCTCCCAAGTGACAGTTGGGCACCCATATGGCCGGGAATGACAGAACTTATAACATCATAAGATTCTCCTGATGTAGCGTATGAAGCGTGTCACAGTATATTACCGTATACGTGACAGAACCGTTTAGGCCGCTGTTAGCGGCCACGGAGCCTCCGCAGCTTCTCTGCGGAGTCTCCTGATTTGAACTGGAACCCAGAAACCCGCTTACGCAGGGGGATTTAGCAGATTCTCTGTACTCTGAATTGGGCCTGCCGGGTCCCTGTATCCCGGCAATTGCCTAAACTAGTTACTTCGTCCCTTTCTAAAGGACAGACCTCTATTTGTAACAAGCACCGGCCGCCATCTGTGAATGAGGCCTTCAGCGTTCCCATAAGTCAGTACCCTTACTCAAGTCAAGTCTATACCAGCCTCCGCTGTTATAGCTGGAGATAAGAGATTCCCCAGTCGAGGGACGACACAACTGTAGAAAAGAAGTACGCAGTCTACGTCACCGTCACCTCACCGCGTGTCGCGCGGTAAGTGCCCCTTAACACAGCCCTGCTGGATCGCGCCCAGACGGCCAGAAGGCATGCGCTCCCTAGTCTCGATTGCTTGACATACAACAGTCAGTTTCACAGCTTAACTCGCTGAGCACTCGCAGCCAGTGTGTAGTCACTGAGTCTGCCCGTAGGCGACCATCCCTGTCGTGAGGAAAGAAGTCCGCCACGGACCCGAGGCGCACATCGCGTGTCCTTTTGAAAGGGACGAAGTGGATCTAGCCTGATCAAGCTGATTCGCCAGTGTCTGTAGAAGGTGCTTGTGCTGTGAAATTTGATTTTTGCTTGTCAGCAGTCAGCCTTGGACAGTGCTCGAACTGCACCTTGCTGAGGAAATCTCCAGAGAGAGATTGCCAAGTTAAGCCATGTGAATCATTGAGCGTGGCTTCTCAGTGTTGGGTCCAGGAGAGGCTTGAAGATTTGGCTGTGGATTCATACACCCAGCAGATAAATTACCTGTGTGCTTGAGGATTGTGATTCAGGTGGATCCAATCCGCCAAGCATTTACAGAAGTAAACCCGAAGGATCAAGGATCCGAGTTTAAAACCTGGTGGTCCAAGCCTTTGTGCAGGACCACGAAGCTGAGCGGACAACACGCAAGAGGCTAGAACCACGCAAGGCGTGCGACTACAAGAAGCTGCCCAGCAAAAGGTGTGAGGTGCTGAAGGCGAGGGAAAATTCCGCCAGACCTGGGATTGTTTAGCAAGAAAAGCAGGAAGGCGAGACATGCCCTGCAATTTGCTGTACCTGTCGTCTGAACCTGACTTGCAGGCCCTCACCAGGCCGCAGTAGGAACATAAGACAGAAGCCTGACGTTAGCAGACCCTGTATTTGGTGTTGCCAGCACAACTGCAGGACCGTGTGGTTCGTAGACTGCCTGTAGGAATGGCAGAAGTAAATCTGCATCTTGATAGGCACCTGCACCCTGACGCCCAATGGAAGAGTGGGCGTGTGAGGGGGCTGGCGCTAGGTGCATGCCTGATGGAGGCTAGTGATGCACTAATTGCAGAGGAAGCCATGCGGATGGCGGAGAAGCTGGCAGGGCCAGTGGATCCGGCCGCAAGGGCCTGCAAGGTGCCAGAGCCCGACCGCTCCCTACCCATGATGGCTCAGTGTGCGTGATGCGCAAAGGCATCGGTCGAGTGGTCCAGTGCCCGCTGATTCCAGGACCAGCCTGGAATTTGAGCAGTGGCCGACTCAAGCGGTAACCCCATACCTGATCTTGGATCAGGCAGCTGAAGTCTCCCAGGGCGGTGACACAAGGCGAGACTGTGGTCATGACGCCGCTCCGCAGCAGAATCCGCCCCGGGTGGCAAGGGTTGCGCTGCGGGTCAAAGAAGAGCCATGCCATTCTGATCACAGAGCGGAGGTTGCCGCAGCCCCTGAGGGGTTGGCAGGCCAGGATGGAACCTGGCCAGGCGAACCGCGAAGAGAAGCATAGGAAATGGGGGGCAGGCGTGCGCCTGCAGCGGTCAAACGCGAGGGGACAGGAGCCCAACCAGCGGTGACCAGGCAGGTCTCGCAGATCAGCAAAGAACAACAAGAAACAATCAAAAAGTCAGCTGTGCCGGTGGGAAAGCCTTGGGCCGACCTAATATCCGAGGAAGAGCTGTCACACCCAGTTCAAGAAGAGAAGGGACGGCAGCCAAAGGCAGGTCTGCGTCCAAAGCAGCAGATGCGACCGCGCAGAGTGCTGGTTAGAAGAGGGACAAGATCCACAGCCTACGGGACGCCTCTGTCCAGGTTCCCACCCAGTGTGGGCAAACCTGTGCAAAAATCCAAGGAGGGATCTAGAAGCCAGGTGCAGAGAGGCGATAACCACAAGGGCGGCCTGTACGGATTTTTTCACAATCCAGCGTGGGCGCAGGAGGACAGCCCTACACAACCAAAGCGCCCCAGGACAAGGGAGGTGGTGAACGCCAAGGAGGCGTTAGAGGAGGACATGCAGCCAATCGGTTGGGCAGGAATTTTGCAGTGGGCAACAAACATGTGGAAGCAAATCTGCTCCAAGACGTTCTTGCACTTCCAAGACCAAGTAACAGCCATTGAGGAGTTCAAGGCCCACCATCTGCGGGAACGAGCAACAAAGGCCATGATGGGTATTCCCCATACGGGGCAAGACAGGGCGACGCTATTAGCCGCCCTTGGACAGGCGTCCAAGGGAGGGGCGGGACGCGAAGCAGCCCTAGCTGTTAAGACCTTCGCATACGAGTGGTGCAACGGGGTGACAGGAAATCAGGTTGAACCTGGATCTGAGCCAGAAGATGAGGAGGACCATATGTGGGAGGGATTTGAAACAGCGGTGCAGCGGCCAGAGGAGCTCAGGGAGGTCCAAAGGTGGCAGCAGCAGGCAAGGGCCGCGCCAACCCCAAAACCCAGATCTGAAGTTTTTGAAATCAGCAGTGAGCCAAGCCTCAGGGGGCGGCCAAGAGATGGGGCAGCACCCAGGGCCAGCAGCCCAGCCGCCAGCGAGAGGGCGGAGTTGACTAGCCGATCGCTTGCCAGAATGGCAGAGCAAGGCATAGTGACGCGCAGAGCAAACATGCAAGAGTCTTATGCGATGCTGCGCATAGTCGAGGACAAGGAGAACACATGCCAGGAGGCCCAGGTGAATTACATCGAGGAATTCCTGAGGAACAAGCAAGCATGCCCAGTGAGAGCAACCCCGCAGGACATTGAGCCTGCATGCAGCGCCATGAGCAGTGGGCCAAGAAGGCAAGAAGCTAGAGAGGAGGCGCGGTCAGATGCTTACGCCAGGAATTACACAGGCGGGACGCAGCCAAGCTGGCAGAGCCAGGAGCCGCCCAGGGGGCAGGCAGACGACGGACAGCCAAGGTGGCGGAGCCAGGAGCCGCCCAGGGGGCATGCAGACGGCAGGGAGCAACCAAGCTGGCAGAGCTAGGAGCCGCCCAGGGGGCAGGCAGATGGCAGGGAACAACCAAGTTGGCAAAGCCAGGAGCTGCCCAGGGGGCAAGCCGAATACAGCGGGGGGACGCAGCAAGGCTGGCAGAGCTAGGAGCCGCCCAGGGAGCAGGCAGAACCTGGCAGAGGAACACAGCCTGGGAGGTCCAACCCTGAGGAAAGACCAAGCAGAAGTGAAGTTGGGCAACCGCCACCAGAAGGGAGCATGGGCTCCTTGGGCAGAGCAGGCAGACAGCCGTCGCGTGAAGATCATGACAAGGAGGGGGTTGAAAACAGACATAACAGATACCAACAGGGTCACAGCCCATCAGGGGGCGGCGGAGGTGAATCTGGATCACGCTCAATGTCAGAGGATTCAGGATCAAGAGGAGCGGACAGGCGCGGTCTAGGGGCCAGGCGGGAGTCCAGCGAACAGGAAATGAAGAGGCTCGATAGGGAACAGGCAAGGGTGAATCTGCAGCTGCAGCAGCAGATGGTCATGCAGCTGGCAGGGGTGGCCAAATTTACAAAAAATCCAGCTATCCAAGGCAACGTGCCAGTGTTGGATATGTCGCACCCGGGTGCGGTTGCAGCCAGGAAATATTGCCAGGCGTGCGGCTATTGGGGGTCACACAACAGGCTGGCGCTTGTGGATGACCCGCCGGCACTGGCTGTGGTGGCTGGAGAAATAGCTGGATCGTGCCAGTCGCCGTCAGCTATGGCAATGCTGGTGAAATCGCTGGTCAAGTTGTGGGACAGCAAGCCTGCTAGCGTGGGGCCGCTGATGGTAGCCATCAGGGCGGCGCCCCATGCAGGGGACAAGGCCACCAGAGAGGTGGAAAGGATCAGGGGGCTGTGGACGTCCCAACAGGGGAGCATGACTGCGAGTCCTCGCTGCTAACCTTGTGGATCAAGGTGGTTCAAACGGAGGTGGGGAAGCCAAACTCAGATGAGAGGCCAGCAATCTCCAACCTCAGATTGGGGGTGAGGGCCACTCTCGACCCTGACGTTAAACCAGAGGAGACAGTAGAGGCGTTTGCTCACAGAGTGCTGTCAACAACAGAGTTGCTGCATATCTCAAGGGATGCAGTGGACCACTTCGGCAGACGACACTCTGTCTCGCACATGTTCCATGACGGACTGCCAGCTGCTGTTAAAACAAAGCTGAGCAAGTTCGTTATCACGGTGCCTGGGTACCTCTGTATGACGGATGAAGATCAGATCACCGTGCTAACACAACATGTGGTGCTGAGGGAGAAGTTTGCCCTGGAAATGGGGGACGTGGGAGGTGCAAGCCTCAGGCAGGTGACCAACAGCGGGTCCAGCCAGGGGGAGGCACAAGCAAACAGGGGAAAAAGAGATAGGACAAGACAATGGGAGATGCGGACGCGCCTGGAAGGGGCAATGATCCCCGCATGCTCGACAGCTGTCCAGCAAATGAGGATTTATGGCAAACCCAGAGGAGTTACCTGGGCAGACCAACCTTCGGGGCCGAATAACAGCGCAGGAGCCGCTATGGGGGCGCCCAAGGCGTGCTACCAGTGTGGCAGTACAGTGCACCTGGCCAGGGGCTGCAGGGTGCCCCGGGCCAGGGATGAGCGCATGCCCGCGCCACTGGCTACTGACATAACAGCTGGGCAGGCCAGGCCGCCACAGCAGCAGTACCCTCTACCGCCAAGGCCGCAACAGGGACAGACTGCAGGCCGGCCGTAAGAGCGGAATCAGAATAACAAGCAGTACCAAAGGCCTGGGCCTGGCCAGGGAGGCCAGACTTAGCAGGCGGCACACGTGTCGCACCTGAGCAGCCCAACAGGGCAGGCTGAGCCAGAAGGTTGGCACCAGACTATGGTTGAGATGCTCAGCGAGTCTGTAGCACTGATGACGCAAGTTGGGCTGGTGCCCAAGCCTGCGGAATTCAAACAGGCGGTCCACAACGCCCGTCCTAAGTCATTTTTGCCTGAGCCTTGCCAGGAGGAGGAACCTGAGCGCATGCTCACGGAACCTTCTACCAGAAAGGGGGCAAAGAGGCTGGTTTTGAGCAAATTGGCTGACGATATGTCTGACATCCGTCTGCAGGTGTTCAGGCTGAACGAGAGGTTGATATCGTCGTCCTTCGCCAATATGCCCATGGGTCCTGATGACCACCGTGGTGAGGCCAGTAGGGGCAGACAGGAGAGAAACGCTGTGACCACTGCTCCCAAGCTGCAGGTTTTCCGGAATGACAGGAGTAATATGGAACAGTGTGTTGGACTTATGGTCAAGGGCAAAGTCCTGGTAGCTCAGAAGGCCCTCATGGGCTCGGCGTGCTCTTGCCACGTCATCACTGTGCATATTGCTGAGCAGTTAGTCGCCATGGGGGCAGAGCTGATCCGCACGGATGAAAAATCGCACTATAGACAATGCAGGGGCAGACTTAAACGGTGTGCTCTTCATTTACGTGGTGTACGGATATGGTGGGCCCAATGCCATTATGGAGCCCACAGTGGTCAGAGTCGTTAAGACGCCACCCGACGCGTATGCATGAGCACTTGGTAGGGAACCCTGAGTTCCTCAAGTATGACGGGGTATTGGAGGCAGCAGGCAGGCTGACCTTACGACCCAGAGAGGGTCCTCATGGGGCACGGGGGTTCAAGGACCTCACGTTGCCGCTGGTGCTGGCATCACATGCAGAGGGATACCAGGCAACGGCGGTGGCCTGGGCCGGAATCCAGTGTGGTTTCGCGGAACAAGAAGGATGGCCTGCAGCCAGTGTTGAAGAGGAACACGAACCACTCTTACAGAATGCCATGGCAACGCGCGCAGGTGCAGCAGCCATGAGAGCTGGACAAGATGTGGGACAGGGCCGTGCAAAAGCCGCTGAGCCTAGCAGGAGCGGCCGTGGGGGCCCACAGGAGGCCCCTTCAGGGTCACACCAAGCGCGAGCGGAACAGCAGCGACACGGGAAGGTGCATGCTGGGCTTGCGACAGCCGCGCCTAGGGAAAGCCGGGACAAGGCAAAGGCTGCTGGATCACAGCAAAGCCACGCAGCAGTGAGGGCAGTGACCGCTGCATCTGTATATGAGGATACGCGCAGGGCACGCCAGGCAGCCGTAATGCCACAGGAAGAGAAGGCAATCATCCGGAGATGCTTAGCAGCATGCCCGGGCAACCCGTGCGTCTTATGCGGAGCGCCGGGCCAGCATTCTCCAGAGGAGTGTGAGCGGAGGATACAGGAGCTGATTCGGCAAGGAGATCCTGCGGAAGCCCCAAAGGACCAGATTGCCCCGCTGGCAACAAAGCCGAGGGTGCCCTACGGCGCAGCTGCAGCAGGGAGAGCTGCGTCATCAGAGACAGCGCTACGCTCGGAGGTGCGAGTGCCTAGCACAGACGAGAGGGCCGTTGTTGAGCAGCCGCCTTAGCCGCAGCAGGAAGACAGCAGGAATAGGCAGGTTGTGGAGACACCGCCAACCGTGGCTGGGTCAAGGGACAGCGGAGGGCTCAGCGAACACGCGCAAGAAACCCGAGGTGGTGATAACAGAGTCACTCCATGAGCGGAAGGCAAAGCGCGGGGCACGAAAGGCCAGCGCGGTGACGCGGACCGCGGCCAGGGACAGCCTGGCAGGGAAGACGAGGAGGAGGAAGAAGCAGACAATGAGGAGGAGGAGCCCCAGGAGGTACCTCCTAGCAGGAAGTCCTGGGAAACGGACAGGCTGCCCAGCCAGGTGAAGATCCTGCAGAAGGATCTGAAGAGGAAGGAGGAGGAGTTGTTCCGCCAGGCGGCGGCCTCAGTGGAATATCTGCGCCTGCAACAGGCCAGGTGGACAGACATTCAGGATGCCAATGAGCAGCTCACTGAGGTGCAGCAGCAATACATCCTGCACGCAGATCAGCTGCGACACCTGTACAAGTCAATTGGAGATCAGCAGGCGGGGCAGCCGTTAAGCCACGGGATGAGGGGCGCCGAGGGCGCCTCACCACCAGTCCCTGTCGACCCAGAGTTGGCAGCTTGCATCCAGGAGATGTTCCGCCCGGCGTCTCCCTGGGAGAATGACACAGACGACTAGAACGAGCACCCTGGTCAGGAGGAGCGACATGTGCTGGCTGAGGAGGATCCTGGTCATAAAGGACCAGAGGAAGACGACAGGGCCAGGGAGGCCAGTGAGGATGCCCGCGCGCAGCGGAAGGGGACAGCTTCTGGTGACGCTAACAGGGCTCAGGAGCCCAGAGAGCGCAGCAGGAGCTCCCAGAGGGTCCAAGTTGGGAGGCACCATGAGGTGGTACCCACACCCGAGGCTAGGACCCAGCGGTCAGAACCAGCCACCAGGGCACGCAACCCGCCTGACGAACATGGCAGGGGCAGGAGGCGCCGGTCGGCCAGCATGGAGGGCAGTGATAGATTCAGGGGGCGGCGAGAGGAGAGCTCAGGAGGGCAGCATATGAGCCAGCCTAGAGGCAGGTCCCCAGAGCGAGGCTCGGGGGGCCTAGCCAGGACGCAAAGGCGAGAGGGGTATGAGCAGAACAGGAGGAGAGCCTCCGGCCAGAGTCTGCCGGGCAGGGCCCAGGCAGGGCGAGGCTGGACCGGAGGTAGATAAACCGTCCTCGGTCCCCACGATGGGGGTGTATGCTTCAAGTGCCTGAGGCCATGGCACTTTTCAAGTGCGTGCCCGGAAGGGGACGCCTTGCAAGCATGCGAGAGCAGCCGCCTTGACAGGCTGCGGGCACCAGCAGGCCTAGAGCATGGCATGGAAGCCAGGGGACCTGGCCGCGGCCAGGAGGGCGAGGACGAACTCATGCGGCAGGCCTATGCAGCGGCCCAAGGGGTCTCGTTCGAGGACTGGAGGGCACAGCAGTCTGCAGCATGCCCAAGCGCGCTGCCAGGCCCGCCATGATGGCCGGGAGCAGCAGAGCAGCTAGAGGGTCCCAGGTGGGCAGAGCAAGAAGAGCACGTTTGTCTAGTCTCTATCCACGGAGGATACGACCAGGCCACAACAGCCCAAGTTGAGGAGAACCAGGTGGCAGAACTACCTGTGGCCTTCCAGGGGGTGCCAGAGGGGCAGGTGGCCCAGCAAAAGCACCACTGGAAGATGGTGGTGGAATCACTAGCAATGAACCATTACGGTACTATGCTTGCAGGGTCAGCCAGATCCATTGACCACGCAGTAGGCTTCCTGAGGGACCTCCAGCACAGGGGGTGCCCAGCCCCGTGTGAGGGGTGGCCCAGCTTGTTACAGATATTCCTGGACAAGGAGTGGGTGGACTACCATGTCCGAATGGATGAGATTGACATAAGGATGTGGGAGGCAGTGCACCCGCACGGAGTAGAAGAGTGGGAAGCCAGTTCCATTGAGGACAGCTTTGAGACCGCTGAAAGAGACGCAGAACCTCAAGGCAATGAGCCAGTCCCACCTTGTTATACCCAGGTACACCGTGTGGCCAAGGCGACACAGGAAGCGGGAGCAGCCGCCAAGACCCTGGATCCACTCAGCGGGCGAGGTCGCCACCCGAGGGGCCGGGGGGCTGCAGCAATGAGCCAGGAGGAGGACACGGCAAGGCCCGTCAGGACCCATCATATTACCACCTCTAAGTACAACCCTGGAGGATGGACCGAGATGGCCAGAGGGCCGCTACGCAGCAGCAGCTTGGACAGGTGGTCCGCTGGAAGGAACAGGATTTGGAGTATGACGAGGCTGGTGAGGACCGCCGCGACAGGTCTAGCAGCAGAGAGCGCATTAGCCCCAGGCCAGGGCAGCCTAGCCCGCCAGAGAGCAGGAGCTTTGTGCAATGGTACCGCCTAGGGGAATACCAGCTGCCAGAGGCGTCAGCAACGGGGGCCACGATCACGCTGCCAGCGGATTACAAGGATGGGCTGTGTAGGTTGCAAAAACACAGGCTCCTCGCAGACAGGGAGCAGATCTGCGTCAACAGGAAGGCTGCCATGCAGACAGTTGCCAGACTGGTCTTTCCATGGGATGCAGTGACGGCAGAGCTGCTGATTGCAGCAATCAAAGGGTACATCCGAACCGGAACGGTGATGGACGAGTATATGCAGCGGGAGTGGGCGCACCCCATCTATGCATACTGCGTCAACGAGCTTGTGGGCCATGTAATCAGAGAAGGCGTTACAGCAGTGGATGCAGCCGACAGGGCGCGCCTGGAGGTGCCTGACAGCGCACGCACAGAGGGAGTGTGGCGAGGCGCGCTACCAGGATTCATGTGCACGCCGTGGGCAGAGGACTGCGTCCATCAGCTGATGGAGCACCCCAGCCTGAGAGACTACGCATTCTTTGTGCCCGTGCATGCAATAGCCACAGGAGGGCACAGAAGGGGCGACGGGTCGGCTGTGGGGAGCTACGACGGTGCTGGGCTTTGCCACTACAGCATGCCCAGACGATGCGAGGATACGATTGAGGCGGCAATCCTCATACCAAGGGTGGTGGCGGGCCAAGCTGTGCCGTGGGGACTGGCTCCGGGGGACGCCAGAGCAGCCATCCCAGTGCAGCAGCTGGTGTCGTACTACTGAAGTGATCTACTGCCCGGGAGGGGACAAAGACTACTGATACTAGGCTAGAGGCTGGGCTGGAAGACTAGGGAGGCGCACGTGGTGCGTGGGAGCTATGTCGACTCCGGGACTGGGGCGTTGGCTGAAGGGTTTGCAAGTGGGAGCCAAGTATTGAGCTTGGTAGAATGAACTTATCTCTGTCGAGAGACTCCCGGTTTACTAGCGGGGCGCACTTATGTAGGCGCTCGGCAGATGGCAAGCCCGGATAAGGCTCTAAAGGCTGGAAGGTTCATGTCGTACAACCGAAGGTTGTTAGAGATCTTAACGACACGCAACTGCTCTCACACTGTTAGCTACGCAGTGTGACAACGGTTGTGTTCGCGTACTGGATACTAGGAGACATGTACTGAGTTAACTGGACTGGGGGGTCCAAGACCACTACACACCTCCCCCTTTGCTGCGTGCATAACGCGCTGCAAGGAGCGTAGGCTGTAGCGACTTGTAGCTGGATAACTCGGCTGGTAAGACAGGGATTAATCTTGTAAATTTACATGACTTGACACGATTTTTTTTTTTTCATTTGCTAGGCTGGATTTTAATTCTGCTTGGCAAGATCTGGAGAGAATAGTCTGGGCTAGGCTGGTAAATAAGAGACACTTGGACAGTGTTAAATATGTTCCCTTAATGACAAGGAAGGCTGCAACATTACTTGCGAAATGTTTTAGGTTGCTCGAGCACGGCTGGAGTGAGGTTAGCGAGCGGTTCCCATGAATTGTGGGTGTCGTCGTATGCTTTCCACTTGACTAGGACTTGTTTGATTTTTTTTTTTTTTTGCCAACCTTGCGGATTCGGTGGGACAAGAGTGCCTCAACTTGATAGAAAGGAAGGCCGTCTTCCATTTCAGGTCCAGCGGGTACAAGCATGGAATCGCTTGAGGATTGGAAGGGCTTGAGCAAGGATACGGTACATGAAAAACTGGGTGAACTCGTTCGTAATTGGCAGGCAATGCTAGTTTCGCAGCGGTGCCTCCTTGTTTCATTGACAGGATCTGGACTAGGCCAATGTACTTGGGATGCAATTTCTGAACACCTGCCTTGTACTTGAAATTTCTGGTGGAGACCATGACTTGATCTCCTGTTTTAAAGGAGTATGGTGCTCGGAATCTTGAATCAGCGTACGTTTTCTGTCTGTCTTTTCAGAGCGGGCAGAGCGCAAAAGCTGCTTGACTCGTACAAATGTGATGTCTAGGTCTGCGAATACCGCGTCAAGGGCTGGGATTTGCTTGTCAGGCATCTGGACAGACAAGGGTGTGTTTGGGTGCCTTGCGGTGTTCAAGTAAAATGGGCTCTGTCCGGTGACACTGGATTTTGCATTATTTTTAGTCAGGGCGACTATGGGCAAGAGTTCTTCCCATGTGACATGATTTCCATCAATGAAATGCCTCAGCATTTCTTCAACGACTCGGTTCATGCGCTCGGTTTGCCCATCGGTTTGAGGGTGGAAAGCAGTTGAAAAACGCGGCTCGATTCGCATGCGGGTGCACATATTGCGCCAGAACTGTGAGGTAAAACGCACATCTCGATCCGATATAATATTTTTCGGTAGGCCATGGTGTTGGTAAACATGTTTGATAAAGGCTCGTGCTATGTCCTCTGAGGTACTGGATTTCTGGACTGGTGCTAGGCAGACATACTTGGTAAGCTTGTCAACAATGACCATGATTCCATCGTTTTTCTCTGAAGACATGGGAAGATCGAACACGAAGTCCATAGTGACAGTGTGCCACCTAGTGTCTGGGATGGGCAAGGGCTGGAGCAACCCATACGGTCGTTTGCATGAGGCCTTGTTTGCTTGGCATGTTTGGCATGTGGACACGAACTGTTGGACATCAGCAGCCATGCTGGGCCACCAGAACTGTCGCTGAACCAAGTCTAGGGTCTTGGTCCAGCTGAAATGGCCGGCAATGAGGGTTGCATGGTGCTCTTTCAGGACACGTGCTCGGACAGTGGCTGGAACAATGATTCGACCGCGGAATGACCAGTAGCCATGCTGGAGTGACCACTGTTTTGTGACAGTTGGGTCCTTGAAATCTAGATCTGTCAGGGATTCAGCTTTTATTTGCTGCATGAGGTCTGGACTGGACTCGTTTACTGTGATCGCGAAAAGCATGAGCGCTGCTGCTTCACCTTGGTATGGCAATCTCGACAGGGAGTCAGCAGGGTTGGTTGCACCGGGCCGGTAGCGGACTGAAAACTGGAACCTCGACATGAATTCGCTCCATCGCGCTTGTCTTCTGGACAGGGTCGGTTGCTTGGTGAAAAATGTCAAGGGATTGTGATCAGTGACAATTGAAAGTCCTTGGCTGCCCTCAAGATAGCAGCGCCATTCTTTGAGTGCCTTGATGATTACTAGAAGTTCTTGTTCACCTGTGGTGTAATTATGCTCGGCTGGGCTGAACTTGGAGGAGAAGTACGCGACTGGTCGGCCCTGCTGGGTGAGTACTGCACCGCAACCTCATGGATGCGTCAGATACTAGTTCGTAGGGCAAGTCTGGATTCGGGTACGCTAGGACTGGAGGTGAAGCTAACGCCTCCTTGATGGCTTCAAATGCTAGGATGGCATCTTCGCTCTTGGTGAATTGTACTTTTTTCCTGGTGAGCTGGTGCAGGGGAGCTGCTAGTCGCGATAGGTTAGGTACGAATTTGCGAAAATTATTCGCAAGTCCCAAGAATTGGAGTATGCCTGTGGCATTGGTTGGGAATTCCCACTCGGTCAGGGTACGAAGTTTTTCTGGGTCTGCGCGCACTCCCTCTTTGGAAAGAATGTGGCCTAGGTACTTGACTTGTTCTTGTAAAAATCTGCACTTCGAAAAGCGCACTTGCAGCCCGGCTTCACGAATCTTCGTAAACACCTGGTTCAAGTGGTCTAGATGTTCTGCTGTGGATTGCAACAGGATGAGGATGTCATCGATGTAAATCAGCACGAAGGACAGGGACTGGAAGATCTTGTTAACTGTACTCTGGTACTGGCTGGGCGCGTTGGAAAGTCCCATAGGCAGACATCGCCATGCATAGTGACCGAATGGTGTCGCGAACGCGGTTTTAGGCACGTCTTCCTCGGAAATCAGCAGCTGGTGAAAGCCACCTGCCATGTCAAGGCTGGAGTAACAAGTGGCACCGCGGGCTGCATCCAGCAGGTCATCAATGCGCGGTAGCGGATAGCGGAGCTTGAGAGTTATTTCATTGAGGGCTCGGTAATCAAGGCAAAACCTGAAGCCACCGCTTGGTTTCTTGACAAAGAGGACTGGAGCTCCGTATGGAGAATTGATAGGGGTGATGATTCCCTTCGCTAGGAGTTCGGTAACTTGTGACTTGAGCTCGATCATTTCACTGGGAGAAAGGCGACAGTTCCTTCGGAAAGGGGGCTTCGCACCGGGGACAAGATCGATTGTGTGCTCGAGGGGTGGGATATTAGCTCCACCGGCTTGAGGAGTTTCACTGAAAATGTCTGCAAAACTGTCAATTACGTTGCACATTTCAGTTTGCATGGCTGGGTGCACATGGTCCATGTTCACGTCAAGTTTGCATGGCTGGGCATCGACTGGTTCTCCACTGGGTTGGTTTGGTACCCTATCAAGGTCGACCTCACTGTCGTCTGGGCTTAGCTCGTGAGGCGTAAGGACCGCGACGAAGGACTTGTATCGACCGGAGTTGAGGTATCTCACGGCGAGGTCAGCTGGGATTTCATCTGGCGGGGCGTTCGTCTTCCGCGGAGTTCTGAAAATCAGTAACCGTGGGCATAGGGGCGGTGGTCTTCACTACACGGGCTGTTGCACCGCGAGTGCCACGGTAGACGCACTAGGTTTACACGACTCCATCCCCATTGGGTGATGGAAGCCTCATCGAGTCAAGATTGTATGTTAGCCACAAGATGCATCGACAAGAATATGGACAGGATGTGGGCAATGATTTCAAAAGCAGCCCGGCCGAGCATAATTTTAAAGTCACTGCCCTGGCTACAGGGACAACTTGATCGGAAGCGGTGGCCACCGGCTTGAATCGCGACATACGAACGGGGAGTCCCATTTTCTTGGGAAATCAGGAACTAGAGCTAGATCCAGTATGAAATAGACTAGGGAGACTTTGACCATGTGCTGGCCGTCATAGATTGATGCTAGGGACTGGACTAGGGGAAGTCCACTTCCATCACGGACAGCGGCTGGGTCATCTGAAAGGCTCGGCATTTTGCTGTGTCGCGTAAATCTGAAGGAACTAGAAGAGCCCATGCATGTTTAGACAAGGCAGGGCCGCGATATTTGTTCTCTTGAGCTGGAACTAGTATGGACAGCAGGGAGAGCTGAGATTGGAGGAACCAATGCCTGGGGCTGTAGCGACAGCTTGGGGTGGGCAAATATTCGTACTCGCGAAATTAAAAAATGTCTGACCTGGACTCGGGCCTGGGTGCGACTCGGCTGGAATCTGGACTCGATCTCGAACTGTTCCGCCACGTTACATAACGTGTCAGCAAGGGTACGATACATTTTGGTAGATTTGCTTGCATAGCTCTGATTGACTGGGTCTGGTAGTCTCTCGATTTGCAGAGGAGCTAGGTAGTCAGCGACTGGACATGTGAGTGACTTGAGCTGCAGATACGCGAGAGAGATGGCAGTATATCGCCCATTATACGCTTGGCTTGGGCAGGAGCAGCAACGGTTGGGCTGCAATGATATCGGCCTGGACTGGAATTGCGACGGCAACAACTTGATCCGTCGGGGTGACAGCGATAGCGACCCCACTGGAAGACATGGAAACAGCGTCATGATAATTGCGAAGGCAACGCTTAGTAAGCGGCTGGAAATGGCTAGAAGGGGAGGGGAGCTTGTCGATATGTCGCCTGTAGGCGTTGACAGGTTGTTGTACGACCAGGGGGGGGAGCTTCGCGCAGTAGCCTGTAGGCGTCGACAGGATGCGGTACGACAGCATGGGGGGGGGGAGCTTCGCGCAGTAGCCTGTAGGCGTCGACAGGTTGCGGTACGACAGCATGGGGGGGGGAGCTTCGCGCCGTAGCCTGTAGGCGTCGACAGGCTGATGCTGAACCCAAGGTGCTTGTCCGCGACATGCGCTAGGTGCTGGGGTGGCTTAACTCAACGGAACTCTGAGAGCCGGGTTGCGAGATTGGAAATGAGTGACCATAGCTTGGCTTGACTAGACAGAAGCTTGACACGTATGACAGGGTGGCACGCGCGTAATCGCGTCGAACAAATTTTGACGTGGTACATCATGACTGATGACTGGGACTGAGTTTGTGGCTAGGCTTGGCGCGAAAAAAATGCTCGGTGGATCAATGGCTGGGACTGGGAGATTCCAACAATTCACAATTCCTTTCAATCTGCAGCGACTCTTTGATATCTATGTATCTCAAGTTTGCTGTTGAGAGATTGGAGTGCAAAATTGAAGGTCTGGGAGAGTCAAGGACTTGATCCTCGAGAGGATGCCGGAGGATACTCGAAGACTGGGCACGCGAGGAAACTCGGGGATACTGGTTGTGTCCGATGGTTTCCATTCGGGTGGCTCGACACTACGGTAAAGAGACCTTGGCTCGTGAAACCACTGAAGTGATCTACTGCCCGGGAGGGGACAAAGACTACTGATACTAGGCTAGAGGCTGGGCTGGAAGACTAGGGAGGCGCACGTGGTGCGTGGGAGCTATGTCGACTCCGGGACTGGGGCGTTGGCTGAAGGGTTTGCAAGTGGGAGCCAAGTATTGAGCTTGGTAGAATGAACTTATCTCTGTCGAGAGACTCCCGGATTACTAGCGGGGCGCAGTTATGTAGGCGCTCGGCAGATGGCAAGCCCGGATAAGGCTCTAAAGGCTGGAAGGTTCATGTCGTACAACCGAAGGTTGTTAGAGATCTTAACGACACGCAACTGCTCTCACACTGTTAGCTACGCAGTGTGACAACGGTTGTGTTCGCGTACTGGATACTAGGAGACATGTACTGAGTTAACTGGACTGGGGGGTCCAAGACCACTACAACTACTATGGGGAGGCGCAGGAGGATGAGATGCCCGTTTCATCAGCATGGATCCACATGCACGCGACTAGGGATGACCAGCCAGTCTTCCTGTTCGCAAGGAGCGAAGGGAACGTAGCAATCACCAAGTGCGCGTCGGTTGAGGAGGCGGAATCCCACGCGCACACGCATGCCAGGGGAGCATACCCAACAACGTGGGCAATCATGATGATGGCGATGCAAAGGGTCCTGCTACCTGGACAGCTGTCAGCAGCCATGCAGTCTGTGTGGGGAGTGGATGATCAGTGGGCGCATGTGGAGATGGCAGACTGCCCCACGTGGCCATATGGGACCCAGCTGTCACCAAAAGATGGGTCCATGTGGGAAGGAGAAGAAGAGCTGACGCACTCGCCGTTCGCGTTGGAACGGTTGGAGGCCTGCGTGCACCCGTGGGTGCGTTTGGAAAGGAGAGCCTGGCATAATACCAGGGCCAGCAGCGTGGTGCCTTATTGGCAGGCGAACGGCGTGACGGTGCAACTGTGGAGGCAGGCGCATCCCGCTAGAGTGCGCACACTGCACCCCCTGTTCAGGGGGGCAGGATCAGACACGTACGAAGCAGAGCTGGAGGAGCTGCGAGACTAACCCGCGTTGGGTCGCTGGAGAGTGGGCAGATGGGGAGCTCACTGGTGGGACCCCGGCTCTGACAGCGATGAAGGGTCACAAGAGCTATTTGAGCTGCCTGGACCGTTCCAGGCGGCGTTTGTCACCACACTTGGTGAGACAGCATCCGAATGGGAATGGCTTGAACCAAAGGAGGAAATGGAGGTGTCAGCGCTTGAGGCTGAGCCCAGGGATCGGGCGGAGCCCCAAACACCCTCGGGCAGTAACAGCGGGGCCGTAGACCAGGGAACACGCGATGATAGCAGGACAGTTGCAGGGGAACCAGGCCGCGGGAACCTTGGGTTCCGCGAGGGTTTTTATCCCAGCCATGAGGACACGAGTCTACTAGGTGGGGAGAGTGAAGACCCTTCGGAGGGGCCGCCACCACTGATGGAGGATTCAGAGTCAGAGGAGGAGTAGTACACTAGCAGAGCTCATTACCCTGACCGGGTCAGCATCAACATGGCAGAGGCCCGGGATGCAGACAGGATGGAGGAGCCAGCCGCCACGGGCCCAGGACCAAGGAGTCCAGGGCGGAGCCTCGAGGAGGCCATGGAACAGATGCAACAGGAATGGATGAGCAAGGGAAATTGGGAGAAGGCCGCCCTCGAGGAGAGGAGACGCAGCCTCGAAAGGGAGCTTGAGCATGGGGCGCGCCAGTCCGCAGTAAGGGTGAACCTGCGACAGGCAGCGGCTCCGCAAACCTCAGCTTCAGGAGACACAGCGGCCTGTGGGGCAGGCAGTGGCAGCCCAGGAAGTGCCCAGCCCAGCACGCCGGTGCCGGCATGGGCAAGGGAACCCTGGGGTGACCCAGCAATGTACAGCACTGGGCGCTGGACGGCAACACTGAGGAGCTTTGTGGACCAGCTGGATGAGCAGAGAAAGGAAGACATGGGCCTGCAGGGGGCAGACCAGGAATTGGGCACCAGCAGCACGGTCATGGTCGAGTCCAGCCTGTTGTTCAGACTGAGGACGCTGCCAGAGCCCGATCCGGACCCATGGATGGGCGGGTACAACCAGGCGCTGGAAGATCTGCAAGAGGAGTTAGTTGTCAGAATGGCAGCCCTCAGAAAAAGGGAATCTGAGGGAGTCATCACCCAACAGCTGGCGGGCAGCTGCATCAGCCAGGCGCCAGTGCTGCATCCGCCCAGGCCAGAGGGCCGGGCTGGAGGCGCAGCCATAGAGGCGGGCAGCCAAAACAGCTACAGCGGGGACAGCGGAGAGCTAGACCGCAGGGGCAACAAGGCTAGCAACAAGGAGCCGCGGTGCCCGAGTGTCGCAATCGCGCCTCAGCAGTGCTATGAACAGCTTAGACACTGCGGAAGGGACCAGCAGAAGGTGCTGCATGTGCCGTTTTGCCGCCTGTGAGGTGTGCGCAGGCACAAAGGGCATCGGCGGCAGCCGCAGAGGAGAATGGGCTTGCTACAGGTGCAGCGACATGGCGCCGCCAGCCTGGGGCCATGGCTCGGCTACTGGGGAGCCGTGCCTGAGATGCGGCAAGATGGGGCATGATTTCCCTGCATGCCCAGTTCCTGAGGGGCTGGGAGGCAGGTGCCTCATTTGTTCCCAGAGAGGCCATCGGGCCAAGGAGTGTCCAGAGGGGGATATGCCCTTGGGTATCATCAGGAAACGGCAGTTGGCTGCGGACGCAGCGGAAGGCTGCAAATGGTATTGCGCCTGGGAAGAGGACCTGCCTAGCGAAAGGGCTGTAGTGTTACGGGCAGTCCAAGGTCTGGACCTGCCAGGTGAAGTGCAGCACGCCAGGGAGACACGTTGGGAGAAGGAAGCGGCCGTGGCTAAGGCTAAGGGCAGGCAGCCTCTGCGGATCAGGGAATGGTACAGGATCGCAGACGACGGGCCCATGCAAGGATCAATGTATGCTGTCCAGCGCACGCAGATCCTTGCATGGGCCCGTCGTCTGCGATGACTTTTGGGAGCATGCTGGCACAAGCGTATGCAGACGGGGTCAAGCCTGGCCAGGGCAGGCCAATTAATGGCTGGCTGGAACATTGGCGCAACCCAGCGCATGCCAGCGGTAGGGACTATCATGCTATGCAGCTGGCCAACGCTAGGAGGGACAGGAGGCAGTGCGCATGACCAGAAGGGTCCGCACGCGCAGGCGGCAGCGGGGAAGCGCCGCGCCCCGCTCACATGCAGGGGCAGCAGGCAAAAGGCCGCAAGGGACAAAGCACAAGGGAGCGGCCAGTAGGGGCCGAAGCAGCCTGGGCTGAAACGGCCGAGCTGCAGGGAAAGAAGTCAAAGAAGGCTAGGCGTCGTGCAAGGTAGGCGCAGAGGAAGGCCGCGGACAGGGACCGCGGCAGCAGGCCAGGAGTGGATTGCCCAGTACCGCCGGCCACGATCAGCCAGGTGAACCTGGAGATAACATGGGCCAGAGAGCAGCAGAGGCCAGAGCCGGCTGCATATCCACAGGTAGCGCAGCCCACAGCACACCAGCCGCAGGAGACTGCACAGCAGCCGTCAGCATGCAGATGACTCCTCACTTGTACAGCATTCAAGGGGATCCTCACAGGGATGCTCAAGCTGGTACTGGTGTGGCTCCTGCTGTCAGTGTGTGTCCCGGATGCGCGAGCCACCGGGCAAGGAGTACGAGGTGGAGGGTTCACAGCGAGCCAGGGGGCATTTATGTCCAGACGGGAAGCAGCAACAAAGCTTACATCTGGCTGGCTGCGCCCGCCGGCTGTCATTCCTATGGGGGGTGCCAGCAGGGCTGGGGGCGCCTATAGCCAGCATGAGGACTGGCGACGCAACAACAACACTGGCGAGGAATCACCGCCCGCGGAGGACGACCCGCAGGCGGCGGAGATGATAGACATGTTCCAGCCGGGGGTGGTGGTGGAACCCCCCTCGGAGTACGTCAAAACAAAGGAGGGGTGGCTGCTGGGCCAGCACCCTGACTTCACTGCGGAGAAGCAAGAGAGCCTTGAGCAGAGCCTCAGGGACCGCCAAGGAGCATTCGCTTACTCAATGGAGGATCTACCCGGCTACTGCGGCACGCAAGGTGAGTTTACGCTGGCTTTGGAAGACGAGGTCAGCTCGTGCTTTCAGAAGTCCAAGGACATGCCGCCTCCTAAGGCGGCCATCTTTAAGGAAAAGTGCCAGCCGATGATACAGGCAGGTATCATCGTCAAGGTACCCCAGGGGGGGCCTATCAAGTTTGCAGCCAACTCGGTGGTAGCAGCCAAAAAGAGTGCTGAGACGGGCGAGTGGACTGACCACCGTATAGCGCACGATATGCGCAGGTTGAACCTGCGTACGGCTAAGCAGGAGTTCGCCATCCCCAGAATGGAGACTATTTTTCAAAACCTGGGGATGGCCAAGATCTTCAGCAAGGTGGATCTCAGGTCGGGGTTCATGCAAATCCCTATCAAGGCTGAGGACCAGCCTAAGACAGCTTTTTGGATGGGTCCTGAGCTTTGGATGTACACCAAGCTCAACTTTGGGCTGCGTAATGGGCCTCCTTTCTTCCAGCGTATGATGGAAGAAGAGATTGCCAGGGCAGGCCTGAGTGCTTTTTCGTGGCATTCATTGATGATCTGCTAGTGTACAACGATACGCCAGCAGAACACATCAGACATGTGGAATTGATGTTGGACATGCTCCACAGTGTAGGATAGAGAGCACGCCCCGACAAGTCCCTGTTTGGGTGTGCGACGGTGGAGTACCTGGCTGGGTCACAATGTGTCGGCCCAGGGGCTCACGCCGCATGCGGCTAAGATAGCGGCAGTTATGGCGTTGCCTGAGCCAGCAACGGTGAAAAACATCCAGGAAGTCATGGGATTCTTGAACTTCTACCGGTGCTACATACCGGATTTCTCGAAAAAGGCGGCATGTATCAATGCATTGCTGGTCAAGGGGGTCCCGTTTGTGTGGGGGCCAGAGCAGTCGCAGGCGTTCCACCTGATCAAAACGGAGATGTGCGAGGGCGGTAGAGTCCTACGCATGCCGGATTACAGTGGGACAAGGCCGGATGGCCGAGGGCCGCCAAGGCCTTTCTTGCTGTACATTGACTTCTGTAAGCATGGCATTGGCGCCGTGCTAGGGCAGTGTGATGACAGTGGGCGGAATATATGGTAGCATGCACATCCAGATCCCTGAACAAGAGCGAGAGGAACTATTCCTCGTTCCAGGGGGAGATGCTGGCTGCAGTGTATGCAGCGCGCACGTACAGCCACATGTTTTTTGGGTGCAAGGTGCACCTCATCACTGACCATGAGCCGCTCACCTACCTCATGGACAACCAGACGTTGGTGGGCCAGCACGCTCGGTGGGCTCTCAATGAGCCTCTCATGCTCCAAGAGCTGGACATTACCATGGTCCACCGCTCAGGAGCATGCCACCAGAATGCGGACATACCGTCCAGGTCGCCGCTCCCCTCCTCAGCTGATCGCACGGGGGCTAGGCTGGATGCAGCCACCCACGAGCCAGTGGTCAGGGGGAGGAGAGCGGGAGGCAGGTAGCCATGCTCACAGGATTGGGCAGAGTGAACCAGTGGCATGCAGACCAGGTGGTGCGCATGGCGCAGGAAGGAAGAAGGAGCGTGCAAATGTTGAGGGCTGCAGAGGCAGCTTGCATTACAGCCTCGGTGGGACAGGAAATATCCTCCGCCGCCACTGAGAATGACGAGCAGGTACAGCCTGTCAGTACGGTAGAACAGGCGTTCGGCAACCGGTAACGAGCCAGGAGTATGATCAGAGATGTACTGTCTAACCTGCCTCGGTCAACGCCGCCCCACGCGCACGCAGGAGTGGACACAATGTGCCTGCCAGTCCAGGATGTTCGGACCATGGAGGCAGAGGGAGTGGTCCTTTTCGAGCCCTTTGGAGGTATGTGCTCAAGGCTCGAAATGGTCCTCAGGGTAGGTATCCCTGTGTTGCGGTACCTGTACGCGGATATCAGTGAGGAAGTGAGAGAGATAGCTGGGGTCGCATGGTGCAGTTGCACAAGCGGTACCCCCAGTTGCTCCCAGTAAAGGCGTTTGATGATGTGTTCAGAGCGCTGCCCCAGGATGTGTATGCCATCACGGCGGAGCACCTCCAGGGGACAGGCGCCCAAGACGGGTGCCAATGGTTCATGGTGACAGGTTGGGAGTGCCAGTATCTCTCATCCGCCGGCAGGGGGCGTGGGCTCACGGGGGAAAGAAGCAAGTCTTTCTTACCGTTGGTCAAGCTGTTAGGCACTTTGCAAATCCTGCAGAGGCCTAGGCCGCCCGCATACCTGATTGAAAATGTAGCGATGCAGTTAAATCAGAGGAGCGCAAAGGCCAGTGTGGATGCTTTCGATGAGGTGTGCAAGGTCCTGGGGACGCCATCACTGTTTGATGCGGCGCAAGTGGGGTCTTACGCCCACCGCACGCGAAACTATTGGGGAAATATCGCCCCAGCAGCGGATATTGAGTATGTTATCTGTGCCTCAAAGAGGCCCCACGGGGGGTCGTAGATGACACTCTGGACAAGGGCAGCATGGCCCAAGTGGTCGCATTGTCGCGGCACAGAGGTGCACCCTAAGGAATGGGTGCACCAAGCGAAAAGAACACAAGACATTCAGACTTCCCACCCCTGGGCCCTGCCCAGAGTCCATGGGGCACAAGTACCGGTAGGAAAAATAACCTCCGATATAATGCGTACGTTAGCTGTGACTTTTACGCATTACCGTAACTCGCCACAGTCGCTTTAAGGGACCCTCTTCAAGCTGAAGAGCCCAGTTCTCGTCACCATCGGTACTGTTCACCTTCCCCCAGGGCCCAATCGACCCCAAGTCCAGAAGACTACATCAGCCCTGCTCTAGTGCAATTGGTTTCCCAATCCACACCATCTCAAACTTCCCGATCACCTAACTAACACCTGATCGAGGATGCCTATAGGCTCGCGCCAGACATATGAGAATGCCACCTCACGGTAGACACCTCCTAAACCCTAAAAGTGCGTATTATGCACAACAACCTTTCCCCCCCCCAGATATTGAAAACTGCACACAATTTTTTTTTGTTTGAAATCAAATATTCTCAGTCAAATATTCATAGTCATCCAGTTCCAGCTTTGGCTCACCAATCTCAGCACCAAATTCAATTCCTAAATTCAAATCTATGTTCCAGAACCCCCCCCCCCCCAGATCCAGTGAAAATCCCGTTCAGATACACAGTCAATTGTCAAATCAAACGAAGAAAGTTCAGTCATATCTTGTCATTAGAAAGCAGTACACTTAAGAGTTAACGGATAAACGTGTGCATTGGTGGGACCATCCTTGCCCGAATAGCTGCGGTTGCAAACACGAGGATCCACACTTTATTACTGCAACAGCCGTGAATGGACCGGTTAGCTCCCAGGCCTGCTGTGAAGCTGACAGACTGCAGGATCACTAGCCGCCTTTCTCGGCGTAGCTGGGACAACCACTCAAACCTTGCTGGATGGCACGTTAAAATTCTTGGGAAACTAAGCAGCATGCAACGTGCCGTGCGTACTTGCCTTGACCGCAAGAGCACAGGAGATATCAGCGTATTCAGCCGGAGGGTTTGTGATAAGAACGTGCAGCCCATGCTGTCGCAGCAGAAACTCGTAGGTGGAGGGTTGCAGCGAATCAGCACAGTAGTCTGCAGGGACGTTGACACCGATGCCCGAATTGGTAAGAACATGGAGGGATCGAGGGTAAGGGTAAAGCTGGCTGTTCTGCAGAAGCCCGGTGGCTTGCCCATTATCCTTGAACAGCAAAAGAATGCTGGGGGACAGGGATAGGTCAAGGCAGTCCAGCAGGGTGTTGCAGTCGCTGTCTTCAATGGTGAGAGGTGAAGGAGGGTGGAGTTGGTACGACCATCCTCCCGGCACCCTGTTGCCCAAGTAGACCGCAGCCTCATCGCGCTCTCGCCACACTCCAGGCATTAAGGACTTGAGAGCTTCCACCGCATCTCCGCGGACACCCCAGTTGATGAAATCTGGGGGCACCCAAGGATGAGTGACATGGCTTTCGAACCTCTTGTTGGGGACGCGGATTCTCACGGATGCACGGGTAGGGCGCTGATCATCAGGTTGCGCCTCCTCAGCGATTTCCTCCTTGCTGACAACTGCGCCGGTCCCGCCAAGCTCAATCGCATTGCTTCCGGCACCGCCTGCGGCGGTCCCGGCAAGACAATCTGCGTCATCTTCCCTGTCTTCAGCGGGTCCTTCTCCTTCATCCTCAACAAGGCCACCGCCATTGGCGGCTCCCATCACCCTTCCTGCCTTCTTTTGCTTAGCAGGCCGCAGCTGGTAACCTGTCACGGCGGCCGCTGGTTCCTCCAGTTCCGCCGCAACATCACGTCTTGCAGCACCAGTAGCGTCAGCTCCAGCAGTCCTACATTGCTCACAAATCCAGTAACCAGCAGGGACAGTAGTAAGCCGTGGTACCAAACAATACGTGTGAGTGCCTCGACCACAACTGCCACACAGAATCATTTTCTTAGCATTATCAGGCAGCAGACATCTCTGGCAAGGGAAGTCAGGTGCTGGCTTTTGCCATCTTTTGGATGGGGGTAAGAGTCCCTCTATGGGCAGATGACATGGTGCGCAGTTAATAGCGTTCTCAGCCACAGTCACCCCATTGCGACCAACCAGGATAATGACTCCACTTTGCCGTACATCAAACACCCGAAGCACATAAGGTCTTGCAGTGGAGTGCAGCCGGTTCTCATCCCGCACATACACAAACTGCCCCTCAGTATACTTAGCTATTGATGGGAGGTAACCTCCACTACGAAGCCTTGCGTAACGCAGGGTATTTCGCTGTTGAGCAACCAGAAGATTCTGGCCGACCATCACGCAGTTCTTGGCTAGCAATTCAGAACGGGACAGTACAAGTTCAGCAGCAGAATCCACATCCAGGTAATCCACTGTCTGATCCCCATTCAACCTTTCCATGATAGCGGGAGGGATGACTGGTTCACAGGAAAACAGCAGCTGGTAGGGACTCATCAAGGTGCTGGCATGCTTTGTGACTCGGTACCCGAGTGCTATCCAGGGTAAATACATGTCCCATTCTCGAGGCTCTCTTGAAACGTGCAAGTGCCTTGATAATGCAGTTTTTACTGTCTTCACTAGCCTTTCCGCTTGCCCATTGGCTTGGGGATGGAAAGAACTGGTGACTCTATGATCAATCATGGCACGGACAAGCAGCGAGTCCATTTCACCTTGAAACTCCCCACCACCGTCTGTGACAACTTCAGCGCATGCCCCAAATCGTGCCAATATGCCGTGCAGGAAATGGTAAGCTACTTCTTTAGATGATTTAGCAGTCATGGGAAATACCTCAACCCATTTAGAGTAGCTTTCTACAGCTACCATAACATAGGTGTGGCCACGGTTAGAAGCCGTATAAGGACCAGAAAGATCCAGGTGCCATCGGTACATAAGTCCTCTGATGGGTAAGGGATGCATAACAGGCTGCATAGCATTAAACGATACTTTAGTGTAATCGCAGGCCTCGCAGCACTGGACCACTCTTTTGCAGTCGTTATATAAACCAACCCACCAGTGGGTCATCATGACAAGCCCCGTCGTGCGGCGCCTACCATAATGACCATTTTCTACATGCATTTTGTGAACGAGTGCCAACCGGTCACCAGGGGGTGGTACCACCTTGGTTGTACCGCCTGGCATTCGTCGATATAGAATACTCTTTTCAGCAGACCAGAGATAGAGCGCAGCTCGTCGTTGAAGACGCTTGCGTTCTACAGGGGTCAGCATGGGAAACATTGTGTCAGTGGTACGCCTCAAATATTGCATAGCATTATTATCCAGCCAGATATCTGCAAATGAATGAGACTCTTCCTCACGAGTCATGGGTTGCTCTATGAACTCAGCCGCTAAGGACTGAGCTGCATGTAAGATCAGGGAATCTCCAGCAGCAAATAAATGATTAAGCTGCTGAGATATCTGATCACCATCTCCCCCCAGCTCCAGGCCTGAAATGGCAAAGGAATGAGGGAGAAAGTTATTGAAAGCAGAAAAAATTTCCTGCGAAGGCGGAACATCTGCAAATCGAACCGCAAGTCCAACAGCAAGTAGGTGACTGACAGCATTTGCATCAAAAGCACCTCCAACAATCCTGTGACACACAGAAAAGATCAGGTCTTTGCCAGCAGTACAGTCAGTCGCATATCCCATGGCGCGTTCACGCTCATGAATAGTCAGAGCGTGTCTAGTGATAATTCCTGCTTGATCAGTTTCCAAAACAAGTCCAGGTTCATATTCAGGGTTAGGACGGAACGCATAAGATTCAATCCTAGCAACCATTGTAGGAAAAACTCGTAGAGGTTCGTTCAATACATTGGCTGGATGATATGGGTACCTGTTAACTTTGAAACAGGTACGGGGACTTCTTCCATGGTCCAATATGTCAGTTAGGCGCAATGTATCATCACGGACGAAGGACATCATAACCAACTGCAAAGAAGCGGGGGAACATATATTTTGTCAATAGTTACGCAGCCGGTGGGCATAGCTGCCTACAGCAACTGCGTCAAAGCAAACTGGGTGTCCCAGCCTCTCTGTAAGTTCCTGGAATCCCTCTGTCATAGCCTGCGATTTTGCAATAGCAAATTGTACAGCAACATTCTCAATGAAGTACATGGGTGGCCGTCTCCCTTGTTGCATATGCTGCAGAGATCCTAGAATTTTAATAAGAGGGAAAAATGTGGAACTTTTCTCTCCTTGTAATCCTGTACGTTTCCCTGCAGAAGACAGGTCAGTGCACATAAACCCTGCTGTTAGCATCCATTGGGTACCATCAAGGCATCCAATGTCAATGAGATGTCTTTCATTAATTTCGTACACATCCTGCGGCAGCCGGTTGAATGTGTTAGTAACAGCATCATGACTCAAAAGATTGGGATATTCCTCCATGAGCAATTTAAGTCTGTGTTTGGCACAAACCCTTGCGCCATTATCAATGTCAGCATAGTAATAGTGGTTGATGCGGATGCCATTTTTCAGCATGCATTCTAATCCTCCGCACATACCACCAAACAGCTCAATTAGTGACACACCTTCCTGCATAGCAGTAAGAATGCTGGTTTGAGGAACAGGTGTAGAATTTATTGACCGAATCCCTTTTCCAGTAGGATTGCCTTCTTTTGACTGTTCTTGCACCTGCAGTGAAGTATAGTGGGAAGGAGGCAATTCCTGCAAATGCAGGCGACAATCTTCAACTCTTGAAGAAGCTGTTCCCCTTAAGGCTTTCTGTTTTTCCGACAGCGTGTCCATCTGCGGCACACGAATGCGAGTGGAAAATGAAGAAATGCCATTAATTTCGAAATCAAAAGCAGCTGCAGTATCAAATGCATTACAGCAACTCATATCATCCATATCATCAGGAAGCATCAGTCTAGTAGCCAACGAATGAATGTGGTTTGTAACAGATGGACCGAAGGTGGGAGAAGGCAAAATAGCTCGCCCGTTCTAGGTAGGCCTGGCCACTCGGTAGGTAAAGGAAAAGACACTTCAGCATCCTCAGAAATCATTTGTAATCCAGAAACAGCTTGCTCCTTATCAGGAACTGGATCAGGATCAATTGCAGGACCAAAAGGTTATATGGCAAATCCCCACGGGACTGCACTCTGGGGCGTTCTTGACAAACAAGCAGCCATAAGGGAATACGCTCTTTTAGAACTATTAGCAGTCAAATCAGTGTCTACACCTGATCCACAGAATGCTGAGTTGTAGTAAAAGGGCCACGTTGTTGCGAAGTGACTCTCCTTTGTGCCTGTCCAGTCCAGATCTGACTGAACAGGGAACCTGCTGGGGACATCGGCAACAATATGTTTAACACCTGGTTTGTATTCAAGCTCATATGAGAATGGCGAAAGCATAACAGACCAGCGAGCATACTGCCCCTCTAACTCTTTATTAGACATTAACCAAGACAATCCTTTATGATCGCTTATTATTAGAAATGGTATTTTAGCCCCAAGCAGATAATAGCGGAAGGCTCGCACTCCCCATACTGCGGCTAACATTTCACCCTTGTAAGACCCATAATTAGCCTCATGCACGTTGCAAGTCCTGCTAATGCAGGCTACTAGATATTCCTTCCCATCATCATCCTTCTGACCCAGAACAGCTGACATGCCTTTCTGGGACCAATCGGTGTGAAGGATGTAACGGCGATTTTTATTAGGTGTGCGCAATGCGTTACCAGGTTTGCAGAGTTCATCTTTTAGGTGTTCCCATGCCTTATCTCTCTCAGCTGTCCACAGCCAAGGAGTGTCCTTCTTAAACAACTCTGTAAGGGGGCTGGAGATGACAGAAAAGTTAGGAACATAACATCGGTAATAATTAGCAAAACCAATGACACGACGCAGTTCATGCACAGTAGTGGGCGTGGGTAAAGCCCTGATTGCCAAGACCTTGGTTTTACTAGGTGAAATACCTGTGGTTCCAATCATATGGCCCAAGTACTCCAGGCTGTTAAACAGAAACTTGCATTTTCCTGGATGCACCTTCATATGACAATTCTTGAGGGCAGCAAACAAGAGTTTAAGTGCAGCTTTGTGTGATGCAAGATCTTTGGTAAAGACCAGGATATCATCTATAAAACATACACAACAGTGATCAAGGCCTGCTTCAGTTATTACAGTATTCATGACTCTCTGGAAGTATGCAGGCATATTAGTAAGGCCAAAGGTATTTCGGTTAGTCTTCCAACACCGATCATTCCACCAGAACGCAGTCATGTCCCTGCATTCTTCAGACAGTGAAGTTTGACCGAAACCTGATTTCATATCACAAACAGAGAACACAGTACAACCTTCAGTCCTTCCAAACAATTCTTCAGGCAAGGGTAAAGGGTACACGTCGGGAGGTGTAAAGGCATTAATGCCTCCAGATGCTTTACCATAATTAATACAGCATCTTTTATCAGTCCATGCGCCAGTCACGGGATCCTTCTTGGCAGCTATAACTGCTTCATGTATCATAAGGGGCCGAGGACACTCACTGATAAATCCAGCTTCCATGAGAGGGGTCATGTGTTCGTCCATAACTTCTTTCTCCATGGGCGACCTCCTGCGAGCCTTTCTGAGAATAATACCTGGGGGCAAAGTTATAGTCTCTCCAGGGGGACCTATGGTGAAGGGAAGAACTGATCCTTCATAACCTGTCAAGTCAGACAATTTATAAGCGCTTTGTGCCTGGATAATATCTCCTAGTTCATCCTGGAACTGCTGCCTCTCAATCTCACTAATATCAGCATGATTGCCCAGGGTCCAACCTTGTTCCAAATTGAAATGTTTATCAGGTTCTACAGGATCTGCTGGACTATCAGGTGTCATATTATCTAAAGACCAAGATCCCTCAATAGGGACTCCCTCGTGCAGCTCATCAGGTGACAACAGGTCATTCAGCAACGCTGGATCTGAGTAATGTTGAATATCTGCTGAGTAAGAGATACCTGTCTGCGTGATCAGTGAAGATCCTAATACTTCTCTTGAATACTGGTCTCGTGCGATGCTGCGAGTTAAGTCAAAAACCTGAGCTGGGGCATTGTGAGTTCTCATACTGTTAACAGGTGTGAACATAAATGCTGTGACTATCAGCCAGAGATAGAAGATCCATTTCATTATGGTGGGTTGCATTCTGAGGAGATGCTGCGTTCTGTGAGTGATAGCAGGACCAGGGCACCGCACAGATTTACAGACATCAATTTTCTAAGTCAAAACGCGTAACCTGTCAGACCTAAGCAGTTCAGCCTTGAGCTTGTCATCAGCAATCCTCTGTACCCTGCGAGATCTCCTGACTCTCTTGGCCCAGAACTCAATAAGAATAGCAATACGCTTGGCGCGCAACTGAGCAAGTTCCCTAGCTCTAGCACGACGCAGCCTAGGCTTGTTACCCAAACTCTGCAAAGGAACAACAAAAGCAGAGCCCCTGAGGGGATGCGCAGGTCGAAAATCAGGATGACGCCTTCTGATGAGAGCCTCTAAACTGCACTTCCTAGCCTGCGCAACACTTCAGGAGTTAGGGCTGCCCAGAATCTCCTGAACAGTCACCTCTGCAACCTCAGCAGCAAACACTGCTATATCTGCCAAGATGTCGGTTTTGTCCTTGCGCTTGCGGAACACACAGTTGGCACCGTACACCTTCCACCACTCACGTACCTGCTCGTAGTCATTTCTACGAACGAGGATGGTGAGCTGCGCCATCATAGTAGGCGTGAGGCTAGTCTTAATCTCCTCGCGGTAGGATGGCGTGCCTCGTCCATCGTACCGGTATGCGCCCTCAATAGATGTTGTAGGGACGAAGAACCTTGCTGCACTGCGCAGCTGCCTTGCGGATCCACCACCGCTGGATGGAGCGGCGGCAAGCTCTGAGGTTTCCGCCGCCTGATCATCGAGGTCCATGCGGTCAAGTCCGGACTCGCCCGCAGCTTCAGGAATGGGGCGCAGCTGGTTGTGCTGATCCAAATCACGGTTCAGCTCTGCTTCCCTTTTCTGTTGCCTCCTCTGCTGTTTGCGCTCCTTGCGCTGCTTCCGCTCCTCTGTGCTGAGCGGTGGCTTGGGCGCCCTCACTAGAGGAGGTGCCTCATCACCACCGGACGTCCGGGCCCCATGCATGCCCTGAGGCGATTGCATCAGCCCTTCAGTCTGGCTCCTTCCGCCGGCCAGGTTTTCACCACGGCCAGGGTTGGAGCCAGAGGCGCCGCCAGTTGCCTTGCGCTTAGTTAAAAGCGCGGCTTGACGACGCCTGTCTTCTATCCGTGCGATGGCTGCTGATCGCTCCTTCAAGAACATCCGTGCGGATGCGTTAATCATCTTGTAACCGTCGTTGATTACGGCCTTATCGCTGGCCCGCTGCTCGGCATCGCGGGCGTCATTGTTGGCGCTGGGCTTTCTGGGCATCTGAAGGTGTGATAAGTAATTAATAATTAGTTATCACATCATTGGATAATGAACAGCACTTCATGACAACCTTCCCCCCCCACTAACAGTCATTGCTGAAAGGAGTGACTTGTTAGTTTAGGTAAGATGAGTGCTGGACAGTGTCCCATCATAAAAAAAAATGTTAAGACAATTGAGTTGGGATTGGTCTATTTGAGGGACCAACCCCAAACACCCAGGGAGATATGATGAATTTTACTGGCACATCAAATGTGCCATCAGGTTGCTGCACATCAGCAGGTCTTTCTTTGTACACATGTAAGTCACATTTATTCAATAGAATTTCATCATCATCAGATAAGGGTTCTACTGTTGGGCGGTATTGCCATTTAAGGCTTGCCTCAGTTTCCCAAGCAATATCAAATGCTCTAGGCAAAGGGTATTCAAACTCAGACATAGCAATGTATTTGTACCAATCAAACAGTAGCTGATGACTGATGATGTCTAATTTTGCACTCTCGCAGGTCAACCTTAATTCAGAGATTATGTTGACCGTGAGGTCTTCAGACGCATCCGAATCCTGGTCAAGTTCATCCCTAGCATCTTTTAGCTGTGTGATACTGGTCAACAGTCTGTAATCCTGCAACCTAATGACCTCTTTGATTACATCAAAGCGGTACTGCGCTAAGGATTTGCTAACAGGTTTATCTGCTGCTATCGCTGCAGAGGGGTACAGTGCACTAGCATCCTCAATACTAAGTTCAGTGTCACCCATGCCAGGAATTCTGAACATGCAAGCGACAGCTGAACTCCCAATATATTCCAGGCGGTAAGCCTTTCCAGACATCAATTGTGAAGCATGTCTAAATCTACGAGAGTCTAGATTTACACCAGAAGCTATTCTGGCATGAGAAGGACTTCATGACAAAACAACTGCTGATGTCAAGCAATTAACTACACCGTATTCAGACGGTGGTTGATCGATGTTAGTTGATCGCAGAAGTACTCACTTGAAGTACTTGGATCTGCGCAAGCATTAATTGAAAGACACGAGTTAATTTATCAGTTCAATTACCTATAGTGCGGCAGGCGCAGGCTCAGGACCAAACACGACGTCTCCAGGAATAAGAGGGATGGGCGCTGATGGGCCGTGCCGAACTCCATTCTCCCTGAAGATGTTTAGAGGTCTGCCGAGCCACAACATCGCTCCAGCTGCGCCTAATGGAAACTCAGGTGCTGAGAATCCTATCAGAGACCTTGCCCATTCAGCCAGTCTGAACCGCTGATGCTGATACAGAATCCAGAAGTCTCTGAGAATCATACACTTGGCCCTGACCTGCTGCCTTCCCTCTATAATGTAATGCTGCTCTACAAAGTGCAACGCATCTGGGTAAGAGTTGTCGCATTGCAGCACTCCAAAGCCGCATCTATGGAGGCTCCAGTTGGGCTCATCCCATGGCCCATTCCACGAAACTGCATCCAATCCATGGATGCCAGCTCCTAGTGCGTACAGCAATGCAGGTGTTCTATATACAGTACAGAGGAGTTCTATATCTGCTGCGATAAAGTTCATTTCCTCTGTCACAGTATTGGCTGCTCTGGTGGTCCGCTGAGCATATTTAAGGAGATGCTCGGTGGCCTCATCAGGAGTGAGACTGTCCCACCAGCGGCGACGCGGCAGCTTTTCTAGCTGATTAAATTGATTTACGGTCCGATGATTGTGTAATGTCGGCCAATCAATACCGTGGAGCTCGTTGCTCCAGCAGTGCAAAGTACGCGAGTATTCTCGCGGTACTGCTATGGGGTGTTGTTCCCCAAGCCAAGTTCTTATCATAGGCCTAACTCGAGGCGGCGGAATAGCCATCTGCGCAAAATGACAGGCACCAAGGTGCTCAGCATTATACAAGCAATTACTAACTACTGATACTAACAGAGTCCACTACACCGTAATCAGGGGGTAGTGCAGTTTGAAGACTGGTACTCACTTGAAGGAGTAGATCTGCAGCAGTGAGGAGGAGGGAAGCAGATTGAGTGATGTGAAGAGATGTAATACAGTGTCATCACAATCAGCAGCACACTTCCCCCCCCCAACTCTTCACGATGCAATCGTGCAGAGTTGAAAAGTGCTGTAGAAATCTAGTTATCAGATCTCACAGTCGATACTGGCAGCTCAAGAACATCTGAAGACCAGTTTGGCCTGAATGTGAGGATCCCTCTGGCAACATCATGAATCGCTCTGAAATGTATGCTATCAGGATTCCCGAACAGTGCAGTAAACGAATGCGACGGAGCCCAGGCAATGACAAGAAAACAATGCTCACTGGTAAGCTCCGCCGACCCTGACCCATAAGAAATCTTGATAATAGGTGTAATGCCCCTAATCGTGTCAACACCACCACTAGTGGCGAGCTTCATGGGGTATGGAAGAACAGGTATGCCTAGGCGGTGCGCCTCCCTGTCGGTGATCAAATGGCAATTCGATCCAAAATCTAACATGGCCCTATCAGGCAATTGTTTCGGGCCGCCATTATAGATCAAGCCAACTTGCTCACCTGGCGCCTCTTCGGGGTTTGCAAAGTAAAACAATGAGCCTGTAAGAGAGCGAAAATAGGCACAAATGTCCGAAGCGTTAGCAATGAGGGCACTCATACGCACAGGGTCAGGTTCAGGCAGATTGCTCACCAGGAATGATTCAGGCGCTGGTACAGATGCAACAGTCGCACGATGAGAAATAGATCGATCGAATAGTAGGTGTTGTGAAGTCTCTGATAGAGAAACGTCAGAAGATAATATAGTAGGTTCATTCACCCCCTGCCGTTGGTTCGTCGGAACCCTAACCTCAGACCAGCGAGAACCTGGACCGTGCGTAAGCAACGTGGTCGGAACTTCAGTCTGAAAACGTGAAGCAGAAGCTGCCCCCCTGTCCACAAATGGATCCCCAACTATGCGGGATCGGCGCGAGTCACTCTCAGCTACTGAAAACGCAACCAGTGTATCTAACTTGGAAATCGGGGCAGGGACTCTGGATCTCCCCTGGAACCCGTCTGGAAAATTTTTAGACCCCTTTTTAGCAAAGTCATCTCGAAAACTCCCTAATACTGCAGCCATTGCAGTCAGGTGATGGGTGCCAGGTACTCCATGTCAGTTGTAATTGGAGCCAAAGCACCCCTGTGCTTCAACCCCTGGGCATTGATCAGGGTCACCCGGTTCATCCCAACCATCATTGTATTGCGCTAGCTGCGCTCTGTGCATTTCCTCACCTCTGTACTCTGTTGCATGCGCATGAAGCTCTGGCCTTCTGTAGGCAGTATCATTTATGTGCTCGTAGTCCTCACCATTGTCCCGTTGATAGAACCTAACACCACTCTGATCCTCCTCCACCGCACGCGCGGCATAGTGGTTGTCCAGATTGAACTTTACCTCAGCCTCCGGCCTGTACTCAGGCCCTAAAGATACATATGGCACAGCCCTTTGCAGTTCACCTGGATCCACCTGCGCCCTTGCTACTGCAGCAGTTGGCATAGGAGCGCCGTCCGCTGCAGGTTTAGCTGCAGCAGTCTTCGGTCCCTTCTCCAAAGCCTCCATGGCTCTACCTCTGGCTGCCGACGCGAGGAACGCAGGCAACTGGTCACACTCATCCAGGTAGTGATCACCGTGGCAGATCTGACAGTTTTTAACAGCCATCGGTCTGTTGGAAGGGTAACCCGATCCTGTTGGTCTCTGCACATTGCTGTACCCACCTCCTCCTCTTCCAGCCTGGAAAGGCCTGGATGACCCGGCGCTCGGGCCGCGATGCGGGTGCATTGTGCTAGGGTAACCCCCTGCACTAGATCTCACCTCAGTGGCATGACTCCGCGGTGTAGCATGCTGACCAGAATTCTGGTTTCTTCTTCCAGCATCTTTGCTTCCCTCTGCAGTCAGGTCCTCATACCTGATGCCCTTCCTGACTTGTGTCCTCACACGGTACTCATAGGCATTCTGCATGGCCTCAATGATCACACTTGCCTGGACTCTGAAGTTGTCATCTTCAACACCCAAGCCCTGAAGCTCTCTCTCACACACCTCCTGGAGGTACACTGGTACACCACGCATGATCACATCAATGATAGATGTCCTCTCAATCGTCCCATTGTAAGCGATCTTGTTAGACCCCTGAAACGCTGAGTAAACTGACAGACACCTGATCCCAAACTGCCTGGGGTTCTCACTGACTAGTACCGTCCTGTCAAGCTGATTCTGCTTACCCATGATGCAGCCCTGGGTCCAAATGGCCAATTCAGCTGATGTTGCAACGTTGAGGTAGCGCTTGGCTACCATCAACAGGGCTTCAATAAAGCTGTAGGGCTCATCCTGCAATGGATAAGGCTCTTACTCTCGTACCCCAGCCTCCTCGACCCCCATCAGGATCATCTTATTCCTCCTCATGTTCCCCATGATGGTCTGAGTGCCATCCTGCAGGAAATCATTCCTGGTACTGCCGTCCCTGCCCTCAATGGCTCTCACCATGGGCGGCATTGCACTGGGGCACAAAAACTCTAGCTCTGCGAAGTGCTTCTTGAGAAAAGCGACCCATGCTGGCAGAATAGTGCTCATGATGATACTCACCTGGGCAGACACAGCATCGTGCAGCCTGTGCACGTTATTCCCCCAGAACAACCTGAGTGATCGGTCCCATATCCTGTGAGAGATAATGCTCTCAGTCGCTGAGAACTCAACAACCCTGGACGAGTCAATCACAGTCTTCCCATCTAGCTTGACATCAGTCAACCAATTTACTGGTCCTGGTGTGGCACTCTCTGAACCAGGGCGTCCACCAGGATCATCTCCTGCAGGAACTTGGCTCCTGGCAGGGTCTACTGACCCGTACAACACACCTTGTCTTGACACACATCTGTGACCGGGAGGCTGACCCCCACCCGAAGGTGGTACACCATTAGGTTGTTGGTTACCTCCTGCTGGCCCTTGACTATAGCCAGTTCCTGTCCCACCTCCGTGGAACTCACCTCGGTCTTGATGTCCATACCGCAGGTTCTGATTCATGCCCTGCCCTTGCGACTGACCTTGATGTTGATCATGCCCTTGACCCTGATTGGTGCCCTGACCTTGGCCAGAGAACCGGTGCTCTCTTTGATTCTGACTAGAATCTCTCACAGATGGAAACCCATTCCATGGTTGCTCTCTAGGTACCTGCTGAGCAGGCCTGAACCTACTCTGGTCCTCTTGAGACGGCTCTTGATAGCTGCGTTCATGGGACGGTGCAGCTGCCGTACCTCTGGTGCCTGCCCGCAGGGGCTCAATGGTCATTGCAGCGGTTCTAGCTGCATCCTCACCTTGCTGTCGGCGATCATATTCCAGTAGCAGTCTCTGGGCAAGCGCCGCCCTATCACGGACTGCCCTAACCCTGGAGCTATCCAGACCAGAACCACCTAGACCCTGAGTGACAGGAGTATTCCAATTGGAATGCTCAGTGCCCGCAGCCGTATGAAACGACTGTGATGCAGCAGGTCCCGTGAAACGGTTACCTTGTTCTTGAGGTTCTCCGGCGGTGACATCATCCCCGGTACTTCCCCCAGATCCTTCACCTTCAGGCTCTTCCGACACGGACGCCAAACCTTGCATTCGCGGCACAGAATCTTCATATCGTCCAGACTGTGGGTAGACTGGTACGTTATGCGTCTGTCCAGCCGACCTCGCAGGGACTTGCGTCGGCGGCGGCGGTGGCGGCGGTGGCGGCGGTGATGGACGTGATGATCCAGATTCCACACCATGACCTTCTCTTCTCACAGATGCACCCTGAATAGGCGCAGCATTGGAGGGAGGGACAGAGGCGGCAGCAGCGACGGGCACGAATACTGGGATGTCAGCAACAGGCACATGCACTGGTGCACTCTGCGCCATGGGCTCGTGCACCGCAAAAGGCATTGACACGTGCACAGCAGGGGACAGTTCAGATGCTCTCTGGGGCGCGGCTACTGATGTAGCAGACCCAGACTGAGATCCACCACCGACATCAGTCACAAAACTCTGTTCTGCAAGCCGGGTAACCTGCGTCATCTTAGACGGCGTCCCAGTGCACAGGCCATTTCGGCAGCCACCGCACGGCCTTCATGATGTTGCAGCAGCACTGGTGGAGATGACTTAGGGCAGCAGTCAGAAAGGCTGTCCAGGAGTGCGGGGTATGCGACAGGGCCAGGGCGTCCACATTCAATCACACGCAGCCCGACCTGCACCCACTCCCTATTGAGGGTTTATTTTTCCGCTGGGGTGTGGATCTGTGCGGACCATTCACCACCACGCCTAGGGGAAACCGGTATGTCATGGTGTGTGTGGAGCACTACTCCAAGTGGGTAGAACTGATCCCCATCCCCAGCAAGGCGTCTGACGTGACGGCCTTGGCATTCTTCCAAAACGTGGTCGCACGGTTTGGGGGATGCGCAGAAGTAGTCACCGATCAAGGGACTGAGTTCCAGGGACAATTCCAGGACATGTTGCTGGATTGTTTCATTGACCATCGCACCACCTCTGCCAACCACCCCCAGGCGGATGGGCTGTCCGAAAGGGCCGTCCAGACCCTCAAGACGGGCCTACGCAAGGTCTGCGGGGATGGGAGCAGCGACGACTCATGGGACAGGATGTCCCGTGGGTAGCACTGGGCTTCCGGAGCTCGCCTCAGCAGGCCACGCGCATGGCACCCTACGAAGTCCTGTATGGGCAGAAGCCGGTTTTCCCCTCCAAGGTTGGGGCGGACCTATGGAGCACAGCGCGGGTAGCAACGGTGGAGGAGGCAGCAGACCTGCTCCTCGCCAGAGTGGCCATGATCAAGGAGGCCCTCCCGGTCGCGGGCGAGCACCTCACGATTGCACAGCACCGGGAAGTTGCGCTACGCCAGGATCCGCGGAGGGGGATATGTCCCCCAAGTCAGGCGGTTCGCCGTAGGGGACTACGTGTACGTCCGGTACGCGTCAGAGCGACGCAGCCTCGACCCCAAGGCCAGACCAGAAATCCTGCGGGTGCAGCGGCTGGGAGAAGCAGGGGCGCTGGTGTTGGAGGGAGCCGATGGCCTGACAGTAACGGAGAACGCAGTCAATTGCTCCCCATGTCATCTCCCCAACCTGAAAGGCAAGGTGGATTTCGGCGCCACCAGGCCCAACGTCAGCCTGTCGTGCGAGGTCTGCCGCGTCCCCGACCGAGGGGAGGTCATGCTCCTGTGTGACGCCTGCAACACCGGCTGGCACATGGATTGCCTCACTCCAGCGCTGTCTGCAACACCCGAGGGTGACTGGATGTGCCCCAGGTGTAAGCCAGACCCTGGGCCGGGCCAGGAAGCAGACCCAGCCGCAGGGGCGACGCCCAGCAGCCCGGCCCACCTCGAGGAGGCGGCACCCAGGGCGGCCATCGCAGCAGCCAGAGCAGCTCTGGAAGCCGGGGCAATGGACAACCCAGAAGTGGAGGTCATGGCCACCAACCCAGCCACTAAGCAAATGGAGCGGGGCATCGCCAGACCCATGCCCAACGGGCTGTACGACATCTCATACACCACGGGCAGGGGAGAGGCCAATATCACCCCAAGGGCGGTCCAGCGAAGGGCTAAGGCGGCCATAGACGCAGCAAGAGCAGAGGAGGAGACAGCTGCCAAGGGGCAGACAGCCAGGAAGGGCAGAGAGGGATAGGAACCCCCTATACCGGCAGTACGCGCTGAGCACTTGACGGAACCCACGCTTTACCTGACAGAACGAGCAGGTGCCGGCCCTCAGGGAATACCCCAAGGCTTCACGACAGGCACTAGTAGGCAGCAGGCAGTGGGCCGACGGCCAGCGGGACGTAGCCTTGTCCCCAAGTACACAGCTTCCCCGATAAACCGTAGAAAGCAGGAGCAGCGAGCCAAAGGAGTACATAGTGACGGAGGCTACATCGCTGATTCAAGTAGTAGAATTGCATGCCAATTGCCTTTGGAGTAGAAACCGCCACAGGGCCAGCCACCTGAAGGGGCAGGTTTAGGAGAGGCACCGCTGCTACTGCACGCATCTCATGTGGCCTAGGGCCAGGTGTCAACGGCACAGTGGGGCGAGAGCAGCGGGTGTTCTGCAGGACCTGTGTACCTGACTGAGGGGTTGAGTGTGGAAGAACAGGTAGATTCTGTAGGCCCTGATGAGCTCCGCTGAAGATTCTGTTGGTTCTGATGAGCTCCGCTGAAGATTAGGTTAGTTCTGATGCGCTCCGCTGTAGATTCTGTTGTGTTTGATGAGCTCAGATCAGGTTCTGATGATTTCTGGCGTTTTCCGTGGATTCTGTACTTCTGATGGTTTCTGATGACTTATGATGGTTTCGGTGGGTTTCTGATGGTTTCTGATGATTTATGAGGGTTTCTGAAGGTTTCTGATGTTTTCTGATGACTTCTGATGGCTTCTGGTGGTATCCGATGGGTTCTGACCCTTTCTTCGTCCAAGCATGACAATGGTGACGGTACCGGATTCTGTGTGCCCTGATCCGGCCAGAGAGAGATCGGGAGCCCAGAAGCCTGTGCCAAGTGTGCAGAGCCGTGGGAGGACCTAGGGTTGAGCTACGCGTTCTGTGAATTTCCTTTTGGGTGATGTCATGCAGGACATTTCCTGCAGTGGATTTTCTTCCAACTGGCTGGATTGCAGTCAGATGGGTAAGAGACTTCCGTGTTAGGGAACTGACAAGTTCTGAGTGTACATATTTTCCGATTCCAGTTTCAGTACCACCCCTAGTCCGGCTCCCCACGCACGCCCGAAGGGCTTATCGTGCGGAGCGGGGGGCGAGTAAAGTAGGGGCGGTACCCACAGCCAGGGGCGCCCGGCTAGGCCAGCCTTCCCTCTTATACGGTACGCTGTACCTATTTACCCCTTTACAGCCCTTGTACCTCCGCAGTGTAGTACAAGGTGCACGTGTGTACAGGTGTTGAACCATAGTTGTGAGTAGTTTGAGCCTCTCTAAGGCAGCACTGACAGCTTCCACCATTTTGGCACGGTTACTGCTTTATAGTGCGACAGCTGTCACGGTATAATGCAGTAAACGTGCCAAAACCGTAGGGACCGCTGACGCGCCCCCGTAGACTCCGCAGCTTCCCTGCGGAGCCCCCTTTTTTAGGGTTAGACGCCCAGCTTCCCACTTTCGGGAATATCGGAGTCCAGGATTTCCCGTACCTTAGAAATAAGGGCTTGCCGGGGCATTGTATCCCGGCTTGCCAACTGTCCCTTACTTCGTTCCTTTTAAGTGGACAGGCCTCTAATTGTAAACAGCACCGGCTATATCCCAGGGATCCACCCTGTGAAGAGCAACAAAGCCAGTACCACATAGTCAGTCAAGTCAAGATCAGCAGCCCAGCAGATATAGCAAGCACGAGAACTCCCAACCCGAAGCCCTGCCCAACCTGGGACTACGTCCGCAGTCTACGGCTACGGCTTCGCCCGCTACACGCGGTAAGTGACTCATAACGACCTGCAAGGTTCGCGACCCGTCAGGCCATTAGTCTAAGCTCTACAAGCGGTCAGCACCGCGTCGGTCACCTAGAAGTTCCAGCCACAGCTTAACGCGCTGCGCATTCGCGGCCAGCGTGTAGGCGCTGAGTCCGCCCGTAGGCGTCCGCCACTCAGTGGGGAAGAAGTCCGCCACGGACCCGAAGCAACAGTCACGAGTAAAGTAGGGGCGGTACCCACAGCTAGCCAGGGGCGCCCGGGTAGGCCAACCTTCCCTCTTATACGGTACGCTGTATCTAGTTACCCGTTTACAGCCCTTGTACCTCCGCAGTGTAGTACAAGGTGCACGTGTGTACAGGTGTTGAACCATAGTTGTGAGTAGTTTGAGCCTCTCTAAGGCAGCACTGACAGCTTCCACCATTTTGGCACGGTTACTGCTTTATGGTGCGACACAGGCCATCGAGGCGCGAAGGAAGGATGAGGCCAGCTGGGCTAGGAGGGGGGAGCGTCGCCCCGTACCACTCAGGGAATGGTTCAGGGAAACAGATGACCAGTCCCTTCAACCATCCATGCACGCCATCCAATGCGCCCAGATCCTGTCCATCGGGGCAGACCTCGTCAAGGCCAACGACGAGGGGCTATGGCCAGAGGAGGGCGAGCCATTGGACAACTGGCCGGTAGAGTGGGGGGTGCCAGAAAGAACCAGCCTGTGGACCTACCTGGCCATCGAGCGGACAATGCTCCAGCCCCACCAGCTGGGCAGACAACCGCAGAGGGAGGCCAGGGGCAGTGGCAACGTCAGATCCCAGCCCGTCAGCCAGGAGAACCCTCACAGACCCGCTGCGGACGACGCACGCCAGGCCGCAGCAGAAGGGCGTCAGATCCCAGTCAGCAGCGGAGAAGCCGGAGCAGCGGATTCCTCAAGAACCAGGGCCGCCGCATTTCGGAGTGCGAGGAACGCCAGGAACCGCTCGCGCCAGGGGCGCAGGAAGGCGGCAGACAGAGATGTCAACAGCAACACAAGGTGCCCGTCGCCACCCACCAAGATCAGCCAGGGGGAGCTGGAAATTTCCTGGAGGGAGGGGCCGGTAGGGCAAGGCCAGCCAACCACGCCAACACCGCCAGCTCCTGAAGGGCCGCAGCCCAGCCCCAGACGACAGTTAGCATGCAGGGGCCTCCTGCCATGCACAGCCTTCAGAGGACCTCTGGCGTGCCTCTGCTACTTGGCGCTGGTGTGGCTGCTCCTCTCCTGCCTCCCCGGGGCGCAGGCCAGCGGACGAGGCGTACGAGGAGGAGGCTTCACGGCAGGGCAAGGGGCATTCGTGTGCAGCAGGGAGGCAGCAGCAAAGCTGGAGCCGGGATGGCTGCGTCCGCCGGTGGACATGCCCGCCACCCGTCCCGACCGCCAGCACGGCACTTGGGACCAAGGCACCTACAGTGCCGGGCCGCCATCGGCAGGAGGGGAGCCGCTGGCTGGGGGCGTCATCGACATGTTCCAGCCTGGAGGGGTGGTGTACGCACCCTCCGAGTACGTCAAGACTAAGGAAGGGTGGCTGCTCGGGAAGCACCCTGACATTACTGGCGAGCAGCAGGAACAGCTGGAGCAGAGCATGCGGGACCGCCAAGGACTCCATGCTGGGGCTGCTAGGCTACTGCGGGGCACATGGTGAGTTCACGCTGGCCCTAGAGGATGAGCACAACTCGTGCTTTCAGAAGGCCAGGGACATGCCACCCCCTAAAGCCGCCATTTTCAAGGAAAAAGCCAACCCATGATAGAAGCTGGCATCATTGTCAGGGTCCATCAGGGGGGGCCCATCAAGTTTGCGGCCAACTCGGTCCTAGCGGCCAAGAAGTGTGCCGAGACGGGCCAGTGGTCAGACCACCGCATTGCGCATGACATGAGGAGGCTGAACCTCCGCACTGCCAAGCAGAGTTCGCCATCCCCAAGATGGAGACAATCTTTCAGAACCTGGGCACGGCTAAGGTGTTTAGCAAGGTGGACCTGAGGTCAGGGTTCATGCAGGTCCCCATCAAGGTGGAGAACCAGCCTAAGACAGCTTTTTGGATGGGCCCGGAACTCTGGATGTACACAAAGCTGAACTTTGGGCTGCGCAACGGGCCTCCCATCTTCCAGCGTATGATGGAAGAAGAGATCGCCAGGGCAGGTCTGAGCTCCTTCTGTGTTGCATTCATTGACGACCTGCTGGTGTACAGTGACACGCCTGCAGAGCACATCAGGCATGTTGAACTCATACTAGACATGCTCCACGGGGTGGGGCTGAGAGCGCACCCTGACAAGTCCCTGTTTGGGTGTGCAACGGTTGAGTACCTCGGCCACAACGTGTCGGCCCACGGACTCACGCCGCATGCAGCCAAGATAGCAGCTGTCATGGCCCTGCCCGAGCCCGCATCGGTCAAAAACATCCAGGAGGTCATGGGATTCCTGAACTTCTACCGGTGCTACATCCCGGATTTCTCCAAAAAAGCCGCATGCATCAACGCCCTGCTCGTCAAGGGGGCCCCCTTTGTGTGGGGCCCCGAGCAGTCCCAGGCGTTTCAGCTGATCAAAACTGAGATGTGTGAAGGCGACAGGGTGCTGCGCAGGCCGGACTACAGCGGGATGGGGCCAGATGGCCTGGGGCCACCAAGGCCGTTCCTGCTGTATACCGACTTCTCTAAACATGGCATAGGGGCGGTGTTGGGGCAGTGCGACGACAGCGGCAGGGAGTACATGGTAGCCTGTACTTCCCGTTTCCTGAACAAAAGCGAGAAGAACTACTCGTCGTTCCATGGGGAAATGCTCGTTGCAGTGTACGCCGCCCGCACGTACCGCCATATGTTCTTTGGGTGCAAAGTGCACTTGGTCACGGACCACGAACCCCTCACCTACCTCATGGATAACCAGGCCCTGGTGGGGCAGCACGCCCGATGGGCACTCATGCTCCAGGAGCTTGACATTACCATTGTCCACCGGTCAGGGGCCTGCCACCAGAACGCAGATATCCCGTCTATGTCACCCCTCCCGTCCTCCAACGACCGCACAGGGGCGCGGCTAGATGAAGTCGCCCCTGAGCCAAAGGGCCTGAGTGGGGTTGCAAGCGGATTGCAGGTCGCTATGCTCACAGGCCTGGGCAGAGGGAACGAGTGGCACGCAGATCAGGTGTTGCGCCTAGCACAGGAGGGCAGTACGCGCTGAGCACGTGACGGAACCCACGCTCTACCTGGAAGAACGAGCCGGTGCCGGCCCTCAGGGAATACCCCGAGGCATCACGACAGGCACTAGTAAGCAGCAGGCAGTGGGACGACGGCCAGCATGACGTAGCCTAGTACCCAAGTAAAAAGCTTCCCCGATGTACCGTAGTAGCAGGAGCAGCGAGCCAAAGGAGTACATAGTGACGAAGGCTACAGCGCTGATTCAAGTAGTATAATTGCATGACAATTACCTTTGGAGTAGAATCCGCCGCAGAGCCAGCCAGCAGAAGGGGCAGGAATAGGAGAAGACACCGCTGCTAATGCACGCATCTCCTGTGGTCTAGGGCCATGTGTCAACGGCGCAGTGGGGCGAGAGCAGCGGATGATCTGCATGAGCCTGTGTGCCTGGCTGAGGGGTTGTTTGTGGTAGAACAGGTAGATTCTGTTGTTACTGATGAGCTATGCTTTGGATTCTGTAGTTTCTGTTAGCTCTGCTGAAGATTCTGTTGTTGCTGATGAGCTCCGCTTTGGATTCTGTATTTTATGTTAGCTATGCTAAAAGAATTATGTTGGTTCTGACGAGCTCGGATAAGGTGCTGATGATTTCTGACAATTTCTGCGGATTCTGGACTTCTGATGGTTTCTGATGGTTCCTGACCCTTTATTGACTTCATCCAAGCATGACACTGGTGACGGTACCGGATTCTGTGTGCCCTGATCAGGCCAGAGAGAGATCGGGAGTAGCCCAGAGGCCTTTGTCGAGTGTGCAAACCGTGGGAGAACCTAGGGTTGAGCCACGGGATTCAGCGAAATTTCTTTGGTGAATTTCCTTTCATGGATTTCCTGCAGCACAGTGCATGCAGTGGATTTTCTTCAAGTGGATTTTCTTCCGACTGGCTGATTTACAGTCACATGTTTAGGAGGCTTCCGTGTTAGGGAACTGACAAGTTCTGAGTGTACATATTTTCCGATTCCAGTTTCAGTACCACCCCTAGTCCGGCTCCCCACGCACGCCCGAAGGGCTTATCGTGCGGAGCGGGGGGCGAGTAAAGTAGGGGCGGTACCCACAGCCAGGGGCGCCCGGCTAGGCCAGCCTTCCCTCTCATACGGTACGCTGTACCTATTTACCCCTTTGCAGCCCTTGTACCTCCGCAGTGTAATACAAGGTGCACGTGTGTACAGGTGTTGAACCATAGTTGTGAGTAGTTTGAGCCTCTCTAAGGCATTACTGACAGCTTCCACCATTTTGGCACGGTTACTGCTTTATAGTGCGACAGCTGTCAAGGTATAATGCAGTATACGTGCCAAAACCGTAGGGACCGCTAACGCGCCCCCGTAGACTCCGTAGCTTCCCTGCGGAGCCCCCCTTTTAGGGTTAGACGCCCAGCTTCCCACTTTCGGGAAGATCGGGGGCCAGGATTTCCCGTACCTTAGTAATAAGGGCTTGCCGGGACATTGTATCCCGGCTTGCCCATTGTCCCTTACTTCGTTCCTTTTAAGTGGACAGACCTCTAATTGTAAACAACACCGGCCTTTATCCAGGATAAGCCCAGTAAAGTGCATTAAGTCAGTACCACAATTACAGTCAAGCCTAGTTCAGCTACACAGCCGACATAGCAAGCACAAGACTCCCTAGCGAGAATCCCGACTCAACCTAGGACGACGTCCGCGGTCTACGTCTACGGCTTCCCCCGCTTTACGCGGTAAGTGACCACACCGTCCTGCCCGGCTCGCTACCCGACAAGCCGTAAGACTAGCCCTCCGAGCGTGAGCTCCGTGTCTATCATCTAGAAATCCCAGCCGCAGCTTAACGCGTTGCACATCCGCGGCCAGTGTGTAGACACTGAGCACGCCCGTAGGCGTCCGCCACTTTGTGGGGAAGAAGTCCGCCACGGACCCGAAGCAACCATTGCGAGTAAAGTAGGGGCGGTACCCACAATCAGGGGCGCCCGGCTAGGCCAGCCTTCCCTCTTATACGGTACGCTGTACCTATTTACCCCTTTACAGCCCTTGTACCTCCGCAGTGTAGTACAAGGTGCACGTGTGTACAGGTGTTGAACCATAGTTGTGAGTAGTTTGAGCCACTATAAGGCAGTACTGACAGCTTCCACCATTTTGGCACGGTTACTGCTTTATGGTGCGACACCGGGGCTATAACCACTCACTACACGTTGTGATTCGGTACTGCCAATTTCGGCCACGTCAGTGTTACACCAAGTGTGAACTAGCTTCTTCCCACTTGTGTGAGAAGGGTCAGCAGTTTGTAACCCGATACCGCTTTCATATTCTAGTTGTTCAAAGCTCGTAGCTAACGTCAGTTCCACTCTAGTTGCGTTTCTGCACTTTCATTCCTTGTAAACTGCTTAACTAGGAATGTCCGTTCATGAAACTTGTCGCTCGACACGTCTTTAGGCAGCGCTGGCGCACGAAGGTGCCGAGTCTCTGCGGAGGTTGAACTTTTCGCAGATCGTTGAAGAGGCTGAAGAGCCATTGGTGGAGGTAATACACTGAGTCTGCCTGTGCTTGAAGTTTAGGCCCGCGCTAGTAACCTGCGGCGACCTGGTCCTTACGAGGCAGTGTTTCCTTCAGCCCGTTCGAGTTGTTGCCTTGAGTGTTCGCCCGCCGAGCTGTTGCAGACTTTGACCAGGTCCGACAGGGTTGCCGTTCCCGCAGCTTATGCATTTTGGAGGACTATGTCACCTGTCTGGCCTCTGCTTGCATTCAGTCGTTATGAAACAGGACGAACCGAAGCCTGATCCGGCTTGGCCTGTTATGCAACATATTTTTAAAAACAGTAGGGACTGGCCTTCCAGCTCAAGCTGATTTCGACTTCCGTTAAGTCAACTTTGCCCGGTTTAGCCTGTCTGCCCTTCTCAACTGGTGTCACTGCGTCCCCTCAGCATGCTCGTTCGGATAGATTGGTCGGGCCGGAGTTTGGGCAGCGGACCCCGGCGTTGCAGCCCGCCCGAAATGACACAGAATAGATCCGTCCCCAAACCCAAGTCAGAGTTTCGAAGGGTTGGCTTCGTGAGGTCAAGGGGGAAGCGGTTTGTCCCTGTCGTAGAAGAGTGGGGCCATGTCGGAGAGGTGCCGCAATTGGCCTGCCCCTTGAGGCAATAAGGCTTTAGTTCCGAGGAAACGAGGACTCTGCACACTTTTACCGTAAATGGGTTACTTTTTTGCTTTTCAGTCAAGACATTTTTTGCTTCCAGCAAAGTTCACAGTTCCCTTCAGGCGTAGATGAGTGGATGAAGATTTGTCTTGAGGATAAGATATTTGCTGAATGTATGAATTCACACTTGCGCATGTCGCTCGTAGCTGCATAGCAATCTGCTGCGGTTGGTCGTGCTCATTTGTTTAGTGCATATTCTAACTATTTTTCCCTGTGAAGAGAAAGTGATTATGCTAGTTGCCAAACTGTGCTGTCTACCCGACCCCGACCCCTAACGTAGCATAACGAGGAGACTCTTTGGCTAAGGCCAGTCCGAACCAGACCACTTGATATCACCTTGCCTGGTGAGATTGGGCAATGAAGCGTAGCATGTTCGAACTGTTGGTGTGGTTGTTTCCTATATTGATATTTCAACTTTCACCTGTCTGGTAGGTTGGTCAATGCATGGGATGTGTATTTACATAGATTTTACTTCTTGCTGAACTGTGTGAGTCACTGCAGTGTGGTGCCCGCTATCCAGGGCCAGTGGGTAGCAAGTCAAGGCAAGCAGTTTGAGAATAGTGCGTGAACCTCTGTGTTGTGAACATGTTCGTAGCAGGTGTGAGCAAGGAGTACTGAAGGCCGTCGATTCGTTGGCGAGGCAACGCGATATAATTTCCACCTGTCGGGTAGGTTGAATTTTAGGTCTTTTGGGGCTTTGGGGCTTGGGCTCTTAATTGAATCTGGTATTAGTGAGGATTTGTTGATCCGGTACGTGGTAGGAAGTATGGACCATAATGCTAGGTTTTGGCTATTCGAAAAGAGTCCTGATCATGACACGACCTGATTCATGACCTTGGCTTGGGCCTTGTCGCCTTGAGGCGAAAGTGAGTTTTGTATATCGTTTAAATCTGAACTATTTCTTTGCTGGAGACCAGTCAGTGACCCTGCATGATTTTTAACTTTACCCCGCCCCCTAACATAACGAAATACGGAGACTACTTGAAGACCAGTCCGGAAGCTAGACATCACTTTGCCTTTTGGGATAGAGCGATGACGTGTAGCATGATTGAACTATTGTTGCGGTTGTGTCTTATGTTGCAGACCGCGTGATGGATTATGACGATTAATTGTGCATTTCATGCCTCACTGCCCGCAGGTGTGAGGAAGAATTGCTGAAGGCCGTTGGTGTGTTGACGCGTCATGACCATGTCCATGTCCTGGCTTCAATGCACAAAATTATCTGAAATAAGAGTGTGAATACATGCATTGTCTCCTATTCCTTCATTAAATATTCAGGCGCACAATCAGTCCCTCATCATGCACTATCGAAATTCCCTGGGCATCATCAAATATTACTCAAATTTCAAAAAAAAATGAATTGGGAAGTCACAGAATCTAAATGCAGCAATATCCGCCTCATCATCCCCTCGTAGGCAAAGACCCTGTCCTGGACAAGCACGTGGAAGAGGACAGGGCGAAGCCATCTGGGGTCCCGGAACTGCCAACCCCCGAGAAAGCTTCAGAGGTTATAGACGCTATGGAAGAGGACCTGCTGGATGATTTCAGCGATTTTAGCGATTAAGAGGACCTTCGTAACATCGTCAGCATGTTTGTCATACACAGCTACGTCAAGGCCTAGACTTCCAAGATCTCCTTATTGATACATAGATATCCTTTTGATACGTCCAATTTCTTTCGACACCTTCAGGGTATCCTAAATCAGTTAGAGGCGCCAACTACTGAAGAGACCCAAAATCACCGATGGCCGTCATTCTCAAACACTTATTGCCATCATATCGGTGTAGACTTGAGGCTTGTGTCTAGCATACAACCATACCTAAAGAACAGGATACAGCGGGGGTCAGGGGTTCACTTTATTTTCCTGAATGAAGTCCTGATCGAGGGCATGTACTTTCACACTCTTCGTCTATTCACGCCGCCTCCAACATCAAAGTGGTCACACCAGCCATTCCCCTTGCACTTTATTTTGAAACAGCCTTGAAGGGCCGCACATTCCAATGATTACCAATTACCTTTAATTTTCAAGTCCAGCCATCATTTTAGATTGATTTTCCTGCCATGCCCCTTTTCTTGATATTACGAGGCCCTTCAAGGCTCAAATTCCAATGTTTACCAGACGACTTAACTTTCGATGTCCATTAACAAGTAAACTTTGTTTTTAAATTCGCAATGACGTTTCAAGCAAGTCATAACGGTATACTTAATGCAATCCTAGTGTTGCACCATAAAGCAGTAACTGCAATACTATGGTAAATACCGTGAACTCCGGTCAGGACTCCTTAGAGAGGCGTCCTCTACTCACAAATACGGTACATCGCCGTACACTCAGGCTCCTTGTACTATATACAAGAGCTGTTAACATGATAATTGTAAGGCCCAGCCCTATTAGGAGAGTCTTCCTGTCTAGGGCCTGTCTGGGTGTCCCTGTCTCGTGGGTACTGCCCCTACTACTTTACTCGCCCCCCGCTCCCCAGCGTTAAGCCCTCCAGGCATGCGCGGGGAGCCGGAAAAGGGGTGGTACTGAAAGAAATTTCCGGAAAATATGTACGTAGAAGCTCAAATCGTCTTAGCAAATCTGCTTGGTTCAGGCCTTCTTCAAAAGAAAAATTCCACAGAGTCTCAGCTGTTGATGCGCAATTAATGCGCGGAATCCCACAAATCCTAGCTGTTCAGCCCACTACTTCTAGCAAACAGAGTCATCTCCGCAGTCATCAGGCCAGGCCATGAATAACCGCTGCTCTCGCCCCACTGCGCCATAGACACCTGGTCTTCAAGGCCACAGGAAATGTGCGCCGTAGCAGCGGGATCCTGCCCCCCGCTGTGTTATCATCACATGAACTGACTAATTATCTTCATAAATCATCTCCAGCGTATGTACTACCGCAGCCTTGCTGCTACGGTTCTTGAGAAACAAATTTGTACTATGTGCTGCCATAGCCTAGTCCCACTCTTGCATTTCCATTCGTCGGCCCGCTGGCCGCCAGCCCACTGCCTGCCGGGTACTAGGACAAGCCTTGCTGCGCCTGAAGGCCTCTTCTGCTACGCAGGCGCTTGCCCGCTCCTTGCCGGTTACAGCGTGGGTACCGTCACGTGCTCAGCGGCCTTGCCGCTCTGGTCTCGGCCTTCCCTGAGTTGTAGGCCTCAGTAAACCCTTTAAGTGCTGACTCCTCTTCCTCCCTTGTTGCTTCCTTGGCCACCTTAGCCCTTCTCGCAACTGCCCTCGGGTTGACATTGGCTTCCCCCTGCCAGTGGTGTACGAGATGTCGTACAACCCGTTCGGCATTGGCCTTGCGATGCCCCGCTCCATTTGCCTCGTTGCTGGGTTGGTGGCCATAACTTCCACCTCAGGCTTGTCCATGACATTGGCCTCCGGGGCTGCTCTGGCGGCCGCTCTGGCTGCTGGGCTAGTACCGTCTCCTTCGTCTTCAGGTGTGCATCTTGGGCACAACCACTCGCCCTCAGGCACCTCTTCGAGTGCTGGTACCAAGCAATCCATGTGCCAACCTGTGTTGCAAACATCGCACAAAAGCATCACTTCCCCGCGAGCAGGCAGCTGGCACACCTCGCAAGACATACTGTTATTGGGCCTGGTTCCACTGAAATCCACCACTCCCCTGAGGTTGGGCAAGTGGCACGGAGAACAGTTGACAGCATTCTCTGTCACTGTGAGGCCATCTGCCTCCTCCAGAACCAAGGTTCCCGTCGCCCCCAGCTTCTTCACCCTTAGTATCTCAGGCCTAGCCTTGGGATCGAGGCTGCGGCGCTCTGATGAGTACCTCACATACACGTTATCTCCCTCTGCGAAGCGCTTGACCTGGGGGACATATCCCCCCCCACGGATGCGTGCATAACGCAGCTTGTCGCAGTGCTGCGCAATTTTCAGATGCTCACCCGCGACTGGCAGTGCCTCCTTGATCCTGGCCACTCTGGCCAAGAGCAGGTCTGCCGCTTCCACCGCCGTTGCCACCTTGGCTGTGTTCCACAGATCTGCCCCCACTCTGGAGGGAAAGGTGGGTCTCTGCCCAAACAGGACCTCGTTCGGCGCCATGCGCGTGGCCTGCTGCGGCGAGCAGCGGAAGCCTAGGGCCACCCAAGGCACCATTTTGTCCCAGGACTCGTTGCTGCTGCCCTCCTCGCAGCACTTTCGCAGGCCTGCCTTGAGGGTATGGACAGCCCTCTCGGACAGCCCGTCTGCCTGGTTCTTGCGCTGCGTCGGCCCAATCTGTCGCAGCAGATTCTCCTAGGCACTGCCTATACGACGCAGCCACTTCCCCACTCCCAGAGCACGCATCTCCTGCGGTAGCAAGGGCGTAGTGTCTGGATTTTAAAGTTGCACCAAGTGCGGGATCCCTGTCCGTACCCGGCAGCCGTGCTATGCGCATCAATTCCTCCGGTATGATTGTAGCACACTCGAGTGCTGCATTGAGCCATGCTCCCAGTGCCCATGAATCCATGCACCTGCCCAGGGCTGCCCTCCTGGCAGCCTCTGGGAAGTCTGGGCGTGGCATTGTGGACCCCACAGCGTGTCATGCTGAACTAGTGCACCGTGCGTATTACTGGCTTATCTTTTCTTGAACTAAGGATCTCTGCTGTTGAACTCTGTTTGTGAAACTATTGTCACAGTCACACTTCTGTGCTTGCTCTGTTTGTCTGTGAAGTGTGTTGTTCACACTTCTTTTGTCTCCCAAAGTGGCTGTTTTGTCTCTTGCAGCCACTATTTCTTTCTTACTTGAAGCCCTGATTTCGTAATCACCCTTTAATCTGAAGTTACATAGTCACTCCTCATCGAGCAAGCACAAACACTGCTCACTTTATTCCAGCAAGCACAAACACTGCTCGAATATCGATCCATCATACAGAACAAGCACAAACACTGTTCGACCCTTCAGTCTAAGCAAGCACAAACACTGCTTAGTCTTGGAGGTCTTCTCTTGATATTTCGGCCCTTATCAGGCATTCTCCAGCCTTCCAGCTGGTTTACCACCACCAACTCCATCAACACTTCATCAACAGCCAGTCCAGAGGCTCCAAGTCGACTCCTTGATAGATCATCAAACGAGTCTCCCCATCTGAAGATCGCCTACAAGCGACTTCCCACTGAAGATCATCGTACCCTGTCACCAGTGTACTACAACTTCGACTGCTGCTACAGTCACCTTCGGAAGGGTCGACCCATCAGGCAATCTTGTCAACAGTAGAGAATAGTCAGGTAAGTAGTCCAGGGGATACTTATCTTAAATAGATCGACTGATCCCCAGGTTTACAGCTGGGGATTCGAGTCTCAACAGCAGTGATCAGGAATCTGTCATATTCCTGAAGTCACAGCACTGAAAGGGGGTTACTCCTATTTTAGTTCTTTTCACTGAAGCTATTGCGCAGTCATTTGCTTGCGCAGCCATTAGCCCCGACAAGCGTACCCCATGGCACGTTCACGTTCATTTGCATTGGGCTCCTGCAGGTCCCCCATGGGCCTGTACCATCCCATTTTGCCCGTTCCTGAAAGAATATGATGCGGGAGTCGCCATCAAGCAGGGCAGCACTCTCCTGGGCTGTCTTGTCACATTGATGCGATACCCCCCATTGTCTGGGCATGCGACCACCTGGGCCCTGCTGCCCTTGTCCAGAATGTCGTCTACGATCCCCTCGTGGGGCCTCTCCGAGGCACAGATCACATACTCAATATCCGCCGCTGGGGCGATGTTTCCCCAATAGTTTCGCGTGCGGTGGGCGTAAGACCCCACCTGTGCCGCACCAAACAATGCAGGTGTCCCCAAGACCTTGCACACCTCATGAAAAGCATCCACACTAGCCTTCGCGCTCCTCTGATTTAAGTGCATCGCTACATTTTCAATCAGGTATGCGGGCGGCCTAGGCCTCTGCAGGATTTGCAACGTGCCCAACAGCTTGACTAACGGGAAGAAAGACTTGCTTCTTTCCCCCGTGAGCCCACGCCCCTTGCCTGCGGATGAGAGATCCTGGCACTCCCAGCCTGCCACCATGAACCACTGGCGCCCATCCCGGGCGCCTGCCCCATGGAGGTGCTCCGCCGTAATGGCATACACATCTTGGGGCAGCGCTCTGAATGAACGCCTCATCAAACGCTTTGACTGGGAGCAACTGGGGATACCGCTTGTGCAACTGCACCAGGCGACCCCAGCTATCTCCCTCACTGATATCAGCATACATGTACCGCAACACTGGGATACCTGCCCTGAGGACCATTTCCAATCCTGAGCACATACCTCCAAAAGGCTCGAAAAGGACCACTCCTTCTGCCTCCATGGTCCGAACAGCCTGGACCGGTAGGCACATTGTGTCCACTCCTGCATGTAAGTGAGGTGGCGTCACCCGAGGCAGGTTAGACAATACATCACTGATCATATTCCTGGCTCGTTCCCGGTTGCCGAACGCCTGCTCTGTCGTACTGACAGGCTGCGCCTGCTCGTCATCCTCAGTGGCGGCGGAGGATATCTTCTGCCCCACCGAGGCTGTCACGCAAGCTAACTCTGCAGCCCGCAACATTTGCACTCTCCTTCTTCCTTCCTGCGCCATGCGCACCACCTGGTCTGCATGCCACTGGTTCACTCTGCCCAACCCTGTGAGCATGGCTACCTGCCTCCCACTCGCCTCCCCCCTGACCGCAGGCTCGGAGGCAGCTGTATCTAGCCTGGCCCCCGTGCGATCAGCTGAGGATGGGAGCGGTGACATGGACGGTATGTCCGCATTCTGGTGACATGCTCCCGAGAGGTGGACAATGGTAATGTCCAGCTCTTGGAGCATGAGAGCCCACCGAGCGTGCTGGCCCACCAACGTCTGGTTGTCCATGAGGTAGGTGAGCGGCTCATGGTCAGTGATGAGGTGCACCTTGCACCCAAACAGCATGTGGCGATACGTGCGAGCTGCATACACTGCAGCCAGCATCTCCCCCTGGAACGAGGAATAGTTCCTCTCGCTCTTGATCAGGGATCTGGATGTGCATGCCACCATATATTCCCGCCCGCTGTCGTCACACTGTCCTAGCACGGCGCCAATGCCTTGCTTAGAGAAATCAGTGTAGAACAAGAAGGGCCTTGGCGGCCCACGGCCATCCGGCCCTGTCCCACTGTAATCCGGTCTGCACATGACTCTACCGCCCTCACACATTTCCGTTTTGATCAGCTGGGACGCCTGCGACTGCTCTGGCCCCCACACAAATGGGACCCCCTTGACCAGCAATGCGTTGATGCATGCCGCCTTTTTCGAGAAGTCCGGGATGTAGCATCGGTAGAAATTCAAGAATCCCATCACTTCCTGGATGTTTTTCACCAATGCGGGCTCTGGCAACGCCATAACCGCCGCTATCTTAGCCGCATGCGGCGTGAGTCCCTGGGCCGACACATTGTGACCCAGGTACTCCACAGTCGCACACACAAACATGGACTTGTCGGGGTGTGCCCTCAACCCGACATTGTGGAGCATGTCCAACATCAGCTCCACATGCTTGATGTGTTATGCTGGTGTATCACTGTACACCAGCATGTCATCAATGAATGCCACGCAGAAAGCACTCAGGCCTGCCCTGGCAATCTCCTCTTCCATCATACGCTGGAAGAAGGGAGGCCCATTGCGCAGCCCGAAGTTGAGCTTGGTGTACATCCAAAGCTCAGGTACCATCCAGAAAGCTGTCTTAGCCTGGTCCTCAGCCTTGATAGGGATCTGCATGAACCCCAACATAAGATCTACCTTGCTGAATATCTTGGCCGTTCCCAGGTTCTGAAAAATAGTCTCCATCCTGGGGATGGCAAACTCCTGAGGGTCTTCGCTCTCCCCTCCTAGCAGACTCGTGCCCTCAAGGCTGGAACATAACCCCTCGCGGAACCCGAGGTTCCCGCGGCCTGGTTCCCCTGCAACTGGTCTGCTGGTACTGCCCGAGGGTGTCTGGGGCTCCGCCCGATCCCTGGGCTCAGTCTCCAGTGCTGACACCTCCATCTCTTCCATGGGTTCAAGCCATTCCCATGAGGATGCTGTTGCACCGAGTGTGGTGACAAACGCTGCATGGAACGGTTCCGGCAGCTCGAACGTTTCCTGGGACGGTCCGTCGTTGTCGAAAGTGGGGTCCCACCGGCGGGATCCATGTCTGCCAACTATCCAGCGACCCAGCTCGGGTTATTTTCTCAGTTCTTCCAGCTCCTCCCCGTAGGTGTCTGATCCTGTCCCCCTGAACAAGGGATGCAGCGTGCGCACCCCTGCCGGGTGCGCCTGCCTCCAGAGCTCCACTGTCACGACGTCCGCCTGCCAATAAGGCGCAACGCTGTTGGCCCAGTTGTTACGCCATGCTCTCCTCTCCCAACACACCCATTGGTGCACGCATGCCTCCAACCGCTCCAATGCGAACGGTGAGCGCGCCAGCTCCTCTTCTCCTTCCCACATGGACCCATCTCCTGGTGACTGCTGGGACCCATATGGCCACGTGGGGCAGTCCGCCATTTCCGCAGGCGCCCACTGATCATCCACTCCCCACACATGCCGCATGGCTGCTGACAGCTGTCCTGGTAGCAAGACCCTTTGCAGCGCCATCAACATGACTGCCCACGTTGCTGGGTCTGCTCCCATGGCATGCGTGTGTGCATGGAACTCTGCCTCCTCAACCGACGCGCACTTGGTAAGTGCGACATTCCTTTCGCTTCTTGCGAACAGGAAGACGGGCTGGTCATCCCGAGATGCGTGCATGTGGATCCATGCCGATGAAACGGGCATTTCTCCCTCCTGCACCTCCTCGTAGTAGTACGATACCAGCTGCTATACCGGGATGGCTGCCATGGCCTCACCAGGAGCCACTCCCCATGGTACAGCTTGGCCTGCGACCACCCTGGGAATGAGGATTGCCGCCTCGATTGTGGCCTCACATCGCCTGGGCCTGCCGTAGTGGCACAGCCCTGCACCGTCGTAGTTTCCCTCTGCCGGCCCATCGCCCCTTCCGTGCCCTCCTGCGGCTATGGCCTGCACGGGTACGTAGAAGGCGCGGTCTCTCATGTCGGGATGCTCCATCAATTGATGGACGCAGTCCTCCGCCCACGGCGTGCGCATGAACCCTGGCAGCGCGCCCTGCCACATTCCCTCTGTGCGCGCGCTGTCATGTATTTCTGGACGCGCCCTGTCGGCTGCATCCAATGTTGTGATGCCTTCTCTGATCACAAGGCCCACCAGCTCATGAACGCAGTATGCGTAGATGGGGTGCTGTGCCCACCTCCTCTGCATGTAATCTGCCATCACCGTGTCGGGCCGGATGTACCCCTTGAGTGCTGCATTCAGTTGCACCGCCGTTACTGCGTCCCACGGGAAGATCAGCCTGGCCACTGCCTGCATGGCAGCCCTTATGTTCACGCATGTCTGCGCCCTGCCTGCCAGGAGCCTGTGGTTTTGCAACCTACACAGCCCGTCCTTGTAATCTGTTGGCAGCGTGATCATGGCCTCCGTAGTTGACTCTTCTGGCATCTCTTCCCCCAGGCGGTACCATTGCACAAAGCACTTGCTCTCTGGCGGGCTAGGCGGTTCTGGCCTGGGGCGAATATGCTCTATGCTGCTAGACCTGTCGCGGCGGTCCTCCCCAGCCTGGTCGAACTGGAAATCCACGCTCCGGGAAGTAGACCTCCCGTCTCTGCCGCGGCTGCGTTGCGGCTCTCTGGCCGCCTCTTCCCATCCTCCAGGGTTGTACCTAGAGGTGGTACTATGATGGGTCTTGACGGGCCCCGCTGTATCCTCCTCTTGACTCATTGATGCGGCCCCCCTGACCCTTGGGCGGCGAACCCGCATGCTGAGCGGATCCAGGGTCTCCCGCTGCCTCGCTTTCTGTGTCGTCTTGGCCCTCCGGGGTACCTGGACAGAACAAGGCAGACTCCTCCTCATGCATTGGCAAATGGCCCCGAGGCTCTGAGTCTCTATCCGAGGAATCGGAGCTGTCCCCATTGGAACTAGCTTCCCACTCTTCTACTTTGCGCGGGTGCATCGCCTCCCGCGCCATTCTTTCAATCTCATCCATATGGACATTGTAGTTTTCCCATTATTTGTCCAGGAATGTCTGGAACATGCCGGGCCACCCCTCACACAGGGCCGGACACCCCCTTTGCCGGAGGTCCCTTAGGAACTCCACTGCATGTGCCATAGATATGGCTGAACCTGCTGGCCTAGTACCGTAATGGTTCATTGCCAGGGAATCCACCGCCATCTTCCAATGGTGTTTTTGCTGGGCCACCTGCCCCTCTGGCACCACCTGGAAGGCTACATGCACTTCTGCCACCTGGTTGCTCTCAACCGGGGCCGTGCCTGTGTCCAGGTCATACCCCCCGTGGATAGACATCAAGCAGATATGCCTCTCTTGGCCTGCCCACCTGGGGTCTTCTGACTGCTCTGCTGGCCCTGGCCATCCTGGCGGGCCCGGCAGCGTGCTTGGCCCTGCTGCAGCATGTTGTTCTCTCCAGTCCGCGTATGAGATCCCTTGGGCAGCCTCATAGGCCTGCCGCATGCGTTCTTCTGAGGCCTCCTCGCTTCTGCCAGGCCCCCTGACTCCCAAGCCCCGTTCTGGGCCTGCAAGTGCTCGCAGCCTGTCGAAGCGGCTGCTCTCGCCTGCCTGCAAGGTATTTCCTTGCTCTGGGCACGCATTTGCGTAGTGCCCCGGCTTCACGCAATTGAAGCAGACTCCCCCATCGTGGGGTCCTAGGACGCTCTTTTGTCCTCCCGTCCAACCTCGCCCTGCCTGGGCCCTACCCGGCGGACTCTGGCCTAAGGCCCTCCTCTTGTCCAGCTCTTTCTCTTCCCGCCTGTGTGCCCTGGCTTGGCCCCCTGGGCCACGCTCCTGGGACCTGCCCCTGGGCTGGCTCCTGCGTTCCCTGCTGGCCGACCGCTGCCTCCTACCCCTGCCCTGTTCGTCAAGCGGGTTGTGTCTGGCAGCGTGGTCCGACCACTGGGTCCTAGCCTCGGGCGTAGGCACCACCCCGTGGCGTTCCCCACTGTGGGTCCTCTGCGCGCTCCTGCTGCGCTCTCTGGGCTCCTGGCCCCTTGCAGTCGCGGGAGCTGTCCTCATTTGCTGTGCGCGCGCCTCCTCACTGGCCCCCCTGGCCCTGTCGCCGCCCCCTGGTCCTTTCTGACCGAGGGCCTTTTCCTCTGCTCCTTGCTGCTCACCCTGGCCGGGATGATCACTTTCTTCGTCCGTGTTCTCCCAAGGAGATGCGGGACGGAACATTTCTTGGATGCATGCTGCAAGCTCCGGGTCTAGGAGTGGGTTCCCCTGGTTCAGCGGCCGCCCCGCCTGCTAGTCTCCGATAACGTTGTACAGCTCTCACAGCTGATCTGCGCGCAAGACGTACTGCTGCTCCACTTCAGTGAGCCGCTCGTTGGCATCCTGGATGCGCGTCCACTTGGCCTGCTGCAGGCGCAGGTATTCAACTGAAGCCACCGCCTGGCGGTACAACTGTTCTTCCTTCCATTTCAGATCCTTATGCAGGGACTCCACCTGGCTGCGCAGCCTGTCTGTGTCCATGGCTTTTCTGCTAGGCCTTGCCTCCTGGGCCTTCTCCTCATCGCTATCCTCTTCCTCTTCCTCCTCGTCCTCGCTGCCAGGCTCCCCCTGGCCGCGGTTCGCGTTACTGCGCTGCCCTGTTGCGCCCCGCACTTTGCCTCCTGCTTCTGGGGTGACTCCCCCATCACCACCTTTGGCTTCTTGCGTTTGTGCACTCGATCCAGCCACAGCTGGCAATGTCTCCGATGTGCGCCTGCTTTGGCTGCCTTCTTGCTGCGGCCTGGGCAGCTGCTCCTCATTGGCCCTCTCGCCCCTGTTGGGCACTCGCACCTCTGAGCGCAGCATTGGTCCCGAGATGGCAGCTCTTCCTGCTGCAGCCGCGCCGAAGGCCACCCTCGGCGTTGCTGCCGGCGAGGCCACCGGAGCTTCCGCAGAGTCCCTGTGCTGATTTAGTGCTAGTATTCTCAGCTCGCACGCTTCTGATGAGTGCTGGCCTGGCGACCCGCACAAGACGCATGGGTGGCCTGGACTTGCTGCCAAGCATATCCTGATAATTTCCTTCTCAACGGCGGGCATTGCCGTTGCATGGCGTGCCTTGTGCGTATCCTCTGATACTGCAGCAACGGTCACTGCCCTTGCTGCTGCCTGGCTCTGCTGTGATGCAGCAGCCTTTGCTGCTCCCTTGTCTTCTCTAGGCGCGGCTGTTGCGGCCCCTGCCTGCACCTGCCTCTGCTGGTGTGGTCTTGAAGGGGCCTCCTGTGGACCCCCACGGCTGCTCCTGCCTGCATCTGCGGCTCTCCCGCGGCTCTGTCCCACCTCTTGTCCAGCCCTCATGGCGACACCTGCGCGCGTTGCCATGGCATGCTGTAAGAGTGGTTCATATTCTTCTTCAATACTGGCCGCAGGCCACCCCTCTTGTTCCGCAAATCCTCACTGGATTCCTGCCCAGGCTACCGTTGCTGCCTGGTACCCCCCTTCTGGAGATGCCAGCACCAGCGGCATCGTGAGGTCCCTGAACCCCCGTGCCTTCTGGGGACCCTCTCTGGGGCGTAAGGTCAGCCTTCCTGCTGCCTCCAACACCCCGCTGTACTTGAGGAACTCCGGGTTCCCTACCAAGTGTTCATACGCGTCAGGTGGCGTTTTAACGACCCTGACCACCGTGGGCTCCATAATGGCGTTGGGCCCACCGTATCCATAGATGAACAACACTCCATACAAATCTGCCATGGTAGCACGATACAATACGATGCAATACGATACGATATGATGAATTGAACGTATCGTATCACTTCAGTTAAAAATCATTTTTAGACTGAGCTGATAACCAGAGTCTGTGGGGTCAAGCTGAGTAGTTTTGACTGAGCTGGATAGCTCAATAGCTGAGGGCCTGAGTAAGTTGTGTAGTGTTGAGACTGAGTTGAGGGCCGGCAAAGCATTTTTCGTCCATGCCAGCACAGCATGATTCCAGCATTTGTCGGCCAGCACAACAATGGCTAGTGTATCATTTTCATTTACACTGCAACACAGCAGCAGCAGCAACAACAAAACAGACGTGGGTGCATGGCAATCAAAGCATCAAAGCATAGCAACCAAAGGATGGTTGCATGGCAATCAGGGGCTCAGGGCAGGTCCGTAGGGCAGGCCGGCACTCAGGGCAGGCTGGCAGGGAAATTCAGAGCACCCATGCACCACCCGGCCAGTCACCGGATTATCACCGGATAACTCTGCAATTATATTTACTTTTTTAGCTCACCTTGTCGAGCAGTGTAGTACGCAACAGGTTGTAGCCAGGAGGCTTGTAACCTGCTCCGAACGCAGCCACCTTGCGCATCATCCTCTTCCAGTATCGATTGCGGGAGACGTTGAAGGGGATGCCGTTGGCGTAGAATGCCATTGCGACTGATAGGTCGACGTCGTCCTTCTGCAGCTTGGCGAAGTAAGGAATCGTCCCCGGCGTAGGTGGAATGGGCTTGTTTACACCAGAGCACACGAATTCATTCTTGCATTTCAGGCACCTCCACTTGCTGTTTGAGATAAACTTGCTTGGGTCGCCTTTCTGCGGCACTTTTCCGAGGTTCTGACAGTATCTACCGAGGACGTCAACCTCGTCATCATCCGACATTGTGCAGCGCTTTGTCGGAGACGAGACACGTCCCAGTTTTACTAGTGTGTACATCGGCACGGCATGCCCTAAATAACGAGAGGGGGGCACTGAGGCTCTACTGTCCATCCTGTGGACTGGACAGGGCTGGACAGCATCGTATCGTTTCGAATCAACCGTTTCGTTTCGTATCATCGAAACGATACGAATACGAAGGCCAAAACATCATATCGTGCTACCATGAGATCTGCCCCTGCATTGTCTGTGGTACGGATTTTCTCATCCGTACGGATCAGCTCAGCCCCCATAGCGACTAACTGTTCAGCGATGTTGACAGTGATAACATGGCACGAACATGCTGAGTCCATGAGGGCTTTCTGAGCCACCTGAACTTTGCCTTTGACCATGAGTCCCACGCATTGCTCCAGATTGCTTCTGTCGTTCCGAAAGTACTGCAGCTTGGGCGCAGCTGTCACAGCTTTTCTCTCCTGCCTGCCCCTACTGGCCTCACCACGGTTGTCTTCTAAACCCATGGGCATGGTGGTGAATGACAACGATGTCAGCCAAGGTAGCACAATACGGCAAAACCTGTTTCGTTTCCGGAGCGGATCGCTGCTCCGCTCCGGATACGGCAATACTGCTCCGATCCGGCTCACCATGCAGGAGTTATCTTGCAGCCCTTCCGGGCGACATGGTAGGCCATGCAGACCTTGCACACGTGCGGCTTAGACGCCTTAGGGGGTGGCTTCAACAACCACGCGATAGTACACCTACATCACATGTCCGATATGACTGAGGACATCGCTGACGTTCTAGACATATTCGTCGATCAGCTCGGGAAAACACCCTAACCCTCTGACCCCTCCATCCAAGTTGTCTTCCAATACGTGATGGCGTTGCAAGCGATGCAAGCTAGACTTTTCAGGCTCAATATGACTAATCCTTTTGAAATTTCTGCACCTATGTTGCTTCACTACGTAGATCGAAGTGACCAATGTTTTTTACGTATACTTTAGCCCAGCCATTGCGACTTAGTGACAGGGAAAGATGTATGCGATCAATCAATTGGCTGTTTTAAGGAACAACGAACTCCGAAAACAACGAAACACGTCCGTGACTGCGGTATCCGAGCCATATTCGAGTCGTCCGATTGAGCAATTCAGCACTTCACGAGCTAAGAAAATCCAGCCTTCACCCGGGGAACCCTGAGCCGAAGTCGCGAAATTCTGCATACAGACGGTAGGCGAGGTTGCAGATTTGAAAGGCAAGGGGGGACTTTAGGGGATTTCAGTTGTGCATGGCAACTACCGTACCAACAGGGGTTGTTACTGTTTGGACAGTTCAGGAGTTGGGGACTGCATCAATCATCGACTGTTTTGCCACAGCAATTTGCATGGTCCTTAGTCCTAACTAATATGCGTGCATGATGCATGGATGCATGGCTACTTTGGGGCCAGTAGGGGGGGGCATCTGGGCATGCATGGAGGCTGTATGCTAGCAGGCAATGAGGCAACCATCTTCATGTCGTTGTATGTCAGTATGTATGCCAGTATGTGCCTAAAACAAGTTTTTGACTGCAAAATACTGATACTCCAAGCCCGCCATATCGAAGCGGAGCGGAGCGGACCGGAGCAGAAGCGTATCCGGATCGTGCTACCTTGATGTCAGCCTCTCGTTCAGCCTAAACACCTGCAGGCAGATGTCAGACATATAAGCAGCCAATTTACTCAAAACCAGCCTCTTTGCTCCCTTCCATGAGGCAGGTGCCATGAGCCTGCGCTCAGGTTCCTCCTCATGGCAAGGTTCAGGCAGAAACGACCTAGGGCGGGCGTTGTGAGCCGCCTGTTTGAATTCCGCAGGCTTGGGCACCAGCCCAACCTGCGTCATGAGTGCCACAGACTCGCTGAGCATCTCAGCCATAGTCTGGTGCCAGCCTTCTGGCTCAGCTTGCCCTGTTGGGCTGCTTAGGTGCGACATGTGTGCCGCCTGCTGGGCCTGACCCCCCTGCCTTTGGTACTGCCTCTATTCTGATTCCGCTCGTACGGCCTGCCTGCAGCCTGTCCCTGTTGCGGCCTTGGCGGTAGAGGGTAATGTTGCTGCGGCGGCCTGGCTTGCCCAGATGTGATGTCCGTAGCCAGCGGCGCAGGCCTGCGCTCATCCCTGGCCATGGTGCGCCGTGCTGCCACACTGGTAGCATGCCTTGGCTGCCCCCGTAGCGCCTTCCGCGCTGTAATTTGGTGCCCCAGATTGGTCTGCCCAGGTAACTCCTCTGGGTTTGCCATCAATCCGCAGGTGCTGGACAGCGGCTGAGCCTGCGGGGATCACTGCCCCTTCAAGGCGTGTCCGCATCTCCCACTGTGCTGTTCTCTCTCTTCTTCCCATGTTGGACTGCGCCTCCCCCTGGCTAGGCCCGCTGTTGGCCATCTGCTTGAGGCTTGCTCCTCCCAGGTCCCCCATTTCCAGGGCAATTTCTCCCACAACACCACCTGCTGTGTCGGTACTGCAATCTGATCTTCATCCGTCATGCTCAGGTACCCGGGCACTGTCATAACGAACTTGCTCATCTTTGCTTTGGCAGCCGCTGGCAGTCCGTCATGGAACAGGTGCGAGACAGAGTGCCGCCTGCCGAAGTGGTCCACTGCATCCCTTGAGATCTGCAGCAACTCTGTTGTTGACAGCACTCTGTGAGCAAACGCTTCCACTGTCTCCTCTGGCTTAAGGTCAGGGTCGAGGGTGGTCCTCACCCCTAACCTGAGGTTGGAGATTGCTGTCCTCTCACTCGAGGTTGGCTTCCCCACCTCCGCTTGAACCACCTTGATCCACAAGGTTAGCAGCGAGGCCTCGCAGCACTGCTCCCCTACTTGGGCAATCCACAGCCCCCTGATCCTTTCCACTTCTCTGGTGGCCATGTCTCCTGCATGGGGCGCCGCCCTGACGGCTACCATCAGCGGCCCCACACTAGCAGGCTTGCTGTCCCATAGCTTGACCAGTGATTTCACCAGCATTGTAATAGCTGACGGCGACTGGTACGACCCAGCTATTTCTCCAGCCACCACAGCCAGCGCCGGCGGGTCATCTGACAGTGCCAGCCTGTTGTGCGATCCCCAATAGCCACACGCCTGGCAATATTTCCTGGCTGCAACCGCGCCCGGGTGCGACATATCCAACACCGGCACGTTGCCTTGGATAGCTGGGATTTTGGTGAATTTGGCCATCCCTGCCAGCTGCAGGACCATCTGCTGCTGCAGCAGCAGGTTCACCCTTGCCTGCTCCCTATCAAGCCTTTTCATTTCCTGGTCGCTGGACTCCTGGCTGGCCCCGGCCTGCGCCTGTCCGCTCCCCCTAGTCCTGAATCTACTGATTCTGAGTGTGACCCAGATCTGCCTCCGCCGCCCCCCGATGGGCTGCGACCTGGATGGTATTTGTCATGTCTGTTATCATCCTCCTCATGAGCATGATCTTCTCGTAACGGCTGTCTGCCTGCTCTGCCTGCGGAGCTCTTGCTCCCCTCAGGTGGCGGCTGCCCAGACTCACTTCTGCTTGGTCTGTTGTCAGGGCCGGACCTCTAAGGCTGTGCTCCTCTTCTAGGTTCTGCCTGCCCCCTGGGCGGCTCCTGGCTTTGCCGGCCTTGCTGCGTCCCCCCGCTGTATTCGGCTTGCCCCCTGGGCAGCTCTTGGCTTTGCCAGCTTGGCTGTTCCATGCCATCCGCCTGCCCCCTGGACGGCTCTTGGCTGTACCAGCTTGGCTGTTCTCTGCTATATGCCTGCCCCCTGGGCACCTCCTGGTTCTGCCACTACGGCTGTTCTTCGCCGTCTGCCTGCCTCCTGGGCGGCCCCTGGCTCTGCCAGCCTGGCTGCGTCCCGCCTGTGTAATTCCTGGCGTAGGAATCAGACTGCACTTCCTCTCTGGCTTCTTGCCTTCTTGGCTTACTGCTTTGCACACTGCCTGCAGGCTCAATGTCCTGCCTGGTTCCTTTTGCTGGGTACGCTTGCCTGTTCCTCAGGAATTCCTCGATGTAATCCACTTGTGTCTCCTGGCATGTGTTCTCCTTGTCCTCGACTATGCGCAACAGTGCATAAGACTCTTGCCTGTTTGCTCTGCGCGTCGCTATGCCTTGCTCTGCCATTCTGGCAAGCGATCGGCTAGTCAACTCTGCCCTCTCGATGGCGGCTGGGCTGCTGGCCTTGGGCGCTTCCCTGCCTCTTGGCCGCCCCCTGAGGCTCGGCTCGCTGCTGACTTCGAAAACTTCAGATCTGAGTGTTGGGGTTGGCGCGGCCCTTGCCTGCTGCTGCCACCTTTGGACCTCCCTGAGCTCCTCCGGCCGCTGCACCGCTGTTTCAAATCCCTCCCATGGTCCTCCTCATCTTCTGGCTCGGATCCAGGTTCCACCTAATTTCCTGTTACCTCGTTGCACCATTCATCTGCGAAGGCCTTAACAGCCAGGGTTGCTTCGGGTCCCGCCCCTCCCTTGGACATCTGTCCAAGGGCGGCTAACAGCGACGCCCTATCCTGCCATGTGTGGGGAATACCCATCATGGCCTTTGTTGCCCATTCCCGCAGATGATGGGCCTTGAACTCCTCAATCACTACTGGAAATGCGCAATAGGAAAACCTCGGTATTACCATGGTTTACATCAGTAAAAACTTCCGTTACCATGGTAACAGAGTTACGTTGGTAACCAAGGCCTTACATATGTAAATTTACTGTGGACGAAGGCTCTGTCGGTTTACATCAGTATTTCCGTGATATTCGACCATGGTATTGTAACCAATGTCAAGCTACAGAGCTTCCAAATTTGTTATCTAACCGAGCGTTTACTGCGTTTTTACTTATGTACTTTTACTGAGCTCCTACTTATGTACTTTTACTGAGCTCCTACTTATGTACTTTTTGCTTATGTACTTTTACTGAGCTTGTACAATGGTCATCCTACTGAGTTTTCACCAGGCCTTTACCAAGGTCATCCTACTGAAGTTTACCAGGCCTTTACCAAGGTCATCCTACTGAAGTTTACCAGGCCTTTACCATGGTCATCCTACTGAGTTTTTACCAGGCCTTTACCAAGGTCATCCTACTGAGTTTTTACCAGGCCTTAACCAAGGTCATCCTACTGAGTTTTTACCAAACCTTAACCAAGGTCATCCTACTGAGTTTTTACCAGGCCTTTACCAAGGTCATCCTACTGACTTCTTACTAGGTTGGCCTACTGACTGAGAGAAGCAGTACTAGTATTGCACCGTTGCATAATAGTTGTGATACACTATTAATCTGTTGTTGTACTACGCGCGTGTTATTGGCAATGACATTACACCTTGCCCACGAAGGCTTGGCCGCATGGGCGCCGCAGTGTCAGACTGTGCGGAATATAATTGAATGCAAAGGGGGAATGGAAGAAAACAACATAAAATAAAAAAGGAAAGACCCACCACCCCACCCCAAAAGCCCTCTTCAAGTCAAAAGGAAAGGGAGGGGCAAATTTGAAATACCCCTCAAATGAATGCTAGCATGATACGAGTTATCATTTGCAGATTGTCTGATTAATAAATAAAAAATGGACACACATAGCCAACACAATTAGCTGCACTACGTCAGCTCCGTATCTCAAAAAATTTAGCGTGTGCGCTTCTTCGTACACATTGTGATGCATGGCCATGATATTCATGATGCTCTTCGAAGCTTCCACCCATGTGGATGAACACCTGGAGATTTTGGGGTCGAAGCAAAAAATCAGCACATAGAGCACATTTCCTTTTAACCTACAGCAAGTCATGAACAATTCAGCCAGCCGGTTCGTTAGATGGCCATTTATGAAAACCCACCGACGCTTCAATGGACGGTAGCTACGCCAAAATCAAGGTGACAATGACAATGGTAGAGGCCCCGGAATGTGTTCTGTTTCTCAGAGTGTGTGCCTATGGAAAGTACAGAGCCACGGTGTTAAGCTTTGGTCTGGATACATGACTGGTCCCAAACAAAGCAAACATGCAGATCCCCAAGCTTACATGGAAATAGTGTGCTACTAGGATGACGCTGTACTTGACAGCCTCTAGCTACTAGAGATCACCATGTCTGACCACTGCTGGCCGATGGTGAAGCAAGCATAAGAACAAACCATAACACATCGCAATTGCTTTGGTACCTGCATTATTTCAGCGCGGCTAAGTTTTTAGATGCATTAAATGTGGTCATGGCCAAAGTGCTGATGGCCATCTGTGGTCGATGGAGAGATTCAAGAGGACATTATAAGGCGGACCATCGTGCTATCCTAGTGAGCAATATTGTACAAGGATGTAACGAGCTTGACCACGCGCATCGTATTAGATGCTTGTGGCATGCAAGCTGCATGGCAGATAGGCATGTCTTGGCATGTAATCTATGCCTTATGACCGATACACTTCTGTGAGTTAGGCTGCATGACGAATACGCTTGAAGCATGCATTGTGCAATGTGCATGGCGAATTGGCAGGTGCCCTTGTGGCAGGTAAGCTGCTAGCGGACAGGCGCGTCACCATAGCGGCATGCATGCATGCATCAAGGGGATTCAAGGCTGGTGAGCTGCATGGCTGGTACACTTGTGGCAGGCAAGTTGTCATACCGTATGCATGTACTCCACTTACCAGAACGGAAGACTTACATGCTTTCATGCAGTCGATGGCTCGATTCCTCGCTGACATTTTTTTGCTAATGTGCTTGTTTTCTGCTCGATTTCTCGCTGACGTTTGACGCCAACGTGCTAGACTGTAAACTTCAAGCTGGAAACTCAGAATCAACCGGCTGGTTGTTCGTGTTTGAGGGAGCTGACGGGGGATGGAGGTAAATGCCTTGCATTGATCTCCCCATTTGGGTTCTTGTTTTTTATGCCCTGCTTCCCGCCACAAGAATGTTTGAGGCAAGGGGTGCTCCCTATGTGCCCCGTCCCCGCTGCGTAAAGTGTGAAGGCAGAGGCCGCCTATGACAGTGTAATCACTGTCAACGAACTGTGTGTTAAGGAGAAACTGAAGGCAAGAATAATGGTTACTAAGTACCTTGCGTCCAGCCTTACACGTTACATTGATTACTCAAAAACTTTCGGTCAACCTAGAAATGTGACATTGGTTACGAAGTTACTTACGCTGCCTAGTCATCTTACATTGGTAACATACAGCCTAACTAGTAATGTTACATTGGTTGCTAAGTAACTATCAGGCAACAAGGTAATCTTACATGGGTAACTAAGTAACTTACGGCCAACCTAGTAATGTTACATAGACTAACGTTGGTAACATCATGGTAATTCCTCTTACCAAGAGATAACAAAGGTAAATTGACAAACATAGAAACTGACCATGGTTAACATTGGTACCACCATGGTAGCACCTTAGCCAGCCATGTAAATTAACCAAGTTGAGCATTTACCATGGTAAACCATGGTGTTACTGAGAAATTTCCAGTAGTGAATGGCTATCACTCGGTCCTAGAAGTGCGAGAACGTCCTGGAGCAAATTTGCTTCCACAGGTTTGTTGCCCATTGCAAAATTCCTGCCCAACCGATTGGCTGCATCTGCTCCTCTGACTCTTCTTCGACGTCCACCACTTCCACTGCCCTGGAGCGCTCTGGCTCTCTAGGGCTGGTAGCCTGCGCCCATGATGGATCGTGAAAAAATCCGCGCAAGGTTTCCTTGTGGCTGTTGCCTCTCTGCATCTGGCTGCTAGATCCCTCCTTGGATTTCTGCACAGGTCAGCCCACACTGGGCGGAAACCTGGACAACGGCGTCCCGTAGACTGTGGATCTTGCCCCTCTTCTAACCAGCAATCTGCGCGGTCGCAGCTGCTGCCTTGGACGCAGCCCTGCCTTTGGCTGCTGCCCCCTCTCTTCCTGGACTGGGTCTGACAGCTCTTCCTCGGATATTAGGTCAGCCCAAGGCTTTCCCACCGGCACAGCTGACTTTTCCCGCGGTTCCTTGCTGACATGCGAGACATGCCTGGTCACCGCTGGCTGGACCTCAGCCCCCTCGCGTTTGACCACTGCAGGCGCACTCATGCCCTCCATTTCCTCTGCTCCTATCCGCGGTTCGTCTGGACAGGTTCTATCACGGCCTGCTAACCCCCCAGGGGCTGCGGCGACCTCCGCTCTGAGATCCGGATGACAGGGTTCTTCTTTGACCCGCTGCGCAATCCTTGCCACCCTTGGCGGATTTTGTTGCGGAGCGGTATCAGGACCATAGTCCCTCCTTGTGTCACTGCTCTGCGACTCTTCAGCTGCCTGATCCAAGATCAGCTCTGGAGTTCCCGCTTGAGTCGGCCACTGCTCAAATTCCAGGCTGGTCCTGGAATCAACGGGCACTGGACCCCCTCGACCGATGCCTTTACGTGTCACACACACTGAGCCATCGGCCAGCATCCCTGCCCCTCTGGGCAGGGAGCGGTCAGGCTCTGGCACCTTGCAGTCCCTTGCAGCTGGCTCCACTAGCCCTGCCAGCTTCTCCGCCACCATTAGGGCTTCCGCAATTAGTTCATCACTAGCCTCCAACAGGTCTGCACCTGGCTCCAACCCCCTCAGACGCCCACTCCTCCGTTGAGCGTCAGGGTGCTGGTGCCTATCAGGATGCAGATCTACTTCTGTCATTCCTACAGGCAATCTACGAACCACACGGTCCTGCAGTTGTGCTGGCCACACCCCCACTACATGATCTGCTATCGTCAGGCTTCTGCCTCTTGTTCCTACTGCGGCCTGGTGAGGGCATGCAAGTCAGGTTCAGACGACAGGTACAGCAAATTGCATTACATGTCTCGCCTTTCTGCTCTTTGCTAAACAATCTCAGGTCTGGCGGGATTACCCTCGCCTTCAGCACCTCCCACCTTCTGGGCAGGTCTCGTAGTCTCACGCCTTGCGTGGTTAGTTGTAGCCTCTTGCGTGTTGTCCGCTCAGCTTCGTGGTCATGCACAAAGCCTTGTACCACCGGATTTTAAACTAGGATCCTTGATCCTTCGGGTTTACTTCTGTTAATGCTTGGCGGGTTGGATCCACCTCAATACAATCCTCAAGCACACATGTAATTTATCTGCTAGGTGTATAAATCCACAGCCAAATCTTCAAGCCTCTCCTGGACTCAACACTGAGCAGCCACACGCAATGATTCACAAGGCCTAACTTTGCAATCTCTCTTTGGAGATTTCCTCAGCAAGGTGCAGTTCAAGCACTGTCCAAGGTTGTTTGCTGACAAGCAAAAAACCAATTTCACAGCACAAGCACCTTTTGCAGGGATTGGCAAATCAAGCTGATCAGGCTACTAGATCTACTTCGTCCCTTTCTAAAAACACGCGATGTGCGCTACGGGTCCGTGGCGGACTTCTTTCCTCACAACAGTGAAGGACGCCTACGGACAGGCTCAGTGACTACTCACTGGCTGCGAGTGCTCAGCGAGTTAAGCTGTGAAGCTGGTTGATGTATGACTAGCAAATTGTCTTGGAAGCACAGGCCTTCTGGCCGTCTGGGCGCGATCCAGCGGGGCTATGTAAAGGGGCACTTACCGCGCGTCACACAGTGAGGTGGCCGAGGCATAGACTGCGTACTTCTTCTTCGGCAGGGGTCTCGGTCCTCAACTGAGGGTTCTATCTCCTGCTATACCAGCGGAGGCTGTATAGGCTTGACTTGAGTCCAGGTACTGACTTATGGGAGCGCATAAGGTCTCATTCACAGATGACGGCCGGTGCTTGTTACAAATAGAGGTCTGTCCTTTAGAAAGGGACGAAGTTACTAGTTTAGGCAATTGTCGGGATACAGGGACCCGGCATGCCCAATTCAGAGTACGGATTATGCTAAATCACCCTGCGTAAGCGGGTTTATAGGTCTCAGTTCAGATCAGGAGACTCCGCAGAGACGCTACGGAGGCTCCGTGGCCGCTAACGGCGGCTCAAACGGTTCTGTCACGTATACGGTAATATCCTGTGACACTAGTCATGTAATGACAATGACTACAATGCGGTGATACTTATACACCCTTAAGCCTCTCCACACGCTCACTAAGGCACCTATCATCAGAAACCAATACTTCCCAAGCGTTTTCTACACACTCTGAACTTCAGATCGAGCCGTCCCTGCTAAAATAAATGTCAGACCTTAAGTCGTCTACACCAATTTTTTCATTCTCAAGCTAGCAGCATTGTGACAAGTAGCGTTCGATGCCCTGGACCAGCATACGGTGCCCACAAGCAGTCCCACACAATCCACATGCATCCCAATTTCAGCCAGTACCAACACTTTGGGAAAATCCTTGGCGCACTGATGCATCAACTTATTCCTATATCCTTTCATAGCAAGGGCATCCTAAATTCCATTCATGTCATTAGGACACCAAACAGCCATTTACTTCACAGCCCTAAATACCGTTTGACACACAAGATGTCATGGAAGCCATCAAGGGCAGCACACACCTTCAACAACACACGACAGGCCTTGCTAAATCCGAGTTGCATGGTGACCTACCGAATGCATTCATGAACCAAGGTGCATGGCTGATTTATTTATTTGTCACCGACATTTGCTGCAACCCTGCAACCTGCACTTGTTGCATCCTACTTGAGGAAGGGGGGGCGGGGGGGCTTGAGGGAGAGCCCGGAGGTGCACTGACGTAGTGATGGCCCTGCCAGACCGGCGCTGAACAGGAGGGACCCTTGCACCACCCCTATGTACACAAGGACCTGGGACTTCTTCCGCCAACCTCTCCTCCTCAGAATCACCTCCCTCCTCAGCCTCCTCCTCCTCATCCGATTGCTCCATCTCCTCAGAGCTCGTCTCCCCCCCTCAGACTGATCAGAGTCCTCTACCTCCTCCTCTGAGCTCTCGCCCTCCCCATCCTCATTTTCAGACGCCTCTCCCTCATCAACCTCCTGCTCCTCAACAACCTCAGCTTGCTCTCCCCCCTCCTCAGACACCGTCCCCCCCCCATCTCATCAGCAGCACCCTCCTGAATAGCACGTCCACTGCCGCCTCGCCCCCTTGCCCCGCGGATGCGACCTCCTTGGCCTGCCGGATAACTTGCAGGAGTGGGACGCCCTCATAGTATCGAGTTGTAGAGGCATGCTTTCTTCAGCGACTGGCCTTCGGCTTCTTCTGCTGCGGCTGGAAGACGCGGCGGGGCCGCTTGCCTACTATCTCGACATCCGGGTCTAAATCAATAATCGCAGTGGCAGGAGTTGTGGCAGGATCTGTGGCTAATGGAGCGGCTCCGGGTAGATTCACAGCCCCATCAGCGGGAGCCGGCGATGTCTGATGAGGTGCTGCCGGTGCCAGAACAGCCCGTGCCTTTGCTCTAGCAATTGATTCAGCGAAAGTGAACTGCCTTTTGCTCATAACGACAGCATTTCAATGCGAAAGGAGCGTGATTGCGACATGAACGAAGCTACTCTTTGTGTGGCGATTTGTTTAGGGTTTGGGGCTAAAATAGTCGTTTTATGATTCGTTTTTGTCCCATGGTACACATTTTAATCGAAATCAACGGTTCGTTTTCTAGAAAAACGACCAATAAAACGAAATCGGACTCATACTACGGTACCCGACGCATTCACGAAAAGAGGGACAGGCCGTCGTCGCGCTAGAGGCTATATTTCCCTGCTGGCTTGGGTTTAGCGCTTACCCTGCTGCTGTGTTGTGTTGTTGCTAAGGTCGTGTTTCCACTGGTATTCTGTCGGGCAACCGACACAATTCAAGGCCCAATTTCGACCCAACTGCCGCAAACCGACACGGTTTAGGCCTTCTGAAACCACGCATTCGAGTATAGCCTATACCTCGTCGATAACCAGGTTTAAGCTATTCTGCGAGTTGGTTGCCTCTTGGTTTAAGGAACCATCTCAGCGCGAAAGACCGTTCGGCATTAAAGACGACATTTCTATAGCCAGATCGAAATAAGCGGCGACACTTGTGGTTCCGAGGTCGCGAATTGTCGCTGAACGTCTCGGCGCCCCGAGATCAGACCTCTGGCACCAGGAAGTTCGCTGTGAACTTCCTGGATTTCAGTGGAAACAGTTTTGGTTTAAGGCGTGAGAAAATCACGATCGCGAGCAACCGGATTCAAACCGCGCTGGTTTAAGGCACCAGTGGAAACACCCCCTTAGGCAACGCTGCCCTTTGTTTGTCAGGCCCGTAGTGGGCAGCTAAGAGCCTGTACGTGGGCAGTTAATAACAGCCCCGAGGTGGCCAGTTGTTCGGGCGGGGGTTGGTTCGTCAGACGTGGTCGTTTTGTGGCGGAGAGGTTTTTCAAATAAAGTGACGAGGTAGAAAGCCATACGTGGGTATGGAAGTTTTTAGAGCGTTCGTGGATATAAGCAGAGTCGCCCTGCTGCTGGCCGAGTCTGCCGCTGCGCTGCCTGTTGCCCATGGTTACTTTCGACGGGCTGGGGCTAGCCGAAGTGTAGCATCAGCTGTCGTGGTCGCTGTATGTGCACTCTGTATGTCCGCACCATGAATTTACTCGTTCGTTACATGGCCCGTGATTATGTTCCATTCTGTACATGGCCCCCTTTTCTTCGGACGTCTGCATTTGCCTCTATGATAGATCGTTTAACTGAACGATCATGTGCTTTGGTCCCACTGCGTGATGGTGCGTGTGGACCAGGCCCAACATAGGCCCATCGGCGAGGACCTTATTGTCTAGTGTCTAGTGAGTTTTTGCTGTTTGTTTGAGGCTTATGGGGCTGGTGTTGGTGCTACACGTTGATGATCATATGAGGCTGCATGCAATGGTTGTTGTGGGATGCATGATGTGGATGTTGCAGGTTGCTGAGTTGCAAGCTGTTGTGCTGCATTATGGGTTGCATGTTGTTATGTTGCATGTGGTTGTGATGCGAGTTGTTGTGCTGCAGGTTGAGGTGCATGTTTTTGTGTTCCATGTTGTTGAGATGCATCAACTATGCATGCAGTTGAGCAGCATGTTGTTAGGCTGCATGCTATTGTAATGCATATTGTGTGTCGCATGCTGAGCGGCGTGTTGTTGTGCTACATATATACCGCTTAGGTCGCATATTGTTGAGATGCATGCTGTCGTGCTGTAGGTTGGGCTGCTATGTTGCATGATGTGGTGTTATAAGTTGAGCTGCATGTTGTTCTGAATTCTGATGTTGGTTGTGGAGATGCATGATGTTTATGCTGCATGTTGTTGTGTTGCATGCTGGTGTTTTGCATGCTGAGCTGCATGTTGTTGTGCTGCAAGATGCGTATGATGCATGTTGTTGAGTTGAAGGCTATTGTGCTGCATGATGTTAGTTTTGATGCATGCTGCTACAACCTGCTACCCGGCATGTTGTTGTGATGCATGTTGTTGTGTTGCAGGCTGTTGAGTTGCATGCGGTTGAGTTGCAAGTAAGCTGTTTAGGCTGCATGTTGTTGTGTTGCATGTCGGTGGGCTACAAGTTGAGATGCATGTTGTGGAGCTGCAGGCTGGTTCGGCTGCCTGATGTGGATTTGCATGTTGTAAGTGTTGCATGATGATGGTGTTGCACGTTAATGAGATGCAAACTGCTAATGTTGTTGTTGCTCCTACTGTTGATATTGGCTGTTGTTGTTGTTGCTACTGCTGCAGGAGATGTTTTAGTATGCATGCTTTGGGCTGTTGAGGTTGTTGGCTACCTGACTGCAAGGGGTTGAGGCTACTAGTTGTTGAGGCTGTGATTGAAAAGGATGTTGAGCTGCATGTTGTTAAGCTACATGCCATTGGTGGTGCAGGCAGTTGAGCTGCATGCGGTTGTTGCCCATGCTCCTGCGGCGGTTGAAGTTGGTACGGCTATGTATGCATGTCAGATACTGAGGAGGTGGTTGTTGCTCATGTGGTTGCTGAGGCTGCAACTACATGCTTATGCCATTGTTTTTGCTGGCCATGACAGATCCATGAGGGGTCATCTTAGTGAGGCTTTCAGAGTTGGAAATTCGAGCGTAGATAAGTTCTCTGGCTGTGGCAGAGGGAGGCAACGCTGTCGGACTGAGTTTGGGTGGCCCCTGCATGTTGTTGTGTTGCATGCTGTTGAGCGGCATGCGGTTGAGCTGCAAGCTGTTTAGGCTGCATGTCGCTGTTGCATGCCGGTGGGCTACAAGCTGAGATACATGTGTGGAGGCTGTTAGTGTTGCATGATGATGGTGTTGCACGTTAATGAGCTGCATACTGCTATTGTTGTTGCTGCTCCTACGACTGATATTGGTTGTAGTTGTTGTAGTTTGCATGTTGTGGATGCTTTAAGCGGCATGCTGTTGCGGTTGTTGGCTATTGACTGCGAGGTGTTGTGATTGCGGAAGGATGTTGAGGCTGCATGTGGTTGAGCTGCATGCCGTTGGTTTTGTAGGCACTTGAGCCGCATGCGGTTGTTGCTCCTGCTGCTACTATTGATGGTGCTGCTGCGGTTGAAGTTGGTGCGGCTATTGATGCTATGAATACTGTGAGGTTGTTGTTGCTGATGCGGTTGCTGAGGTTGCACCTGTTGTTGATGATGCATGCCGCTGATGTTGCTATTGCTGGCCATGTCAGACCCATGAGGGGTCAGCTTAGTGAGGCTTTAAGTGTTGGAAAGTTGAGCGTAGATAAGTCCTCTGGCTGTGGCTGAGTAGGGCAACGCTGTCCGACTGAGTTTGGTGGCCCCGGGAAGGGGATTGGGGGACGAAGCGTAGATAAGTCATTATGCGATTGGCAGCCTAGCATGTAGAGGCAACGCTTTTCGGTCTGGGTGTTTGGTTGTTTCGGTTCAAGGGGTCTTTGGACATGCGATGCGAGGCGCCATGATTCAAGCGTAGACACGTGCCCGCATCGTCAGAGCGGGACAACACTCTTGGGCTGAGGTGTTTCGGATGTAAGTTTGGACATACCCATGAGGGGCCAGCTTAGTGAGGATACGGATCCGAGATTAGGCGTGGGAACAATTCCCAAGGAGGTGAAGGGAGTTTAATGAACGGACATGTAAAGAGTGACCTCCCTAGCCCCATCGATGTTGTGCATGGCAGTTGGGGATTTAGTGCGGTGCGTTGATATATAGTTGATACAATTGTCTGAGACAATCTGATTTGTGAGTGGGCGGAGAGTAAGATGGCAGTCCCATGAGTTGGGTAAGGAGTTGAGAGTGGGATGGGAGTCCCATCAATTGTGTGGAGAGGGGAGTACTGGGCAACAATCCCATGAGCTGGGGGAAGAGTCGAGTGCTCGATTATGACTATCTTATATTTCATATAGGGAGTGGACGCATTCTCCCAGGATTGGGGCACCGACGAGGAGGGCGCCAGGCACCTGGCCTTCATCAATGGCCCTTTCGATAAGATGGGCCAGATCTTGAGGAAGGTCAAGGACCAGCGGGTAGATTGCGTCATCATAGCCCCGGTGTGGCCTAGGCCGTGGGCTGCCCTGTGGGTGGGCTTGCCGGTAAAGATGGTGGTGAGTCTCCCGCACCGGGCGGACTTGTTCTTGCCCGGCAGCATGGTGCCCAAGAAACTGAGGCACCCGAAGGCGCCGAGGTACAAGGTCAGCGCCTACTACGTCCTATGGGAGTTCTAGGTGTAGGAGTTGCCTCCGGAGGTTAAGGTCCCCTTTCACACCTAGTGTTGTGGGTGGCTGGCCGGGGGGGGCCAATTTGGTGGGTGTCTAAAAGGGGAACGTGGCATGTCTAGACGGACATGAGAGGTTAACTCCTTTCACCTAGCCATTCTTAATTCCAGTACAACTCTTCCGTGCCGTTTGGAGCATTATGTACTTCTGACTTTTGCAATACATTTCAGTAATGCCAATTTCGGCAACGCCTGTGTTACACCAAGTGTGAACTAGCTTCTTCCCACTTGTGTGAGAAGGGTCAGCCGCAGCAGTTTGTAACCCGATACCGCTTTCATATTCCAGTTGTCCAAAGCTCGTAGCTAACGTCAGTTCCACGCTAGTTGCATTTCTGCACTATCATTTCTTGTAAAAAGCTGCCACCCACCCACCCGCTTCAAGGAATGCCCGGTAGGGGATTGGAAGCTCAGGCCCTCGAGGCTATTTAAAACCAAGCATTCAAACTTACAGCACAACTGGAAAGGAGGTCCTCAAGAAGGCTCAAAACCTCGAGCAGTTGGCAAGGAAGGGCTGAGGGACTTCAGTATAAGCCCGTTTAGGCCAAGCAGACCATATGAACAGTGAAATGATTGGCGGCGCTTGAGGCTCACCCCCCCTAGGTGCCGGTGGGGGTCTAGGTAACGGGCCAACATAGCAGGGGTCTTGATACGGCCCTGCTCGGCTGCGGCAAGAACGCCCTCTTGGGCAGCAGTATGTTGAAGAGTGCCCCGGCGAAAGCTGTGCGCGGTTTCCCCGTTAAACTGGCCCATGCGGGTCAACTCGACACGAACGAGAGAGTTGAAGGAACCACTGCTAAAAGGGGCCTCCTTGAAGGAGCCCCGGATTGAGGCCGGATTGGGGCCGGAACACGAAGTGGGTAACCGGATGGCCGAGGGTAAGGCAGTGGCCCAGGAAGGCCCACAACCGGGTTAGAAAGGACAACCGAGGGTCGTCATGGACGCGGAGGAACACTGGGTCTTGATGGATCCGACTAGATTTGTTCGTCTTGGTACCATGCGCAAGTTTGACGCACAGAACAAGCGGAAGGGGATGCCCATGCAAGAAGACAACGCCAGGGAACATGGGCTGATCACCCTCATAGAAGTCAAGGAGGCAAAGCTGTCCCCCCTCCTTGCCACGCATAGCGCTGACCCAGCTATACAGGACCATGCAGAGGTCTCGCTAGTGCAGGAGATGCTCGAAGGGAGAGGAGCTAGCACGGTTGTCCATGAACTGGACCAACTTTGTCAGTAGGCCCAGGTGGAGAGGTACGGCTGAGCGCTCCTGGTACCCAGCCTCGAAGAGCTCGCGTTGATAGCCTTGCTTGTAGCGCTTGACCTCGACACTGTCACAAGGATTGCGGGTGCGAGCGGAAGCATCGTAAGGACCTCGGCGGCCAAGGTTGTCGAACAAAGTAGATAGATGGCTGAAGGCCACGTTCACCCCGGAAGACGAGGCCACGAGGTGCTCCATGCCAGGCACTTTGCTGCCAGCATGAGCTACGGTGTAGTCACTCTGCATGAAGACAAGTAACTCCTCAGGTCGAGCTGTCAGGAGGGTGGGGGGGAGCCCGTTCTCAATGGGGAGTTGAGCCCACCAACGCTCAAGTTGTGCCGCGACATTTAAGCGGCGGGAGGAAGTTTCAGAAGTAGTACTGTGGCTGATAACCTCCGCGACGCGGTCGAGGGATGACGCATATAGCAAGGCCGCATCGGCGGGAGCAAGCGCCTCGGGCGCTGGGGAACGCAAGGAGCGCTGGGCCCGCGTTACTTGTTGGAGCACGGCGTTGGAGAGGTACTCCGCGAAAGGGAGCGGAGGCCCGGACGGCTCGGCTAGGGAGATGCCCTGGGAGCCGACGGGAAGAAATTGCCATGCAAGGAAGGTCACGGAGGGCTTAGCCAGCGAGGACGGAAGGGCAGCGGCTCGTCCAGTCGTGTCAAGATAGGCGACACCATGTCGTGTCGAAGGCGAACAACCCGACCGGTCACATCAGTAGAGCAACGCGCTCAGTCGCGTCGGGCGCTTACGTAGGCCATCGTGTCGCGGCACAGGGGTGCACCCTAAGGAATGGGTGCACCAAGCAAAAAGAATACAAGACATTTGATGAGAATGCAGAGAAACTCTTAAACAAGTAACAAGTACTAATAAACTCTTACAGAGCTTATAGTAGGAGCTTCTCGATCCACTGCTTTAACTCAGTGAAATCAGCTCGATAAAAGGTGATAGCTCTAGCTACTTCACCTGGACTTCTTCGATACTGTTGACAGGATTCCGTAAAGCCTCGACTCCTGAGGTACTTATAGACTTCCTGTGACGATCTTGGGCGAATGTGGCCGTGGATCTGTTGTGATGAGTCGCTTGCTTGGCGACTCCTGATGACTGAAGATATCTCTGATAAATCAGATGGTCGACTTGGAGCCACAGGAAAGGCTTTGTAGTGGAGATCGATGTGATGGTTGGGTGGCGGTAATATCCAGATGCAGGGCTGGAAATATGCCTTGTTAAGAGGCGGGAATAACTCTAATTGCTGCAGATAGTCGACTGTTGGCCTAGATGCTCTGCCAACTATGTATCAGGAGACTGGTTGATGCTTATAGGGTCGTTGTTGGCCTAGCTGCTCTGCCAGTTTCCCCTTAGTAAGACTTTGATGACGATTAACTTGCAGAAGTGATATTCAAGAACAATAGTTGGAAACGTTAAGAGTCTATTGAAGGCCGTGAAATCGCAGTAAGAAAGAAAAAGTAAGGGACCCAGTTCGGGATCCCTTAAGACGGCAAACACACGTGTTCAAGTTCACACATAACTTCCAACCGAAAAGGCAGTTGGCACGGTCAAACGCACGGTGCAGTCATACGTCGTGACAGCTGTCGCGGCACAGGGGTACACCCTAAGGAATGGGTGCACCAAGCAAAAAGAATACAAGACATCCCCCCCCCAGATCGAAGATCACTGGAGGAGTTATTAATTATTTGCAGTAGCGACAGTGAGTGATCAAGATCTGCGTCTTGTTCATTATTCCCCATTGTTCATTGTTCCCCACCCATGGAATTTTTCAATTCCTCCTTCCGCTGTATCCATCCGTCCTACAGAATTGTTCATTTCCTCCTTCCGCTGTATCCTTCTACCCCCCACAGAATTTTTCATCTCCTCCTTCCGCGGTATCCTTCCACGCCATCCACCACCACCAACTCTGACATAATTCCCAGCTCCAGTGAGCTCTCAAAGTTCCATCCTAATTCCCAGCTCCAGTGAGCTCTCAAACTCCATCCTAATTCCCAGCTCCAGTGAGCTCTCAAGCTCTATCCTAATTCCCAGCTCCAGTGAGCTCTCAAAGTTCCATCCTAATTCCCAGCTCCAGTGAGCTCTCAAACTCCATCCTAATTCCCAGCTCCAGTGAGCTCTCAAAGTTCCATCCTAATTCCCAGCTCCAGTGAGCTATCAAGCTCCATCCTAATTCCCAGGTCGAGTGAGCTCTCAAAGTTCCATCCTCATTCCCAGCTCTTTCCTCCCCCCCCAGATCCAGAAGTATATTTTCCCCCCAAGCCCAAGCGCAGATCCAGCGATGATCCAGCACAGATCCAGCGCAGATCCAGCGAAGATCCAGCTCCTTCCAGCTCCTTCCAGCTCCTTCCAGCTCCTATTTCTGCCGTATCACCACCACCAATCACCGGAGTAAATGGAGAAAGCGCAGCTATATACCGGCGCTAGGGAGCAGCGCAGTATTGGCTAACGGATGGACGTGTGCATCGGTGGGATCATCCGGGCCCGGATAGCCGTTGTTGCAAACACGAGGATCCACACCTTTTTGCTGCAACAGCCGTGAATGGATCTGTTAGCGCCCAGACCTGCTGTGAAGCTGACAGACTGCAAAATGACCAGACGCCTTTCTTTCCGTAGTTGGGACAGCCACTCAAACCTTGCTGGATGACACGTAAGAAAATCTTGGGAGACTAAACAGCATGCCACGTGGCGCGCGTACTTGACTGCGAGAGCGCATGAGATGTCAGCGTATTCAGCAGGAGGGTTTGTGATGAGGACATGCAGTCCATGATGTCGTAGTAGAAACTCGTAGGTGGAGGGTTGCAGTGGGTCAGCACAGTAGTCTGCAGGGACGTTGACACCGATGCCAGAGTTGGTGAGAACGTGGAGGGATCGAGGGTAAGGGTAAAGCTGGCTGTTCTGCAGAAGCCCGGTGAATTGCCCATTATCCTTGAACAGCAAAAGAATGCTGGGGGACAGGGATATGTCAAGGCAGTCCAGAAGGGTGTTGCAGTCGCTGTCTTCAATGGTGAGAGGTGAAGGAGGGTAGAGTTGGTACGACCATCCTGCCGGCATCATGTTGCCCAAGTAGACCGCACCTTCATCGCGTTCCCGCCTCACTTCAGGCAACAGAGACTTCAGGGCATCCACCGCATCTCCACGGACACCCCAGTTGATGAAATCTGGGGGCACCCAAGGATGAGTGGCATGGCTCTCGAACCTTTTGTTGGGGATGCTGATTCTCACGGATGCACGGGTAGGGCGCTGGTCATCAGGTTGCACCTCCTCGGCGATTTCCTCCTTGCTGAAGACTGCGGCGGCTAGCTGCTCCCGCATTGCCATGCGGTCAGCCCTTCCTCCTCCGGCACCGCCATTAGCGATCCGGACCACCTCACCGCTTCCGGCACCGCCCGAGGCGGTCCCGGCAAGCTCACCTGCGTTGTTTCCGGCACCGCCCGAGGCGGTCCCGGCAAAACAATCCGCGTCCTCATCCCCGCCTTCAGCGGGTCCTTCTTCTTCATCCTCAACAGGGCCACCGCCATTGGCGGCTCCCATCACCCTTCCATCCTTCTTCTGCTTAGCAGGCCGCATCTGGTAACCGGCGGCCACTGGTTCCTCTAGTTCCGCCGCAACATCACGTCGTGCAGCACCAGAAGATTCTGGCCGACCATCTGAAGTGATCTACTGCCCGGGAGGGGACAAAGACTACTGATACTAGGCTAGAGGCTGGGCTGGAAGACTAGGGAGGCGCACGTGGTGCGTGGGAGCTATGTCGACTCCGGGACTGGGGCGTTATTGGCTGAAGGTTTTGCAAGTGGGAGCCAAGTATTGAGCTTGGTAGAATGAACTTATCTCTGTCGAGAGACTCCCGGTTTACTAGCGGGGCGCACTTATGTAGGCGCTCGGCAGATGGCAAGCCCGGATAAGGCTCTAAAGGCTGGAAGGTTCATGTCGTACAACCGAAGGTTGTTAGAGATCTTAACGACACGCAACTGCTCTCACACTTTTAGCTACGCAGTGTGACAACGGTTGTGTTCGCGTACTAGGAGACATGTACTGAGTTAACTGGACTGGGGGGTCCAAGACCACTACACCATCACGCAGTTCTTGGCTAGCAATTCATAACGGAACAGTACAAGTTCAGCAGCAGCATCCACATCCAGGTAATACACTGCCTGATCCCCATTCAACCTTTCCATGATGGCGGGCGGGATGACTGGTTCACAGGAAAACAGCAGCTGGTAGGGACTCATCAAGGTGCTGGCATGCTTTGCGACTCGGTACCCGAGTGCTATCCAGGGCACATACATATCCCATTCTCGAGGCTCCCTTGAAACGTGCAAGTGCCTTGATAATGCAGTTTTTACTGTCTTCACCAGCCTCTCCGCCTGCCCATTGGCTTGGGGATGGAAGGACCTGGTGACTATATGATCAATCATGGCACGGACAAGCAGTGAGTCCATTTCACCTTGAAACTCCCCACCACCGTCCGTGACTACTTCAGCGCATGCCCCAAATCGTGCCAGAATGCCGTGCATGAAATGGTACGGTACTTATTTAGATGATTTAGCATTAATGCGCTTTACCTCAACCCATTTAGAGTAGCTTTCTACAGCTACCATACCATAGGTGTGACCACGGTTATGCCGTGTAAGGACCAGAAAGATCTAGATGCCATCGGTACATTAGTCCTCTAATGGGTAGGGGATGCATAACAGGCTGCATATCATTAAATGATACTTTAGTGTAATCACAGGCCTCGCAGCACTGAACCACCCTCTTGCAGTCATTATATAATCCAACCCATCAGTGGGTCATCATGACAAGCCCCGTTGTGCGGCGCCTACCATAATGACCATTTTCTACATGCATTTGTGCACGAGTGCCAGCCGGTCACCAGTGGGTGGTACCACCTTGGTTGTACCGCCCGGCATTCGTCGATATAGAGTGTACTTCTCAGCAGACCAGATATAAAGCGCAGCTCGTCGTTGCAGACGCTTGCGTTTTACAGGGGTCAGCATGGGCAACATTGTGTCAGTGGCCCGCCTCAAATATTGCATAGCATTATTATCCAACCAGATATCTGCGAAGGAGCGAGACTCTTCCTCACGGGTCATGGGCTGCTCTATCAACTCAGCCGCTAAGGACTGAGCTGCATGTAAGATCAGGTAATCTCCAACAGCAAACAAATGATTAAGCTGCTGAGATATCTGATCACCATCCCCCCCCCAGCGTCAGTCCTGAAGTGGCAAAGGAATGTGGGAGAAAATTATTGAAGGCAGAAAGCATTTCCTGCGAAGTCGGAACTGCTGCAAAGCGGACTGCGAGGCCAACAGCAATCAGGTGACTGACAGCATTAGCATCGAAGGCTCCTCCTACTATCCTGTGACGCACAGAGAATATCAGATCTTTGCCAGCAGTACAGTCAGCAGCATATCCCATAGCACGTTCACGCTCATGGATGGTAAGAGAGTGTCTAGTGACAACTCCTATCTGATCTGTCTCCAAAACAAGCCCATGTTCATATTCAGGGTTGGGACGGAACGCGTAAGAGTCAATTTTGCAACCATCGTAGGAAAAACCCTGAGGGGTTCATTCAAGATGTTGGCTGGATGATATGGGTACCTGTTCACTTTGAAACATGTACGAGGTTCTCTTCCATGGTCCAGTATGTCAGTCAGACGCAATGTATCATCACGTACGAAGGACATCATCACCATTTGAAGGGAAGTGGGGGAACATATATTCTGCCAATAATTACGCATGTGGTGGACATAGCTGCCAACAGCAACTGCGTCAAAGCAAAATGGATGACCCAGTCTCTCTGTAAGCTCTTGGAACCCTTCCCGCATGGCCTGCGATTGGGCAATATCGAATTGTACAGCAACATTCTCAATTAAATACATGGGTGTGCGCCTGCCCTGTTGCATGTGCTGGAGAGATCCAACAATCTTGATAAGAGGGAAGAAGGTAGAACTCTTCTCTCCTTGTAATCCTGTACGTTTCCCTGCAGAAGACAGGTCAGTGCACATGAATCCTGCTGTTAGCATCCATTGGGTACCATCAAGGCATCCAATGTCAATGAGATGTCTTTCATTGATGTCGTAGACATCCTGCGGCAGCCGGTTGAATGTATTAACAATAGCGTCATGGCTAAGAAGATTGGGATATTCCTCCATGAGTAACTTAAGTCTGTGCTTAGCACAGGCTCTCGCACCATTATCAATATCAGCATAGTAATAGTGGTTCATGCGGATGCCATTTCTTAGCATGCATTCTAATCCACCGCACATACCACCAAACAGCTCAATCAAGGAAACACCTTCTTGCACAGCAGTAAGAATGCTGGTTTGGGGAACATGTGTAGAATTTATTGACTGAATCCCTTTCCCACTGGATTGCCCTCTTGTGAATGCTCATGCACCTGCAGTGAGGTATAGTGAGAAGGGGGCAATTCCTGCAGATGCAGGCGACATTCTTCAACCAGCGAAGAAGTTGTTCCTCTTAAGGCTTTCTGTTTATGGGACATAGAATCCATCTGCGGCACATGAATACGGGTGGAGAATGAAGCAATGCCATAAATCTCCAAATCAAAAGCAGCTGCGGTATCAAATGCGTTGCAACAACTTATTTCATCCATGCCATCGGGATGCACGAGGGCAGTAGCTAATGAATGCATCTGGTTCGTAACAGATGGACCAAACGTGGGGGAAGGCCAATTGGCACGAGTCCTAGGCAGTCCTGGCCACTCGGTCGGCAAAGGAAAAGATACTTCAGCATCCTCAGCAATCACTTGTAATCCAGGAACAGCTAGCTCTGCATCAGGAGCTAGATCAGGATCAATTGCGGGACCAAAGGGTTCTATGGCAAATCCCCACGGGACTGCACTCTGGGGAGTTCTTGACAAACACGCAGCCATGAGGGAATACGCTCGTTTAGAGCTATTAGCAGTCAAGTCAGTGTGTACACCTGATCCACAGAACGCAGGGTTGTAGTAAAAGGGCCACGCCACCGAAAGTGACTCTCCTTCGTGCCTGTCCAGTCCAGATCTGACTGGACAGGAAACCTGATGGGGACATCGGCAACAGTATGTTTAACACCTGGTTTGTATTCAAGGTCATAGGAGAAAGGCGAGAGCATGACAGACCAGCGAGCATACTGCCCCTCTAACTCCTTATTAGACATTAACCACGACAATCCCTTATGGTCGCTTATTATTAAGAACGGTATGTTAGCCCCAAGCAGATAATAGCGGAAGGCTCTCACTCCCCATACTGCGGCTAACATTTCGCCCTTATAAGACCCATAGTTAGCCTCATGCACAGTGCAAGTCCTGCTAATGCATGCTACCAAATATTCCTTCCCGTCATCATCCTTCTGACCCAGTACAGCTGACATTCCCTTCTGGGACCAATCTGTGTGAAGGATGTAACGACGGTTTTTATCAGGTGTACGCAATGCGTTACCAGGCTTGCAGAGCTCATGCCTTATCCCTCTCAGCTGTCCACAACCAAGGAGTGTCCTTCTTAAACAACTCTGTAAGGGGGCTGGAGATGACAGAAAAGTTAGGAACATAGCATCGGTAATAATTGGCAAAGCCAATCACACGGCGTAGTTCATGCACAGTAGTGGGCGTGGGTAAAGCCATAATTGCTAGCACCTTGGTCTCACTAGGGGAGATACGTGTTGTTCAAATCACGTGACCTAGATATTCCAGGCTATTGAACAGAAACTTGCATTTTCCTGGGTGCACCTTCATTTGACATTTCTTAAGGGCGGCAAACAGGAGTATAAGCGCTGCTTTATGCGTCGCAAGGTCTTTGGTAAACCATGATATCATCTATAAAACACACACAGCAGTGGTCAAGACCTGCTTCCGTTATAACAGTATTCATAACCCGCTGAAAGTAGGCAGGCATGTTAGTAAGACCAAAGGTATTACGGTTAGTTTTCCAACACCTGTCATTCCACCATAATGCAGTCATATCCCTTCATTATTCAGATAGGAAAGTCTGACCGAATCCTGATTTCATATCACAAACATAGAAGACAGTGCAACCTTCAGTCCTTCCGAGCAATTCTTCAGGCAATGGTAAAGGGTACACGTCGGGAGGTGTAAATGCGTTGATGCCTCCTGATGCTTTACCATAATTAATACATCACCTTTTATCGGTCCATGCACCAGTCACAGGATCATTTTTAGCAGCTATAACAGCCTCATGTATCATAAGGGTCCGTGCACACTCACTGATAAATCCAGCTTCCATGAGAGGGGTCATGTGTTCATCCATGACCTCCTTCTCCATGGGCGACCTCCTGTGAGCTTTCCTAAGGATGATACTTGGGGGCAAGGTTATTGTCTCTCCAGGAGGACCTATGGTGAAGGGAAGGACTGATCCTTCGTACCCTGTTAAATCAGACAATGTATACGTACTTTGCGCCTGAATAATATCTCCCAGCTCATCATGTACCGTAGTCACGGACGTATTTCGTTATTTTGATCGTTCTTCAAGGAGCAACGAAATCAGTCGTGAAAATGTTTTTGACTGGAATTTTTCATGTTAAGGGGCAACGAATCAAAAAAATCGCCAAAACTGCGACTTTTTAAGCAACAACGAAATTCGAAAATAACGAAACACGTCCGTGACTACGGTATATGCTGTCTCTCAGTCTCGTTTATACCAGAGTGATTGCCAAGGGTCCACCCCTGTTCCATCTTGAAATGCTTATCAGGCTCTATGGGGTATGCTGGACTGTCTGGTGTCATATTATCTAACGACCAAGATCCCTCAACAGGGACGCCCTCATGAGGTTCATTAGGTGACAGCAGGTCATTCAGCAGGGTGGGATCAGTGTAATGCTGAACATATGCTGCGTAAGACGTACCCGTCTGCGTGACAAACGGGGGTTTTAACACTTCTTTTGCGTAATGGCTTCGTGCAATGTTGCGAGTCAGGTCAAATACCTGAGCAGGGCATTGTGAGTTCTCATACTGTTAACAGATTTGAACATAAATGCTGTAACTATCATCCAAAGGTTGAACAGCCATTGCATGATAGTAGGTTGCATTCTATGGAGGTGCTGAGTTCTGTGAGTGATAGCAAGACCAGGACAGCGAACAGATTTACATGAATCAATCTTCAATGTCAGCTTACGCAACCGGTCAGACCTAAGCTGGTCAGCCCTGATCTTATCATCAGCAATCCTCTTTGCCCTTCGGAACCTCCTGACTCTCTTGGCCCATAACTCAATAAGAATGGCAATACGCTTGGCACGCAGCTGTACAAGCTCCCTAGCTCTAGCACGACGCAACCTAGGTTTGTTACCCAAACTCTGCAGAGGAACTACATAGGCAGAGCCCCTAAGGGAGTGCGCAGGTCGGAAATTAGGGTGACGCCTTTTGACAAGGTTTAGCAAACTCTTTCTCCTAGCCTGCGCAACACTTCAAGAGTCCTCATCCTTGGGCTGACCTGAAACCCGCCAAGTATCCTTAGCTTCATTCCCCAGGTTCATATTTACAATGAACTGGAGGTCTGCCAGGATCTGAAGTCGGTTCTCGTAGGTCTTGAACTGGCAAATCTTGACGAAACGTCGCCAGAAGTCGAGGAGTCCATCCCTGTCGTTGTCCTCTGACAGGACCTCGACCTCTTCGAACTCCGCCTTAGAGATACAGGCGTCAAGCTGTCGAAAGTAGTCTTCGTCCTTTGGGTTGAAGGCTGTTCGGTTGCTTGGAGTGTAAGCCTCGGCTACGTTGCGCAGCTCCATGGAAGAGGCCATTGCGCCGAAAGGAGCAGTGTGAGGATCTGAGGCCCCCGCCGCATCCTTGCGCTGCTGCACCTTCTTGAGCTTGTTACCCGACGATGAGCCGTCGAGGTCCATGGGGTCGTTCCCGGAAGATTTGCTGGTAGCGCCTTCGGGAATAGCACACAGTCGATGAGCCTCCAAGTCATGGTCCAGAGCTTCCTGTTGCGTGGTTTCCTTGAGCTGTTTCTTCTTCAGCTTCCTCTGCTGCTTAAGCTCCTTGCGCAACTTCCGTTCCGCATCGCTGAGCGGTGGTTTGGGCGCCTTCATTTGAGGAAGGGCCTCGTCACCACCAGACCTCCGGGCCCCATGCATGCCCTGAGGCTGTTGCATTGGCCCTTCAGTCTGGCTCCTTCGGCCGGCCGGGTTTTCACCTCTGCCGTCGTTGGAGCCGGAGGCGCCGCCAGTTGCCTTTGTGCCTAGTTAAAGGCGCGGCTTGGCGACGCCTGTCTTCCATCCTGGCGGCAGCTGCTGCTCGGTCATTGATCAGCATCCGAGCCTGAACGTTGATGATTTTGTAGCCATCGCTGAGGATGGCCTTGTCGCTGACCAGCTGAGCATGGTCGCGTTCAGCCTTGCTGAGCATCGGTTGCTTGGGCATCTGAGGGGTGTGATAAATAATCAAGAGTTAGTTATCACATCATTTGATAATGAACAGCACTCAAAATGACAAACTCCCCCCCCCCCTAACCTTTCACTGCAGAACAGCGGTGATGGATTAGGGAACTGGAAAAAGAGTGTTGGACAGTGGTCAAAAAAAAACATTTCTGTTAGTCCTGTATGGATGCAAATGATAGTATCATTGTTCGAGGTATTGCACGAGATAATCAACTGATATGCATTATGGCAGGTTCATATGTTGGTTGTGAAAAGTAGGTTGGAATTGGTATGTTTGAGGGACCATCACCAAACACCGAAGGAGACATGGTGAATTTTACTGGCACATCAAACGTTCCATCAGGTTGATGCACATCAGCAGGCCTACTTCTGTACACATGCATATCATGGTTCTCCAGGAGGAAATCATCATCATCATCAGACAAAGGCTGTTGGGCGGTATTGCCACTTAATGCTTGCCTCAGTCTCTCATGCAACATCAAAGTCCTTAGGCAAAGGGAAATCGAACTCAGACATGGCAATATGCTTGTACGAGTCAAAAAGTAGCTGATGACTGATAAAGGCTACTTCTGCCCTCCGACAGGTCAGGTCTAACTCATTGATCCTGTCAGCTGCAAGATCCTCTGAGGCATCAGAATCCTGGTCGAGTTCATCCCTAGCATCTTGTAAATGTGTGATACTGGATGTCAGTGTGATCTCCTGCTGTCTGATAACATTTTTGATTACATCAAAGCAATACTGCGCTAGGGACTGGGTAGCAGGCTTGTTTGCTGCTATCCCTGCTGATGGGTACAGTGCGCGGGCATCCTCGATGCTAAGCTCAACATCTCCCATACCAGGAATCCTGAATATAGAAGCCACAGCTGAGCCACCAATATACTCAAGGCGGTAAGCCTTTCCATACATCAATTTCGCAGCCTGCCTAAACTGTGGACTAATACGATTTACCCCAGAACGTATCCTGGCCTCAGAAGGAGTTCTCATGACACGATAAATTCTGTCAGCAGAATTGTCACTACACCGTATTTAAACTGTAGTTGAGACGTGCTAATTGATCGCAGAAGTACTCACTTGTAGTACTTGGGAACTGCGCAAGCATTAATTGAAGGACAAAATGTCAATTCATCAGTGCAATTACCTAGAGGGGAGCATGTTCAGGACCATACACGACGTCTCCTGGGATGAGAGGCGTAGGCTCAGTTGGTCCAACGTCGGTAAAACATATCGATGCTGGAAGCAAGGTGGTTCTTGAAAATGAAGGCCTTGCTGTGAGATCCAGGCCAGATATTCCCTATGCCTGTTGTCATCCCAGCGAGGGTGCTGTAGCGCAGTCATTTGCATGCACCAAACTAATAAGGTGTTGCGTTGCTGCAGATAAAGCAACCACTGTCCATGCCTGATATTGCCGTAATGTGTTAACGTCTCACGCCCCATTGTAACTAGGTGCTCCCTCGCTGTCGAGACGCCCTCGTGCATGGTGCCGCGAGAGCTGCGGGATTATGCCTATTCCCTGCAAGAGCGGAGTTATCACTCCGTCCCGCATTTGTCCATTCCAGCTCACGTCATAGACATCCAGGAGGCCTGCCCCTATGGCGAACATGACGTTCTGGTTTAAGGACGTAGCTCTGGCAAATCCCAGCTGACAGGTGACGATAGCCAGCTGCCCAGAAATTTCAGCGCGTTGCGCTTTATCAGCATAAAGCGTTGCCATGTATGCTTGCTCAACTTAGTCAAACTCAGTGAAGAACGATAATGGAGGCAAAAGCTCCATTTCGTTCCCCAGTGGGATTGGGAAATTGTCAAACTCAGGCCACCCAGATTCTTCCGACCACCTATGTAACCGGCCGTGAAAATCTGGGCCAACCAGATAGAACAAAGTCTCTGGCTCTTCCCTACGCCACGACTAATGCGGGGGAGGTTCTAAGAATGTCAAACCCGTCCGCATATCCATATGCGCAGGATGGCAGGCACCAGAGGCGCTCAGCATCATACTATGCATCACTGAGTCCACTACACCGTAAATCAGTCTGATGAACTGGTACTCACTTGAAGGAGTAGATCTGCAGCAGTCAGCAGTGGACACAAAGATGATGAGTTATGTGAAGAGCATCGACAATGGTTAGGCAATCACTGGAAAAGGCAGCGCAGTCCCCCCTCAGCTCAAGACGAATACTTCGTTAAGAGGTGAAAGCTGCCAATGGTGGCCTATTAGTTATATGAACGAACTGTGGATACAGGCAGTTCCAGAATATATGAAGAACAGTTTGGCCGGAATGTGAGGATTCCCTTGGCAACATCATGAATCGCCATCATGAATGAAGTAGATGCTTTAAGGATTGCCAAATAGCGCAGTGAACGAATGAGAGGCTGCCCAAGCAACGACCAGAAAGCAGTGCTCACTGGTAAGTTCCGCCGCCCCCGACCCATACGAGATTGTAATAATAGGCGTAATGCCCCTGCTCGTATCAACGCTACCACTAGTGGCCAATTTCATGGGGTAAGGTAAGACAGGAATGCCCAAGCGTTTCGCCTCTCTATCAGTTATCAAGTGACAATTGGACCCGAAGTCCAACATAGCCCTCTTTGGCATCAATTTAGGTCCGCCATCAACCCGACTTGCTCACCTGGCGACTCATCAGGGTTCGCAAAATAGAACAAGGATCATGTAAGCGAACGAAAATAGGCACCAATGTCCGAACGGTTAGCAAGTAGAGCTTGCATGTGAATAGGATCAGGTGCAGGAAGCTCACTTACCAAGAAAGATTCCGGAGCAGGGGCAGAACTATCAGATGCACCGTGAGTGGCAGAACGATCAAAATGGAAGGTTCTTGGAGTGCCGTTCAGTGAAACGTCAGATGCTGATATGGCATGCACAATCTCCGAGCTGTGACGGTTCGGGGAAACCCTAACCTCAGACCAGCGAGATCCAGGACCATGCGTAAACAATGTGGTCGGGATTTCAGTCTGAAAACGTGATGCAAAAGCTGCCCCCTGTCCACTAATGGATCTGTCATCAGGGTGCGGTATCGACGCGACTCATCCTCAGCTGCCGAAAACGTAACCAGGGTATCAAGTTTGGAAACCGGGGCAAGGACTCTGGATCCTCCCTGGAACCCGTCTGGAAAAAATTTAGACCCCTTTTTAGCAAAGTCATCTCGAAAACTCCCTAGATTGCAGCCATAGCTGTCAGTTGATGGGTACCAGGGATTCCATGTCAGTGGTAATTGGAGCCGAAGCATCCTTGTGCCTCAACCTCAGGACACTGGTCAGGTTACTTGGCTCATCCCATCCATCAGGGTACTGAGACAGTTGCGCACCATGTACTTCATCACCACGGCACTCTGTTGCATTGGCATAGAGACCTGGACCTCTGTAGGCAGCATCATTCTTGTGCTCATAGTCCTCACCTCCTAGCTGTTGGAACCTGACACCACTCTGCTCCTCCTCTACTGCACATGCGGCATAGTGGTTGTCCAAGTAGAACTTATCCTCTGCCTCTGGCCTGTAATCAGGCCCCAGAGACACATAAGGCACAGCTCTTTGCAATTCACCTGAATCTGCTTTTGCTCTTGCCACTGCAGCAGTCGGCATAGGGACACTGTCGACTGCAACCTTGGCTGCTGCAGTCTTGGTCCCCCTCTCTGCAGCTTCCATTGCCCTACCTCTGGCCGCCGAAGCGAGGAAGGAAGGCAACTGGTCACACTTATCCAGGTAGTGATCACCGTGGCAGATCTGACAATTCTTAACTGCCAGAGGTCTGCTGGATGGGTAACCCGATCCTGTGGGTCGCTGCACATTGCTGTACCCACCCCCTCCTCTGCTGGCCTGGTAGGGCCTGGATGATCCTGCGGCCGGGCCGCGTTGCGGGTGCATCGTGCTAGGGTAACCCTCTGCACCTGCCCCCACCTCAGTGGCGTGACTCCGGGGCGTAGCATTCTGGCCAGCATTCTGACCCCTTCTACCAGCATCCTTGCTCCCTTCTGCAGCCAGGTCCTCATACCTGATACCCTTCCTGACCTGTGTTCTCACACGGTACTCATAGGCATTCTGCATGGCCTCAATAATCACACTAGTCTGGACGCTAAAGTTGTCATCTTCAACACCCAAAGCCTGAAGTTCCCTCTCACACACCTCCTGGAGGTATACTGGGACCCCTCGCATGATCACGTCAATGATGGATGTCCTCTCAATGGTCCCATTGTAAGCGATCTTGTTAGACCCCTGGAACGCTGAGTAGACTGAAAGACACCTGATACCAAACTGCCTGGGGTTCTCACTGACGAGCACCATCCTATCAAGCTGGTTTTGCTTACCCATGATGCAGCCCTGGGGCCAGATGGTCATTTCGGCTGATGTTGCAATGTTGAGGTAGCGCTTGGCAACCATCAACAGAGCTCAATGAAGATGTAAGGCTCATCCTGTAATGGATAAGGCTCGTACTCCCTCACTCCGGCCTCTTCAACCCCCATCATGATCATCTTATTCCTCCTCACATTCCCCATGATGGTCTGAGTGCCATCCTGCAGGAAGTCGTTCCTGGTACTTCCGTCCCTTACCTCTATGGCTCTCACCATGGGCGGCATTGCACTGGGGCACAGGTATTCCAGCTCAGCAAAGTGCTTTTGAGAAAAGCTACCCCAGCTGGCAAAATTGTGCTCATAATAATGCTCACCTGAGCAGACACAGCGTCGTGCAACATGTGCACATTATTCCCCCAGAACAACCTCAGTGATCGTCCCCAAATCCGGTGGGAGATGATGCTCTCAGTCGCTGAGAATTCAACAACCTTGGAGGAGTCAATCACTGTCTTCCCATCCAATCTGACATCTGTGAGCCAATTTACTGGACCTGGTGTATAGCACTCTCAGAATCAGGACCCCCACCAGGATCTCCTCCTGCAGGAGGACCCCTACTAGTAGCTGCTGATCCGTACACGACACCATGTCTTGACACCCAGCGGTGGGCTGGAGGCTGACCCCCACCTGAAGGTGGTCCACCACCAGGCGGTTGGTTGCTTCCTCCTGGTCCCTGGCTATAGCCAGTACCTGTTCCACCACCGTGGAACTCACTTCGATCTTGCTGTCCATAGCGCAGGTTTTGATTCATACCCTGACCATGCAACTGACCTTGGCTCTGATCTTGACCGCGGTCCTGATTTTGACCTTGACCTTGACCAGGATACTGGTGCTGCCTCTGGCCTTGACTAGAATCTCTCACCGCTTGTGGGAACGAGTTCTGCATTCCTCCTGAGAACGCATGTTGAAACCCATTCCATATGGGATCCTGAGGTACCTGTTGAGCATGCCTGAACCTACTCTGATCCTCCTGGAACGGCTCTTGCTGCCTACGCTCCCGGAACGCTACAGCGACCGCACCTCTGGTAGCTGCCCTCATTGGTAGCGGCTCAGTGATCGTCGCAGCGTTTCTTGCTGCCTCCTCACCTTGCTGCCGGCGATCATGCTCCTGCAGCAGTCTATGGGCAAGAGCCGCCCTATCCCGGGCTGCTCTCACCCTGAAACTATCCTGACCGGAACCATCCATACCTTGAATTGAAGGAGAGTTCCAATTGGAGTGCTCGGTGCCTACTGCCGTATGAAATGAGTGTGATGCAGCAGGTCCCATGAAGCGGTTACCTTGTACTTGGGGTTCTCCAGCGGTAACATCATCACCGGTGCTTCCCCCAGACCCATCACCTTCCGGCTCTTCCGACTCGGACGCCAAACCTTGCATACGAGGCACTGAGTCCTCGTAGCATCCAGACAGTGGGTAGGCAGGTGCGTTGTGCACGGGTCCAGCCGACCTTGATGGAACTTGCGGCGGAGGCGGGGGTGGAGGGTATGATGCTCCAGATTCCAAGCCGTGACCTTCTCTCCTTCTAGACACACTCTGAACAGGCGCAGCATTGGGAGGAGGAGCAGGGGCGACAGCAGCAACAGGCAATGGTGCAATGGGCTCGTGCACCGCAAAGGGCGCTGTAGGCTGCATTGGAGCAGTGACCTCAGGAGCGCGCATGGATGCTGTTACTGATCCCACAGAGCCAGCCTGTGAACTTCTGTCACTAGCAGTGTCGAAAGCTGGTTCAGCTAGCCGCGTGACAGTCCTCATCTTTGACGGAGTCCCAGTATTTGCGCACCTCATATTCTCCCTTCTCAGGTATTCATACATGGGGTTGGGTACTGACATAATCAGTTTCTCTGCAGTCTCATCAGTTGTGACAGCCCTTGACACCTTTTGAGGTGACGATGCCATAGCAGCTCTGATAGCTGCATTCCTTTCGTCTAGCAGGAGATTTTTCTTCTCATCCAACTATGAGCCAAATGCTAGTTTTGCCAACTCAGCCTCTGCCTTGTCCACTGCTTCTTGCTTGATTCTGACAGTGTCCATGCATGCCTGATCGGTTCCAGCCTTGTCATACAATTTTTGCCAGTTAGATATAAAGCTCTCAGGTAAAACTACTGGATCAGATGAGGTACCAGCAACAGAGACTCCAATTGATGCAATATTTGCTGTTAGCGCAACCCTTGTGTTCTTAGCAACACTGTCCTTTTCCATATCTGGAGCGACTTTGGGCACTTCTACAGTCCCTATTCCGCTCATCTTCACCTTATTATCGATCTTGGAACGAACGATTTCCGCCACAGTCGATTAGAGGTAAGACTAATCGGACTTTTTCTTTCTTAAACAAGTACTAATAAACTCTTACAAAGCTTATAGTAGGAGCTTCTCGATCCACTGTTGTAACTCAGTGAACTCAGCTCGATAACATGTGATAGCTTAAGCTACTTCACCTGGACTTCTTCGATACTGTTGACAGGATTCCGTAAAGCCTCGACTCTTGAGGTACATATAGACTTCCTGTGACGATCTTGGGCGAATGTGGCCGTGGATCTGCTGTGATGAGTCGCTTGCTTGGCGACTTCTGATGACTGAAGATATCTCTGATAAATCAGATGGTCGACTTGGAGCCACAGGAAAGGCTTTGTAGTGGAGATGTGATGGTTGGGTGGTTGTAATATCCAGCTGTAGGGCTGGAGATATGCCTTGTTAGAGGCAGGAATAACTCTAATTGCTGCATATAGTCGAATTTTGGCCTAGATGCTCTGCCAGCTTCGTATCAGGAGACTTGTTGATGCTTATGGGGTCGTTGTTGGCCTAGATGCTCTGCCAGTTTCCCCTTAGTAAGACTTTGATGACGATTAACTTGCAGAAGTGATATTCAAGAACAATAGCTGGAAACGTTAAGAGTCTATTGAAGGCCGTGAAATCGCAGTAAGAAAGAAAAAGTAAAGGACCCAGTTCGGGATCCCTTTAGACGGCAAACACACTTGTTCAAGTTCACACCTAACTTCCAACCGAAAAAGCAGTTGGCACGGTCAAACGCACGGTGCAGTCATACGTCGTGACAATCGGTCCGCCGTTGCGGTTACAAAGCGCGGGGTTTCTTATTTTTTATTCGTGCGCCTTTGGGACGGAGAGTTGTAACTGTACACGGTGCGAGGAACCTACCTCGTCCCCCCAAACGGCACTCGATCCGCGTGACAGGAGCGCGAAGTCGGAAAGACGTGATTCGCGTTGCAAATCCAACACGAAGACGCGTCTTATGTTGTTGATCGGGGGTCTAAAAGGGGAACGTGGCATGTCTAGACGGACATGAGAGGTTAACTCCTTTCACCTAGCCATTCTTAATTCCATTACAACTCTTCCGTACCGTTTGGAGCATTATGTACTTCTGACTTTCGCAATACATTTCAGTACCGGGTTACCCTGACTAACAGGGGCAGGGAAAGAAGGGAAGGGGGGAATAAAGGTGACCCATGGGTGTTACGACATGATCTGAGAGTAACGAGGGCTAAGTACTGGCCCAGTTCATGAGTGTGTGGCAGGTCCTCCCTCTTGCTAGATCTTAATGAGTACTTGAGCAGGGCCCAGAGGTTAATGACGTGTCGAAGGGGTAAAGCGTGGAGAAGTTAAGGACGGTGAATACCCGCTCGGCCCTTCTGGACGCTCGGCCACGTGGGGCTGTTTAGGAATGACTGGGCTCAATTCCAGCTACTATGCACAGCCTGGGCCATGGTGCAGCCATGCCATCCTCCTATGTGAGGGGGTGGGAACATAGAACCCGGTGTCTAGGCGGGGGCAGAGAGAAGATTGTCTGGCGGGCTCGATTCCTCAACCTCTGGGTATGGATGCCACCAGTCGCGTTATACCTCTGGACCATTCCCCCCACAAAGAGTGGAGAAGTGGAACCGTCGGTGAGATGGGGGCAATGTCGGTACATGTGGTCATTCAGAGAATGGGTGAGATCCGATGCAAACCGCGGCTCGTCAATTACATCATCAGCGGGCACTTTCCCTTGATGGCGCAACCCTCCAGACCCTGGACCTTCTTACCGCGTTAGACCTCTGTTTTTTTGTTTCGGACTTGAGGACACCAAGTGAAATCCAGTTTCACCCCTGGTTAAGTAAGCAACGTAACATCACACATACCGGTGGCAACGTGGGAAGGAGTCCCGTCATGAACCTCAGATAAAGGGAATGCCACCACATGACCGCAAGTCTGGCACATGACGATGTCCAACATGTGAATGATGAACTCTTAGAAACAGGGACTACCTCACAGAACCCTCGATTACAGTCCGTCAAACCCCTGGACAAACCTGACCACCAGTATTCTAGAAAAAGGGTACGCCTGCGGAGGCCTCCAGTGCGCACAACACCGCAAAGCCCAACATGGCAGCGCGGCCATTCGTCAACTCTGCCCTCGGGGAGAAAGGTCCTGAAGAGGGAGTGAAGCCAAAGGGAATCAGTTGTGTGGTGTTTCAGAAATGGGAACACATTCTAGGCTGTCCAAGCTTGACTTTCATTGGCTAGCAAAACATTGCATATGCCAGCCAAGACCCAGTGTTCGTTTCTCGTGACCTGACTTCACTAGTCCGAGCCCCATGTGCGGCCAGCCATACTGTTTAGGCCACCGGCCATCTGCCAAGGTCTACCCCATCAGGCCGTAAAGTGAACTACTGAATGTCACATTTTAGTAGGAAAGATAACACTGCAGTGAGCCCTGAACTCACAACTGTAGAGCAAAGGACTTTTAACCCTGGGCACCTAGGACATGTCCCGTAAAATCTGTCCTTCACGGCTCTTGCTGTGGCTGGACCTAATTTTAGTCGTTAGCCGGTTAGGGTTTAGGGTTCTCGGTGGAATGGAAAACCATGGACCCAGCAACTGACCCCCTCCCACGCTGAACACATCCATTTTATGTGTATGCCCCCATCACCTATAACCTGTTCATGTTCATGGTATTGGGATAATAGGACCAACCAATTGCATCCATAGTGACATCCGCACAACCTGCTTTTATGGGTATTCAAGCACACTTGAGCTACAAACCCAGCCAACTGTCTGCATGGCTTGGGTCCGGCAATATCTGCTGCTTGGGCCACCGGCTGCGGGTCAGACAAGGTTTGGGCTCGATTGTGGCGAGTGAGGCACACGGGACCCCCAAAGAAGAAAGACCCCCCACACACACAAAAAAAGGAAAATGAGAGAAGGAAAAGTTCCTCTCCTTCTTTCATCTTCCCCATGTGTTCCTTTTACTTTCTCCTAGCGTGACAGTTAGGCCGAGCCTTTTTTTGAACAGAGCCCAGAGGTGATATGTCATTGACACGGGACCCCCAAAGGTTCTCTGGTGCAAACTGCAACGAACACGGACATGCACTGATGCTGGTGCCCGGCCAGCAAACTTACCAAATGCCTCCTGCTTCACTCCCTTTGTCATAGGCACCAGTGAGGCGTATATGATACCTGTGTGGAAGGTGTGAAAAAATGCTTGCTAGCAGGTGAAAACACACACCTGCTAGGAGGGCGGACACATGCTTGCTGTTTCAGGTTAAATATGCTCTCTTCAAGGCTAAAAATGACTTCTGCAGGTTGTCAAACTCTCCCTAGAATGCTAAAACACGCTTCATGGAAGACACGGCAACTGCTGACGTCAGCGGTCCCTGGACATCAGCGGACCTGTTGGGGCCCTGAATCCTGTTGACTTGTGCCCTCCTGCACCCCCTTCACATCAGCATGTACTTGTTGGGTTCCTAGATCCTCGTCCACTTACCTACAGCCAAGGCCAAGCATGTTCCCAGTGACACGTGCTGCACCTGCCATAGCATCATGTCGCCTGTCTGCATCTCATGGTAACCGCCTGCAGAAATGCAGGCAAACAGTATTTTACTTAAACAGGCAAGCTAATACAATTGCGGTTTCTGCATGTCTCAAACCTTGACTGGCCTACTACCAGTGGCCTTAATAACAGACCTGCTGCTCCAAGCCCTAATGACCATAGCCTAATAGCTCAGGCTGTGCTTGCAAAAGTTGCAAGGCATGTGTGCTTGGAGCCATGCCATCATAAGACCCATGATGTTGAGACTTCAGCCTCCTTCAATGCCCCCAATCAGAGGCCTTACCATGCACCATGGTGGCTCGATACGGCGCAATACGGCACAGGTTCAGGATTATACTACCTAAGTGCCATGATACTGCACGATATGGCTCAGGTTCAGCCGGATTGTGCTAACATGCCATGCACAGCCTGTTTTGCACCATCGGGGGATAAGCTTATCCTGGAGCAAATTGAGCTCTCCCAATTTTTATTACTATATCATAATATCACGGGCCAAGGTAGGTGTGGTACCGAAATTCAATTATTCTAGTCCCAGTTTTTTATTTGAAACCCTGACGAGGCCATACCGGTATGGTAACAACTTAAAATCACAAGTACCGTAGACCCCCTGCCCTAGACGCTCTCGTTGCCTCCGCAAGAAATTAATGTTTGCCCACTGTCGCATCTTTTATGAAATCACCAACTTCAGCGGAAAACACCACTTTTGGGACGCCAAAAAAAGCTCCAGTGAAGCGCACTTTAGCTAAAACTAGATTTATTTCTCCTTCGCAGAGGCAAAACAGGTCTACGGTAGTGCCCTAGAGCGAGACTGTGGACCATGCGCATCACCAACAGCAGAGACTCGGCCATTCCTGCACTGATAAACTCCGGGGTTTCCAAGTACCGGTACTTTCTGCTCCCAGCCTTCGTCACACACACCTGCGAGAAGGCCAACCATTGCCAGCCGTCCGTTGATGACCTCTGGCCCAGGCCCGTTGAACTTCATGGCATCTGCACCACACAAAACACAAGTATCTTATCATTCTTATGTTTCTTGTGCTTAACAGGGGGCTCTATCCATGAACAACTTTCATATGTTCATGTGTGTGTGTGGGGTGGGGTGGGGTGGGAGGCAAGATTTGGTTACACATCTGCGGCGGGATTGAGAATGTGAGCGTGTGCGCACCAAGGTGTACCTTCCAGGTAATTGGAGATTGTATCTTACCGAAGAGGCTGACTGTGTAGCTAGGGCGTGACACCGGGGTGCTGGAGGCAGAGGTGCTGGGGAAGGTGCCCGGCAGTGTGGCAGGGGAGGAGGGTCCGGGAGAGGCCGGCAGGCCACGACCCCCGCCAGCCGAGGCGCTGGGTGGGCTTGCAAGCAGCGCGTGACGAGATTGGCTAAGCGTCCTGGAGCTCAAGGCTCTTGTTGTGCGTAGCGAGGGAGACGCTGGCAGCACCGACGAGGATGGCAGTGTTGCAGACGAAGGCTGCAGGCTCCTCATGGTGATGTGCGGACTGGAGTTGTGGTGGGAGAGGGTGTCGGGGTTTGTGGTCGAGGTGAGGGCGGGACGAGGAGCTGCGGGCTGCTCTGGTCGGATTCCTTTACGGAAACGCTGACAAGGTGGAAATAAAGCGGGAAGAACAAGAGGGTGCGACTGATGCGCTTGAGGAGGACTCACTGGGGCTGGGGCGATGGATTTTGAGGTGTTACTTGGCTCGAAGTAGCTATCGAGGTTCAGGGAACAGGGGGATGTTTTTACGACTACAGGGCGCGCTTGGCAGTAATAACCACCCAATTAGTCCACCCACTGCTGATACCCTCCCCTGGCGTGTCTGGTTCTGCGGTGGAGATCGGCTGTAGCCTGATTGTAGCTGACCGTCTCGGCCCCATGCATGCCTTGGTCTCGGCTACGCAGAGCTGCTGCTGCCGATGTTCATACTTTTCTTGACTGCACGTCCAAGCGTCCGCATCGTTGGGCCCGCCCTGGACCACGCAATCGCCACCCAGGGTTGCGACCGCCCCACAGTCCCCACCATCAACCGCATCTCCAGATCCCTTTCCCGCTAAACCGCCTGCAGCTTGTGCGCCTGGCCTCCCCATCCTATCTTTTGAGCACACTCATCGCGCTGTCATGCAGTGTGTCCGGTCGACAACAGCGGCTCCCGCTCACGGAGGTCGGCCCTGCGCTGTCCGCTGCGTGGTCGCGTTTAGGCCGCTGCTTCTACGACCCTGCGTAATACAGACCAACCGTCGCGTTTGGCGATCCATCAGGACTGAGGCGGACGGCAATGAAGGCAAGACATCATCAGCCACTGAGGTGCGGCCACACACCCACCCACCATCAGCCACCCACCCGCGCCACCACCCGAACATCCAACAGATAAAATCGGCCTGAGTTCAGACTTTTTTCGCTGCATGCAACTTAGGCTGAGCTGAACCAGCGGAAGCAGACCATGCCATGCAAAATGTGCATGGTTGGATATGCCGCTTAGGTTGCACTGCATGGGGACTGGGGCTTGGCGCAGACTTAACTTGGGTTGTTACTGTAAGAAGGTCAGTGGATCATGGTCAGTGACCAGTGTTGTCTCACTGCCCTCTAACTAACACGTCCAGGCTTTTAAGGCCAGTATGACTGCAAGGAGTTCTTGTTCTCCGGTAGTGTCGAGGTCATGCAAGGGACAACGAGACCAAGCCAGCATTCAAGCCGGTAGCCAGGCTGACATCACTGTTTATTTTAGTGTGCACCAGACAAACGTTTCAGAAGCCGCCGGGCGGCCACCAGGCCAATGGGGACCAAACCTTGATCGACTTATGGCCAGGGCCCAAGTAGCAGGGCTGGCTGCACCAAGGCCTACTAGAAGTGGGACGGACTCTTGCTGAGGCACACTAAATAAACGTGCACTGGCTGACATAGTTACCTGCAACCCTTTTGCCACTTATTGAATGCTGCTGGACGATTGAAATACGAGTGAGGACGCACGCATAATGGCAGCACCAATAGTCTGGGCCTTCATACCAGTTCGGCAGTTCCGTTATTTATTTTAGGGCACTTGAGCTGCGACCAGGCCCAGTTCCGCAGGGCTTGTTGCAGTAATAAGCCCTGCTGGTGGGGCCACCAGCAAAGTAGCACAATCAGTGTTTTCTGCAGTGGTTGCCGCATCACTTTCAGCTACATTTCAGCTACACTGTGGCCTACGGTCACCAGCCCCTGGCTCGGTCAGCCCTGCTGCCAAGGCCTCCGGCCGGAGGCCAGTCCAGAGGTTTGGTGTCAACCAGCCCAGGGGTGACTGCGGGGCTACCCATCAAAGGTGGTCCGGTACCCACTAAACAAAACGCTGAGCACAATCCGGCTGAACCTGTGCCGTATTGAGCCGTATCGCGGCATTTTGGTAGTACAATCTGGCTGAACCTGTGTCATATTTCGCCGAATCATGCCGTATCGTGCTACCATGGCCATTAGCCGTGGGTCAGTCGGGTTAAAGTCCCGGCTGGTGAAATGGCTGCCACTGGTCGGGCCCCCTCAAAATTCTGCTGCACACTAAAATGCACTCTGCTTGCCACTCAGCCACCCTTCAGTTGGTATCTAGCGGCTTGACATCATCAATATCCTCCCAAGCAGCAACTGTAGGCCGAAAATGTTGGTACGGTTGTTTTACAGGCGGATGGAGGATTAGGGCAGGAACCGTCGGTCTCCCTCGACTCGACCACCGCCCTCAGCCCATTACAGCTTGTGCCAAGGGAGGGCGCCCCATTTGGGACTGCCGCCGAGGAAGGGATCCCGAAATGCGCAAGCCTGCTGAAGACTTGTGGCATCCTACACCCCCCCCCCCCCCCCCTTGACTCCTCCTCTGTCCCTCAGCCCACCAAGCTTGCGCCGAGAGATGATGATCCTATTTGGGTCCGTCGTGAAAGGGAGCGCAAGATGCAGGAGGAGAACGCATCTGGCCTGCCTTGGGGTGAGAGGCAGCCTGCATTCAGCTGTAGATGGGACGCTTGTGTTAATTTCATTGCGCTGCAGCAACCATTCAACTACCATTCATTGCATACGACAGGCAGGGCATGGTTCAGCAAGCCCCTCTGCTTGGGGTAAGACGCAGCTTGTCTACAAGGTTAAGGGGCTCCATTCTTATTCTAATGTACCCTAGGCCACCTTTGACAGGCCGTTGGGCGGCCACCACCGGGTCGACAGGGACCGGACCTTGACCGACCTTCGGCTGTTGTGCAAGGCAATGACGTTACACCTCTGAGCCCTGCTCAAAAAAAGAAACAAACACAAGGGGGTAGAAAAAAAAGGGGGGGAAGTGGGAGATTATGTGCATTATAATTGTACTAGGGTGTAGAATTGTATAAGGGGCTTCCGTGCCATAGGGTGTAGAATTGTAGGAGGTGACCAATCTAGGGTGCGTGGGGAGCAGCCCAGGAAGTGACCAGTGCCCACTTTCCCTCCCCTTGGTCCCATGCGCATTCCCTTCTCTGCTTCCCCTCTCCCGCCAGCCTTGTACCTCCTGGCTTCTACGTTGGTCGCCATTGCGGCAGTTGGCTGCATCTTTGAATTTGTGGACGGGAACGCCTTCTTTGGCATCATCCCGCCGGAAAGCCCGGCCTGGGGCCCTGTGCTCATCTCACTAGCCGTCACCGGACTCCCAGTTGCAGGTGGGCGCTGCTTGTGTCCCACAAGTTGTGTGGGGGGGGAGGGTCTGGGTCAATCGAGCATTGAGGGCACACGGGTGCGTTGTTCTGCTGCTTCTTTGAATTATACTGACTACTTTCATTTTTTTACTGCGTATGTGCGTTGACCCCAGAAATAACTAGTTAAACGCGGACTTAAACCGGTTCTGCAGTACCTGGAGAAGGGGAGATTCTTAGGCCGCCCCAGTCATCAGCAAACTCTGTATATTTTGGGGGGGAGCTATGAGAGCCGTAGGCGAGCTCTGTCTTATGGCTGCCAAAAGCATGATCAAGGCCTGACTACTTACAGGCACATGCCCAAGCAGCATGGCTGACCGTGCATGGTTCCTCAGGCAAAGGGCCATCAGATAGACGAAATGTTGCTAAATGTAGCTGAGCCGTGGATTTATGAACACTGTAACTTGTGCCTCTCAAGTTCCATTGAGGCAAGCCTTAACCTTGGGGCCTCAGGCTTCAGGGTTTGTCGGTTTCCCCGATGCTGTTGCTGCAGTGTCCTAGGAGTTTCCTATTGACACCCTCGTTGACCTTTCTTGTGTCGCAGGCTATCTCTTTTACAAGGGGGTAACTGGCTTCAACAACGCTGCCGAGAGGCAGGATAGGCTGGATGGGTACCTGGATGACTAAGGGATTGGGAGGGGGGAAGGAGGGAGACCTGAACGTTGCAGGGATTAGGACAGGCTGGGTCGGGCTGGGCTTGGAGGACAGGTTGGGCCTGGAGAATTTAGGACAGCCTGGGTTGATGCCTGGAGAATATAGAGTATATTATCCCATGCACTTGCTGTAGTGTAGTCCATCACTCCTTGGGTGTGAGATAGTCCGTTCGAGGGAGGCATGCCCTACTGACGGCGTGGGCCAATCAAGATTTCCTTGCAAAACCCGGGAATGAACAGATTTTGCCATATTTATAGTACGAAATTTTCTCGGAATACTTCATATTTGCTTGTTGATTACCACTATGACGATAAGAGTGGTCGGAAGAGAGGGCAGAATGTGGTCTCCTAACAGGGCTAGGCGGTGGCATTTACTTGCTTTGTGTGAGGTAGTCCGATTGAGGTAAACATGGAAGACGAGGTATGCACCCATGCGGCCGGTCAGGTGCCACAAGCGTAAGGTAAATGAGATCCACATTAAGTAATCTCGTAGATTGAGTACTCGGATTTCAACCAACGGGATGTGTACTTTTGGTTCATGTCTAGGTTAATGACGTTACACCTCTGAGCCTTGCTCAATAAAAAGCTCGACCACTCTTATCATAGCACGGCGGCAAACAAAAAGTATGTCAGGAAACTCAAGAGAGATGGCACGAGAGATAGGAATAACTCCGGGGATCTTCGCACGTTTCCGGGTATCTTTTGTAGCCTTTTCTTTTTAGGGATCTCCTTGAGGGGATGTCGCGGCACAGGGGTGCACCCTAAGGAATGGGTGCACCAAGCAAAAAGAATACAAGACATTAAGCAAGTACTGATAAACTCTTACAGAGCTTATAGTAGGAGCTTATCGATTCACTGCTGTAACTCAGTGAACTCAGCTCGATAACAGGTGATAGCTCTATAGCTACCTCACCTGGACTTCTCCGATACTGTTGACAGGATTCCGTAAAGCCTCGACTCCTGAGGTACCTCTAGACTTCATGTGACGATCTTGGGCGAATGTGGCCGTTGATCTGCTGTGATGAGTCGCTTGCTTGGCGACTTTTGATGACTGAAGATATCTCTGATAAATCAGATGGTCGACTTGGAGCCACAAGAAAGGCTTTGTAGTGGAGATGTGATGGTTGGGTGGTGGTAATATCCAGCTGTAGGACTGGAGATATACCTTGTTAAGGGGCAGGAATAATTCGAATTGCTGCTGATAGTAGACTGTTGGCCTAGATGCTCTGCCAGCTTCGTATCAGGACACTTGTTGGTGCTTATAGGGTCGTTGTTGGCCTAGATGCTCTGCCAGTCTCCCCTTAGTAAGACTTGATGACGATTAACTTGCAGAAGTGATATTCAAGAACAATAGCTGGAAACGTTCAGAGTCTACTGAAGGCCGTGAAATCGCAGTAAGAAAGAAAAAGTAAAGATCCAAGTTCGGGATCCTCTAAGACGGCAAACACACTTGTTCATGTTCACACATAACTTTCAAACCGAAAAAGCAGTTGGCGCGGTCATACGCACGGTGCAGTCATATGTCGTGACAGGGAGACTGTAAAAAAAGTGTGCCTAGAAAATCAATGCCGGGGATCCCGTGCGGGGATCCTCACACGTTTCCTGGGTTTCTTTTGGCGTATTTTCTTTCTCCACTCGCTCTGGCTTTTGCTACGCGTGTAGGCACCGAGCAGCCGTGCTCCTGATGTTGCACATAATAAAAAAGTGTTGCCGTCGTCCGTCGTCCTTCGCACCGTCTTCCAAAAACAAGGCTATCAGGTACCCAAGTGAATGAAAGGAACGAAAAATGATTTTGTATGCCAGATAAGTTGGTGACAGCCTTGCGGCCTGCCATTTGGCATGTTGCCTATTGAACACCGGGATGAGTGACATGGGACATGTTTAGAAAATACACAATACCCAAAACCAATTCCATCTTAGTTGCCAATGACTTGCAAGCTTTCTTTCTAGGGAACTGGGTGCCGATCGGGCGGGTTGCACATGCCTCCGTTTCCTACGTCCTAGTGCGCCATGCAAGTCTGGGGGGGTGGACAACACTCCATGCATGTTTCTAGATGGGGCCTGGGGCTGCATGGATGGGTGGCTATTGTTGCGGCTAGACTGAGTGGCAGCGATATTTCCTGTCAAGATCGTTATTTTTTTATTACGTGTGCATACTCGATTCGATTGATGGCTTGCTTGCACATGCCGCAGAGCCGTGCATCGCCTGCGACCCTGTCTGCACCGACCGGGCTCTTGGCATGCAATTTTGGCATGGGGGGTCGTGGCTCCGGAACCACATGCATCGTTGTACGTACACCCATTATGGACTCACACGGTATAGCTGCATTGGTAATTGCTATGAATTAAGCCATGGCAACCTGCTGTGAGCATTGCTTAAAGGTCTTCAATTCAGAGACAACCCAGTGGCCCTAAGTAATCACCAACAGGGGAAAGAGTGCAAGAGAGGAGCTGAGAAGCTGGCCAAGGAGAACTCAACGAAGCGACAACGCACAATCACATCATTATACCCCCTGATTATACTCCTCTTTTACTCGTGCTACTCCCTCAGCGCTTGCTCCTGATGTTGCTGTTGCTGTCGAGCATGCGGCTGTCACCGAGCCTGCTAGCCCAAGTCCCTGGTCAGCTTCCACCAGCTTCTAGCCACAGCTTGACCATGTCAGCTGAGTTCCTGTACAGAGGCAATGATGCCAAGACCTGGCCACTCTGCGATGACACCCCCAAGAGTTGGAGGATGTTCAACAAGAATATGGACCACCAGTTGCTGGGGATGTGCCGACGGTGTGCAAGGTGCATGGCGGTGGGAAGATAATCAAGTTATCAGATATGGGGTTGCACGTCGGACCGCATATCTTGCTGCACCAATTTGGGGAAGCCTGTAGCTTGGAGCCAAGTGGTGCTGAGGCATGCATGCGGCTTCTGTGGCATTGTGTGTGACGACAGAACATCAGGCCTTTGCAAAACGAACTTGGGCAGAGGCTCTACTAGCGGCACGCTAGCAGTCGAGTCCTGCTGCCCCCTGAAGTACAAGATGTCATATGCGGCTGCTGAGAGGGGTTCTGTCAACAATCCTTGCATCAACAGACCAGTTGCTTGCACCATCTGCAGGAGCACCGTGGGTACCATCCGCCCTTATGTGTGGATTTATCACTTCCTAGATCACATGGAATTAGCCCACCCTCGTCAGGAGCTGACGTAGGTAGATGTGACGAGATATGCCATCAACGCTGAGGAGTTCAAGGGGGAGTGTGCAAAAAGCTCCCCAAGAAGCAGAAGCCCAGGCTTCTGAAGCAGCGCATCAGCACACTCAAGTTAAATGCTATTTTGATGCCACTCGTATGTGAGTCCACTCGTTTCTGGAGCCTCGTGGTTTCTAGCGAGGATAGGTAGCTGGCAAGTGGTAGCTAGAGCAACGGTTTATTCTTTCGTTTCACTGCTTAACATTTGTGAACCATATACATTCATCGACACCATTAGAAGCGCACTGATGAGCTGATTGAAACTGACCCCGCTCCTTCCTGAAATTCTGTTTTTTGACGGTGAAATTGAGGCTTTACTAGGTTCCGGAGGCGGGGGGACGGGGGGAGGCAGGGCTCGTTTGACATTTTTGTTTATGATGGGATGTTTGACTTTCTTTTTCGCCCCCCCTCGCTAATTTTCCAAAAAAGCCTTCCTTATTTTTACCCCACTCCCCCCCCCTACTTTGACCCTCCATACATCATAGCACCCTGGGCCAAAGACAATTTAAGACCAGATATGGAAAGCTCTCGTCAAGTTCCATATCCTTCGATGATGGGGATAGGGACGGGCTCTGTAACCCGGTCACAGGCGAGTTTCTGTGACTGGATCTGGAATTGGTTGCACGGGTCACAACGTCACTGGGTTGCAATGTAGGGATTATTGGGCAAGTGGTCATCGGCATGCATGCAGACTAACCTATAAAGCTGGACGTCAGGTGGCCTGCTGAAGCTTTCCTATACCTACACAGTATCTGTGACTACTGATGTACACATAAGCGGTACATCATGGACTGTGCGAGGCTTTATGAAAAGAACCCTTCGGTGGCACAGACAGGATAGAGCGAGGTCGGGGCTCTTTACAGAAGTCAACACATACATACATTCTTAACACTGAGAGTGTTATACCTACTGATGCCGCAAAACTGCTGATACCTCTGCAGAGACACCCCAGGGTTGCCCCCAGGACTGCCCTGGTGCTTGCCCCGACGGCTTTTGCAACGTTTTCTTTGAGACTTGTGACAGCTGCTTTTCGGTGAGCTTGCAATGGTAGCAGCCTGACTGGCTCATTCTTTCTGCCCTGATCTTTCCTGAAGATGGTGATCAGCGAAACCCACCGCTACATTTTTCAGGTGACTTGCTTGTTTCAAAATGCTGCATCACTACCCTATTTAGCTATTCTCCAGCAAGTATTTCAGCCTTTCAACACGACCATTGCCCATGGCTATACCTTACTAATCTTGCAGCTGCATTGGCTGACCCCTCCTTTCATCATCCTCACCCTCCCTCAAACAGGACTGCGAGTTTGCACTGCGATGTCGCAGGGCAAGCCCTCCCCCCTCCTTCCTTCCACCATCTCCTCCTCCCAGCCCCCCTCCTCCTCCTCCTCCTAGGCCTCCTCCTCCTCCCAGCCCCCCTCCTCCTCCTCCTAGGCCCCCTCCTCCTCGACCGCCTCCACTTCCCAACCTCGTTGGCTCTCCCCCCCCAGTCCTCCCACCCAGAACCTGCTACCTCTGCGCTCTGTTCTGCGTATTCAACACACCACAGAACCCCTCGCAGCCCCCTTTCCCCACCACCACCACATGCACCGCCTTAAGCAATTACATGACCTCATACAGCGCTTCCATTGTGGGCGCTGGCAAGCTTTCCTTCTCATGCAATAACTTCAACAGTGCCAACTGCGTGAATGTGTGCGCACAAGGCTCTGTGGAGACCACCACCGTCTGCAACACCTTAAGTCTCACCACCAGCATCGCGGTGAGTCCCCTGGGCCTTCTGAATGAGGAAAACATTCACATGCATTCTCTGGAAGTGTTATTTGTGCATGTGTATGGAAGCATTGGATTCGGTGCTGTGCTGATTACAGTGATTAATGTAGCTGAATATCATAGCTGTGTTTCAGTCACCTTAATTTAAGGCAATTCAGCTACTTTTACCAGCAAGGGACCGCAATTGATATATTTCTGAATTACGGTGCAATGGCACATCACTGATTGGGTTGGAACGGCCAAACGAAGCGGTGCCTTACCCACCAGTGACATGTTGCCCACCCTGTTTTCCAGGCCATTGCTTCCAACACTGGATATGGAGCCTACAACTACGCCATGAGCACTTTTATCACCGACACGTGCGGATGTTCATTCAACGAGATTCAGCCAAACTGCCCGCCAACATCTTCACCCCCTCCAAACGTCGCATCCTCCCCACCCCCCCCAAGCCCCCCCCCTCCTGGTCCCCCCCCTCCCAATCCCCCTCCCCCCAACCCTCCTCCCCTCATCGCAGCGACTCGCCTTTCTAGTAGTGATCCCGATTACGACTTGCGATCTAAAGACCTCAATTTATATATGTGTCACCTGCGCACTAATGGCACCTCTGCCTGACGACTCCGACCAGGCCGCCCTCGGTTTTGTGTAGGTTTGCTCCAACTCGCACGCTGACCTGAGAGATTAGTTGGCAAGGTACGTTTAACTTATGATCGGTATTCCAATGTCTGCGTGAGAAGCTATACTTCGAGTTCGTCGCCTGTCACGACCGCCCTCGACCACCGCCTGCTGGCTGGATGAGTGATCGAGTGATAAGTGGAGCCGGGGGAAAGTTCACTTCTCGCACAGTGCATGCGACTGGCATATCTTACAAAGTCCTAGAGAACAAATCGGAATCTTGTCCCATTCCTGATCTCAGGCCTTGACTCCCTAGACTCAATGCGCCCGAGTAGTTTGTACCTTTTCTGTACGGAGATGGTACAGTGCTATGCTTCCTTACGGTTCGTGAAATTACGGTTTGCGGTGACGGTGCAATTTTCGCGCAATTTACCAGGACCGCCCAGATTGCACTGCATTACTGCAAGTTGCTTTCGGCGTAACCACTGACGAAAGCCTGGTTACGGACCGCAAATGGATGTTTTGGCTCGGAACCTACCCGCCGATTGACGAAAAGTTGTGACACGTTAACGTGGAAGGTGTTCTGATCTTCACGATATCTTCTTAGGTGTCGGCCAGACTGCGTTACGTTTGAGGTTGCGTTTGGCAGTTGCGTTTGGGTTGCGTTTGGATTTAGCGTGAATCTGACGCTAAACTGGTCACACTGCGTTTGGGCAAGACGGCGGGGCAAGACGATGTCGTGGCACGACATGGTACATTTTTGTGCGAATTCCGTGCGACTCGGGGTTGATATTTTCTTGTATTGTAACATATATATTGTTCGTGTCCAGCTTAAGATCAAGCTTAAGTTGGAATTCATGAAAAATCTCAAACGCGAAAACTCACCCACCCCCCCCCCCCTGCGATTGCGTTTCGCGTTTGGGCGCGTTGCGTTTGGCGTTTGGGTAGTGTGACCGGCGACGCGTTTGCACTTTTTCGTGACGCAACCTCAAACATAACGCAGTCTGACCGACCTCTTATGAGTTCACGCACAACGATTTGCAACTTCCCAGCTTCGAAAATGTATGATTGATGTCCCCAAAGCCTGAAATCTACTAGAACGTGCTTGCGGTCTAGATTACAGCTAGCTCTTAATTGCGTGTAAGCTAAAAAGCCTTACTTGCGCGCAATTACGTGTTACGCCGTAATTGACCGTAATTACTTACACAAAAATCGGATTACGGCGTAATCGCACAACACTGTTTCTGTACCGCTCATTAACGTAGCTTAGGTGGTGTTTCCACTGGCGTCTTAAACCAGCACGGTTTGAATCCGGTTGCTTGCGATCGTGATTTTTTCACGCCTTAAACCAAAAACGTTTCCACTGAAATCCAGGAAGTTCACAGCAAACTTCTTGCTGCCAGAGGTCTGATCTAGGGGCGCCAAGACGTTCTGCGACGATTCGTGACCTCGGAACCACAAGTGTCGCCGCTTATTTCGATATGACTATAGAAATGGCTTCTTTAATGCCGAATGATCTTTCGCGCTGAGATGGTTCCTTCAACCAAGAGGAAACCAACTCACAGAATAGCTTAAACCTGGTCATCGACGAGGTAAAGGCTATACTCGAATGCGTGATTTCAAAAAGGTCTAAACCGTGTCGGTTTGCGGCAGTTGGGTCGAAATTGGGCCTTAAACCGTGTCGGTTGCCTGACAGAATACCATTGGAAACACGACCTTAGGGGGTGTTTCCATTGGTGCCTTAAACCAGCGCGGTTTGAAACCGGTTGCTCGCGATCGTGATTTTTTCACGCCTTAAACCAAAACTGTTTCCATTGAAATCCAGGAAGTTTACAGCAAACTTCCTGGTGCCAGAGGTCTGATCTCGGGGTGCCGATACGTTCTGCGACGATTCGTGACCTTGGAACCACAAGTGTCACCGCTTATTTCGATCTGGCTATAGAAATGGCGTCTTTAATGACGAACGATCTTTCGCGCTGAGATGGTTCCATAAATCAAGAGGCAACCAACTCACAGAATAGCTTAAACATGGTCATCGACGAGGTATAGGCTATTCTCGAATGCGTGGTTTCGGCCTCGAACAGAAAGGCCTAAACCGTGTCGGTTTGCGGCAGTTGGGTCGAAAATGGGCCTTAAACCGCGTCGGTTGCCCGACAGAATACCTGTGGAAACACGACCTTAGGCCCCAATTCCACTTGCGCCTCGCCGGGATTTATCCCGGTGGCGGGTTTTCTGGTTGGAAACTGAGGGCAAGGGAATATATACGGCAAATGCAATTCCACTTGAGCTTGCGATGTGTCTGGGTACGGGCGAAACCAAATCTCTTTGCATTACAGCATGTCAAGCACTTCTGCTCTTGCGCTTACCCTTTGCGCTGCTCCTTGCGCTGTTCTTTGCGTTGTTCTTTGCGTTGTTTGATCTGCTCTTTGCGCTGTTCTTTGTGCTGCTCTTTGCGCTACTATTTGTGTTGTTCTTTGCTCTCTGCGCTACTCCTTGCGCTACTCTTTGCTCTTTGCACTGCACTTGTCTTTGTGCAGTTCTTTCTTATTTGTGCTGGTCTTGTCTTTGCGCTGCTTTTTGCGCTGGAGTGCAATCTCTCAGTCTATCTGCTCTTTGCGCTGCACTCTGCTCTGTGCGCTGCACTCTGCTCTATCTTTGCACTGCACTCTGCTCTATGCGTTGCTCTTTGTGTTGATATTTGCTCTTTGCGCAGCTCTTTGCCATGCTCTTTGCCTGCCATATCTTTGCCCAGCTCTTCGCCTGCAAGATCTTTGCCGCCGATAGGCGGTTTGTCAGCCATTGCGAAAGAGGCGAATCAAGAAAGGAAGATAGAAAGAGCCGAATCAAACGAATTGCGAGACGATTGCGAGAGCGACTGAGTGATAATCAAGTGATAAAATGGAGCCAAGCCTCGCTGTCACGCTTATCTGTACCCGGCGAGGCATAATTTTCCCGGCCCTCTGGGCTCGATGCAAAAATCATGCCTCGCCGGGTACGGATAATGGGTGGGCAGGATCCCGAACATGATCCCGAACACTAGTGTAATTGGAATGTGTCCAGCTTGCACTATCTTTCGAGTTCCGGACACAGTGGAATTGGGCCCTTAGTTAACTGGCATAAAGATAGGGTTCGGGTTTTCAGTTGAGTTCACTGCGACATCGGTTACCAACCGCCAAAGTGAAGACCTGTTTGAAAGGCTCGTTCTTCGCGGTCGCCCCAGTGTTTCGTGTTTTAATTCCGATGGCGTAACTCGTGCTTCCCTAGCTTCTGATAGTGCACTGCAACGGAGGCGCGCAAAGTGGATCGAACGAGCCGTGCTTTCTTGGACATCCTATTTGCTGGGATTTGTGGTGAAAAGTGTTGCCGATTTCAGAAATAGGCCGTCGCGTTGCTTCGTAATGGGCGCAAAGGTCATTTGCATGTCTGTTAGCAATGTAAATGCTCGTGGCGGGGTAGCCACGGCCTAGTTTTGGACTTTCTTCACCGAAAGTTCATACTGCACAATACGTGTTGCGCACTCGCGTTGCGCTGCTTTAAGCGCCAATTCTTTGAACATGTTATCCGTGTTGATAGGGTTGTTTGCGTTGATCTGTATCGCTGCAGCAAGGAGCTGACTAGTTTTCGAACTTGCAGGATGACGGTTGACACTGCAGAACATGTCAAACACCATCGTAAGGACTATCACGCAACTTTGTTGTAGGCGCAAACTCGATTTATATGTCCGGTTTGGCAGTGTTGGCGGACTGGCATGTCTGCTTCAGCCTTCAGCTTCCCATGCAGTGATGAAGTGCGGTGAACTTTAGACAGAGGGTGGTGTAGTGCTGTGGCATGCACCTACTCTGCCATCCTGACACACCACAACTGCAGCAATCAACTGCATTGTGGCAGCATGAAAATGAACTGGCAAATGTCAAAATGATGCACCGTCTCGTAGGAGCTAGCGTCATTATTTTTACGTGTGTATCTATCTATGTGGCTGCTGGTACCCAGCTTGCACACATTAGAAGCTGATGCAATCGAGGATGCAATGGCCTGTTTGACTAAGGGATCGATGCCAGGTACAGCTGTTGAGCAAGGCCTAAATTCCATCCAGGGGCATACTTTCTGTTGCCGACGGCAATGTACAAGCATGCATGCCAGCACGTATCACTCCAAATTTATGTGCTCAAACTTGTTGACAGTTGACGCTGAATTGCATGAATTACTCATGTGCTATTAGTTCCCCCACAGGAAGGCATGCAGAATGTTGCGCACCATGCATGTTGTGATTTCCCTGTATAGCAGCCATGCAAGAACACACAGTTAACTTTTAACACATAACAGTGTTGTCGGGTGTATGAGCTGTCCCGCTGCCCATATTTTACAAACAGCCAAACTTATCCAGCAGTTTACAAACACGGTGACCCGCAAACACTCAAACAGGGTACCAACAAGGCAGGGTTGGAGGGCAAAAGCCATGCACAACCACATGTCGTACGTGGAAGACTGAGCGTCAATATGTAAGGCGTGCCCCTCTCTGCTTGGTTTCCTGACTTGAACAACACAACAATGCAGTTTCCTTCTGATACCCGAGTGACTGAAAGGAACGAAATTTGTACGTCCGCTCTCTTGGACGGGGGATAGAGGTACTTTGTTGGGCAACCCCGGAAATGGGTGTGGATACAACCCGGAAGGTGTTGCTCCTTAATGATCCAGCAAGTGCTGCCTGGATGTGGTGCCAAAAAATGTTATTAGTGTTTATAAATGTACCGTGATGCAACCATGTCACAAGGTCTTGATAAGGCGACCCATGCGCTGCATGTTCCACACCGCTATATGTTGCAAAGCTTTGAGTGTGTGCAAGCGAATGAAGCATGAGATTGTGTATAATTTTATTGTCAATTGAAGTACGGGGAATGGCAGGCTAATACAAACATGTTTGGAAGTCATGCCTCGGTGGTGCATGGCTGTATATGCGCCGCATGTTTCACACCACAATATCTTGTGAATGTGTGAGGTAGGGCATGCTCTTTAAGTGTGAATGTCTTCCTTTAGTAATGATGTATGATTGGCCAGGAGATGGCGGAGAGCAGCAAACTGATTGGCAAGTTATGACCTGAAATGGGTCCCATGTGGTATGCATGGCATTGCCACCCGGGTGATGGGTGTGGATACGGTCCGGGCGGAAGATGTTACTCCTTTCTGATTCAGCAAGCGCTGCCTCGATCATCTGATGCTCATTGACAGTACCTGCATGGAGCACTTTCCATCGGCACTAGGAGCGGCCGGGTCGGAAACCTAGAGCACGATTGACCTCGCGATGTGGGCAGGATGGCCCGGCATTATTCTGCAAGGCGCGCCGGCGCGGCACTCCCGCGGCTCGCGTGGCTTCTAAATACTATGCCTATGTATGCTAGTTGGTGTCAGCTTCGGAACTTGCTTTCTGTATTTTAAATGTGTCTTCTCTGCGCGTTGTAATTCCACTCCCTTTGGATCTTGCATCTGTGTTAGCGACCGGTCGGTCGATGCTGACCTGCCAATTGTCACCCATCTCGCAACGGACGGTGCACATGTCACGGGCTCAGTCCCTGGCTCCCTCAGCGGCCACGGCCCGCCACGCTCGAAGCCCAACGCCTGGAAGTCTACAGAGTCCACACGCTTGGCTCCACGGCTGGCAAAGAGTGTTAGATTTGCGTTAGCTAGCTTATATGCTTAAGCTGTGTTTCCACTGGCGAGTTTGGATTCCTTAATCGGGGTTGTTTGAAATGCAGTTGGCCGCGAAGGATTCCTTAATCCGTTTGGTGTTTCCACTGAAATTGGACTGGAACCAACGAATGAATGCTACAGCCAGCTGTCGCTGAATGAGGCAACCGACGGCAACTGACACGGTTTAAGGACGGATTAAGCCTCCAAAAAAGAATAGCTTAATTCTCGTCGAGGAACAGAATTAGCTTAATCCAAAAGTTGGTTGGCGACAGGGAAGTTCCCGGGGTAAGCCAAATGGCCGGTTTTTGCCGTGCATGGTCTTTTTTTGACCGGCGTACGCCGGGCGGGGGGTCTGAAAATGCCGTCGGGATTTTTTAAAGACCCGGTGCAAACTATAGCCTCGCTCGACCACAGCGGTTTGGCACGTAATAGTGAAGGCCACATAAATGAGCTGCACCACACCGGGGATTTCAGATTCGTGGGCTCTAATAATCTGGGACAATTGGCAGACATCTGTAGCTCAATTGGTAGAGCATCATTCTGCATGTGGGTTCGAATCCCACTGGAGTCGCCTGAACGATTGGTAAAACCCCTCAGCGTGAAATGCCGTAGCTGGTCGTGAGGGAAATCGCAAAAGATTACTGAGGTACCGCCGAGCGATTGATCCAAAGTTGCTATGACACGGGGAAGAATGCGCGTATCCCATACGGGAAGGTTGTCCTTAGGGATCGCCTATACCTAGGGATTCGTCAAACATCACGAAGGATTGGAAACCACACGTAGTTCTTACTTCTTACTTCTTACTGGGACAAACACGCCCGCATAGGGATCTTGGCAAAGCGATTGACGGACTCTGCAATCCAGCCCTTCAGCAACTGGTACTCAGCATCGAGCTTTGCCTCCATGGCGACACTCTCGAAAAAGGTTGTGGCACAGAAGTGGGACTTCAATGTGGCAAACTCAGAGTGGAAGTGCAAGAAGAAGACGTCATCACCCATGCCCATATAGTAAAGCGGGTCAAATGCCGCGAAAGCGTCCAATATTTCCAGATTGCCAAAGCACGACTCAAGGCCCTCCAACAACTCAGAGGCTTTTGCATGGATCTCTGTCGTTGCAGGCTGAGGCACTGCGATCCGCGTGAGCCAGGGCATAATACCGGTATTGCCCTTTGCCTTCTTCGCGGGAGGGGGTTCTCTAGCAGTTTCTGTGCGATCGATCATCTCGACGTCGCAATCTGAGTTGGTGTCCGTCATTTCAAGAAAGGATTTTGCCGGGGAGGGTCTGGTCAGAGATGAAATCCCCCCGGCTGACGCCGGGGTTTTAGTCAGCTAAACCCCCATTTCCCCCGGCTGACGCCGGAAAGGGGTTCGCATAATACCCGGCGTAAATGGGCCTTCGGCCCATTTTCCCCGGCGCCGGGGGGCCCGGAGTCACTTCCCTGGTTGTCGACTTTGTCATTATGCGCTCACAACGTTAACGTTCTTAGAATGCTTTCTCCGCTATTTTACTTGTCTGATAGAAACCAGAGGCGGCACTTGTGGTGCGGAGATTGCAAAGGTGCATCATCGGTGCGTGCCGCGAAGGATTCCTTAATCTGTTTGGTGTTTCCACTGTAATTGGATTGGAACCAACAAATGAATGCTTCAGCCAGCTGTCGCGCTACCCCTACACGATCTCGATCGGACCTCAAATGGAACGAATCCTCTTGCATGGCGACATCAAGCGGTCGAAAGTCCGTACAATGGTGCTACATGCCATAGCAATGTCGCCCCATGCTTGCACGGCTTAGCTTTCTCGCAAGTGCAGAAGGCAACCACTCAAACGCAGGAACTAGCCCGTTCGCGTTCTAATCCCACATGCCTGGTACTCTGTCGCCATCTCTTTCACACCGATTACGCACGCACCGATGGTGCACCTTTGCGTTCTTCGCACCACAAGTGCCGCCTCTGGTTTCTATCAGACAAGTAAAATAGCGGCGAAAGCATTCTAAGCTCTTCAATCTTGTGAGCGCAAAATGACAAAGTCGGCAACCAACTTTCGGATTAAGCTAATCCAGGTCCTCGACGAGGATTAAGCTATTCTTTATTCGGAGGCTTAATCCGTCCTTAATCCGTGTCAGTTGCCGTCGGTTGCCACATTCAGCGTCCTTAATCCGAGTCGGTTGGATGAGGAATCGCCAATGGAAACAGAGTCTTAGGTGCTGTTTCCATTGCTATTCTGTCGGGCAACCGACACAGAATAAGGCCCAATTTCGACCCAACTGCCGCAAACCGACACAAATAGGCCAGAATAGGCCTTTGTACGAAGCCTTTGTACGAAGCCGAAACCACGCAAAAAAGAATAGCCTATACCGTCTCATTTGCCAGGTATAGGCTATTCTGTGAGTTGGTTGCCTCTTGGTTTAAGGAACCATCTCAGCGCGAAAGATAGTTCGGCATTAAAGACGCCATTTCTATAGCCAGATCGAAATAAGCGGCGACACTTGTGGTTCCGAGGTCACGAATCGTCGCAGAACGTCTCGGCGCCCCTAGATCAGACCTCTGGCAGCAGGAAGTTCGCTGAGAACTTTCCTGGATTTCAATGGAAACAGTTTTGGAATAAGACGCGAAAAAATCCTTAGGGGGTGTTTCCATTGGCGCCTTACAGCCTGTTTCTGATTGACTGCGGAGAAAAAAATGTACGACGGTCTAATGGCCTGCGGAAGAGTTCCGCAGAGGTCGTTTCTGATTGGACTTTGCGGAGCGTGGTTGTCCAAGGCATAGGTCGTACACATGGCTGCCGATTTTGAATCGCTTTGGTGTCTATTTCCTATTCTTTCGAGTCGACTAAGTCCTGCTCGACACCATGCCGCATTTCTACCTGCTCTGTTGCATCTGCTGATTCGCTCGCTGTGCTTCATGAAAGGCGCGGCCTGACGCGGCCCATGTCCAGGGGTGCTCAACCGACCACCTCCCGATACGGCCATGAGCAGAAAAATATGGCGATTCTAGTCGATAATTAATATCAGTTCGAAGGCCTAAAATGTTTCCGCAGACTGTGGAAGTTCCGAGGAGGGGGGGGGGGGGGTCCTCGGAAAAAAGGCCGCACGTGGGTCTTCTAAAGGCCTGCGGGGCAGTTCCACAGACCCCGTTTCTGTACGACAGGGCCTGCGGAGGAGTTCCGCAGTCAATCAGAAACAGGCTGTTATACCAGCGCGGTTGGAATACGGTTGCTCGCGACCGTGATTTTTTCACGCCTTCTTCCAAAACTGTTTCCATTGAAATCCAGGAAGTTCTCAGCGAACTTCCTGCTGCCAGAGGTCTGATCTAGGGGCGCCGAGACTTTCTGCGACGATTCGTGACCTCGGAACCACAAGTGTCGCCGCTTATTTCGATCTGGCTATAGAAATGGCGTCTTTCATGCCGAACGATCTTTCGCGCTGAGATGGTTCCTTAAACCAAGAGGCAACCAACTCACAGAATAGCCTATACCTGGCAAATGAGATGGTATATGCTATTCTTTTTTGCGTGGTTTCGGCTTCGTACAAAGGCTTCGTACAAAGGCCTATTCTGGCCTACTCTGTGTCGGTTAGCGGCAGTTGGGTCGAAATTGGGCCTTATTCTGTGTCGGTTGCCCGACAGAATAGCAATGGAAACAGCACCTTAGGTCGTGTTTCCACTGGTATTCTGTCGGGCAACCGACACGGTTCAAGGCCCAATTTCGACCCAACTGCCGCAAACCGACACGGTTTAGCCTTTCTGAAACCACGCATTCGAGGATAGCCTTTACCTCGTCGATGACCAGGTTTAATCTATTCTGTGAGTTGGTTGCCTCTTGGTTTAAGGAAACATCTCAGCGCGAAAGATCGTTCGGCATGAAAGACGCCATTTCTATAGCCAGATCGAAATAAGCGGCGACACTTGTGGTTCCGAGGTCACGAATCGTCGCAGAAAGTCTCGGTGCCCCTAGATCAGACCTCTGACAGCAGGAAGTTCGCTGTGAACTTCCTGGATTTCAGTGGAAACAGTTTTGGTTTAAAGCATGAAAAAATCACGATCGCGAGCAATCGGATTCAAATCGCGCTGGTTTAACAGCACGATTCTGATGCGTGGAGAAACTTGTTCCTCCACCCTTTCGAAAGTTCAGCCACCCGATCTCGTGGAACAGGTGTGGAGGAACGGGTGGAGGAACTATCGAAAGGGTGGAGGAACGCATTCTTTTCCGCGGAGGGGGGGGGGGTCCGCGGAACTATTGAACTATTGAGCTCATTGCCAGCGTGGCCGAGATACTTTCTGCGTGCTTTCCTTTCTATATGACGTTAATCGCAAGTTCTTTCTTTAACGTGTGATGTCCCTCCGGCGATTTGGCGTGGATGAAGGCAGCAAACGACGGCTCTTTCGATGATGGAGCGAGCGATCTACAGGCACACAAAACAGCGAGCGATCTACAGCCACACAAATAATGTGCTACTTCCATAGTCGGTCTGCTAGGGAGAATAACAGAACGATATGCAGAATGATATACAATGCAAGGAAGAATGCAAGAAAGAAATGAAACAGGCGGCAGGAAAGAGCGCTGTGAAGATCTCCCGTACAGAACTCCAACTTTCGCCATTCTTCCACCATCTCACGCCTCGTGGAACAGGGGTGGAGGAACGGGTGGAGGAACTTTCGAAAACTTCCGTATTTTTCCTCCACACTTGTTTCCTCCTCCAATCAGAATCGGGCTGTAAGGCACCAGTGGAAACACCCCCTTAGGCAGATAGGTCTTACGCTACATGTAGGCGAAATACGGCTGTTTCAGATATGCGGAATCTGCACTACCTGCGCATAGGCCTGCCAGCTTAAGGCCTGCCAGCCGTATGCGTGCCGTAGTCGCACAACATTATTTCCTCGCGCTGCGCGCAGATTGCCTTGTATCCAATACTATAAATGCAGAATTAATAGATTTAATGCAGGCACATTCGCTGATGACTCCGACGACGTACCAGACCCCTTAGGGCCTGAGGCACGACAGCATGCACTCCTTGCCATAGAGGAGCAGCTTCGCCACGAGCTGAAACCTTTCATGCGCGACCATACTTATTACGTTCGGTATAACAAGCGTACACATCCGGTGGTTGCAGCGGTGCACAACGCCTGCCTTTATTTACTATACCATGCGGGTGGGTGCAGCGGTGCACATCCACTTCCGCAGCGCATGCCCTTATTTACTGTACCAATCAGGTGGGTGCAGCGGTGCACAGCTTATGCCCTTTTTTACTGTACCTTTCAGGTGGGTGCAGCGGTGCACAGCGCACACCCTTATTTACTATACCATGCTGGTGGCTGCGGCGGTGCACACGCACTTGCACAGCGCATGCCCTTATTCACTATATCATGCTGGTGGGTGCAGCGGTACAAACTGCACACGCACTTGCACAGCGCATGCCCTTATTTACTTTACCCATCCGGTAGTTACAGCAGTGCACAGTACCGTTTCCTACCCTTATTTACTGAACCCTGCTGGTGGGTGCAGCAGTGCACACGCACTTGCGCAGCGCATCCCCTTATTTACTGTATCAATCAGGTAGGTACAACGGTGCAGTGCATGCCCTTATTTGCTATACCATGCTGGTGGTAGCGGCGGTGCACACGCACTTGCACAGCGCATGCCCTTCTTTACTGTACACATCCGGTGGGTGCAGCGGTGCACAGCGCATGCCCTTATTTACTATACCATGCTGGTGGGTGCAGTGGTGCATAGTGCATGCCCTTACTTACTATACCATGCTGGTGGGTGCAGCAGTGCACACGCACTTGCGCAGCGCATGCCCTTATTTACTGTACCAATCAGGTAGGTGCAGCGGTGCACAGTGCATGCCCTTACTTACTATACCATGCTGGTGGCTGCGGCAGTGCAAACGCACTTGCACAGCGCATGCCCTTATTTACTGTACACATCCGGTGGGTGCAGCGGTGCACAGCGCCTGCCTTTACTTACTATACCATGTTGGTTAGTGCAACGGTGTATAGTTCATGCCCTTACTTACTTTACCATGCTGGTGGGTGCAGCGGTGCACAGTGCATGCCCTTATTTACTATACCATGCTGGTGGGTGCAGCGGTGCACACGCACTTGCTCAGTTATGCCCTTAATTACTATACCCTACTGGTGGGTGCAGCGGTGCACAGCGCCTGCCCTTATTTACTATACCATGCTGTGCTGCAAGGTTGTTGGCTGTTTAGCCCCGATGTCACTGCGTGAATTCAGAACCTTTGGCTGCACCATAAGGCCACTACTCATTGCCTTCCAAGCCCATTCCTATTCTAGGGTGCAATGGGTAGAGATCATATAATATTTGAACATGGAATGTTGCCTGCTGCAACAGGGTGGGAGCAACTCTTTATTTTAGGCCGCTTCAGCTACAGTTGAGTTACATCCTTGAGGCAAAATGTGACAATGTTTACTCAGCTTCTGCTGGCATGCAAGCTAAAAGCCCGCCTCAAGCGGGGCCGCGAGGGGGCAGTGAGAGGTAAGTCACAAACATAATATTATCAGAATGTCCCATAATTTCCAGCACAGTCCTGACTAACCCCAAACACTGAAGTTCTGTGATTCTCTGGCCAAAATGTGACAATGTTTACTCAGCCTACTGCTGGCATGCAGGCTAAAAGCCCGCCTCTAGCGGGGCCGCGAGGGGGCAGTGAGAGAAAAGTCACAAACATAATGTTATCAGAATGTCCCAAGATTTCCAGCACAGTCCTGAATAAGCCCAATGCTCCAGCATGAGCACGTGCATGCGTGGTACTCCCCCTTCATCGCTCTGATCCTCATCTGCATTATCTACATCTAGGATGTCCTCAGCTGCGCGCCGTGTAGGAGATGCTTGAACCTCGGTTGATTTGCTCTACCTCCAAATGTTGCATCATGACATGTAGATGAGCGCAGACCTCGTAGGCTTGCTTGCACTCCGCTGTTCCACCCCTGTCCCTACAGTATATGTCTAACCAATGCTGCTGCTGTCCAGATGAAAATAGGGAGACATTGCCGCACCGCCTGTTGCTGCCTCCCTGGCTGTTGCTGCCCCATGAGCCAGTTGAGGGCAGCTGCTGCATGACCACCCAACTGATGCTGCCTCCCTGGCTGCTGCTGCCACATGAGCAAAGGGGGGGGCATCTGTTGCAAGACCACCCAGCTGCTGCTGCCTCCCTAGTTGTTGCTGACCCATGTGCAAGTTAGGGGCAGTTGTTGCAGGACCACCCAGCTGCTGCTGTCTCCCAAGCTGTTGCTGACCCATGTGCAAAGGGGTGGTAGCTGTTGCAGGACCACCCAGCTGTTGCTCCATGCACAAAGGGGGAGCAGCTGTTGTAAGACCACCTGGCCTTTGGCCCAACATATTCAGCATTCCAGCAACTAACTGCAGCCTGGAGGGAATGCATTGTTACTAACTATTTGTTAGGCCAAGACTCAGGAACATCCCTCCAATCAAGTGAATGCAACCATAGTCTGAGTGGGAGTGCAAGCTTACCATGCGTCCATGCCTTCCTTGCAGCAGGTTTGTTTTTTACTGCATCGCCAGGCAGGGTGCGCTGTCTGCATGGTCTTCCAAGAAAATTAGGCAGCCTTCCACGTGTAGAAGGTACATCCCTATTATGAAACTGCACTCGTCAGTTATGTCCCGCCCATCTCATCCACCCGCTTGCATGCCTGCGAATGCAATGAAGCGGCTTCCCCCGCATAGTTGGGATGGGATGGGATGGCATATCGAATGATTTATCTCTTCACATGATTAAATCGGTACCCACCTGTCGAAAGATCCTTTGGCATGACCTGTGACAACATCGAGCGCGCCGTTTGAATGTTAGCCATCACCGAAGCCCCTATATGTCACATTTTTATACACATACACCAGCCCCTGTGCAATGCTATTCTCTGCGCTGCGCGCAACGCGAAATTGCTGTTGTCCATTCCACCGTCGATTCACCATTTCTAAATCTTCCCTTTCAGCCTGACGCGCAACTAGCACCTTCGGGCTCCCTTGTAACACCACCAATGCGAAATTGCATGCCTGTCAGCCTAAATGTGTGAGGGGCTACCCCAAGGGTCAGCAAGATGAGCAGTCTGGCAACTCAACGCCTCGTCCAAGATAGGACGCCCCTTAACGGTTCAAGTGTGCTAGTGAGTTGGGACCTTTGATTTTAGATGCATGGCTGAATGACATATTCTGATTTGCTTCCCATGTACCGGCATTTGCAGATGAACAACAGGTCAGGAGCTGCTCATATATGGCTCAACGTTTGCCTCATCATCGCTGCTGCCTCCAGGAGTGACTGTTGCCAGGTCATCTGAGTCACCTCTACCTCTCATGTTTCCAGTCTTTGTCTTCCTCCTCCACTTCCTCCTCCACATCCTTTTCACCACCTTCATGTTACCTTACTCCTTCATACGTAGTTACTTATGTCTGATGTCAATGACGATACACCTCTGGGCCCCGCTCAGAGAGGCTCGGCCTCAAGGGCGTTATGGTTAATTATGCTTGATGTAGTCTTCACTCTCCTTCTATCTCATGCCCACACTTATTTCCTCTTTTTCACTTTCCCGGTGACACTTTCCAACTGTTTCATCCTTCCTTTCTTCACACTTAGTTCCCCCACTCCCCCCGCTGCATGCACCTCCCTTTCCCCCTTCCCCCTCCCTCCTCCGCACACATTTCTGGAGTGTGCGTAGAAAAAATCCAGAAACAGAGCGAAGACCCAGGGGTTAAAAAAGAGAGAAGACACCAAAAGAAAATCGGAAGACCGGCAAAGATCCCCGGGATTATTTTCTCCTTAGTCCTCATTTTGCTCATCTTTTTCCTTTCATTCATCTCCCTTGGCATTTTTTCTTCTTCTTTCTCTGTTTTTAGATTTCCTTCATTTCTCTGTTTTGTCCACGTCGACTTAACTTACTTTTGTCTCTTCTCTTTCTTGTATCCTCTTTACCTACTGTACATTTTATATTTATGTCTCACCCCTTCTCTTTAGTCCTCTTTGTTATTTTCTTTTAACCACTTCATATTTTTGCCTCATCCCTTCTCCTTTCGTACCTTTTCGTACAGATAGAGATAGGGTCGATACCGTTACCCTCGGCAAAACACTCACTCCAGCCCCCCGCGATGCTACATCAACCTGCATCAAACGCAAATCTCCCCGTTCCGGCGGTACATGTCACAGACACATGTCAGCGACACAGAGAAGTCAAATGGCATATATTTTAGCTGTGTTTTACCCTGGTTATTTGTGATTTTTTAATGCCGAGCTCGCGGCCTCATATGCCCTCCCCAAGTTTCACATGTTTGGTTCTGACACGTGTCGTTCGGGGCCGACAGCTCAGAAGCCACCGTTCAGTGTATCAAACGCGTCTTGCAATTTCACGCAACTCTCTCTCAGAGCCCGCGATGTGGGTCCCCCTGGTCGAGGCGCATCCCTGCCGAGACCAAACGTCACACTATTAGCCCACTCTAATGTGGAAAGCCTCTATAGTAGCGGACGTAACGGATTTTGTACGTCCGCTCTCTGGGTGTTGAATATCCCTGAGTGTTGCCTGCAAGAGCATGTCATGCTGATATCAGCATGTTTTTGCTTCGCTGGCTGACATCGGTACAGTGTGTGAACTTCACTGTGATCGATGCCACACTTGTCACTAGGTGTGACTTGTCATGGCGCGGGCTACTTGGTGCAACCGAGGTCAGCTTTGAGCTTTCCATATTTTGAACTCCTCTTCTCTACGCGTAAGCAATTCCACCCCCTTTGGGCATCGCAGCTGTGTTAGCGACCGGTCGATCGATGCTGTCCTGTCAATTGTCACCTATTATCGCAAGGAACGGTGTACATGCCACAAGCTCAATTCCTGGCTCCCTCAGCGCCCATGCTCGATACCCAGCGACTTGAAGTCATCAGAGTCCACACGCTTGGCTCCACGGTTGGCAACGAGTGTCGCAGACACGTGTCAATGACACAGAGAAGCCAAATGGCATAACTTTTAGCATGTGACTGCTCTCATTATTTGCGATTTTTCGATGCCGAGCTTGCGGCTTAGGGGCCCTATCCAATAATTGCATGTTTTGGTGCAGGCACGTGTCGCTCCAGGCCTGCAACCCAGAAGCCACTGTCAAGTGTATCAAAGGCGACAAATCCCTCTCGTAGATTAAGCCTATGGGCCAGAAGCCCCATGCGGCCTCTGCGCGACGCATCTTTGCCGAGACCAGACGTCACACTATTAGCCCACTCTAATGCGGAAAACCTCTATAGTAGCGGACGTAACGAAAAGGGATAGGGTTTGGGTTTTCAGTTGGTTTCACTGGGACATCAGTTCCCAACCACCAAAGTGATTTCCGTTTTGAAAGGCTTGTTCTTCGTGTTCGCCCCAGTGTTCCGAGTCATTTTTTTTGTTCTTATGGCGTATCTCGTGGCTCCCGATCTTATGACTGTGCACTGCGAAGGCACGCGAAGTGGATCGAACAAACCGTAGTTTCTTGGGCATGCTATTTTGAGGGGTTTGCGTTGAAAAGTGGTGCCGATTTCAGAAACAGGCCAGCGTGTTGCTTTGTATGGGGCGCAAAGTCGTTTGCATGTCTGTTAGCACAGTATATGTATATGCTCGTGGCAGGGCAGCCACGGTCCCGGCCACGTTGGTTTTGGACTTCTATCACCGAAAGTTCATATTGCACAGTACGTGACGTGCACAGGCGTTGCGCAGTTGTGCTGCTTTGAGCGCAAACTCGTTCAACATGCTAGCCATGATGACAGGGCTGCTCGCGGTGATCCGTATCGCTGCAGGCAGTGGCTGACTAGTTTTCGAACTTGCATGATGACAGTTGACATTGCATAACATGCATGTGAAAGGCCATCGTAGGGTCTATCGTGCAACTTTGTTTTAGGCGCAAACTCGTTTTCTATGCAAGTTATGGCAGTGTTGGCAGTATTGATTGACTGCTTCAGTTTCCCGTGAAACTGAACTATGACGATCTTTCTACAGAACGTCATGTGCCATCCACGCACCAATTGTCCAACTGAGTCATCCATACGCACCATAGATGCACCAGCTTAAGCTTAAAACGACATGTAATTCACAGGTCAACAGATCGGCACCTTTGTCTGTTCTGATTGAGGCTTAGGACTTGCTGCTCAAGTGCTCATGACTGGTCAGCTGCTGTGTTCGGTGTGCAGTCGCAGCACCACCAGCAGCAGCACGGCCACCACCAGCCGCTTGGAGGGTGGATACCGGAGCAACAACAACAATGAAGAGCCTCTGCACATGTGCGTACTGCCCCAACCGCAGCAGCAGCAACACTGCCGCCACCAGCCTCTTGGAAGGTGGATACCAGGGCAACAACATAAACAGCCTATGCGCATGTGCATACTGACCCAACAACAACAACAACATCTGCCTTTGCCCATGTGTCTTATCAGGCAGGCCTTCGGCTGCCACCGCTGCCACAGCGGCAACAGAAGCATGCGGACCAGCTAAATAAACCGCTGGAGCTCTACATCAAGGGAGGCCAACATTTGTCTTGGTTTGCAGCAACGCAGTCGATCAAGAAGAAGGGCAGTAAGCATCGATGCCAGAAAGCATACAACTATGATCATGGACTGCGAAACTCTGGACCAACTGAACCCCGCCCCTTGACGTGACGTATGACGCATACGCATTTAGCTCCGAGACCAAAGGGTGTAGTAGAAACGTGCCGAACGCGTACCGATGAGGTGAAGACCCTCGGACACTACCAACGTCGCTGCGCCCATAGAGGAGCGCACATTTTTCTCGACCGACAGCGACGGGCAGGCGGCGCCCCAGCCCCTCCGTCAGCATCCATCCTTGCCACAGCCTCGACCCCTGCCTCAGTCTGCCGCAACTTCGGCCCATGCATGCACATGCCAGAGCCTCAGCCAAAGACAGCACCCGATCCTGTCGTGTTTATTCAGCTACGCCACGGGGTATGGCTTGGGCGTAAGAGGTCGGTCACATTCCGTTGCGTTTGGGGTTGCGTCAGGAAAAAGTGCAAACGCGACGCCCCCGTTTATGGAGTTCCGGTCCCGTTTGTGGAGTTTACCGGTAAGTCCAGCTTCAATTGTCACGACGTGTAGGTGCACCGCACGTATGGGTGGCTTGTACATTCTTTTTGGTTTCGGATCCGGTCTGTTTTGTGGTACTTCGAGAATGCCTGGCTCGCTCCAGGCATTCTTCTCTTCTTACTCAAGTAACATACCGATGTTGAATCACCCTGCTAATGTAACATGTTCTGGGATTAACGTCCACTTGCGATATCACGGCCCTTTATCAAGGCTAGGACACTACACCGATCGGAGATCTCTAGTTCATTCTACACTGATCCGTTCTCTCTAAGACCACCTCATCAAGTATCAGGACATGGCAGCTACACTGTGCGAATATCTCTAGTTAACAACTACACTTATTCGCTATATCTAGCTCCAACACCTCTACTTCCATCACTATCAGCGCTATCTCTCGCTTATAACCCTACATTGTGAGCCTTATCAGCTATACGGTATCTCTAGGATATAAGTCGACACTTTGAGCTGCTACCCAAGCCCTTCCTGGCTACCAAGTCGACCTATTGCTCTAACAGTCGATCTTCTCCATCAAGAGTCGACTTTTCGGCTCAACCTTTCTTATCACTTCGGCTGTTTCGTCCTCAAGTTCGCTCCTAGCCGTCTCCTACTGTCACGAGTCGACTTCAGGACAACTAGCCCCTCTGGCATCGAGTTCACTTCGTCACTTCTGTCAACAGTAATAAAAGAATCATCAAAGGTTAGTGCAGTAACCCGAGGATTAGTCGAGGATAAACTGTCTGCCAGCAGTTTATCGCTCATGCACAAGCTAGTTAACCCTTATAACGGGCACTTAGCACTCCATTAAGAAGAGAAGAATCCAAGTTCGCATCACCTCGAATCTGCTGGCGAGTAAAAAACGGAAATAATGTGCCTGATCGTGTCTGTTGCCTAAAAGCTAGCGATAACAGCGAACAAATCCCAGTTTCGTGTTCAATCCCTGGATGGATTCCGATTCTACCCTGGGAAAGAAAGGACAGGAGGACCCGGATCTTCCCAAGCCTGTTGCTCTCCCCAAGCTAACTGCTGGTCAGAGGGGAAAAGAAGAGTCTGACAGGAAAAAGGCTGAACGTGCCGCTAAGACCCTCTGGGACAAAGAGGAGCGCAATGAGAGGGCTGGCGGCAGAGACGCCGGTAACAGGGATCTGCCTGAGGCAGAGGTGAGCAGTAAGCTCACGGGGGATGCGTCCGCTGAAGCGGGGAGGGAGCCTCATGTACAGGAGGCTAAGCCTCTCACTGAGGCCGAGCAACGCATTCAGCAGTCAATAGCTAATGATCAGGCGTTGACAGCTAAGCATGTTGCCAAAAGACTGATGGCACAGAACGCCGATAAGGCAAGGAAGCATGTTGAAGTTGAAGCACTCCACGCTGAAGCAGTCCAACAACTCAACGCGAAATGTGTCGTCTTGACGCATTGCGACGTGCAGCCGAGCAACAAGCTCGTACAGCCGAGCAACAAGCTCGTGCAGCCGAGGCAGATGAGAGAGAGATGAGGGATCACATGATCTGTAGTGCAGATGAAAGGCTGGCACTGACCCCTTTGAAGGTGACCCCGACTCATTAAGAGGGCCTGTAGCGGGTTAACCAGCTAGTCCGGCCATAACCCTGCGTACCTTGTTGCACAAGACAATTGCTGCAATGCACGTTCGTCACCTGTACGTGCACCTGTCAAGGTTGCGCCCGAGCCCGGTGGGGATCAGACTTCCCTCCCAGCAATGACCTTGCAGGAGCCCCCGATGATGGCTGGACTTCACCAGTCCAATAACGTGGCTTACCGGATCAATTCAGCCGTCGCTGTCCATGTACCCGAAGGCTTCGAACGTGAGGTGAAGCATGCGACACCCACGGCGTCACGTCCATCAGCTGACCTGGTTGCGCCAGAGTGTACCCCTACTCCCTCGTTTGTGAGCGTGGTGTCAGGTGAGGCCATGCAGTCATGAGGAACCCCAGGTGGGGCTGTCTCTGATAAGGAAATGGGGCGGCATAACCCCGCTGGTTATCAGGGTAAGCACCTGAACATGGACCAACGCTTAGCCGTTGTTCCCGTTGCTTCCGGGGCCAACGACGTCGTCACCATTGGTTAGATGATGTCACAGTATATTACCGTATACGTGACAGAACCGTTTGAGCCGCCACTAGCGGCCACGGAGCCTCCGCAGCTTCTCTGCGGAGTCTCCTGATTTGAACTGAGACCTAGAAACCCGCTTACGCAGGGTGAAGTGCATAATTTACCATACTCTGAATTGGGCATGCCGGGTCCCTGTATCCCGGCAATTGCCTAAACTAGTTACTTCGTCCCTTTCTAAAGGACAGACCTCTATTTGTAACAAGCACCGGCCGTCATCTGTGAATGAGACCTACTGCGTTCCCACAAGTCAGTACCTTAGCTCAAGTCAAGCCTATATCAACCTCCGCTGGTATAGCTGGAGATAGAATCCTCAGTTGAGGACCGAGACCGTTGCCGAAGAAGAAGTACGCAGTCTACGTCCCGGCAACCTCACCGCGCGACGCGTGGTAAGTGCCCCTTTACATAGCTCAGCTGGATCGCGCCCAGACGGCCAGAAGGCCTGCACTCCCTAAGCCAATTGCTAGTCTTACATCATTTCAGCTTCGTAGCTTAACTCGCTGAGCATTCGCAGCCAGTGAGTAGTCACTGAGCCTGCCCGTAGGCGTCCGTCACTGTAGTGAGGAAAGAAGTCCGCCACGGACCCGAAGCGCACATCGCGTGTCCTTTAGAAAGGGACGAAGTGGATCTAGCCTGATCAGCCTGATTTGCCAATCCCTGCAAAAGGTGCTTGTGTTGTGGAATTGGAATTTTGTTTGCCAGCAAACGGCCTTGGACAGTGTTTGAACTGCACTTTGCTGTGGTACCAGAGAGAGATTGCCAAGTTAAGCCCTGAGAATCATTGTGTGTGGCAACACAGTGCTGAGTCCAGGAGAGGCTTGAAGAATTGGCTGTGGATTTATACACCCAGCAATTAGTGCCTGTGTGATTGAAGATTGTGATCGGGTGGATCCAATTTGTCATCATTGACAGAAGTGAACTTGTGGACAGGAAATCCAAGGTTGAAATTTTTGGTGGACCCAAGCATCCCCGCAGGACCGCGGAGCTGAGCGGATACAACGCAAGAGGCTACATCCACGCAGGGCGTGCGAACATCTAGAAGCTGCCCAGCCAGAAGGTGGGAAGTGCTGAAGGCGACGAAGGATTCCGCCAGATACAAATAGTTAGCAGACAAGCAGGAAGGCGAAGCCTATCCTGCGGATTGCTGTACTTGCCAACAACTTGACTTGCAGACCCTCACCAGGCAGCAGTAGGAACAAAAGGCAGAAGCCCGACGTTAGCAGGTTCCGTAGTTGGTGTTCCCTGCACAACTGCAGAACCGTGTGGTTCGTAATTGCCTGTAGGAATGACAGACGTAGATCTGAATCCTGATAGGCACCAGCACCCTAACGCCCAACGGAGGAGGGGGCGTCTGAGGGGGCTGGAGCCAGGTGTAGACCTGATGGATGCTAGCGATGAGCTCATTGCAGAAGCCCTGTTGGTGGCAGAGAAGCTAGCAGGGCTAGTGGAACCACCTGCAGGGGAGTGCAAGGTGCCGGAACCGGACCGCGCCCTGCCCAGAGCGGCAGGGATGCAGGCAGATGGCGCAGTACGGGTGACACGCAAAGGCATCGGTCGAGGGGGTCCAGTGCCCGCTGGTTCCAGGACCAGCCTGGAATTTGAGCAGTGGCTGACCCAAGCGGGAACCCCCGAGTTGATCTTGGATCAAGCGGCGGAAGTATCCCAGAGCAATGATACACGGCGGGGCTGTGAGCCTGAGGCCACGCCGCAGCAGAATCCGCCCAGGGTGGCAAGGTTTGCGCAGTGGATCAAAGATGAGCCAAGCTATCCGGACCAAAGGCCAGAGAGCGCCACAGCCCCCGGTGGGTTCCGGGGTGGCACCTGCCCAGACAGGCCGCAGATAAGAGCAGAAGCGGCGGAGGGCATGAGTGTGCCTGCAGGGGTCAAACGCGAGGGAGCTGAGGCCCAGCCAGCGGCGACCAGGCAGGACTCGCAGGTCAGCAAGGAGAGGGAAAAATCAGCTGTGCCGGTAGGAAAGCCCTGGGCTGACCTAATATCCGAGGAAGAGCTGTCAAACCCAGTTCAGGAGGAGAAGGGGCGGCAGCCTAAGGCAAGGCTGCGTCCAAGGCAGCAGCTGCGACCGCGCAGAGTGCTGGTTAGAGGAGGGGCAGGATCCACAGTCTACGGGACGCCGTTGTCCAGGTTTCCGCCTAGTGTGGGCAGACTTGTGCAGAAATCCAAGGAGGGATCTAGCAGCCAGATGCAAAGAGGCGACAGCCACAAGGAAATCCTGCGAGGATCTTTTCACGATCCATCAAGAGCGCAGGGTACCAGCCCTAGAGAGCCAGAGCGCTCCGGGGCAGGGGATGTAGTGAACGGCGAAGAGGAGTCAGAAGGGCAGATGCAGCCAATCGGTTGGGCAGGAATTTTGCAGTGGGCAACGGACCTATGGAAGCAAGTTTGCTCCAGGACGTTCTTGCATTACCAGGACCAAGTCACAGCCATTGCGGAGTTCAAGGCCCATCATCTGCGGGGATGGGCAACAAAGGCCATGATGGGTATTCCCCACACATGGCAGGACAGGGCGACGCTGTTAGCCGCCCTTGGACAGGTGTCCAAGGGAGGGGCGGGACGCGAAGCAGCCCTGGCTGTTAAGGCCTTCGCAGATGAATGTTGCAACGAGGTAACAGGAAATCAAGTGGAACCTGGATCCGAGCCAGAGGATGAGAAGGACCAGGCATGGGAAGGATTTAAAACAACAGTGCAGCGGCCGGAGGAGCTCAGGGAGGTCCATAGGTGGCAGCAGCAGGCAAGGGCCGCGCCAACCCCAACACTCAGATCTTAAGTTTTCGAGGTCAGCAGCGAGCCAAGCCTCAGGGGACGGCCAAGGGGCAGGGAAGCACCCAGAGCCAGCAGCCCAGCCGCCAGCGAAAGGGCGGAGTTGACTAGCCGATCACTTGCCAGGATGGCAGAGCAAGGCATAGCAACACGCAGAGCAAACATGCAAGAGTCTTATGCACTGCTACGCATAGTCGAGGACAAAGAGAACACATGCCAGGAAACCCATGTGGATTACATCGAGGAATTCCTGAGGAACAGGCAGGCGTGCACAGCAAGAGGAACCAGGCAGGGTGAGCCTGCAGGCAGTGTGCGAAGCAGTGGACCAAGAAGGCAAGAAGCCAGAGAGGAAACGCAGTCTGATTCATATGCCAGGAATTACACAGGAGGGACGCAGCCAGGGTGGCAGAGCCAGGGTCCGCCCAGGGGGCAGGCATACAGCAGAGAACAGCCAAGCCGGCATAACCAAGAGCCGCCCAGAGGGTAGGCAGATGGCAGGGAACAGCCAAGCCAGCAAAGCCAGGAGCCGCCCAGGGGACCAGCTGAACACAGCGGAGGGGCGCAGCAGGATTGGCAAAACCAGGAGCTGCCCAGGGGACAGGCAGAACCTAGCAGAGCACAGCCTTGGAGACCTGGCTCTGACAGCAGACCAAGCAGAAGTGAGTCGGAACGGCCGCCACCTGATGGGAGTAGAAGCTCCGCAGGAAGAGCAGGCAGACAGCCGTCACAAGAAGATCATGCTCAGGAGGAAGATGATTACAGACATGACAGATACCATTCAGGTCGCAGCCCATCGGGGGGCGGCGGAGGAGGATCTGGGTCACGGTCAGAATCAGTAGATTCGGGACCAGGAGGAACGGACAGGCGCAGGCCGGGGGCCAGGAAGGAGTCCATCGACCAGGAAATGAAAAGACTCGATAGGGAGCATGCAAGGGTGAACCTGCAGCTGCAGCAGCAGATGGTCCTGCAGCTGGCAGGGTTAGCCAAATTCACCAAAATCCCGGCTATCCAAGGCAACGTGCCGGTATTGGATATGTCGCACACAGACGCGGTTGCAGCCAGGAAATATTGCCAGGCGTGTGGATATTGGGGATCGCACAACAGGCTGGCGCTGTCAGATGACCCGTCAGCGATGGCTGTGGTGGCCGGAGAAATAGCTGGGTCGTGCCAGTCGCCATCGGCTATGACAATGCTGGTGAAATCGCTGGTCAAGCTATGGGACAGCAAGCCGGCTAGCGTGGGGCCGCTGATGGTCGTCATCAGGGCGGCGCCCCATGCAGGAGACAGGGCTGCCAGAGAAGCAGAAACGACCAGGGGGCTGTGGATTGCCCCTGCAGAGGAGCAGTGTTGCGAAGCCTCGCTGCTAACATTGTGGATCAAGGTAGTTCAAGCAGAAGTGGGGAAGCCAACCTCAGATGAGAGGACAGCCATCTCCAATCTCAGGCTAGGGGTGAAGACCACTCTCGACCCTGACGTCAAGCCAGAGGAGATGGTGGAAGCATTTGCTCACAGATTACTGTCAACAGAAGAGTTGCTGCAGATCTCAAGGGATGCAGTGGACCACTTCGGCAGGAGGCACTCTGTTTCGCACCTGTTCCATGACGGACTTCCGGCGAATGCTAAGGCCAAGCTGAGCAAGTTTGTTATGATAGTACCGGGGTACCTCAGCATGACTGATGAAGATCCGATTGCAGTGCTCACACAGCAGGTGGTGCTGTGGGAGAAGTTTGCCCTGGAAATGGGGGACCTGGAAGGCGCAAGCCTCAAACAGATGGCCAGCGGGCCTAGCCAGGGAGAGGTGCAGCCCAACAGAACAAGAAGGGAGAGAACTGGACAGTGGGAGATGCGGACGCGCCTTGAAGGGGCAGTGAACCCCGCAGGCTCAGCAACTGTCCATCAACTGCGGATTGACGGCAAACCCAGATGCGTTACCTGGGCAGACCAATCCGGGGCACCCAATTACAGCGCAGAAGGCGCTGCGGGGACAGCCAAGGCATGTTACCAGTGTGGCAGCACGGCGCACCTGGCCAGGGACTGCAGGGTGCCCAGGGCCAGGGATGAGCGCAGGGCTGCGCCACTCGCTACAGACATTACAACTGGGCAGGCCAGGCCGCCGCAGCAGCAGTACCCTCTACCGCCAAGGCCACAGCAGGGTCAGACTGCATGCAGGCCGTACGAGAGGAATCAGAACAACAGGCAGTACAAACGGCCAGGGCCTGGCCAGGGGGGCCAGGCTCAGCAAGCGGCACACGTATCGCACCTAAGCAGCCCAACGGGGCAGGCTGAGCCAGAGGGCTGGCAACAGACTATGGCAGAGATGCTCAGCGAGTCTGTGGCACTCATGACGCAGGTTGGGCTGGTGCCCAAACCCGCAGGATTCAAACAGGCGGCTCACAACGCTCGTCCTAGGTCATTCTTGCCTGGACCCGGCCAGGAGGAGGAACCTGAGCAAAGGCTCGTGGAACCCGCCTCCAGGAAGGGAGCAAAAAGGCTGGTTTTGAGCAAATTGGCTGACGATATGTCTGACATCCGCCTGCAGGTGTTCAGGTTGAACGAGAGGCTGACATCGTTGTCCTTCACCACTATGCCCATGGGTTCAGACGACCACAGGGGTGAGGCCAGTAAAGGCAGGCAGGAGAGCAGGGCTGTCACGGCAGCACCAAAGCTGCAGTACTTTAAGAATGACAGAAGCAACCTGGAGCAATGTGTCGGACTTATGGTCAAAGGAAAAGTCCTGGTGGCTCAGAAGGCCCTCATGGACTCAGCATGCTCCTGCCATGTGATCACCGTCAACATTGCTGAACAGTTAGTCGCCATGGGGGCAGAGCTGATCCGTACGGATGAGAAAATCCGTACCACAGACAATGCAGGGGCATATCTGTATGGGGTGCTCTTCATATGTGGTGTATGGGTACGGTGGGCCCAATGCCATTATGGAACCCACGGTGGTCAGGGTCGTTAAGACGCCACCCGATGCATATGAACACTTGGTAGGGAACCCGGAGTTCCTCAAGTACAGCGGGGTGTTGGAGGCAGCAGGAAGGCTGACCTTACGCCCCAGAGAAGGTCCCCAGAAAGTACGGGGGGTCAGGGACCTCACGCTGCCGCTGGTGCTGGCATCCCCAGCAGGGGGGTACCAGGCAGCAGCAGTGGCATGGGCAGGAATCCAGTGCGGATTTGCAGAACGGGAAGGGTGGCCTGCGGCCCGTGTTGATGAAGAACACGAGCCTCTCTAACAGCATGCCATGGCCACACACGCAGGTGCCGTCATGAGGACTGACCAAGAAGTAGGACAGAGCCGCGGAAAAGCCGCAGATGCATGCAGAAGCGCCGCAGATGCAGGCAGGAGTAGCCGTAGGGGCCCACAGGAGGGCCCTTCCAGGACGCGCCAGCACAGGCAGGTGCAGGCTGCAGTGCCCAGGGAGGGCAAGGTGGAGGCCAGGGCTGCTGCGTCACAGCAGAGCCAGGCGGCAGCACAGGCAGAGGCCGGTGCTGCGGTATCAAATGAGACAAAGATGGCGCGCAAGGCAGCATTGATGCCAGCATCAGAAAAGGACATCATCAGGAGGTGCTTGGCGTCAAGCCCAAGCCACCCATGCGTCTTGTGCGGAGCGCCTGGCCAGCACTCACCAGAGGAGTGCGAGCAGAGAATCCAGGAACTACTGCAGAAGGTTGTGGCAGTCCCCGCGGCCCAGGTGGCGTCACCAGGAGCAACACAGCGGGTGGCCTTCGGGGCAGCTGCAGCTGGGAGAGCTGCACTCTCGGGATCAGCAAGGCGCTCGGAGGTGCGAGTACCTGGCAGGGGCGAGAGGGCTTGTGAGGAGCAGCCCCCAAGGACGCTACAAGACATCAACTCACGCAGGATCCCTGCGAAGACACCGCCAGATGAGGCAGGGCCCAGCACGCAAACAAGGAAGGCTAATGGTGGCGTTGGGGAAGACGCCCCAGAAGCAGAAGACAGAGCGCGGGGGGTAACGGCAAACCGCGGCCAGGGGGGGCCTGGCAGCGAGGAGGAGAACGAAGAGCCAGAGGATTCAGATGAGGAAGAGGCCCAGGAAGAGATGCACAGTAGGAAGTACAAGCAAGTACTGAGGCTGCAGCACCAAGTGACGATGTTGCAGCAAGACATCAGGGCGAAAGAGGAGCAGCTATTCCGCCAGGCTGCAGCAACAATCGAATACATGCGGTTGCAGCAGGTCAGGTGGACGTGTCTCCAGGATGCCAATATACGACTAACGGAGGTACAACAGCAATACATCTTGCGTGCAGACCAGCTGCGGGAGCTGTACATCGCCCTTGGGAACCAGCAGGCAGGAGAGCCGCTGCAGTCCTCAGCCCCAGTAGACCCGGAGCTGGCTGAGAGCTTCAGAGTAATGCTTCAGCCCCCGCTCTCACTCACAGATGAGAGCGAGAATCCTGGACAGGGGGAGCCGCAGGAAGAGGAGCAACAGGCCACTGGTCAGCAAGGACCAGGGGGCAATGACAGGGTCAGGGAGGCCAGAGAGGAGGAGCGCGCGCGGCACGGGGGGACAGCCCCAGATGCTGCAAAGAACCAGGGGACCAGAGAGCGCAGCAGGAGCGCGCAGATGGCCCACAGCGTAGAACGCCACGGGGTGGTGCCTACACCTGAGGCTAGAACCCAGCGGCCGGACCGCGCGGATAGATACAACCAGCCTAGGGGCAGAAGGCAGCAGTCACCCAGCAGGGACCGCGGGAGCCAGCCCAGGGGCAGGTCACAGGAGCGCGGCGCAGGTGGTCAAGCCAGGACATACAAGCTGGAGGAGAGAGAGCAGGATAAAAGGAGAACCTCCGGCCAGAGTCCGCCGGGCAGGGCCCAGGCAGGGCACAATTGGATGGGGGGACAGAAGAGCGTCCTCGGACCTCATGATGGGGGAGTCTGCTTCAATTGCTTGAAGCCAGGGCACTACGCTAATGCGTGCCCAGAGCAGGGGGAGGCCTTGCAGCCAGGCGAGAGCAGCCGCTTTGACCGATTGCGAGCAGCAGCAGGCCCAGAGCGGGGCTGGGGAGTCAAGGGACCTGGCAGGAGCCAAGATGCCTCAGAAGACAGCATGCGGCAGGCCTATGAGGCTGCCCGGGGGATCTCCTACGAGGAGTGGAAAGAGCTGCAGACGGCAGCAGGACCAAGTGTGCTGCCAGGCCCGCCAGGATGGCCGGGGCCAGCAGGGCAGTCAGAAGATTCCAGGTGGGCAGGCCAAGAGAGGCACATTTGCCTGATGTCTATCCACGGGGGATACGGCCAAGACACAGGCGCAGATCAGGTTGAAAGCAACCAGGCAGCAGAGGTGCCTGTAGCCTTCCAAGTGGTGCCAGAGGGGCAGGTAGCCCGGCAAAAACACCATTGGAAGATGGCATTGGAATCCCTGGCAATGAACCATTATGGTACTATGCCAGCAGGTTCAGCCAGATCCAGGGCACACGCAGTGAGTTTCCTGGGGGACCTCCAAAAGAGGGGGTGCCCAGCCCCGTGTGAGGGATGGCCGGGCATGTTCCAGCAATTCCTGACCAAAGAGTGGGACAATTATGATGCCCAGATGGATGAGTTTGAGAGGCTAGAGCGGGAGGCAGTGCCCCAGCACAGAGTAGAAGAATGGGAGACCAGTTCCAGTGGGGACGGCTCCAACTTCTCAGAGGGAGGCTACGAGCCTCAGGCCCCTTTAACATTGCGTGAGGAGGAAGCTGCCTTGTTCTGCTCAGGTACCCCGGAGGGCAACAACGACACAGGCGGCGAGGTAGCGGGAGCAGCCGCCAGGACCCGGGATCCGCTCAGCGTGCAGGTTCGCCACCCAAGGGCCAGGGGGGCAGCAGCTATGAGTCAAGAGAACGATACGGCGGGGCCCGTTAGGACCCATCACAGTACCACCTCTTGGTACAACCCTGAAAGATGGGAAGAGGCGGACAGAGAGCCGCAGCGCGGCCGCAGCAGGGACGGGAGGTCCGCTGCATGGAGTGAGGATGCCCAGTTCGACCAGGCCGGTGAGGGCCGCCGCGACAGGTCGGGCAGCAGAGGGCGTGTTCGCCCCGGGCCAGACCCGCCGAGACCGCCAGAGAGCAGGTGCTTCGTGCAGTGGTACCGCCTGGGGGAAGAGATGCCAGAGGCGTCGTCTTCGGAGGCTATGATCACTCTGCCAGCACAGTCCAAGGACGGGCTGTGTAGGTTGCAGAACCACAGGCTCCTGGAAGTCAGGACGCAGACGTGCGTAAACATAGCGGCAGCCATGCAGGCCGTGGCCAGAATGATTTTCTTGTGGGACGCGGTGACCGCGGTCCTGCTGGGCGCAGCACTCAAGGGATTCATACAGCCCAGCACAAGGATGGCAGATTATATGCAGAGGGGGTGGTCACGGCACCCCATCTACGCATACTGCGTTCGCGAGATGGTGGACCTGGCCATCAAAGAAGGCATCACAGCGGTGGACGCAGCCGACAGGGCGCACCCAGACGTCCCAGACAGCACGCGCACCGAGGGGGTGTGGCAGGGCGCGCAACCCGGGTTCATGCGCACGCCGTGGGCAGAGGACTGTGTCCATCAGTTGATGGAGCATCCCGCTCTCAGAGACCGCGCTTTCTACGTGCCCGTGCAGGCCATAGGAGGGCACGGAAGGGGTGACGGGTCAGCGGATGGAACCTACGACGGGGCAGGGCTGTGCCATTCCGGCAGGCCAAGGCGGTGTGAGGCCACCATTGAGGCGTCAGTCACCATCCCCAGGATGGTCGCAGGTCAATCTGTACCGTGGGGAGTGGCTCCTGGGGAAGCCAGGGCAGCCATCCCAGTACAGCAGCTGGTAACTTACTACCACGAGGAGCTGGAAGAGGGAGAAATGCCCGTTTCAGAGGCATGGATCCACATGCATGCATCGCGGGATGACATGCCAGTCTTCCTGTTCGCAAGGAGCGAAGGGGACGTAGCGATCACCAAGTGCGCATCAGTTGACGATGCAGAGTTCCACGCACACACGCACGCCAGGGGAGCAGACCCAGCAACATGGGCGGTCATGCTCATGGCGCTGCAACGGGTTCTGCTACCAGGCCAGCTGTCAGCAGCCATGCGGCATGTGTGGGGAGTGGATGATCAGTGGGCGCCGCTTGAAATGACAGACTGCCCCACATGGCTATATGGGACCCAGAGGTCGCCAGCAGATGGACCCATGTGGGAAGGTGAAGAGGAGTTCGTGCGCTCGCCGTTCGCAGTGGAACGGTTGGAAGCGTGCGTGCACCAGTGGGTGCGCTGGGAGAGGAGAGCGTGGCATGACAACAGGGCCGGCAGCATAGCACCTTACTGGCAGGCAGACGTCATGACAGTGCAGCTGTGGAGGCAGGCGCACCCGGCAGGGGTGCGCACGCTGCATCCCTTGTTCAGAGGAGCAGGGTCGGATACCTACGAGGAGGAGCTGGAAGAACTAAGGACCCAGCCGGTGCCGGGGCGCTGGATCGTGGGCAGACATGGATCTCACTTTTGGGACCCCGCTGCCGTCAGCGATGGACCTATCCAGGAAACGTTTGAGTCGCCAGAACAGCTGCATGTGGCTTTTGTCACCACACTCGGGGCAACAGCATCCTCCTGGGAATGGCTGGAGCCTATGGAGGAGATGGAGATGTCAGCACTGGATGCTGAGCCCGGGGATCGGGCAGAGCCCCAGACGCCTCCGGACAGTACCAGCAGACCAATTGCAGGAGACCTGGACAGCAGGAACCCAAGGTCCAGCGAGGAGCTTCACTCCCGCCAGGGGGGCACGGGTCTGCTAGGAGGGGAGAGCGAAGACCCTTCGGAAGGGCCACCATCACTGGTGCAAGATTCAGAGTCAGAAGAGGAGTGGGGCGCTGAAGGAGCCCCGTCCCCGGAGCGGATCAGCATCACAAGAGCAGAGGCTCGGGATGCGGATAGGATGGAAGAGCCAACCGACGCAGGCCCAGGACCAGGGAGTCCAGGGTGGGGCCTCGAGGAGGAGTTGGTACAGCTGCGGCAAGAGTGGATGAGCAGTGTTAGTCAGGAGAGGGCTGCGCGCGATGAGGAGCGCAGCAGCAAGAGGGAGCTGGAGGTTGGGGCACGCCATGCCGCAGAGGGGGTCAACCCGCGGCAGGCGGCAGCCCCACATACCTCAGACTTAGGGGTTGCAGCAGCCTGTGGAGCAGGCAGTGACCGCCCAGGGGATACCCATTCCAGCACACCCGTGCCGGCAAAGGCAAGGGAACCCTGGGGTGACCCAGCAGCGTACAGTACAGGTTGCTGGACAGCTGTGTTGAGGACCTTTGTAGATCAGCTGGACGAGCAGAGAAGGCAGGACATAGGCCTGCAGGAAGCAGGCCAGGAGTCCAGCCTGCGGTTCCAGCTGAGAGCGCTGCCAGCGCCCGATATGGACCCAAGGTTGGGAGGGTACAACCGAGCGCTCAGGGATCTGCAAGAGGAGTTGTCGGGTAAAGTATCAGCTCTAGAAACGACAGGAGCGTAGGGAGTAGCCACCCAACAGCCGTCAGGCAGCCGCTGCAGCCATGCCCCATGAAGGCAGCAGTCCAGGCCAGTGGGCCAGGCTGGTGGCGCAGCCACGTGGGAGGGCAGCCAAGCCCGCACCAGCGGGGTGGACGGCCCAGCAAGGCAGTTGGCCTACGCTCTGAGCGACATGAGACAGTACGGGGAGCCAGAGGGGTCCGCGTGTGCGGGCAGCAGCGAGGCTGTGCAGCGCGCCACTCACAGGCAGGAGCAGCTGGCACAAGGCAGCACAAGACAAAACCCAGGAGCAGGGCCAGAAAGGGCCGGTACAGCTTGGGCTGACACAGCCGAGTTGCGGGGGGAAACGTCAAAGAAGGCTAGGCGACGCGCAAGGAAGGCGCAGAGGACGGCCGCGGACAGGGACCGTGGCAGCAGGCCGGGAGTGGACTGCCCAGTCCTACCACTCAGGATCAGCCAGGTAGACCTGGAGATCACGTGGGCCAGAGGCCAGCGCAGAGTGCAAGGCCACACGTACAGCCCACATCGCACCAGCCGCAGGAAAACGCGCGGCAGCTGCCAGCATGCAGAGGACTCCTGACTTGTACAGCATTTAAGGGGATCCTTACGGGGACGCTCCAGCTGATACTGGTGTGGCTCCTGCTGTCGGTGTGCGTACCAGGGGCGCGAGCCACCGGGCGGGGAGTGCGGGGTGGAGGATTTACTGCAAGCCAGGGGGCTTTTGAGTCCGGTCAAGAGGCAGCAGCGAAGCTGTCATCCGGCTGGTTGCGCCCGCCAGCAGTCATCCCCATGGGGGGTGCCAGCAGGGCTGAGGGCGCCTACAGCCAGCATGAGGACTGGCAACGCAGCAACAGCACTGGCAAGGAAGAACCGCCCGCGGAGGACGACCCGCAGGCGGCGGAGATGATCGACATGTTCCAGCCGGGGGGAATGGTGGAACCACCCTCGGAGTACGTCAAAACAAAGGAGGGGTGGCTGCTGGGCCAGCACCCTGACTTCACTGCGGAACAGCAGGAGAGCCTTGAGCAGAGCCTCAGGGACCGCCAAGGAGCATTCGCTTACTCCATGGAGGATCTACCCGGCTACTGTGGCACGCAGGGTGAGTTTACGCTGGCTTTGGAAGACGAGGTCAGTTCGTGCTTTCAGAAGTCCAGGGACATGCCGCCTCCCAAAGCAGCCATTTTTAAAGAAAAATGCCAGCCAATGATACAGGCAGGTATCATCGTCAAGGTGCCCCAGGGGGGGCCTATCAAGTTTGCGGCCAACTCAGTGGTAGCAGCCAAAAAGAGTGCTGAGACTGGCGAGTGGACTGACCACCGTATAGCGCACGATATGCGCAGGTTAAACCTGCGTACGGCTAAGCAGGAGTTTGCCATCCCCAGGATGGAAACTATTTTTCAGAACCTGGGTACGGCCAAGATATTCAGCAAGGTTGATGTTAGGTCGGGGTCCATGCAGATCCCGATCAAGGCTGAGGACCAGCCTAAGACAGCTTTCTGGATGGGGCCTGAGCTTTGGATGTACACAAAGCTCAACTTCGGTCTGCGCAATGGGCCTCCCTTCTTTCAGCGTATGATGGAAGAGGAGATTGCCAGGGCAGGCCTGAGTGCTTTCTGCGTGGCATTTATTGATGACCTACTGGTGTACAGTGATACACCGGCAGAACACATCAGGCATGTGGAGCTGATGTTGGACATGCTCCACAGTGTAGGGTTGAGGGCACACCCCGACAAGTCCCTGTTTGGGTGTGCGACGGTAGAGTACTTGGGTCACAATGTGTCGGCCCAGGGGCTCACGCCGCATGCAGCTAAGATAGCAGCGGTTATGGCGTTGCCAGAGCCCGCATCGGTGAACATCCACGAGGTCATGGGATTCTTGAATTTCTACCGGTGCTACATCCCAGACTTCTCGAAAAAGGCGGCATGCATCAACGCATTGCTGGTCAAGGGGGTCCCGTTTGTGTGGGGGCCAGAGCAGTCGCAGGCGTTCCAGCTGATCAAAACGGAGATGTGTGAGGGCGGAAGAGTCCTGCGCAGACCAGATTGCAGTGGGACAGGGCCAGATGGCAGAGGGCCGCCAAGGCCCATCTTGTTGTACACAGATTTCTCTAAGCAGGGCATTGGCGCCGTGCTAGGGCAGTGTGACGACAGCGGGCGGGAATATATGGTGGCATGCACATCCAGATCCCTGAACAAGAGCGAGAAGAACTACTCCTCGTTCCAGGGGGAGATGCTGGCTGCAGTGTATGCAGCACGCACGTATCGCCACATGCTGTTGGGTGCAAGGTGCATCTCATCACTGACCATGAGCCGCTCACTTATCTCATGGACAATCAGACGTTGGTGGGCCAGCACGCTAGGTGGGCCCTCATGCTCCAAGAGCTGGACATTACCATTGTCCACCGCTCAGGAGCATGCCACCAGAATGCGGACATCCCGTCCAGGTCGCCGCTCCCATCCTCAGCTGATCGCACGGGGGCCAGGCAGCTTGATACAGCCGCCCCCGAGCCAGCAGTCAAGGAGGAAGCGATTGGGAAGCAGGTATCTTTGCTCACGGGGTTGGGCAGAGTGAACCAGTGGCACGCAGACCAGATGGTGCGCATGGCGCAGGAGGGCAGAAGGAGAGTACAGATGTTGCGGGCTGCAGAGGCAGCTTGCGTGACAGCCTCGGTGGGGCAGGAGATATCATCCGCCGCCACTGAGGACGATGAGCAGTCGCAGCCTGTCAGCACGGCAGAGCAGGCGTTCAGCAACCGGGAACGAGCCAGGAATATGATCAGTGATGTACTGTCTGACCTGCCCCGCGTGACGCCACCTCACTCACATGCAGGAGTGGACACAATGTGCCTACCGGTCCAGGCTGTGCAGGCCATGGAGGCGGAGGGAGTGGTCCTTTTCGAGCCCTTTGGAGTTATGTGCTCGGGTTTGGAAATGGTGCTCAGGGCAGGTATCCCAGTGGTGCGGTACCTGTATGCGGATATCAGTGAGGAAGTGAGGGAGATCGTTGGGGGTCGCCTGGTGCAGTTGCACAAGCGATATCCCCAGTTGCTCCCAGTCAAAGCGTTTGAAGAAGCATTCAGAGCGCTGCCCCAAGATGTGTATGCCATTACGGCGGAGCACCTCCAGGGGGCAGGCGCCCAGGACGGGCGCCAGTGGTTCATGGTAGCAGGCTGGGAGTGCCAGGATCTCTCGTCAGCAGGCAAGGGGCGTGGACTCGCGGGGGAAAGAAGCAAGTCTTTCTTCCCGTTAGTCAAGCTGTTGGGCACATTGCAGATCCTGCAGAGGCCTAGGCCGCCCGCATACCTGATTGAAAACGTAGCGATGCAGTTAAATCAGAGGAGTGCAAAGGCAAGTGTGGATGCTTTTCATGAGGTGTGCAGGGTCCTGGGGACACCTGCACTGTTTGATGCGGCACAGGTGGGGTCTTACGTCCACCGCACGCGCAACTACTGGGGAAATATCGCCCCAGCAGCGGATATTGAGTATGTGATTTGTGCATCGGAAAGGCCCCACGAGGGAGTCGTAGACGACATTCTGGACAAGGGCAGCAAGGCCCAGATGGTCGCATGCCCAGACAATGGGGGGTATCGTATCAATGTGACAGGACAGCCCAGGAGGGTGCTGCCCTGCTTGATGGCAACTCCCGCATCATATTCTTTCAGGAACGGGCAAAATGGGATGGTATTCAGATCCATGGGAGACCTACAGGAGCCCAATGCAAATGAGCGTGAACGTGCCATCGGGTACGCTATGGGATCCACATTGCCCCGCCCAGACTTTCCAGAGGCTGCCAGGAGGGCAGCCCTGGGCAGGTGCATGGATTCATGGGCACTAGGAGCATGGCTCAATGTCGCGCTCACGTGTGCTAGAATCATACCAGAGAAGTTGAAACGCAGAGCACGGCTGCAGGTTCCGGACAGGGATCCTGCGCTTGGTGCAACTTTAATGTCCAGCCACTACGCCCTTGCCACCGCATGAAACGCGTGCTCTGGCAGTGGGGACGTAGCCGCGTCGTACAGGCAGTGCCTGGGAGAGTCTGCTGCGGCAGATTGGGCCGACGCAGCACAAGAACCAGGTGGGAACGCGCCTGTGGCAAAAGCAGATGCTGGCAGCGATGTGATAGGGGACAAAGGGGGTGAGAGAGACCCTCCAGGATGTCTTGCAGGGCCATCGGCCAGGGTGGATGTGTGGGCAGATGAGCCTGTATTGCGGTTTCTCCGCGAGAAGACACATGCTCCAGGAACAGAGATAGGAGAGCAGACTAGGGTACAGCGCAGAGCCGCTCCATTCCAGTGGGAATCAGAGAGGGGAGGAGTACTTATGAGACTCATGCCCGACGGTAGACGTTGCGTGGTGCCCAGGCCAGAGGACAGGCTGGCAGTGATCCAGGAAGCCCATGCTAGTACGGGCCATTTTGGCAGCTATCGCACGGCTTTCATGGTCATGCAGCAACACTGGTGGCGGGGGCTCAGAGCAGCAGTCAAGAAGGTGGTGCAGGAATGTGGTGTGTGTGACAGGGCCAGGGCGTCCACGTTCAATCACACGCAGCTCGACCTGCACCCGCTACCCATTGAAGGGTTGTTTTTCCTATGGGGAGTTGATATGTGTGGACCATTCACGACCACTTCCAGGGGCAATCGGTTTGTGATGGTATGTGTGGAGCATTACTCCAAATGGGTGGAGTTGATCCCCATTCCAAGCCAGGCGTCAGATGTGACGGCCTTGGCTTTCTTTCAAAATGTCGTCGTAAGATCCGGGGGCTGCGCAGAGGTAGTGACGGACTAGGGCGCAGAGTTCCAGGGTGAATTCCAAGACATGTTGCTGGACTGCTTCATTGATCACCGCACCACTTCTGCCAACCACCCCCAGGCAGACGGGCTGTCAGAGAGGGCTGTCCAGACCCTCAAGGCAGGCCTGCGCAAGTGCTGCAAGGAAGGCAGCAGCGACGATTCCTGGGACAAAATGGTGCCTTGGGTGGCTCTAGGCTTCCGCTGCTCGCCGAAGCAGGCCACGCGCATGGCACCGCACGAGGTGCTGTTCGGGCAGAGGCCCACCTTTCCCTCCAGAGTGGGGGCGGACCTGTGGAACACAGCCAAGGTGGCAACAGCAGAGGAGGCGGCAGACCTGCTCTTGGCCAGAGTGGCCAGGATCAAGGAGGCACTGCCAGTCGCGGGTGAGCATCTGAAAATTGCGCAGCACCGCGACAAGCTGCGGTATGCACGCATCCGTGGGGGAGGGTATGTCCCCCAGGTCAGGCGTTTCGCAGAGGGAGATTACGTGTATGTGAGGTACTCATCTGAGCGCCGCAGCCTCGATCCCAAGGCTAGGCCTGAGATTCTAAGGGTGAAAAAGCTGGGGGCGACGGGAACCTTGGTTCTGGAGGGGGCAGATGGCCTCACAGTAACAGAGAATGCTGTCAATTATTCTCCATGTCACTTGCCCAATCTCTCAGGGGAGTGGTTGATTTCAGTGGAACCAGGCCCAATAACAGTCTGTCCTGCGAGGTGTGCCAAGGCGGATCGCGGGGAAGTGATGCTTTTGTGCGATGTCTGCAACACATGTTGGCACATGCATTGCTTGGTACCGGCACTCGAAGAGGTGCCTGAGGGCGAGTGGGTGTGCCCGAGGTGCACACCTGAAGACAAGGGAGCTGGGCCCGCTACGACAGCAAGGCCCGCTACGGAAGCCCATAGTGTGGAGGCCCAAGGGCGGCCTAGCCCAGCAGCCAGAGCGGCTGCCAGAGCGGCTCCAGAGGCCAACGTCATGGACAAGCCTGAGGTGGAAGTTATGGCCACCAACCCAGCAACAAGGCAAATGGAACGGGGCATCGCAAGGCCAATGGCGAACGGGTTGTACGACATCTGGTACACCACTGGCAGGGGAGAGGCCAATGTCACCCCGAGGGCAATTGCGAGAAGGGCGAAGGTGGCCAAGGAAGCAGCAAAGGAGGAAGAGGAGTCAGCACTTGAAGGGTCTACTGAGACCTGATCCTCAGGGAAGGCCGAGCCCAGAGCGGCAAGGCCGCTGAGCACGGAACGTTACCGGCAAGGAGCGGGCAGGCGTCTGCGTAGCAGAAGAGGCCTTCAGACGCAGCACGGCCCGTCTAAAAAATTTGTTTCTCAAATAACTGTAGCAGCAAGGCTGCAGTAGTACATATGCTGGGGACGATGATGGATGAAGATACTTAGTCAATTCGTGTTGTTGATAACACAGCGGGGGGCAGACCCCGCTGCTACGGCGCACATTTCCTGTGGCCTTGAAGACCAGGTGTCTATGGCGCAGTGGGGCGAGTGCAGCGATTATTCTTAGCCTGACCTGATGACTTTGGAGTAGAACTCTGTTTGCTAGCCAGTAGTGGGCTGAACAGTTAGGATTTGTAGGATTCCGCGCATGTGCGCATCAGCAGCTGAACTCTGTGGAATTTTTCTTTTGAAGAAAGCCTGAACCAGGCAAATTTGCTAAGACGATTTGAGCTTCTACGTACATATTTTCCAGAAGTTTCTTTCAGTACCACCCCTTTTCCGGCTCCCCGCGCATGCCTGGAGGGCTTAACGTTGGGGAGCGGGGGCGAGTAAAGTAGTAGGGGCGGTACCCACGAGACAGGGACACCCAGACAGGCCCTAGACAGAAAGACTCTCCTACTAGGGCTGTGCCTTTCTTATCTTGTTAACAGATCTTGTATGTAGTACAAGGAGCATGAGTGTACGGCGCTGTACCGTATTTGTGAGTAGAGGACGCCTCTCTAAGGTGTCATGACCGGAGTTCACGGTATTTACCTTAGCATTGCAGTTACTGCTTTATGGTGCGACAGCTGTCACAGTATGTTACCGTATACGTGACAGAACCGTTTGAGCCGCCACTAGCGGCCACGGAGCCTCCGCAGCTTCTCTGCGGAGTCTCCTGATTTGAACTGAGACCTAGAAACCCGCTTACGCAGGGTGAAGTGCATAATTTACCATACTCTGAATTGGGCATGCCGGGTCCCTGTATCCCGGCAATTGCCTAAACTAGTTACTTCGTCCCTTTCTAAAGGACAGACCTCTATTTGTAACAAGCACCGGCCGTCATCTGTGAATGAGACCTACTGCGTTCCCAAAAGTCAGTACCTTAGCTCAAGTCAAGCCTATATCAACCTCCGCTGGTATAGCTGGAGATAGAATCCTCAGTTGAGGACCGAGACCGCTGCCGAAGAAGAAGTACGCAGTCTACGTCCCGGCAACCTCACCGCGCGACGCGTGGTAAGTGCCCCTTAACATAGCCCAGCTGGATCGCGCCCAGACGGCCAGAAGGCCTGCACTCCCTAAGCCAATTGCTAGTCTTACATCATTTCAGCTTCGTAGCTTAACTCGCTGAGCACTCGCAGCCAGTGAGTAGTCACTGAGCCTGCCCGTAGGCGTCCGTCACTGTAGTGAGGAAAGAAGTCCGCCACGGACCCGAAGCGCACATCGCGAGTAAAGTAGTAGGGGCGGTACCCACGAGACAGGGACACCCAGACAGGCCCTAGACAGAAAGACTCTCCTACTAGGGCTGTGCCTTTCTTATCTTGTTAACAGATCTTGTATGTAGTACAAGGAGCATGAGTGTACGGCGCTGTACCGTATTTGTGAGTAGAGGACGTCTCTCTAAGGCGTCATGACCGGAGTTCACGGTATTTACCATAGTATTGCAGTTACTGCTTTATGGTGCGACAATGAGGGTCCTTCTGAGTTTGAAGCTTTGTCAATACCGCCCTGCCCTCACCTACTGTGAGGAGCTGGACGGTCTTCACCCCTCGCACAATATACGGGTCCCATATGGCAAGGGGGCTTTGCCATATGGGACCCGAATTTTGTGCTTGAAGCAGAGCTCGAGGAGTTATGCCGCGGCTCTGCTGCTACACGCTTTAGAGAATAATCGGGATTGCTCTGCTTGGCGCCCAGATGCGCTTTAGAGAATCATCGGAATAGCTGCTAGGACGGGTGCATCAGGGACGCACGCCACCACCAGTAGTGGTGCTGCAGGAACAGCCAGTACAACATGCACAACAGTACCTGGGCTTTGGTAGCGCACAGTCAGGGGAAGACCCCCTCCGCATGATTCTCACCGCCAGGGGTTGGAGGGTTTCCCGCAGCAAGAGGGGCAATCCCACGCCGTTGCACCGTCGGCACCAGTATACGGTGTGCAGCCCCAGGTGGGTGCAGCTCGGGTTCAAGGGCTTAGTCACCCATGGGCAGCGGGCAGTCTGAGGCGCACCACGTATGACCCGCATGGGCCCTCCATCCAGGGAGGACACATACATCGCGTTCCAAAAGGTTAGGGTGGGTCTCGCTCAGACCCAAACCAATATCACGGAGGTGCCATGTCAGCTGGGACCCAGGGTTCACCGAAGGTGAGCGTGAGTCCGCCAGGCCAGAGCCTCCTCGTCGGGAGGTCAGGGCGGGCCCAATGACCCTGACGACCCTGGGAACTCAGGTAACTGAACTTCGGGACCCAACCGAGGTAGTGCGCCACATGGTCGGGGATCGCAGGGACCAGGTTACCCTGGTGGGCCAGGAGGGCTAGGGGGACCTAGTGGGCTGGGATACGACCCCAACGCGGCAGCACCCGCAGGTGACTATGAGTCGGATGATGAGGTGTTCATCAGTGACAAGGTAAACGTCCATTCCAAGGGCCTCCCCGAGTTCACTGCAATAGCCGGAATGTTGTCTTGGAGAAAGTTCTCCTATGAGATGTACTCATACGCAGCCGCTGCCAATAAAAGCATCGGGAAGGCCTACAAGGTGCAGGTAATGCTGATGTTAGCCAAATCCACCCAGCAAGGGGTTGACTTCATGCGAAGGCACATCTATGATATCACTTTGCTGTGCCCACAAGGAGGCAGGCACTTGCGGGAGGAATTAAACTTTCGGGCCACCGGAGGTGGGTTGGCTGTGGTAAACGAAACCGTGGAGCTCATGCCCAACTAACATGCGTCGGAATGTCCTGGTCAATATGAATGTGGTGACTCAGGGCCTGCTGACTCAGGAGCCTAACCCATCCTTTGGAGGTAACAAGAGGAACTTCTGGTATGCTATGTTGGCAGTGGGCCATCGCTACCTCAATGTGGCAACTCAAGGTGAGATGAAGCTCTGGCACACCGCCATGTAGGGGCACTCACAATGCCTTAGATCCCACCATATCTCCACATGAGACACCTCAGCAGTTCGCCGACCGCGTGTGCGCCACTTACGACGCCTTCTTGGCCAGCAACAAGGAGGCTTTCCTGGGTGTGTCCGCCAACATGGCCAAGGTAACTGTGGTGAGAGAGGGCCTCCCTGTGAGCCTCAAACTGGCATGTGATGACGCTTTCAGGAGGGCAGGCATTTACACGTTTGGACCCAAGGTGTGTTTCGCCAGGGTGGTAGAAGCATCGCAACACGCGTTTGAGGCTGACATGTGGGACGAGGTCGCTGGCACCATTGACAAGGTACGAGGGCCTGGAGGGACGCTCAACCCGTCGGTTGGGCCAACAGAGGTTAAACCGACCCCCAGGAGCCATGTTGGGGCCCGTGCCCAAGTCAAGGGTGACATGCTCATCTTTCATGAAATCCTCACCAAGGATCACATCCACCCCCGGAAACAAGGTGTCAAGGAGAAGCACATTCCCGACAGGGACCATCAGATCTAAACTCATCTTGAGGATTGGGATGTCCACGTGGCCCAATACCTGACCAGAACCTCCATTGGCCGTCACCACAGCCTTTAACTCAGATGCATTCACTCGCATGCCGGTGGCTGCAAGGAGGGACTTGCACATAAAGCAATTAGATGACCCAGTATCGAACAAGACAGTGATCTGGACGCCATTGATCGTGGCTGTGAACACCATGGATAGGTTGTACTCAAATGCACCTCTACCCATCGTAGCACTTTTGGCCACTCGTCCCTCTTGGGGATACACCCCATAGACCAAAACCTCAGACGGACGGTCCTTTCCCCGTGCACACTGACCGGCCATTGCCAGAGAAACGGGGTGGGCCTTGTCAAAGACACGGAGCAAGGGCAGGCGGGCGGTCAGGGCTAATCCCCGAGCGTTGCTTATCACGTTTCTACGGACAAGGCACAAAGTGCTCTTGCTATCGGGCCTCCAAGAGCTCTCCACTAACTGAGCCAGAGGGGAGAGGCTGGTCGCTGCCAGGACCTTCGGAAGAACGGAGGGCAGAGGGCAACAAGCTTTACATGGGCACCAGTCACACGCAACGTCCCACGTGGACAATGCTGTTGCCGATTTCCGGGCTTCTGCCCATATATCTGGTCGGTCGCTGCCTACTCTGTCCGATGCCCTCGCTAGCATGGAGGGTACCATGACGTCTGTCAAGCGGTTGCTTCAGTCGGCTCAGGACCGGCAGAAAGTGCAGGCTGACCGTCACCGTCGGCCTCATCTGTTTTGTGCTGGTCAGCATGTTTTGTTGTCATCCCGCAACCTTCGTTTTGATGGCCGGGGTAAGAGGAAATTGTTTCCTAAGTTCATTGGTCCCTTCCTCCTGACCGACATGGTCGGGGACAATGCTGCTAGACTTGATCTGCCTGCGGGTTGGCACATGCATCCCGTGTTCCATGTTTCCCTTCTGAAGCCGTACCAGGGTGTTCCCCCTGATGCCGGTGTCGTGGATGCCTCCCTCCCTGTCGACTTGTCTAACCAGCCTGTGTATCAGCTGGACCGTTTGCTTGCCACCCGCATGCGCTCTCGCTCCACTTCGGGGTATCTCTGTTCATGGGTTGGTTTCACTGCGGAGCACAACTCCTGGATGCTTGCTTCTGAGCTTCCTTCTGACCGTGTCGCTGCTTTCCTAGAGGCCCTTGAAGGGCGCCCCTCCCGTAGGTGAACAGTCTCCACAACTCAAGGCCTGAGTTGGTTCTGTGACTTTGGATCATCTATGTATCGGTCCCAGGCGTAGCCTGGTACCTGAGGGGGTTGAGTTGTAAGGTTCTAAGCCCTAATACCGTAGCTCTGTAGCCATGTACTGCTTGCATCATGAATACTGGGTGCAGACAGAGCTACGGCTCTGTCTTCATCCGGGGGAAACTTACTAGAAGTCCCGGTGCTGGCTGGTTGCCCTTTGTCTATCTCTATCCTACGAGGTATTCTGAGTTGGGTTCGACTCCCGAAGCATTACTTCAAGTAAGCCGTCTTGTATTTGCTGCATTCCTGCTTCCTTGTGCGTAACAGTCTCACACCAGCGGGCAACAATCACGACCAGATAATAATGAAGCCCTAGGGGGTGACCTGGCAGAACCAACATGAGGGCGCATGCGGAGGGCTCGGGGGCGACAGGCGGGGACCCAGAGAGTGTTTCAATTGTGGTAGCACGGCGCACTTGGCGCAGTCAGCGGATGAGGTTGACCCGCCAGTATGGCAGGAAATTGTAGCGGATTTGTACATGCATGCAGTGGCGCTGATGACGCAAGTGGGATTACCGGCTAAGGAAGAGGAATATAGGCAGGCACCCCACAATATCAGGCCCAAGTCTTTCAGGCCCGGCCCGAGTGAAGAGGACACAGAACCCGTGGTCGACAGGGGGGAGCGGAGCTTAAGAGCAGTTTCAAATAGGCAAACTCTGGCTAGGTTGGCTGACGGGTTGTGTTCCATCCGTGTGCATGTGGGTGATCTGAACGACAAGCTGACCGACATGGCAACCAGGCGCTGCCGCTGAACCTGGAGAAGGAGCGGGAGTGGGGTAAGAGGGGAAAGTCGGAAAGGGGGGAAGGAATGACGATTGAACACAAGTTGATGTAATTTGTGAACGACCAGGCGAGGCCTGAGGCGTGTGTGGGCTTTATGGTCAAAGGGAAGGTGCTGGTAGCAAAGAGGGCGTTGATGGATCCAGCATGCTCTTACCATGTGGTCACAATAGACGTAGCCAGAAGGTTGGAGGCAGAGCAAGTCATGGTTGGATGGCCAGTGGCAAGGGCAGGGTAGCCGAGCGACAGAAGGGCGTGGCCCTAGACAGGGCAGCCAAAGCAGCTGGGTACTAGTAGGAGCCCAGAGCGGCATGGAAGCAGAGGCATACGGACCAAGTAGCCCGACAAGGGGCATGTGTAGAGGGTTCAATGAAGCCAGGCCGGTAGCAAACGGGGGGCTGGGGCACGTGGCGTTTGTGCAGTGGTGTGGGCGCGGGGAGATGCCGGATGCGTCAAGTACAATTGCAACGCTGACATTGACCCAAGGAACGGACGGAGTCTGCAGGTTGCAGAACCTGGATTGCATGAGAACCTTTTATGTGGGATGTGTTAACAGGTACGCGGCGAGGCAGTGGGTAGCCGGGGTTGTATTGCCTACGGACGTTGTTACGGCTATGCTGCTCATGGTGGCCCATAGTGAGGGCATCACGCCCAGCACAAACATGAAGGACTTTGTGGCGGAGGGGTGGCAGGACTAGTTAACCACGGATTGCATGAATCAGTTGGTAGAGTTGGTAAACCGTGAGGGGGTTACGGCAGCCAGCAACAACAGCAGGCACGCGCTGGAAATGTCCACAGACATGGGCAGTGATGGGGTCTAGAGGCACACAGAGGCCGGGCTCGTGAGGGGCCTTCTGGGCGGTAAACTGTGTTCATGGCATCGGGGGGTATGCGCGCATGAGCCACAGGGCGTTCTGTGCACCCACCAACACCTCCAGCACCATGACCGTTAACCAACAGGAAGCAGGGGAGGAAGGGTCCTACAACGGAGCGGGTTTGTTCAGAGGTGATTGCCCCAGGAGGGACGACTATCAGGTGACAGCGTCAGCAGGGATCCGCAAGTTCATATAAGGTCAGGCGGTGCCGTGGGGATTCCTACTGACACAACAGTGGACGGCAGTGCCAGTGGCGGCCCTGGTGACTTTCTACGATGAAGGCTTGTGTGTCATGACCAATGCCGTGCAGGCAGGCATGGGGTATGGGCACATGCATGCCGCCAGGGAGGACGAGCATGTCTGGGTCACAGCCAGGGACGGAGAACGGGCAGTGTCGAGGCAATGCACATCGGTGAGCGATGCGGTTAGCGTGGTCACGCGGCTCTCTAAGGGGTCAGACCCGGTGGCATGGGCAGCCTCTGTGCTTGCTCTGCACAGGACAATATGGCATGGGCAGAAAGTAGTGTATTGGGACAGCGTGTGTGCAGTGGCAGAAATGTGGGGAGCGGAAAGCGCCACTTATCTAGGAGGGGCACCGGACTATGAGCGCACAGAAGCCAATTGGGACAGTGAGGGATACCTGTACATGTCGGAGTTCGCAGTGGAGGTGCTGGAAAGGTGCGTGGCGCATTGGGCAAGGTTGGAACAATGGGCACTGGAGCGAGGCCGGCTACGGGAGCTGGTGCCATACTGGGGGGCGCCAATGGCCACAGTCAGGATATGGCAAGAGCGCCACCCAAGGGGGGTGCGCACTGGGCACCCGCAGTTCATGGGGCCACCATACGTGCCGCATGGGTACCTCCAAGGGACGGTCAGCTCGATCGAAGCTCGCAGGGAGCTGGACAGTTCAGGGCAGCCTGACGCCGGGAACCTAACAGACGGAGAGCGGACAAGCGCTGCCCTGGCAGAGCTAATGCATCCGCACACAGAACCTGCTGAGAGCAGGCCAGACGGAGAGGATGAGCAGGCGATGGAGGTGGACTATGAGGAGAACCCGGGGGCAAGCATTTGGTCCAGCGGGGAGGAAGCCGAGGCAAGAGGAAGGCTGCACGGGCACAGCGCTTTCGCCACGGGCGTGGGAGATGGTAGAATGGAGATAGCATGGTCAGCTAGAAGTTGCCCAAAGCAAGGCCTGCTACCCTTGTCTGCGGGCTCTCCGACGTCCTGTCTGGTTCGGAGGAAGAAGGAAAGGAACTTAAGGCTTGAGGAGTACAAATGGCAAAGAAGACAACCCTCCAGAAAACGGAAAGGCAGACCGAACGGATGCAGATACATGTGGTCGGCCGGGGAGACCTCATTGTGGCTGTGGCGAAGGTGGCTGCGGGTGCTGCTGCTGCTGGAGCTAGTATGTGTCCCCCACTCACTCGCATTAATCCAGTTTATTTTCCCTAATCGCCTGTTTGAAGCCAGTTTGTGTCCCTCCACTCACCCGCATGATCCAGTGTCTTCTGATCAGAGGGGGACGGCCGGGGAGACCAGAATGAGGTCTCCCCGGCCGACCACATGTATCTGCATCCGTTCGGTCTGCCTTTCCGTTTTCTGGAGGGTTGTTTTTCTTTGCCATTTGTGCTCCTCAAGCCGTTAGTTCCTTTTCTTCTTCCTCCGAACCAGACAGGACGTCGGAGAGCCCGCAGACAGGGGTAGCAGGCCCTGCTTTGGGCAACTTCTTGCTGGGCTTTGTAAAGGCTAGTCTCTTCAGGGGCTGGATACGGTTTGCTGGACCTTAGTGTCAATGCCGTTACACCTCTGGGCCCTGCTCAAAAAGGCCTGGCCGCGTGGGCGCCCAACTAAAAGGGGCAGGAAAAAAGGATAAGGGGGAAATAAAGTGAAGGGACAGACCGGACCTTCATGTTTTTGTTGTTTGGTGGGTGAACATGCTATCATTTCGTTGCTCTTGTGCCTTCTCTCTTGACTTCCAGAGCTGGCTTATTGGCTGTCAACGTGGCCGAGCTTCATTTCAGCAAGGCCCTTTGGGCTCAGAGGTGTTAAGTCATTATTCTGCAACCGTTCGTAGACAGCGTCCACTACCCCTAGCAGCGTCGCGACGGGGAGAAGACCCGGCTGTTATTGGTAGCTGGAACTGAGCTTGCTCATCCCCTACCAACCCTATGCAACCGAGCGTTGAGTAGGGCCCAACAGCGGGTATGCACTGTTCAAAACTAGGTGCATGGCCATGCGGTGTTGATCATGTTAATTGAGTTAACTTATAAGGCCTCGGGAAGTCCCGCTGGGTGACCCTTCAATATTTTACAACTCGCTGCAAGATCATAACGGGCAGCACTGTTTTGTAAGACGCATTAGATTGGCTGTTCAAATAATGAAATGAGATGCCCACATCAGGCGAGTAAAGACGAGCAAGACCCGCTAACTTACAGTCGGAAGAGGAGTTAAAATCCTGCAAACAAAGAATTCGAGGCTTGCAAAACATTACTGTGTTTGCACACACTGTATGTCCACAAAACTGAACTGTCCATCTCAGAGGTGAATCAATGAAGCTATGATCGCTATCATCGGTATGACGTGATACATGCTATCATGGACAGATACATGTGCCTCTATACCCAGCCTTTGGGGCATGGCACAAAGGTGTACCGTCATTACTCATGAAGACATGCCTCAGGGGCAGGAACTGGGGAAGAATCCTGATAACTAGATACACAAAAGATGCCCGCAAAGCAAATCATCGAAGCAGAGTCCTCCAGTCATTCACATGCCCTCAACGAAATTCCACCAAACACGTACCAATGCCCATTGCCTCCGTAAGTTTCCGCTCCAACAACCAGACGACAGCCGAGCCAGCAGTCTCACATCTACACCCTTCATGTCCATCGTACGCTGACCCCCCAGTCTTCAAACACCTTACAAAGCAAAGGCCACTCCATCTTTGAATCTGGTATATCCATGGATGTTGTAACACCCCACAAGCTCTCTCTGCCCCTCCAAGAGCTTGTGGGCTGTTGGTCGCGCCCAACCCCCATGGCACAGCACATCTAGCAAGGGTCGTGGCTCCTGGAGTCTACACCAATAGTCGGAAGAGCTACGCATCCGCCCTTCTAACCAGAGGCGATCAGGCTCTGCCCCCCTCTCTCGTTCAAGCGTCCACCAGCTCCGGCTCGTCAAACTTGATGACGGTGCGGAGCACGTCCGTCAGCGTCACGATCGACACTGGCCTGCCAGCCTCATTAACCACATAGGCACGGTGCAGCCCACGGTAGTGGCTGTGGGTGGTGTAGTTCCTGCAAGCAAATGGCAGGGCAGAAAGGATGCCCTGCTTCAGAGGACAGGGCGGGGACAGGACAGCAGGGCCCCAAAACAAGTCGCAACAGTCAGCTACCTCAACATCACAGCCCCTTAAATGCCAGGCTTTGCCAACAACATTTCCAGGCCTGAATTCTCTCCTCAGGCTCCCCCAGCCCTTGGTCTAATCAGGGCACTTAATCCGTACAGCTAACATGCCGTCACAAGTGAATCCATGATGAACACTAATAATTCAAGGGGACATCGACGGCAAGCACATCATAATGTTTCTGCGGTCAGCAATCTCCATACTACGCCCCCCCCCCCCCCCCCTTTGAAGGCCAGGCTTCTCAGGACCATTTCAAGACCCGTACTGAAAGCCGCATTACTTCTAAACCAGCCCCTAACAACTGAGAAATGATCCTCGAGTTTGGTATTGGCTCTCTACAGGCCCCCGCGTCCCTCGAGACATGGTGTACACTAGACTGGTATAGTGCTCACGTCGTCACTAGAGTATCTAGCAGGCCTCCAAACGTGGTGGAGGCTGTCACGGTGATGGGTGGCATCTTGGATAGCAGGTCCTCAGGGGAGCCCTGAGCGGTGGGGGAGAGGTAAAGGTCCAGTTCATCGAACAGGCGGTGCAGATAGGACACTGGGCTAATTTCTTTCAGGCAATCAAGACACCAAAACCTCGTCGTAAACCTGACCGAAACTCAATACCTAGGTTTGAAACTGAATCTTGAGGAGCAGGACAGCAGGTCTCAAGACATAAACCAATCAACCGTCAGTTTCTTCTCAGCTGGAACCGTACATCGACGGCAGCCACTTGCATGTCGTCCCCACCAATCCCCCCCCTACATGTTATCTCACCTCCACCTGCTCTCCTGCCATAACCTTCTCCAAGGTGGGGCCGTAACCGTACACGACCGCCATGTACTGGTAGACCGGCAGCATCAGGAGCGCGAAATAGTGGAGGGGCACATCGCGGATGTCGGACGCCTGGGAGGAATCGGAAATTGAGTGCACACATGAAACACAAATTGAAGGTCGACAAATGTCCGAATAGCATTGTCCGAGGGCCCCTGCTGTTTTACCGTTCAGTTTTTCAGACCAGCACGTTACAGGTTACAAACAAGGGCACAAAACATTCCTTGTGGCTCAGGGATTCCATGCACACCATGTCCACACTCAGATCGAAGTTGGGTGAGCTAGGCCATTGAGAAACAAATGGGGCATGACGATTCTCTGACACGAAATGCGTCACATAAGTTGAGATATAGAGGAGATCAGGGGCGCGTTCACATAAAAGAACACGAAATACAGGTTTTTAGATGGAAGACAAGCGATTGCGTTCTGATCCGACGCCTTGCAGTAAACTGTCTGGAATGCCTCCTAAGAAATTGAAATGAACCTCCTTCATTCTAGCTTGGGCATCCGGACGGCAGAGAAGCTGATTTACAGGAAGGCCGACCATGAGGATGGCCATGGGGAGAGCTTATGCATGGGGAGTTGTATCTGAACTGTTACTCAGATTACGTAGGATCTTATACCGGTAGCCTCACTGACAGTCACAGGAGTCCTGGTTTGACTGAACTGGTTAGCTTGTCAGAGTTTGGGCCTGCAAACCCGCAAATCGCGTGAAACATATCAGGTTTTTTTGTTTGAGGATTTAGCTTTCTTAGATGTGACAAGTTAGCTGCATATTCTGAATGTGCTCATTAACATATAACCACACACCCAACCGTAGTCAATTCCTGACAACATTTCCCTGACTTCAGTGTAATATGTACATGAATGTAAATCACATTTCTTAAATTTCTGACCTACATTTCTGACTTCAGTGTAAATATTTACATAAATGTAAAACACATTGCCGGCCGGCCCCTACAAGTATTGCTGACCTCGGTAGCCCATACACATACATGAAGCCCTCCCTGAACACCTAAAAGATGAGGAAAACCCACATTGAGACTTCCGATGAGCTTTCCATTCCCGTCGACGATTCCAATGCTGCTCTTGTGGTCAACCGCCATGTGGTGAAACGCAACCATGGCGGGTGTGTCGTAGTCGACGGTCAGGACCTGGATAAGGCATGACAAGGCACAAAGTATTCAGAGGACGATGAGCTTGGTCGTGTAGGTATGAAGACTGGAAAGGCATCGCACACGAGTGGCCAGAGCCAGGGGTCGCGAGGCACAACTAGTGTGGAGAAATCAAGGTATGTTTGAGGGTCGACTTCGACACACCAAGCGAGCTGGCCAGCCCACTTCCCTCCCACCCCTCTCGTGATACAGGTAAATGCCAGCCACACTCCGGCCTCCAGCTGGAGGCACCAGAGGCCAGCCGTACTGTTTCGTCGCCGGCCATAGACCAGTCAAAGTTCGGCTGGGGCGGCCTGCCAATGGTAGTGCAATATACAATCACTGAGCGTCACTCATCACCACCAGCTTCACATGTAATTAATTTTAAATGTCCAGCACATCTGTTTTTAACTTGGCATCACTCTCTTTATTTACGCACTTCAGCAGGACCAGGTGGCCAGTAGCCAGGTGGCCAGGTGGTCAGGTGGCACTTCAGCCGACCAGGTGGCCAGGTTTTAACTATCATCAATGTCTTTCTTAACCCACTTCAGCATGACCAGGCGGCCTGGTTCAGTGAGCCCTGCAGCTCAGTGCCATGGACTGGTCAAGGTTTTGTCCAGATTGGCCCAGCGTCGGCCACCCAGCGCCCCCCCTGAGGGAGGCTGGCATGCACTGTAATGAAGACTCCACTCACATGGCACTCGTGCAGCTCAAGATCCTCCAGTGTCAGCGTCGAGGTCAGGCCCATCGCATCCCGGTGCTCCCACATAAACTTGACTGCACAGGCAGGTGCAAGGGAGGCAAGAGGTTATGGAGGGCAGGGGACAAGTCTTCAAGGGTCCTATTATTTGGCCTGACCGTGGCCACCAGAGGCACATTTGAGACCAACCCTGGGCCATCCTGCAACCAGCGGCAAGTAGCATGGCTGGCCACACCCAGGGCCGGAGTGCAGCCCAGTCAGAAAACAAAAAAACGTCCATTGGAGGGAAGATGATCACATGTTTTGGACACAACACTCCGAGCTTTGAGTGCCATCCAGAGCAGTGGGAAATAAATCACAATCAAACACACCAGGGCCTAGTAGCATGCACACATACACTGTCATGTGTATAAACCTGTTCGCATTTGCGCACAGATGAAAATTCTGTTGACCAAACCACGATATTTGCCAACAAATGGAAGACCGTATATTTCCACGTTTACAAGCCAAATGTCTCGTGCGTGACCCAGATGAGCAGAAATGTGGCAGGTCTGCAGACAAAGCCGCATGAGTGACGTGCAACTGGTATTTCTGAAGGTGGACCGCAATTAGTGGCACAAACAGCACACTTGCACTCCTCTACAAGCCTCTGCTTAGACAGCTGAAACCTGTCAAGGTCACTCCTGTGCAGCAGGGAGGACCCAGCAAAGTCAGACTGTGCACCAACGCCCGCAGACCTCAACGCAGCTTACCCAACGACAATATCAGACTGGGCAGACAAACTCACCGACATCAGACTGAGCAACGACATCTGTGGGCCTCCATGCAGCTATACCCAAGCAACGACATCAGACAGGGCAGACAAACTCACCGACATCAGACTGAGCAACAACGTCTGTGGGCCTCCATGCAGACGCTCCCTCCTTCTCAGTGCCATGCTCCACGTTCAGCACGATCAAATTGGCAGACGGGCTCTTCCTAAATGGAGAAGTCGGTGGGGGCATGGTCAGAACTTTGAATGACAACAATGGATGAAATGGTGGGTGTGAGATGGGGAGTGCGTAACCTTAGTTGGAAAACAGGCAAATCTTTGTTTCATCATGGAAACTCCCAAGCTAGCAAGCAGTAGCAACAGAGGCCAGTAGAACCAGTCGTCTATTGTGAAATGTTCAGAGCAGAAAGGCACACATTTATTTAAGCACGGCATGAAGCATGGCTAGCCCTCACTTGATAATCTTCTGAGTGGGCTTTGAAGGGTCACAGATGTAGATGCGGTGGTGCACCTACAACATGGCAACAGACCGTGGAGGTTAGTTGATTAGTTGACGGATATCAAAAGCCTTGCGGCCAGAAATTCATGGAGGCAAGGAAATAAGCAGTGCTCATGATAACTTACTGTGTAATCAAACTTTTTGTGTAATCGTCGAGGAGACAGGCCATTTTGTGTGGGGTACGCAAAACGGCGAGATGCGGAGAGACTTTATAACACACTGTAGCAAACAAGGAATCAGTGCATCACATTTCCCCCCACCTTGGGGCCCTTGATCTGGAAGCCCTCCGTGATGACCGTGAGCAGCGTGCTGTTGGCCTGCCCACGCATCCACGTGGTGCTGTCGTGCTGCAGGGATGACACCTGCGATATGATACAATACAATCCAGGTGAGTTCAGGAAGGGGACAGCGGTATAATCCAATGTGCTGGAGGGTTTCAGGGGCCGGAAGGGCGCGTTGGGCGAGGAGGAGTGACGGACTTCTCTAGCAGGCGCCAGGCAAGCTGGGGCTGACATGGAGTCATGAAGAGGGAAGCCTAACGTTTCATTGGAAGAAAACATTCTAGGAACGTCAGATTCTATGGCCTGCTGGGGCTGATGTGAAGTCAAGCGACAAGAAAGTCGTGGCAGCAATGTTGGAGCGGCAGCAAGGCCACAGTCCCCACTGTAAGGACAGGGGGGACAACACAGCCACTGACACAGCAAAGCTTTATCAGATTGGTCAGTTACTCATTACCAAGGGGGCCCTCCACCGTTGGTACATTTTGATAACCCCGTGAATTAAATTTGGGTCCATGAAGGTAAATGCGCTTTACGCCTTCGCCGTCCTGGGACCCAAATCTAATTCTTGGGGCAGTTTATTGGTCGTGTTTCATCCCTGCTTGCTCACTTGCTTCCCGATGAAGAAGAAGCCGACATTGTTGATCTCATCGACAGTCACGTTGCCCCTCTCAAGCTCATCAACATAGTTGTCACCGAGGTTGGCAACCAAGGCTGATGCAGGTGTATGTGGGTGGGGAAAGTGATTATTTTAGGTTGCTACAGCTACAAAACGGCCGACATCCTACAGGGTTTTCAGCAGCAAGCCCTGTTGTTCAGGCCACTACTGGCCAAAGCCTGATGATGGTTTGTTCCACACCAGCTTAGTGTTGGCCACTTGGCAGCATCCCCCCACACTAAGTGGGAACAGGTGGGGAGGATGGAGTCTCTGACCACACGGCTGTAGCAGAGATGCTGCAATGCAATGCCAAGGCCAGATCGTTTGAAGGCACTAGCCCTATGATTGTTACCCCATGTCTGCCACATCAGCCAGCCATACAGGGTTCCACATGACCTAAGGGAGAAGGGTGCAAGCACTGGTAGCTTGCATCGCCTTCTAGCTAAGCAAAATTTCAAATCAACCAAGGATGCTCTGCCGCAGAGAATCTGCGGCCCCATGATAAAGGTTTTCATGCAAGTGTTGCAATTCACAGCTTGGCAAGAGCAGGACTTGGGGACGCGGGAAATGTGCACAGAGGCTGGCTGCATCAGACAACAGCATTCATGTTCATGAGAGGTATGGAAGATAGGATCTCGTCGTCATCATCCACGTCAGCATCTTGGGAACGACGCTCACTTCGGTGCAAGCCCTTGAGTATATCGTTGACAGAGATGGCGCCAGCATACTCTCCGTCCTAAGAGGCGGGAGGAGGAGGGGGGGGGGGGGGGGGGGGGCGTCAAGATGAGTTGCGTACTATGATGAAAGGATCTGCTGACAGAGAAGATGCAGCAGCTGGGCAGTATTACATTACATTCGGGCCGATTCCTTGACTCCTAGCCGAAATCTACCTCATCGACGACGGGCAGAGACAGGACCTTGAACGTCTGCAACAGCTGCGGAACACGGAATGCAAGCGGAAACAGGTCGGGATGTGTGATACGATAGACGTGCGCAGCTCCATTGAAGAAGCGCGACGGTTTGGGGGGGATGCCATGATCTTACCTGGAAGGCGGATCCAACACTCGAGTTCTTCTCAACAACCTTCAGAGAGATACGGTGAAACAGAGAGGGGGGAGGTTGTCTCGATCAGCGCTGATACATAACCTTACAAAAGGCTGGAACAGAATGCATTAATATATTACCGCTAGCGGATGAGGGTGCGTCTGGATAAAGTTGGTGAGAGTTTCGTTGTTCAGGAAAGCCCTGATCTGATCAAATAACATTTTCAAGGTTGTTGCTGAAAACAGATAATTTGAGTCGATTGGTTAAGTGAATCCTCTGAGTGGATCGCTCGTGTATCTCAGTGTAGGCCACGAGGAGATGTGCGCAGGATATTGCATACTTTGATCAGGTGACGTGGAATGTCAGGTGGCGTCTGTCCACACTGTACGGTGGCCTGGGCCGACCATATGACGTCAGCATCCACATTTAAACGACCCGTCTGCTACTTCGACTCGCAGCCTTTCTCAGCTGCATACGAGGGCCTAATGTGCCCCGGGCTGTTTCTTGTGTTGGCATCTCAGGTTTTCTGGAGTTAGGCGGCCAGCCTCACACCTTATACAGTCCCAGCAAAAGACGCACAACTCGCCTTCGCTGGGTCTCTTCAATTTGCAACGGTGTCATCCTATTTATTGTTGTAGCTTCAGTCAGCCAGGTTGCGGCGAGTCGCATGTCTGTCCAGCTGACCAACGGGAGCTGTCGCAACTGACTGTCATACATACGGTACTGCAGCTTTTTCATGGCAGGTCATTATGGTCAGCAAACCTGCTGTTGCTTTGGGCGAACGAAGAGGAATCTTCATGAGTGACCAGCAATGTATGCCGCCATGACTACCGGGACCAATATGAGGTACCCTATATGTGGGTGGTGTACGGTATGTCAGCATGCGTCAGTGCAGAATGTGCCTCAGATTTCAGTCCAGGATTTATCTGCATCAGATTATAGTTAAGCATGTACATACTGCAGCTTTCATTGTACGCCATAATCATGTCAAAATGAAGCAATCCCCATACCGTACGGTACGATAGGGTTCAGTTTAAATATGAAAATATAAAGATGTGCCAAATGAGTGATGCATTATGCTCTGATAAAAACTAGCTTTCAGACACACATAAAATATTTACTTTGCTGGCTTGCTGGGCTGCTGGCCGGCTAGAAAGCAGCAGAGCCTGATGCCATCCTAGAGGGGCTCGTGAAGGGGGCAAACATCGCGACTTGCACATCAGTGCTGAGGTTCATGAAATTCTTTGCAACAGGATACCACGGGCATCTGGTTAAGACACATAACAGCGACAGACTCCTGCGTAGGCGCTGCGGGTGGGGGAGGGGGGAGGGGGCAAGTGGGAGAACCATGCCTATCGCCTGAGCTTGTGTGCCCAACCCTACGCGTGACACAAATCGGGTCAGGTAGGTCGGCGGCCGCCGCGGCAAGTGCTCTTAGAGCGGATTCACACCCGATTCACATCCATCGGTTTCGCGTGGTTTCGCGTGGTTTCGCATGGTTTCAGTTCAGTTCGGCGAAACCACGCCAACTGAAACCGGCCTCGGACCACCAGTTTCAGTTCGCTGGTTTCGCAAGGTAAGGTTGGCTGGTTTCGCAAGTTTCGTCACGATTTGTCGGCATTGCTCGCCGCGGTCTACATACCGCGCCTTAATCTTCAAATCAGAGCTTCCATAACTGTAGTTCTCTCTATACCTCCAACTGCTCGTTGCCATAAAGGTTGTCGGCAGCAATCAGACCCCAACCAGGGTAACCCGGTACGGAAATACGGTACGGGAATACGGTACGGTACGGTACGGATACGGTACGGACAAAAGGGACAGTACGGTAGGGCAATACGGTCCAAGATTTCCCCAATTTTCAAGGCTCAGAACAGCATGATCCACACAGAGAAACACATGCATGCAACACTCTTATGACTGTTTGTCCCCATGCACATCCTGACATACTGCATGGCTGCATGACAGTCCCCATGCAATTTTAACATGGCCCCAATTTTTGCATGGCCCCCAAATAATCACCAAGGATCTCTATGCATGCAGCATGCAGATTTACCATGCTGACATGCTAGGAGAAAATATGATCATTGATGCAATCCCAAACTCCTCAGACATCGACATTACAATGTTCCAACATGCCGTTCAGCATTTCAGTAATTCAGCCAGTCCATATAGACGCTACCCACCAGCATGGCACATGAAATTTTACATGCATGAATATAGCAGTAGAAACAAGAGGCCTCAGAATCACCTTGCATAGTTGCTGAGTTGCATCATTGCATGGCATGCATGGAAATCACTTTGTAAGGAGACACGGAGTCCTGTGTCTTGCCTCCCTCCTGGGAGTCCTGGACTCCTGGGCTCCTACTCCTCCTAGCCTCCTGCCCCCTCCATGCAACTTTGGATTGTGACTTGGCGCCAAGTTCTGTCTTATTGCCACTAAGTATTGGGGTGGACTTGTACTTTTACGAGCAACGAACGCCTCTTTACCTCTGGAAGCGAGCGAGATTACGTAGATTTGATGCCCTGGATGTGTGGACTGTGGACGGTGTGGATTTGGCAGACGAGGGAGACGATCACACGACATCACCGCAATATGCCTGTATCACCCGTCCTAACGTCTTACACGCCGCTACTTGTCCTGTTATGCCCGCGAGGTGATTGGTAAATCGCATAGTGTTGACGATAATCTAATCGCAAAATTTGCATCTATCGCCCACGCGCGCTTGGCCTGGCCAGATTTCGATGACGGCTGCAAAATCCAATGCGAATCAGCCGTGTACGCTGCCTTCCCAGTGTTCTCAGCGCTACCTCCATACTGATAATATCTGATATGTCTGACTGGTCTGTGCACTTATGCTCTCCTGCAATCATGCAGTGCAGGCAATGGCGACCGTACTTGGCCGTGTTGCAAACGGTACGGTACGGTACGGATACGGTACGGGATTTTAGGCCAATACGGCCCGTACTGGGTAACCCTGACCCCAACTACGAGGCAAGGGCGCATCAAACAGCCTTCTAGGAATGTCATGCCAGATGAGAAGGCACCGCAGTGTAGGAATGTGTTATTCGATTGAATATCTCCAATTGTCCCACCCTGAGGATGGGGTTGAGTCGGCTGAGGACGACATGCCATCCGATGTGCTCATCAGATCATCATGGCAATGACGACCATGCTGTCATGCTATCCCGTGCTGTATTGTTTGTTGTTGTATGCTGCTTTCCTGGCCACTTCACTGCATAAGGTGACGTCTGAGCATGCGACGGCCTCAAGGTTCAGATTTTCTGATGTGAATTAGGTGGGACTGCAGGTTGCGAAACCAGTCGCCAAACTGACGAACTGAACCGAACCGAACTCGACGAACTGAACTAGGTGTGAATTGGCTCTTAGGAAAGCAATGCCCATGGGAGTAGGCTCTGGATCTTTGTCATCTTTCACATTGCCACCTAACGCTTGATCAGCAAAAATTAACACGGCTCTTGCCTCGCCCTTGCCGACCCATGCCAGCATGGCCCTTGGTGTGCATAAAAGGTTTGACCTCTTGCTGACTCCTATCCCGGTGACTTGCACCCTTCACCGGGCCACCAAGACAAGCTGGGTCACTCCGACGGTCCGTGCGAGTGCCATCGTGCACTAAATAAAAGGCAGTGGCTGGGCCAGTGGTTAGGTAAGTGGCTGAGTCAGTGGCTGTGCTAGTGGAAGGGTCAGTGGAAGGGCCAGGGGCTGGGCCAGTGGTAGGACCAGGGGCTGGACGCTTGCTTAGGGAGAAGGAGAATGCGGCAGATTGCACAAAATAAGATGATTATGAGACAATGGATGTCACCTGATGCAGTTAGGCGCCCATGCGGCCAAGCCTTTTTTTGAGCAGGGCCCAGAGGTGTAACGTCATTGACCTGACCGCTTGCTGGCGGGCGCTTCCACATGCTACATGAAGGCTGACATGCCCTCGACACCTTCAGCCTCCGCCATGTGCTTAGTTCCTTTGTCAGCGTCGAGCGCAGCATGCAACATTGCTGCCGCTTGCGTTAGCATGGCCCTTGGGGAGCCTACGTGAAGTTTTTGTTTATTTTTACAGTCCAGCGGGGCATCACATTTGAATGATTTTATGCATGGGACTTGTGCCCGTAAACCGGTATGGGCATTAAGTATGCTAGGACAGCGAGCAAAAAACAGTGACACCCATGGGCAAGCAACCAACACACAACCACTAAGCAGTAGCATGGGAATGAACCCCATAGTGCAGAAGATTAGCTCTAGCTATAAAACATGACGTGTGTGCGAAAGAGTTTGGTTGGACGCCTCCTTGGAAAATTACATGAAGGACCGACCCCTTAAAGTGTGCTTGTAGAGAGTCGGACAAGTGTGAAAGAAGGTTTACAGAGAGGGAAAAGTAATCGTAGAAAAGTTATTCGCGCCTAACGTTTTTATGTCTCCGCACTCCGCAGCTCTAAATTAGTTATCGCCATACCTTCAAACTTCTATATATTCACTCGCATGAGCTATCATGCGTAAACGCAACGAGGGTGACGAAGTTGTAGCGCAACCAGACAGCACATACAGGTGCCGCGGGGCGACACAGGCCTGTCGTAGGATGAAGATGAGCCACTGGATTCAGCAGATAGGTCATCATAGTTGGTAGGTGTCATTCACAGCCTAGGCAGAGCAGCCCATTTACACGGGGCTGTCGAACGTCACGGAGGTGTTCGATGCACCTCTTAGTTGGCCATGATACATGGGTGGCCCACAAAGAAGATCTGGCTAGAGATGGCTCCATGAGTGAGTTCCAGCTGGACTGTGACAGCTCTAACCATGGGCAAGGCTACTACTGCATTCCAGATTATAATTGTAAGGGTTTCACCCCTCCCGGCCGTTCCCCCCGGCCGTTCCCCCCGGTCGTTTCTTTCTTAGAAAGATTTCTGACTTCCTCACGGTCGTTCCTGTCGCACCATAAAGCAGTAAACGCGCCAATATGGTTAACTCCGTAATCTCCGGTAAAGGCGCCTTAGAGAGGTGTCCTTCTACTCACAAACAGGCTCCTTGTACTTCAGACAAGAGCTGTTAACTGGCTACTGTAAGGTTCAGCCCTAGCAGGAAGTCTCTCTGCCTAGGGGTAAGTCTGGGTGTCCCTGTCTCGTGGGTACCGCCCCTACTACTTCACTCGCGTTGTGCGCTTCAGGTCCGTGGCGGACTTCTCCCTCACGACAGTGATGGGCGCCTACGGGCAGACTTCGTGACTACTCACTGGCTGCGGGTGCTCATCGAGTTAAGCTGCTAGATTTGTATTTGTATGTCAGGCAATAGCAAGGGTTGGCGCAGGCCTTCAGGCTGTCTGGTCGCGATCCAGCTAGGCAATCAGGTGCACTTACCGCGTCACACGCGGTGAGGGTACGGGATCGTAGACTGCGAACTACTTGTTCGGCAGGGATCTCGTTCCTCAACTGAGGTCTTGTTCTCTTGCTATCTCAGCGGAGGCTGAGGTAGTCTTGACTTGTTGGAGGTACTGACTTAAGGTACAACTCGGGTCTCACGCACTGGGTGACGGCCGGGGCTTGTTACAGAAGAGGTCTGTCCTTTTGAAAGGGACGAAGTAACTAGTTTAGGCAATTGCCGGGATACAGGGACCCGGCAGGCCCAATTCAAAGTACGGGACAGCTAAACCCCTGGCGTAAGCGGGTTTCTAGGTTCCTATTCAAATAAGGAGGATCCGCAGGGAAGCTGCGAAGCCTCCGAGGTCGCAAACTGCGGCCTAAACGGTTTTGGCACGTATACCGTAATATACCGTGACAGCTGTCGCACCATAAAGCAGTAAACGCGCCAATATGGTAAACTCCGTAATCTCCTGTAAAGGCGCCTTAGAGAGGTGTCCTTCTACTCACAAACAGGCTCCTTGTACTTCAGACAAGAGCTGTTAACTGGCTACTGTAAGGTTCAGCCCTAGCAGGAAGTCTCTCTGCCTAGGGGTAAGTCTGGGTGTCCCTGTCTCGTGGGTACCGCCCCTACTACTTCACTCGCCCCCCCGCTCCTCAGCGTTAAGCCTATCGGGCATGCGCTAGGAGCCGGAAAAAGGGGTCGGTACTGTTAGGAAGAAATTTCTGGCAATATGTACACCTCAGAAGATCAAAGTATCAAAGCAAATCTGCCTGGTTCAGGCCTGCTACATGCATCTGCCTGGTTCAGGCTATATACATAAATCTGCCTGGTTCAGGCCGTCTACACGCGTCTGCCTGGTTCAGGCTGCACACACAAATCTGCCTGGTTCAGGCCGTCCAAACGCATCTGCCTGGTTCAGGCTTTCTTCAAAGCAAAATTCACATAATCTCTGCAAGCAATGCGCACATACTGCGCGTCATTCTAAGCATCTCAGTTGCTCATCACTAAACTTGGCTGTTAATCAGAATCATCAGACCAGGCTAAGTATATCCGCTGCTCTCGCCCCACTGCGCCATAGACGCCTGGTCTTTTAAGGCCACAGGAAATGTGCGCCGCAGCAGCGGCTTCTGCCCCCTTGGTTACTATAACTACTCCACAAAATCAAGTCTTGTTGTCCATGCTCCCGCATATGTACCACCGCAGCCTTGCTGCTGCGGTTCTGGAGAAACAAATTTTCATAACCCGTTGCTGCTCTAGGTCTTGTCGCCACCTAGCATAAACTGCCCTTGACTCGCTGGCCTCCGGACCAGCACCTGCCGCGCCCTATGACCAGGTGCGCTGTGCCTGGAAGCGTCTTCTGCTGCACAGCCTCTGCCCTTTCCTGTCGGTTGCGGCGTGAGGACCGTCACATGCTCAGCAGCCTTGCCGCTCTGGGCTTGGCCTTCTATGAGGTTCAGGTATCGGTGCACCCTTCAAGTGCCGATTCCTCCTCCTCCTTCGCTGCTTCTTTGGCCACCTTGGCCCGTCTGGCAACTGCCCTCGGGGTGACATTGGCCTCTCCCCGGCCAGTGGTGTACGAGATGTCGTACAACCCGTTCGCCATTGGCCTTGCGATGCCCCGCTCCATTTGCCGCGTAGCTGGGTTGGTGGCCATAACCTCCACCTCAGGCTTATCCATGATGTCGGCATCCGGGGCCGCCCTGGCTGCTGCCCTGGCAGCTGGGCTTGGCCGTCCCTGGACGGCTGCGCTGCGCTCTGGCTCTGCAGCGGGCCCCGCTATCTCAGCTGGCCCAGCGACCTTGTCGTCCGGCTGGCACCGTGGGCACAACCAATCGCCCTCAGGCACCTCATCAAGAGCTGGTACCAAGCAATCCATGTGCCAACCCGCAACTGGCAGCGCCTCTTTGATCCTAGCCACTCTGGCCAGGAGTAGGTCCGCTGCCTCCTCTGCTGTTGCCACCTTGGCGGTGCTCCATAGGTCCGCCCCCACTCTGTAGGGGAACGTGGGTCGTTGCCCAAACAGGACCTCGTATGGCGCCATGCGCGTGGCCGGCTGCGGCGAGCAGCGGAAGCCCAGCGCCACCCATGGTACCATCTTGTCCCAGGACTCGTCGTTGCTGCCCTCTTGGCAGCACTTGCGCAGTCCTGTCTTGAGAGTCTGGACTGCCCTCTCTGACAGCCCGTCTGCCTGGGGGTGATTGGCAGAAGTGGTGCGGTGATCAATAAAGCAATCCAGTAACATGTCCTGGAATTCTCCCTGGAACTCTGTTCCCTGGTCAGTCACCACCTCTGCGCAGCCCCCGAAACGTGCTACCACATTCTGGAAAAAAGCCAAGGCCGTCACATCCGACGCCTTGCTTGGAATGGGGATTAACTCCACCCATTTGGAGTAATGCTCCACACACACCATCACAAATCGATTGCCCCTGGGCGTGGTGGTGAATGGTCCACACAGGTCCACTCCCCACCGGAAAAATAACCCCTCGATGGGCAGCGGATGCAGGTCGGGCTGTATGTGATTGAATGTGGACGCCCTGGCCCGATCACACACACCACACTCCTGCACCACCTTCCTGACTGCTGCCCTGAGCCCCCTCCACCAGTGCTGCTGCATGACCATGAAAGCTGTGCGGTGGCTGCCAAAATGGCCCGTACCAGCATGGGCCTCCTGAATCACTGCCAGCCTGTCCTCTGGCCTGGGTACTACACATCGTCTTCCGTCAGGCATAAGCCGTATCAACACTCCTCCCCTCTCTGATTCCCATAGGAAAGGAGCGGCTCTGCGCTGTACCCTTGCTTGCTCTCCTAGCTCCGTTCCTGGAGCGTGTATTTTCTCACGTAGGAATCTCAACACTGGCGCATCTGACCACACGTCCACCTTGGCTGGGGTCCCTGCCCCGAACCCAGGTGGATCACATTCTCCCCCACCGTCAGGGCTCTCAACACTGCCAGCATCTGCTTTGGCCACAGGTGTATTCCCACCTGGTTCCTGCGCTGCATCTGCCCAATCTGCCGCAGCTGATTCTCCCAGGCACTGCCTGTACGTCGCTGCCACCTCCCCACTGCCAGAGCACGCGTTCCCTCCAAAGGGCTCAAAGAGGACCACCCCTTCCTTCTCCATGGTCCTCACAGCCTGTACCGGCAGGCACGCTGTGTCCACCCCCTGCGTGCCGCAGTAGCCTGGCAGGTCTTCCATGGAGTAAGCGAATGCTCCCTGGCGGTCCCTGAGGCTCTGCTCGAGGGACGCCTGCTGCTCCTCCGTGAAGTCAGGGTGCTTGCCAAGCAGCCATCCTTCTTCAGTCTTGACATATTCCGAAGGTGGTTCAACCACACCTCCTGGCTGGAACATGTCGATCATCTCTGCTGCCTGCGGGTCGTCCTCCGCGGCTGGTGCTTCCCCCTCGGTGCTGCTGTTGCGCTGCCATTCCTCCTGCTGGCTGTAGGCGCCCCCTGCCCTGCTGGCACCCCCCAAAGAGATGACAGCCGGCGGGCGCAGCCAACCTGACGTAAGCTTTGCCGCAGCCTCCTGGCTGGATACAAAAGCACCCTGGCCTGCTGTAAATCCCCCTCCTCGGACGCCCTGCCCAGTGGCCCTTGCCCCCGGGATGCACGCTGACAGCAGGAGCCACACCAGCAACAGCTGGAATGCACCCGTAAGCACTCCCTTGAATGCTGTACAGTGCAAGAGTCCCTTGCATGCTGGCGGCTGCCGCTCAACTTGCTGCTGTTGCCCTGCTGGCTGCGCCACTAAAGGTTCTGCAGGTGGCCCTGGCCTCAACTGCTCTGTGGCCCATGTGATCTCCAGCTCCACCCGGCTGATCCTGCCTGGCTGGCAAGGGCAATCCTTGCCCGGCCTGCTGCCACGATCCCTGTCTGCAGCCTTCCCCTGCGCATTCCTTGCGCGGCGCCTAGCCTTTTTTGACTTCTTCCCCTGCAGCTCGGCTGTTTCTGTCCAGGCTGCGTCGGCCCCCACTGGCCGCGCCTCTGACTGATATCCCTTGCAGCGCTTGGCCTGCTGCCCCTGTCCGGTTCTGTCTGCCCTGTCTGCTGGCAACTGCCTCCTTCCGATGGCTCCCAAGGGCGTGTCCCCTTCTGGGCAGTCCTTGGTCTGGTGGCCAATCTGGGCGCAAATGAGGCACCTGCCTGCCCTCTCCCCTGGGTCTGGGCAGGCGTGATAGTCGTGCCCATGCCTGCTGCTTCGCAGGCCTGGCTCCCCAGTAGCTGACCCACGGCCCCCGGCTGGATGCGCCAAGTCACTGCATTTATGGCATGCCCACACTCCTCTGCGGGTGCCGCCAATGCTCCTTGTGCCGGCACACGCCCCGCAGGCTGTACCGCCACACTTGCAGCACTTCCTGCCGGTCCCTTCCTCTAAGCTGACCATGCAGCCTAGGCACCGCTGGGGCATGTCTGCGACAATTCTGCCCGGTGGCTCCCTGCTGACCGTTATGCCGCTGGTTAGGCTGCAAGCTCCACGGGCTGCGCCTCTGCCCTGGCTCTCTGGCCTGGGTGGGTGCCGCACTGGTGTCTGGCTGCTGGCGGGTCCTACCCAGCCCATGCCGCCTGCTGCTGCCTGTGCATCCCTGTCGCCCTGCTCATCGCCTGAGCTAGCGCTGTCTGTTTCTGCACCCTGTATGCACATAAGCCCGGGGGTATTGCTTGGTCGCCACAACACCCCCTGCCCTTCTCGGGTGCTAACCCATTCTGCAAGCTGGCGCCTCACTACCCTCAGGTTGAGGTAAATGTCATCGGCGTACACCAGAGCCGCCTGCTCTGGTCCCCTGCCGCTGGCCCATTTGGCCGCGCCTCTCAGTTGGCGCAATCTGCGAGCCAACCCAGTTTGCAGCTGTCTGATGGCTCCCTGAAGCCCCACTTCTAGCAAACCTGCTCCCTCCAGGAGCCCAGTCATCACGCTCAAGTGTATTGCTATGGTTCCGGTATCGTCCTCTTCAGGATCTACCGCTGTCCCTTCAGCTTTCCTCAGCTGGTATTGCAGGATATGCCTGGCAACCCGCAGTCCCTCCAGCTGGCTGTCCGACTGCGCTCTGGCATCGTCCAAGCCTTCCCCTGCTGAAGAGTCTCCGTCACTCCGCTCCCCAAGGCAAGTCCGCCAATGAGCAGTGACTGCCGGTGAAACCTCGTCTATGAGTGCAATCATACTGACGCCCAGTTCCCTCTCCAGGTCTTCCAACGCCTGGTTGTACTGCCGCATCCTGGGATCTGGACTCTGCCCTGGCAACGCTCTGATTTTGAACCACATGCTGGACCAGGCCACGGCTGCGCTGCTGTTGACCAGCTCCTGACCCGTCTCATAAAGGCCCATCTCTTCCCTCCTCTGCTGATCAAGCCGCTCTAGACAATTCCCCAAGGCAGACTTCCAGCGCTGAGTGCTGTACGAGGCGGGGTCCCCCCAAGGGTCCCTTGCCACTGGCTGCACCGGCTCATTCATTTGTCTGTCCCCTGACCTGTTGCTGTCGGGCCTGCCTTCCGCTGTTACCAAGGAAGCCGCCATGGGCAGGACCGCAGCATGCCGCCGGTTCTTCCTCAATGCCGGCAGGCGCTCCCCTAGCTCAACCTCCCACTCGCGGTTGCGCCTTGTTTCCTCAATGGCGGCTCTCTCCCAACTTCCATTGCTCATCCACTGTTGCTGCAGCTGCTCCATTGACTCCTCGAAGCTCTGCTCTGGACACTCTGGTCCTGGGTATGCTGAGGCTGACTCCCCTGGCATGTCTGCACTTCTGGCCACTGGCCAGCCGATGCTGATCACGCCCACACGCAGCTGGGAGCTGCTTGCCCCATACTCCTCATCTGACTCTGAGTCAGCCACCAGCGGTGGCAACCCCTCCAAGGGGTCTTCTCTCTCCCCACCTGGTAGGCTCGTGCCCCACTGGCCTGGATCCTCTCTCTCGCAGAACCCCTGGTTCTTGTTGGCAGGGTGTCCTGCTATCAATCTGCGCTCGCTGTTGTCCCTCGGAACACTGGTTCCGCCGCAGCTACCCGAGGGCGTCCGGGACTCTGCCCGGTCCCTGGTTTCCGCTGACGGTGCTGCCAGCTCCTGGTCAATTGTTTCTAGCCACTCCCACTCTGATGCTGTTGCACCTAGTGTAGTGACGAAAGCCGCCTGAAACGGCACAAACGGCCCTGGCTGCTCTGAAGACTCTTGGGACCCCTCACTACTGTCAGGGTTGGGGTCCCATCTGCGGGCACCCCACCTGCCGATCCTCCACTGACCCAGCGCTGGCTGGTCCCTCAGCTCCATCAGCTCTTCCTCATAGGTTCCTGATCCCACTCCCCTGAACAAAGGGTGCAGCGTGCGCACCCCTGCTGGGTGCGCCTGCTTCCACAACTGCACCGTCACGGCGTTAGCCTGCCAGTGAGGCGTCACGCTGCTGGCCCTGTCCTCCTGCCAGGCCTTCCTTTCCTTGCGTACCCACTGCTGCACGCAGTCCTCCAACCGTTCTAGCGCGAACGGCGAGCGCGCCAGCTCAAACTCCCCCTCCCACATGGATCCGCTGTCGGACGCTGGTCTCGCCCCGTATGGCCATGTGGGGCATTCAAACTCCGCAGGCGCCCACTGCGCTCCCACGCTCCATACCTCCTGCATGGCTGCTGACATTTGTCCAGGCAGCATGGTCCTTTGCAGCACCATCATCATGATGGCCCACACTGCTGGATCTGCACCCCTGGCGTACTCATGCGCGTGGAACTCTGCCTCCTCTACATTGGCACATCTGACAATGGCTACGTTCCCCTCGCTCCTTGCGAAGAAGAACACCGGCATGTCACTCCTGGAGGCGTGCATGTGGATCCACGCCTCTGACACCGGGATCTCTTCCTCCTGCACCTCCTCATAGTAGTATGACACGGCCCGCTGCACTGGGATGGCTGCCCTGGCGTCCCCCGGCGCCAATCCCCATGGCACAGCCTGGCCTGCTACCACCCTGGGTATGAGGATGGCTGCCTCGATGATATCCTCCATCCTCCTGGGCTTGCCCCCATGGCAGAGCCCCGCGCCATCGTAGGTCCCCTCGGCCGCCTCACTGCTCCTTCCATACGTCCCTGCAGCCACTGCCTGCACGGGCACGTAGAAGGCGCACTCCCTCAGGCTGGGGTGTCCCAGCAAGCTGTGGGCACAATGCTGCGCCCAAGGCGCGCTCATGAATCCCAGCTGCGACCCTTGCCAAACGCCATCGGTGCGCACGCTGTCGGGCACCTCCCATCGCGCCATGTCCGCAGCGCTCACCGCTGTTGTTCCCTCCTGGCACACCAGGCGCACGGCTCTGTCTACGCATTGTAACCAGACGGGATGCCGCCACTCTCGCTGCATCAACTCAGCCATCACTGTGCTGGGCTTGATGTACCCCTTGAGGGCTACGATCAGCAGTACTGCCGTAACCGCATCCCATGGGAACACCAGCCTGGCAACTGCCTGCATGGCTGCCTGCCGATTGACGCACACTACCTCACGGCTAGGCAGCAGCCTGTGGTTTTGGATCCTGCAGATCCCATCCTGGGCATCCTCTGGTACTGTGAGCATCGCTTCAGTAGCCGCTGACCCCGGCAGCTCGTCTCCCAAGCGATACCACTGCACGAAGCTCCTGCCCTCTGGCTGGCCCGGCGGCAGAGGCCTGGGCTGGACATGCTCCCTGTCGCTGGTTTGTTTGCGGTGGTCCTCACCGTCCTGGTCATAAGCTGTATCCTCGTCCCTTCCGGCGGACCACCTGTTGCTGACACCCCTGCTGGGCGGGCCACTGGCCGCCTCCCCCCATCCTCCAGGGCTGTACCTGGAGGTGGTGCAGCAGTGGTTTCTAACGGGTTCTGCCGTATTGCCACCCGAGCTTCCCGTTGCGGCTCCCTGAGCCTCTCGGTGGCGACCAGTCCTGCTGACTGACACCTGAGCCCTGGCGGCTGCCCCGTTTGCCGCGCTTCCGATGTGCAGCGGTACCTCCGGGGTGCCTGGGCATGGTAATACAGACCCTTGGTCAGGCATGGGCGTGTCCTCCCGTGAATCTGACCCCCTATCGGAGTTGGCTGAGCCATCCTCACTGGGACTGGCCTCCCCCTCCTCATCAATGTGCTGGTGCATATCCGCCTGTGCTCCCCTGTTGGTGTCATTCATAGCATAGTGATCTGACTGCTCCTTGATCAGAAATCTCTGCAACATGTTGGGCCAATCCTCACAAGGGGCCGGGCACCCCCTGCTCTGGAGGTCCCTCAGGACCCACCCTGCATGATGGATGGACCTGGCTGATCCTGCGGGCATAGTGCCGTAATGGTTCATAGCCAACGACTCTATCACCACCTTCCAGTGGTGCTTCTGAAGGGGCACCTGCCCTTCTAGCACCCACTGGGTATCCCCCGGTACCTCTGCCACCTGGTTGCTCTGAACCTGGGCAGTGCCGGCGGTCTGAACAACCCCCCCATGGATCGATACCAAACACGTGTGCCTTGCGGGGCCCTCCCACCTGGGTGCCTCTTGCATCACTGCGCCCTGTCGGCCCGGTGGCCCCGGCAGCCTGCTCTGGCTCGCAGCAGCCTTCTGCGCCTTCCACTCCTCGAAGGAGGTACGCTGCTCGACCTCGTAGGCCCTCCTTAACCTGTCCTCTGGACCCTCCAGGCTGTGGCCTGGTCCATCAGCCCTCACACCCCTCTCTGGGCCGGCTGGGACCCTAGGCTTGTCCAAGCGGCCGCTGCTGCCCGCCATCACCGACCTCCAGTCTGGGCATGCGCTGGCGAAGTGCCCTGGCTGATGGCACTTGAAACACACTCCTCCATCTCGGGGTCCCAGGTGGGCTGGCTTGGCTATCCGTCCCTGTCCAACCGTGGCCCTGCCCGGCGGACTTTGGTCAGCTGCCCTCCTCCTGTCTTGTTCTTGGTCGCCCTTTTTGAACGATCTGGCCAGGCTCCCTGAGCCTCGCTCTAGGGAACGGCCTCGGGGCATGCTGCCCCTCTGCTCTGGTCCTGGGCTCTCCTTCCTTGCATGGATACGCCTGTCGCTGTCCCCCTCACTCGGGGACCTGCGCCACCTGCCCTTGGCCTGTACATCGGCCGGGCTGCTATCTCCTGTGTTGTGCTCCGTCAGCTGGCTCTTGACCCCTGGCGTGGGAGCCACCGCCTGGTGCTCCCTCACTTGCCCTCTTTGGGCGCTCCTGCTGCGCTCCCTGGGAGCCTTGTCCTCGGCCTCAGCTGCTGCCTCTGTCCCCCTCCGCTCCCTGCGGGCATCGGGACTAGCCATCTGAGCTCTGTTGGCGCCCCCTGAGTTGTTAAGCCCAGGGTTCCTCTGCTGTGCTTCCGCTGGTGCCGCCGTGCTGGGGGGCTCGACTTCCCCCTCCAGGTCGCTATCCCACGGGGATGCGGGCACAAACGCCTCCTGGATGCTGGCTGCCAGCTCCGGGTCCACTTGCACCTGGTTTTGCGGCCTTCCCGCCTGCAGGTCCCCAATGGCCTGATACAGGCCTGGCAGTTGGCCTGCCCGCAGAACATACTCCTTCTGTACTTCTGTCATGACGCTGTCCACTGACTTGATGTCATCCCACCTTGCCATCTGCAAGCGTAGGTACTGCACAAAAGCCGCGCTCTGTTGGTACAGCTGTACCTCCATGTCTTTCAACGCCTTCTGCGCGAGCCGCTGCTGGGCGCGCAGCCTATCCAACTCTTTGGATGCCCTGCTGCGCAGCGCCCCCTGGGGTTCCGCCTCCCTTTCGCTGTCTTCCTCCTCCTCCTCATCCTGACTGCCGGACTGGCCCTGGCTGGGATCTGCTTTGTCACCCTGGGCTGCTGCGCCCTGCTCTGCAACTTCCACCTCCGGGGCGACAACCTTGTCAGCCTTCCGGGTACCTGGAGCTGGCCTGCCCCTGCAGACCTCTTGCTGCATGGATTTTGGCGCCTCTGCCCGCAGCCCTGACTTGCTGAGGTCCAGAACCCTGTTGTCACAGCATTCCGCTGTGTGCCACCCCTTTGCCCCGCACAAGGTGCACGGGTTCTCCTCGCTGGGTGGGTTGTTCCTCCTCAGGAACTCCTTCCTGACTACTGGCATGGTCGCTGCCGCGTGTGCTCTGCGGATGTTCTCCGCCATCTCTGCCGCGGCCTCCGCCTGCAGCTCTGCACGGCTTTGAGGTTCCTCCGCCTGTCTGCGCTCACGCCTTTCCTGAGGCGGCGCTGTTGCGGGTCCGCTCGGCACCTCCCTGTGCAGCCTCTGGGCGCCTCGCGCCTGCTGCGGCTTGCTGTTTTGCAGGGACGCCTCGTGAGGCTCTTCATAGTTTGCTGAAGCCTTCATGGCTGCACCTGCACGGTGGGCCATGGCATGTTGTAAGAGGGGCTCATGCTCGTCCTCGATACTGGCCTCAGGCCATCCTCCCCTTTCGGCGAATCCGCACTGGATCCCTGCCCACGCCACGGCTGCTGCCTGGTATCCCCCCACTGGGGATGCCAGCTCCAGCGGCAGCGTAAGGTCCCTGGACCCGCGCGCCCCCTGGGCACCCTCTCTGGGGCGTAAGGTCAGCCTTCCTGCTGCCTCGAGGACTCCATCATATTTGAGAAACTCAGGGTTCCCCACCAGATGTTCATATGCGTCAGGCGGCGTTTTCACCACACGGACCACTGTGGGCTCCATGATGGCGTTAGGCCCACCGTAACCATACACCACATAAATAAACAGGATACCATACAGGTCTGCTCCTGCATTGTCCGTGGTACGGATCTTCTCATCCGTACGCACCAGCTCAGCGCCCATGGCCACTAGCTGTTCAGCAATGTTCACTGTGATAACATGGCAGGAGCAAGCAGAGTCCATCAGTGCTTTCTGAGCCACTAGGACCTTGCCCTTCACCATGAGACCCACACACTGCTCCAGGTTGCTCCTGTCGTTTCGGAAGTACTGCAGCTTTGGCGCTGCTGGCGCCACCCTGCTCTCTTGCTTGCCCCTACTGGCCTCACCACGCTGGTCGGTTCCCATGGGTAAGGTAGCGCAAGAGAGCGACGACAGCCTCTCGTTCAGCTTGAACACCTGCAGGCGGATATCAATCATATCGTCAGCCAATTTGCTCAACACCAGCCTCTTTTCTCCCTTCCTGGAGGCAGGTTCCCTGAGGCTCTGCTCAGGTTCCTCCTCCCTGAAAGGTTCTGGCAAGAATGACTTAGGGCGGGCATTGTGGACTGCCTGTTTAAACTCCACAGGCTTGGGCATCAGCCCAACCTGCGTCATTAGAGCCACCGACTCGCTGAGCATCTCAGCCATCGTCTGGTGCCATCCCTCAGGCTCAGCCTGCCCTGTTGGGCTGGTCAGGTGCGACACATGTGCCGCCTGTTGCGCCTGACCACCCTGGCCTGGCCCTGGCCTTGGATACGGCCTGTTGCCCTGGTTCCGATCATACGGCCTGCCAGCCGCCTGTCCTTGCGGCGGCCTGGGCGGTAGAGGGTACTGCTGCGGCGGCGGTCTGGCCTGCCCAGTTGTTATGTCTGTAGCTAGCGGCGCTGGCCTGCGTTCATCCCTGCGCTCATCTCTGCGCTCATCCCTGACCCTGGGTACTCTGCAGTCCCTGGCCAGGTGCGCTGTGCTACCACACTGGTAACACGCCTTGGGTACCCCCATAGCGCTCCCTACGCTGTTGTTCTGCGCTGCGGGTTGGTCTGCCCAGGAAACTCCTCTGGGTTTACCCTCACTCCGCTGTGGCTGTGCTGCAACTGGGCCTGCGGGGATTACTGCCCCGTCTAGGCGAGCCCGCATCTCCCACTGTCCAGTCCGCTCTCTCCTTCCTTTGTTGTACTGCGCCTCGCCCTGGCCAAGTCCACTGCTGGCCACCTGCCTCAGGCTTGCTCCTCCTAGGTCCCCTTTTCTAGGGCGAACTTCTCCCACAGCACCACCTGCTGAGTCAGCACTGTGATCTGGTCTTCATCCGTCATACTCAGGTACCCTGGCACTGTGACGACGAACTCGCTGAGCTTTGCTTTTGTAGCTGCTGGCAGCCCGTCATGAAACATGTGCGAGACTGAGTGTCGCCTGCCAAAGTGGTCCACTGCATCCCTCGAGATCTGCAGCAACTGCGCTGTTGACAGTACTCTGTGAGCAAACGCCTCCACAGTCTCCTCTGACTTAACTTCCGGATCAAGAGTGGTCTTCACTCCCAACCTGAGGTTGGAGATAGCTGCCCTCTCCTCTGAGGTTGGCTTCCCCACCTCCGCCTGCACCACCCTGATCCACAGGGTGAGCAGCGACGTCTCTTGGCACTGCTCCTTCACTGGGGCAGTCCACAGATCCCTGATCTTGTCCACCTCTCTGGCAGCCCTTTCTCCTGCGTGGGGCGCTGCCCTGATGGCCAACATCAGCGGCCCTACACACGCAGGCTTGCTGTCCCACAGCTTGACCAGTGACTTCACCAGCATAGCCATAGCTGATGGCGATTGGCACGATCCTGTAATCTCCCCTGCTACCACCGCCAGCGCTGGCGGTTCATCTGACAGTGCCAGTCTGTTGTGTGAACCCCAGTAGCCACAAGCTTGGCAATACGTCCTGGCTGCAACCGCGCCCGGGTGCGACATGTCCAGCACCGGCACATTGCCTTGGATAGTGGGAATCTTGGCAAATTTGGCGACGCCTACCAACTGCGAGATCATCTGCTGCTGCAGCTGCAGGTTGTTCCTTGCTTGCTCCCACTCGAGCCTTCTCATTTCCTGGTCACCTAACTCCCGCCTGGCCCCTGGCCCGCGCCTGTCTGCTCTAGCTGACCCTGAATCCTCTGATCCAGAGTGTGATCCAGATCCATCTCCGCCGCCCCCTGATGGGTTGCGATCCTGCTGGTATCCACTGTGTCTGATATCTGGCTCCTCCTGAGCATGGTTCTCTCCAGACGGTCGTCTGCCTGCCCTGCCTGCTGAGTCTCTGCTTCCTGCAGGTGGCGGCCACCCCGCCTCACTTCTACTATGCTGCTCCACAGGTCTGGATCTCCAGGGCTGCGCTCCTTTGTCCGATTCTGCCTGCCCCCTGGGCGGCCCCTGGTTTTGCCAACTTTGCTGCGCTGATCCGTTGTTTCCAGCCTGCCCCCTGGGCGGCTCCTGGCCCTGCCAGTTTTGCTGCGCTGATTCACTGTTTCCAGCCTGCCCCCTGGGCAGCTCCTGGCCCTGCCAGTTTTGCTGCGCTGATTCGCTGTTCCCAGCCTGCCCCCTGGGCGGCTCCTGGCCCTGCCAGTTTTGCTGCGCTGATTCGCTGTTTCCAGCCTGCCCCTTGGGCGGCTCCTGCCCCTGCCAGTTTCGCTGATCCGTGCCGTCTGCCTGCCCCCTGGGCGGCTCTCGGTTCTGCCGGTCATGTTGCTCTCTGCTGCCTGCCTGCTCCCTGGGCAGCTCCTGGCTGTATCCACCTGGCTGTTCTGTACTGCCTGCCTGCCCCCTGGGCGGCGCCTGGTACTGCCTGCCTGGCTGTGTTCCACCAGTATAGTCTCTGGCGTAGGAGTCTGATCGCGTCTCCTCCCTGGCCTCCTGCCTTCTGGGTCCGCTGCTCCTGGTGCTGCCTGCAGGTTCAACTTCCTGCAGGGTCCTCCTTGCTGGTCCCACTTGTCTGTTCCTCAAGAACTCCTCGATGTGGTCCACTTGCACCTCTTGGCAAATATTCTCCTTGCCCTCCACTATGCGCAGCAGCGCATATGACTCCTGTCTGCTGGCTCTGCGCGTGTCTACGCCTTGCTCTGCCATCCTGGCGAGCGATCGGCTAGTCAGCTCTGCCCTTTCACTGGCAGCTGGGCTGCTGGCCCTGGGTGCTTCCCCGCCTCTCGGCCGCCCCCTGAGGCTCGGCTCACTGCTGATCTCAAAAACTTCTGATCTGGGTATCGGCGTTGGCGCGGCCCTTGCCTGCTGCTGCCACCTTTGGACCTCTCTGAGTTCCTCAGGCCGCTGCGCCACTGTTTCAAATCCTTCCCAATCTTGATTCTCCTCGTCCTCAGGCTCAGATCCAGGTTCCTCCTGATCTCCTGTCACGCCGTTACACCATTCGTCTGCGAAGGTCTTAACAGCCAGGGCCGCTTCGTGCTCCGCCCCTCCCTTGGACACCTGTCCAAGGGCGGCTAACAACGTCGCCCTGTCCTGGCCTGTATGGGGGATACCCATCATGGCCTTTGTCGCCCACTCCCTCAGGTGATGGGCCTTGAACTCCTCAATTGCTGTGACCTGGTCACTGAAATGAGCAAACGTCCTGGAGCAAATCTGCTTCCACAGGTGCGTTGCCCACAGCAAGATTCTTGCCCAGCCAAACGGCTGCGGCTGTTCCTCTATTGCCTCTTCCACCTTCACCACAGTCCTGGCTCTGGATCTCTCTGGATCTCCTGAGCTTTCCTCCTGTGCCCAAGCTGGGTTGTGGAAGAATCCATACAGGCTGTCCTTCTTGCTGGTGCCTGTCCGGAACCTGCTGTCCGCTTCTGCCTTGGATCGCTGCGCCGGTTTACCCACACTGGGTGGAAACCTGGACAGTGGTGTCCCGTAGGCCGTGGAACCTGCTCCTCTTCTAAACAGCATTCTGCGCTGTCGCAGCTGCTGCACAGGCCTCATCCCTGCCTTGGATCGCTGCACCCTTTCCTCCTGGGCTGGATCTGACATCTCCTCCTCGGATATCAAGTCAGCCCAAGGCTTTCCCACCGGCACCGCTGAATTTTTAAATGCTGCCAGCGGCTCTGCACTGTCCTGCCAAGTCTGCCTGGTCACCGCTGGCTGGGCACCTGCCCCCTCGCGCTTGATCACTGCAGGCACTTGCCTGTTTCCCATTTCCTTTCCACCTAGCTGTAATTTGTCATGGCCTGCTAGCCCCTCTGGGTCTGCAGCGCTCTCTGAACTGTGTTCCGGCTGGCAGGGCTCTACCAATACTCGCTGCGCAACCCTCGTCCCCTTGGACGGAATCTGCTGCGGAGCGGCATCTGGTTCGCTGTCACGATGCATGCCGCTGCTCTGGGACACCTCAGTCACCTGATCCAAGATCAGATCCGGGGTTCCCGCCTGCGTCGGACCCTGCTCAGATTCCAGGCTGCTCCTGAAATCAGCAGGCAGTGGGCCTCCTCGCCCAATGCCTGTCCTTATCACACACACAGCGCCACCTTCCAGCATTCCTGCCGCTCCGGGCAGGAAGTGGTCAGGTCCTGTCACCTTGCAGGCCCGTGCGGCCGGATCCGCTGGCCTTGCCAGTTTCTCCGCCATCCGCAGGGCTTCCTCTGCAATCTGTGAATCAGCCACCTCTATCAGGTCTGCACCTGGCTCCAGCCCCCGTACTCGCCCGCTGCGGCGCTGGACGTCGGGGTGCTGGTGCCTATCAGGATGCAGGTTAATCTCTGCCATTCCTACAGGCAATTTATACGATCCACACGATCCTGCAATGTGCTGGCAACACCAAAACAGGATCTGCTAACGCTCAGGCTTCTGCCTCTTGCACCTACTGCAGCCTGGTGAGGACTTGCCAGTCAGGTCAAGTTGATAGGTACAGCAAAAAACAGGACAGGTCTCTGCCTTCCTGCTTTTTCTTGCTAATAATCAGAATCTGGCGGGATCCTCCGTCGCCTTCAGCACTTCCCACCTCTTTCTGGCTGGGTGGCTTCTAGAATTCGCACGCCCTGCGTGGATGGGGCTTCTTGCTTGGTACCCGCTCTGCTCTGCGGTCCTGCGGGGATGCTTTGGCCCACCAAGAAAATTTTAACCTTGGATCTTCTATCCACAAGTTAACTTCTGTCAATGATGACAGATTGGATCCACCTGATCACAATCTTCAATCACACAGGTACAAATTGCTGGGTGTATAAATCCACAGCCAATTCTTCAAGCCTCTCCTGGACCCAGCACTGTGTTGCCACACACAGTGATTCACAGGGCTTAACTTGGCAATCTCGCTCTGGAGATTACCTCAGCCAAATTGCAGTTCAAGCGCCAAATTCCAGGCTGTTTGCTGACAAGCAAAATTCAAATTTTTCGCAGCACAAACACCTTCTGCAGGAACTGGCAAATCAGGCTGATCAGGCTCAATCTACTTCGTCCCTTTCGAAAGGACACGCGTTGTGCGCTTCAGGTCCGTGGCGGACTTCTCCCTCACGACAGTGATGGGCGCCTACGGGCAGACTTCGTGACTACTCACTGGCTGCGGGTGCTCATCGAGTTAAGCTGCTAGATTTGTATTTGTATGTCAGGCAATAGCAAGGGTTGGCGCAGGCCTTCAGGCTGTCTGGTCGCGATCCAGCTAGGCAATCAGGTGCACTTACCGCGTCACACGCGGTGAGGGTACGGGATCGTAGACTGCGAACTACTTGTTCGGCAGGGATCTCGTTCCTCAACTGAGGTCTTGTTCTCTTGCTATCTCAGCGGAGGCTGAGGTAGTCTTGACTTGTTGGAGGTACTGACTTAAGGTACAACTCGGGTCTCACGCACTGGGTGACGGCCGGGGCTTGTTACAGAAGAGGTCTGTCCTTTTGAAAGGGACGAAGTAACTAGTTTAGGCAATTGCCGGGATACAGGGACCCGGCAGGCCCAATTCAAAGTACGGGACAGCTAAACCCCTGGCGTAAGCGGGTTTCTAGGTTCCTATTCAAATAAGGAGGATCCGCAGGGAAGCTGCGAAGCCTCCGAGGTCGCAAACTGCGGCCTAAACGGTTTTGGCACGTATACCGTAATATACCGTGACATTCCTCTCGGATCGGTCGATCCTTAGTGTATTTTCATAGGAAGACTACTAGCTATTAAGTAAACGGGCTACTATCCCCAGTTTATTGGCATACCCTTGTAAACCTACGTTGCCACTTCTCCGGTCCTTGAAAGTCCTCTGAGGCTCTGATTCCGGCTCTCTGTGTCTATACCAGCCAGCCTCCACATTAGATCCCTCTCAATCATGCCGGCATGCTTCTGCGTGTGGGGCCTTCAATGCCATCAAGGTAACATCCATGCCACTCTGCTCTACAAAATTGTACACAGGACAATTCCATGACCTTGCATCTCTGCGCACCACCTCCTCCCCCCTCCTTTAAGCATGGCATGCCCTGCCATGACATGCGCTGCCTGCCGCCCCACCCCCCCACGCACCCCCTTACCTCATGCCTTGCCTACCGCACCACCGTCCCCACCCTACCTCATGCGCTGCCTACCGCACACTGCCACCCCCCCTACCTCATGTATCCTCCCATGAGGACTGCCCTTTATCTAGAGCTCTATGTGGAATATTGCTTGGCCTAGCGTGCTGCTGGAGGGGGAGGCTGATGTTTGTTTCACCAACGGGACCAAAGTCGTATCACAGGAATATATTTAATGCTTTGCGCACTCCCAAAGATTCAATACCGGTATATGTTGTTCATGGTTATTGAAGTACCACATACCGTCGCCCCCTTGCTAGTATTCAACCCCGGTGCATGGCGTTGTAGTCTATGCGCTTTAAGCTATGCCTTTCACTAGTGCGAAGAGATGGAGACGGTGCTGGTGGTGGGGACATCTACAACATTGTGAAGAATATCCACACTTTATACACGCTTAACCACCCTTAACCAATAAGGACGCTTGAAGGGGGCTTTGAGGGCGCACCAATTTGCCTCCCGATAGAGCGCTTCGCGACTGCTGGTTGCTACAACATATATATATATCATGTTCAATTGAAATGGCCTATCCAAAAGCGCGTGTAGCGCTGTTTTTTGTATACTGGTATGTGCTGCTAGTGCTGTTGCGCATGTGGTGTGCGCCCTTGGACATGGAGTTCAACCCCGCCGAAGCTCATCAGCATTCCACGGTTCCACTTGATGAACGAGCGATTGACAAGGAATGGCCCTCTTGAGGCTTCGTCACAGCAACCAAATCACTTCCTGATCGATACAAGCAGCAACCGGTACATCTAGGCAGACCTACTGGGAGCAGCTTAGGTGGTGTTTCCACTTGTGCCTTAAACCAGCGCGGTTTGAATCCGGTTGCTCGCGATCGTGATTTTTTCACGCCTTACAGCACGTTTCTGATTGGACCCCGGAAACTTTCCGGGGTGTTTCCGGTGTGTTTTGAGCTGAAACACTGGACCCCGGAAAATCTCCGGAGCCTTTAGACCACCACGAGTTGTACAGTACGTCTCTTGTTAGGGATCTCCTTCATGGGAGACTGTAAAAAAAGTGTGCCTAGAAAAAAAAATCGTGGGGATCTTTGCCACCTTCCCCACCATTCTTTTGGTGTATTTTCTTTTCTTGAACCCTTCGCTCTTTTTCAGGGTTGTTTTCTTTCGGGTGCGAACAACCATCGCGTGTCAGTGCGATAAGCCGATAACGCACGGTCTGCAATAATTTTCTGCCACCGGCAGGTATCGAACGCGCGACCTCCGTTTGATAAGTCTCGTCGGTGCCAGGCGATAAGCGACTGACACCCGTACGGCATTACTCACGTGTGATTACATCGGGTGGGTGGCGGGCGAGAGGTGTCATCGCCGCGCGACCCAAAAGCTTTCCGAATACATATCGCCTACAGCCGACGTTGAGAGCAATAGAATCGCATTGCTATTGCGCTTCTTTTGATCGAGGCCGCGCTTGCGGCGGAACACTTCGTGGCAAACCACCCCTGGCCTGTGCTTGCGGAGCGTCGTGAGCCGTCGCTTCGGCATAGTAGGTTTGGTGACCGTCTTTTCTCTTTTCTTTTTGTTTTTTTAGTCACTTTTTTTTTCTAGGCACACTTTGACTAAAAAGATCGTGGGGATCTTTGCCACCTTTCCCGGGTTTCTTTTGGTGTATTTTAATTTATTGAACCCTTCGCTCTTTTTCAGGGTTGTTATTTTCTTTCGGGTGCGAACAACCATCGGCGTGTCAGTGCGATAAGCCGATAACGCACGGTCTGCAATAATTTTCTGCCACCGGCAGGTATCGAGCGCGCGACCCGTTTGAGAAGTCTCGTTGGTGCCAGGCGATAAGCGACTGACATGTCTTTGTTGTTTTTTTTGTGTTTTTTTAGTCACTTTTTTTTTCTAGGCACACTTTTTTTACAGTCTCCCATGAAGGAGATCCCTAAAAACAAAAAGAAAAGAGAAAACACGCACAACAGAACCTACTATGCCGAAGCGACGGCTCACGACGCTCCGCAGGCACAGGCCAGGGGTGGGTTGCCACGAAGTGTTCTACCGCAAGCGCGGCCTCGATCAAAAGCAGCGGATTAGCAAAGCGATTCCATTGTACCCAACGTCGGGTGTAGGCGATATGTATTCGAAAAGCTTTTTGGCCGCGCGGCGATGACACCTCTCGCCCGCCACCCACCCAACGTAATCGTCTGTGACTAATGCCGTACTGGTGTCAGTCGCTTACAGCCTAGCACTGACGATACTGATGAAGCGGAGGTCGCGAGTTCGATACCTGCCGGTGGCAGAAAGAGTTGTTGCAGACCATGCGTTATCGCACTGACAAGCCGATGGTTGTTCGCACCCGAAAGAAAACAACCCTGAAAAAGAGCGAAGGATTCAAGAAAGGAAATACACCAAAAGAAACCCGGGGAAGGTGGCAAAGATCCCCACCCTAGTTTTTCCGGGGACCCCCCCCCCTCCCCGGAAATTCCAAAGACCCCGGAGAGTTTCAGGCCTTCGAATGGCTTTCATTTACAAATAAGAATCGCCGCATTTTTCTTCCCATGATGTTATCGGGCAGTAGTGATGGAGGTGGCCCTGCAGAAAGGCCGCGGGCCGCCTCGGCCTTGGTCACTCCGCGAGCGAGTCATCCCTATCGTCATCGTTATCATCATCAACAGAAGCAGAAGCAGAAGCAGCAGCAACAGCGCAGATAACTTTTAGGCACACATTCGGCAATATCGCAGTAAACCCTGAACCACGCAAGATTACGCGGCCTCACGTTCCGGTGCCTGGCTCCGGGTTGTTTGCAGATAGAAACACCACACCTGGGAACTACCTGAAGACCAGAAGACCGTCGTACACGTTTTTTCCGGGGTCCCAATCAGAAACGTGCTGTTAAACCAAAACTGTTTCCACTGAAATCCAGGAAGTTCACAGCGAATTTCCTGCTGCCAGAGGTCTGATCTAGGGGCACCGAGACGTTCTGCGACGATTCGTGACCTCGGAACCACAAGTGTCGCCGCTTATTTCGATCTGGCTATAGAAATGGCGTCTTTAATGCCGAACAATCTTTCGCGCTGAGATGGTTCCTTAAACCAAGAGGCAACCAACTCACATAATAGCCTATACCTGGTCATCGACGAGGTATAGGCTATTCTCGAATGCGTGGTTTCAGAAAGGCCTAAACCGTGTCGGTTTGCGGCAGTTGGGTCGAAAAAGGGCCTTAAACCGTGTCGGTTGCCCGACAGAATGCCAGTGGAAACACTACCTTACATACACCTCCCCCCCCCCCACTTCTTACCCATACCAACACTTTTCCCACGATATTACACACTCTCCCTCCCCTTACTCCTCCACCAACCTCCCAGATCCACACGTTGCATCCTCCAGCCACGCTAGCCACGCTCTATGTCCTCCACATGCTTGACACTGCGCTTGAACCGGTTCATCCCCTCGACACATATTTCATCAATCTCCAACAGCAGGCACATGGATGGTCTAGGGATCCCTTTCCCTCGGTCACCCCTTTCCCCCCGCCTCCGGGTGAAGACCCCAATTATCTACTTGACCAATCACTCATCGATTCCCACCTCGTCATCCATACCTCACCAGTTCACCCCGATTACGACATCCTCCCACCCCTCTCCTTCACTATCCATATTGGACTCCGTTATCCTACCACACACACACCCTTCCCTACGCCAACCCTCTCCACCTCTATGGCCCAGACTCATCTCGATAGGGCATTTGTCTACCGACCCAATGGTACCTACGTTGGTCACATTCCTGTCCGCCGCCTACTCTGGCTACGCGCGTGCTATGGCCGCATCCGCACCACACACCCAATTGACTTCGCACGCCTCACTGACGGGTCCTTCGCACACGATCTTGCCTCCTTACTCCTCCGTTACCGCCTCTCCAATACCTCTCCCCAACGCCCCAACATTACCTCACACACCAGCAAACATTCACCACTACTCCCACCCCCTGCCATCAATGCCCATTGGGTCACTCTTGCAAGCCTCCACACTGATATCTCTGCTATCATGCCCCTCACGGTCCACCGTTTCTCTTCACCCCTCTCTGTCCCGTTTTCAGCCCTTCAATATTCCTCACTTCGTGAGAAAGACTGCTTATTTGGGGCTCTCTATCAACCTTATTCCACCCCTTGGACATGCACCCCCTTGGTTGAGCCTCCTTTTTCTGGTCATGCACTGCTCAAGGCTATCCGATGGTCGTTGGCATCACTTCAAAGACAACCCCACATACCTACATCGACCTTCATCGTTGTTCCCAATTGGAAACAGGCCAAATTCATGACCCTCCTCAACTCAGGCCATCGCCATATCTCTTACACCAACCTCCACCACACCCATTTACTTGTTCTTCCCCCCGACCATCTCACACCGGCCGATATTGCTAACGCAGGCATGCCGAAATTTGACCTTCTCCTCCTCCTCATCTCCAACACTCTTGGGGACACAACCCGCACTTTCCCATATCTTGCTCCCACTTTGGCCCCGGGCTCCTCCCACCCTTCTCGCTACTTGCTCCCTCCCGGTTTTGGCCAGGCAAATCTCCTTCCTCTGCCCACCACAATCCTTGCACCTCCACCCTCAGCCCAGCCAAACCCGACAACCCCTCCACCCTACGCCCCCTCCTACCCCCTCCGTTGGCACGATATACCGGCATATTACACCGATGGCTCGGCCCTATCTACACCTGGCAAAGGCACAGCCACGGGTGCGGCCTTCTATTGTACTCGAGACACCACTACCTACACCGTCCACCCCGATGGCCGGGCTGAAACCAACACTATTACACGGGCTGAGCTTGCTGGCATCCATGCTGCCCTCACTCATGCCGCCTTACACCACACCGGTGATCTTACCATTTTCTCAGATTCCTTGGTTTCTCTCTATGATACGCAGAAGGCCCTTCGCCACCCGCACACTTTGCTTGAATGTAAGCACGCCCCCCTTCTCCTCGACATTCGTGCCCTCATCCTTACCAGACTACGCCTCCGCCACCATTTTCACCTGTACAAGGTCAAATCTCACATCGGCATCATTGGCAATGAACTCGCAGATAAGGGTGATGCACTCGCCCTCCAATCCCCCGACCAATGCGACTTCACATGCTCCTCAGATGTCCAACACTTCGCACACCTACCTGCATGGCCATGCCTCCCTCCCCCCATGACACGGACGAACCGTGGTTTGCATCAGACCTTACCCATTCTTTGAAGGAAGACATGTCCCGAAACGGCCCCCTTCTTACAGATGGTCCTACTTCTCCCCCTCTGCCCTTGCGCTATGTCCGCATGCAAGTCCTCGTTGCCTCTGCCCTCGCCTCCTACCTTCCCATCTTATGGCACATGGGTCTGCCCTTTAGTGGTATTCGCAACATCCTCAAATCGCGCACCAATACCATGTGGACTGCATCTACAGCCATGCATATGAACCGCCCTTACAAAACAGCTGTAGGCACTCGCACCACCCCCCACTGTCCCCTATGCTCCCATCCCAAGATACAAGATACCCCTGGCCATCTTTTAGGCGGTTGTGCTCATTCCTCCATGTCCGCCTCATACATTGCTCGACACAACCGAGCTGTATGCATCATCCAAACTGCTATTGCTAATGGCTCCCTAGGCTCCTCTTTTACTATCATGGATGCCACTTCCCGTGCTAACCTTCCCTTCGAGGTCTATGGCACCCGTCTTCCACGTTGGCTAGTGCCCCGACGACCCCCCACTTTCCCTGACACCTTAGATTACTGTAACAAACTGCGACCGGATTTGCTCATTGTCCAAGGTCTCCCACATTCCGAATTCCTTCGTCTTTACCGCGCTGGTCAACTCTCTAGCTCACAAACTATGTCTCGGCTCCAGAGGACTTGCACTGTACACGTAGTTGAAGTCGGTTACACGTCCGAATTTTCTTTCGAACAATGCCATGCCCGTAAATCAGAACAACATTTACAACTTATCCTTCTCCTCAAACATAATGGTTGGACAGTTTCCTTGGCACCCGTTCTCCATCATGCCCTACCACCTGATCCTTCGCCGACCGTGCCCATCCCCCCCCCTCATCCTTCCCCGCCTTCTTTTCATACACATATCATCCTTCTGGGAACCGCAGGCTTCCTCTTTCGTCCTGCCGATAAATCCTCAGCATGCTCGGTGTCTCCAAACACGACATCTCCTCCGTCCTCAGCCGTCTCACGAAGCATACCATACGCTGCCATATAAACATCCTTCGTCAGCGTCGCCATCTGGAGAACCCCCCTGCCCATTATTGTCCGGTACCCCTTGACGACCCTCCTTAACCACCAGGTTTGTTGTCTCCCGGTGTGTTGCTTTTAAAATCCCGTATTCCTCAAGCCACGCTCAGGCGTTTTCTTTCTTTCTTTCTATAATGGGAAAACTTTTTTTGTCGAGTCCACCGCCAGAGGAAGCTACGCCTGTTACGCTCCCTGATGTAGCCGAATTTTGGCCAAAGCCAGAGTCCGCGGACCCTGGCTGTTTCGACAGACTTCGGTACTACCTTGCTAGAGAGAAAACCAAGTATTTTTTCAGCCTTTCGACAGCATTAGCACGAGAAGCGTGGGCGAAGGCATTCGTGCTGATAGCCGTACGTAGCTGTGGTGCTGGATTTGTGTTCTAGCTTCGTGGTGGCTCTACTTCTGATAGGTGAGCTTATTTTATCGTCAACATTGACATTGTATGCTCATCGTCACTGACCCACCATGCTTGCCCAACACACCCATGCAGACGACGCGCCTTTGAATGGCCATGGCCCGAATTGCACTTGCAGTTCTGGCTCTCGCCACCAACCTCCCCTCAAGAAGCTCCTCCTTCCTTTCCCCCCCTCCTCCCCAAGCTCCCCCCCCCACTGAGCATGCCCTCCCCCATGCCCCCCATGCCCCTGTCCCTCATCATGGTGCCCCCCTCCCCTCTTCCTCATGCTCCTCCTTCTCCCCACCGTACTCCTCCCCTTCCTCACCATGCTCTCCCCCTTCATCATGATGCCCACCCCCCTCTTCCTCATGCTCCTCCTACTCCCCACCGTGCTCCTCCCCTTCCTCCCCATGCTCTCCCCCTTCATGATGATTCAGAGTGACGGCATGTCATGTGACCAAGCAATCAAAGCCTTTCGGAGTCCACCCGCCCCCCCTCAGAATGAATCATTCATTGATGAGGATGATTCAATGGATGATTCAATGGACGACAGCGGAGATCAGGCAAGATTGGGGCATAGCATAGGCAGGGGTCCAACAAAGGTTTTAACTTCGGATTTTGTTGCAATTGTATGCCATGGCCAACATATTTGTACCCCTATCTTTTTACTTACATCGTGGGCGGCAGTGCAGAGTCTTTCTGGAGCCGATGGAGGAGATGATACAGCTGTGAATTCGGATGCTGATGATGCAGCAGAGGATGATGCGCCTGATTTAACTGATGAACGGCTTCAAGAGCTCATGGAGGAACTGGAGTATATAGTATGTGGTGAGGACCCTGACGGAGAAGATGACCCACCAGATGCCCTTCTCTCTCAGCCACTGTACACTGGTGCACGTATTACTGTCAAACAATATTGCTTTGCGCAATTGCGTTTGAAATGTGCGGGCCGCATCATGAGTAATGTCTTTGACAGATTGTTGAAACTTAACGCTACTAACATCCTGCCCAAGGGAAATCTGGCACCCAGCAGTTTACATTGCTTGAAGCGCTTGTTGGGTGTATTGACAGCTGATCAATTCGAGTGGCACCTTTGCTCTGGAGAGTGCTGCGCTTTACCTCCCATCCCCCGCAAAGACTGGCCCGCCCATGCGGATGATAAGTGTGCACATGGACACGCCCGATTCCAATGCACGGGAGGCAAGGTCCTGCCTTTCAAGGTAGGATTCATGGGTTTAAATGGCACCTCCATGGACTGTAGTTAGTATACCCCTGATGGGCAATGTCTCTTGCATTGTACCAGCCTTTTGACCTTTTGACTTATATCGCAACCCTTAGCCTTACCCTTAGCCTTACGCTTTCATCTCTACCGACATCAGGTGTTTTATGACTTTGGCGTGGATAATGTGATCAAGTCCAAGATGGTCACCAATCCAGCTTGGTGTGCCTTGCGCGTCACGAATCGTATAGATCCTGGCTCAGCACCTGGTTACTACGGAGCTAAGGACGCGGCTCATATCAACTCGGAATGCAACAACATGTTGGCTGACGTTTCCAACTCTGCCTACGAGCTGGCCTTTGACTTTGGTCAGATTTTTGCTTTCAAGAACCACAGCTCTGGCTTACTTTGTTTCAGGTGGGTTAAGGTTTAATATTATAAATCAGACCCTTAAATCAGACCTTAAATCAGATCCAGCGCTTGCCCAGCCCTTGCACAGCCCCTGCCCAGCGCTTGCCCAACCCCTGCCCAGCGCTTGCCCAACCCCTGCCCAGCGCTTGCTTAGCCCCTGCCCAGCCCCTGCCCAGCCCCTGCCCAGAGCTTGCCCAGCCCTTGCCCAGCCCCTGCCCAGCCCCTCCCCTGTTCACGGACAGGTGTATCGACATCCCGGTTAATCATCGGTCCAAGCGGGCATTTTGCTTCCCTCTGCTCGTCATTCCAGGCCCATTGGAACCGGCGGACATGACTCCCTACTTGGCAAACACCCTTGCAAGATTCAAGATGTTTGGGCCATGCGGTGATCCTATGGTTGTGACTGAGAATATTAAGTCACCAGATGGGAGTATCACTAAGCGAGAGATGAAACATCGCATATTTTTAAGCCATGTTGTTGCGGACACTCCCGCTAACCGCAAGCTTAGCAAATTCATGTCACATGCAGCTTATCTCGGTTGCCCTTATTGTTGGTTGAAGGGCAGTAGGGGGGCAAAGGGTGGAATGTACTTTAAAGGGTATGCCACAGAGACTGAGACAGGCTGCCCTGATGCATTGAGGGTCAGTGACCCAGCTGCATTTGGTCACGTTCCAGGCATGGCCAAATGCGGTGATAGTCGAATCAAGCTAGATTCTGAGCAGCAGCTTCTGCGCTTTCAGGCTTTGCAAAAGGCCAAGACGGGTGTTACCTCTGCCAAGGGATTGAAAGATCTGGATTCAGCATATGGGGTGCATGGCCTGACTCCTTTTGCGGAACAACTGTGGTACATTGACGTCAATGGTCTATGGCAAGTGCCAATTGCGCATGGTGCATTGCATGGCATAGTTAAGGCCTTCTTCAAAGCCACGTTGAAGCACACGGCAGATGAAAACGCACTGCCTACATATTTATTTTCCAGTGCCTCTCGCAAGATTATTTCAGGGCGAGCTAAGCATGTAGTCATTACGAGTGATTTTAACAGGCCTTATAGGGATGTTGTTGAGAAAATGGGTAACTTTGTGATGGAGAACTGGCTCTACTTCATGGAGTCTTACTCTCTGTATGTTTTGTCTACCGAGCGATGACTGCCCTGGACTACTATGGCCTGATCCCTGAAAGGTGCATTTGCTGCTTCTTTGCTGCCCACAGGATGACGACTCTTCTGGTGATGGGGCTAGGCGAAGCCTGCGTCCCCTTCAGAGAAAGCAGTATGCTCTGATGAATGCTGGAGTAGCTGCTGTTGCTGAGGAGAATGGGTTTCGTGACTTAGAGGATGAAGTGTCAGATAGCGAATAGTGGATCTTTTGCAAGAGGACAATTGGATATGATATACTGAAATGAGCGTAGGCATGCGGCTTTAAGCCGTGCATTAAGGCAGCCTTAAAGACACCTTATAGCGGATAAAGATTTGCTTTTCGTTTACAATGGTTATAAGGGGCTTATGACCACCTTATTCTGACTCTATGGATAAGCGTGTGTTAAGGATACTGAGTTTAAGGGTATTTTAAGCATTTTTCTTAATGCGCCTAACAGTGGTTATAAGGAGCTTGAAACATTTTTAAAGACATATACAGATTTGCTTTTCGTTTATAATGGTTATAAGGAGCTATAAGGAGTCCTTAAAAAGCCCTTATCCCCCAGTGCTGTAATCCCCATGACTTGCACTATTCTTATCCTCGGCTTATCCCATATAATACAAGTCGTATCCATCCTTATTCCTGCCTCATTGTGACCTTATTGTCGATTATATGGATGGATAAGGCCTGGATATTCTTCACATTGCAAGGCCAGCATGGCAGAAAGCACCTCTGCCCCCTCATCAACATGTGGCCCTTCCACCTCTGCTCTGCCCCCCCTGCCCCTTCCATGGCCCTTTCCCCTTCGAGATACTCTCCCCCTGCCCCTCCCCCTAGCTGGGGTAGCTGCCATGCTTCACTTGGTGGGTTGCAATGCCGAATGACACCACCGTCCCCTGCGCTGCCAGCTCCACGATCACGCTTCCGCTGCAGACGATGCGTCACAGCATGCAGCTGCTGGCTCACACACCCAAGGTACCGCACTGCCTTGACCTCTGGTTCGGGATTGCGCCTGGGGATTGCGCAGGTGACTGGGGCGAAAGCTTTTTGCTGGGTTCCTCGGTCATATGACATGACGAGTCGAGCAGTTATCGATTAAATAATGATATACGGCTTTACAACGCGACGTCAAACGTCTCAATTGGTGGTCGTATGACTAGTAGAAATTTTCAAATCGTAGAATGGGTTTTGACTCCCTAGGAACCTTCTTTCACTCTTGTCCCTCTCTCTAGAATCACACTTTAAGGTGTCGGTCCTTCCTCGAAAATTAAGAAGAAGAAAACAAGAAAGTTTGAGTGAAGATATGTGAAAACTGGGTGATGCGAAAGCGAAACTTCAGTGAGTTTAAGTGTTTTAAAATGTGTGAACTATCCGTCTGTGTAAATCATTAAGATAGATGCGCACAGTACGTGGAACCAGAGTACTGTAAGTAGGTGACAGATTCAACTCATGATTTAGAAACTATGATAGTAATATAATGGAGACTTGAGATCGGAACCAATTCTTATAAGACCAAAGGATGAACGTCCCATCAAGGGCTCATAATTCCCCCCAACCTGAGAAACAAAGCATAATGGGGGGCCTATGCTCGTTGCTTAAGCCAGGTTGGCCAGCCTAACCCCCACAGTGGCAGAGTGTAGAAGAATGCCGAAGCCTATCTAGCAGCTATGGCTAGGCCCTCCAATGCTGCCAAATGCCTTAGGCAATCCTGCAAGCTCACCCACGCCACTCGCTCCCGCAACGCGCAGGGCCTCCGTGCTTGAGAGCCTTCGACACTCAGCATCTCTACTGTGTCAATGACATTACACCTCTGGGCTCTGCTAAAAAAGAGGCTCGGCCGCGTGCCCGCGTGGGCGCCTTACAAAAGAGTTTGGAGGACATAACGAAACAAACACCTGGGGACAGGGGAAAAAGGAGGGGAAAAGGGATATAAATTGAAGGGACAGACAAAAGATTGGCAAAGAAGGGCAAAGAAAGTGCTAGCCTCTGAAAACGTCTGCGTCATCTCCACACTGTGCCGAGCATCGTGCTCATCATCTTGTGAACCTCAACACTTTCCAGTGCTAACATCTGCATTGCACACTTGATACCAGATAAATTACTGGATATTGCTGCTAGGCCGGTGGTACCAAACCCTGACTGGGGAACTGGCCTACGGCGGGTGGCCCAAGAAAAACACAGCTTGACGCACTTAAAGCTTTGCCAACTGTAGGTCAGACAATGGTCACTGAAAGACATTGCAACAACATACCTGGAGGGCTTTTGCTTGATGTTTACAAAAAACAACCTTGACAACAGGCAGGGCAGCCGCATGAGGCAAGCGGAGTAAGCAAATCAGAGATTGTGTAGACATCACTAGGGCATCACTAGCTGCAAACAGTCAATGACCTTACACCTATGGGCCCTGCTCAAAAAAGGCTCCGCCGCGTGGGCGCCTAACTAAGAGGGACAAAAAAAAGGAGAGTAGGAAACGGGTCTACGTATTGTACCATACCCAGTTACCGTATATCGGTATATGCATGCCTTTCGAAACGGCGAAGCTGCAAACAGTGGCGTTGCTTGTCCATCATACTGCGCATGACATCTGAAACATGGGCAAGAGGGCAAATGACAGAAGATAAATACGGCAACAAGGCCAGGACACTTGATATTTTTGATGGCCTTGATACCGCGAAACGCATCATCAACGAAAAAACAGAAGAATCGAGTTCCTCGAGGTGGCAGGCCCTAGCCCCCAGGCTGTGGTGGTGGCTGAGGCAGTACGCCCTGGCCTTGGCCCTGGCCCCCGGGCTGTGAGGGTGGCTGAGGCGGTACGCCCTGGCCCTGGCCCCCGGGATGTGAGGGTGGCTGAGGCGGTATGCCCTGGCCCTGATTCTTGGGCAGCGGCGGTGGCTGAGGCGGTACGCTCTGGCCCTGGCCACCGGGCTGTGGCGGTGGCTGAGGCGGTACGCCCTGGCCCTGGTTCCCGGGCGGTAGCGGTGGCTGAGGCAGTACGCCCTGGCCCTGGATCCCGGGCTGCGGTGGTGGCTGAGGCGGTATGCCCTGGCCCTGGCCGCCGGGCTGTGGCGGGGGCTGACGCAGTATGCCCTGGCCCTGGCCACCGGGCTGTGGCGGGGGCTGAGGCGGTACGCCCTGGCCCTGGCCCTGGCCCACGGGCTGTGAGGGTGGCTGCGGCGGTACTCTCTGGCCCTGGCCCCCGGGCTGTGAGGGTGGCTGAAGCGGTATGCCCTGGCCCTGGTTCCCCGGCTGTGGCGGTGGCTGAGGCGGTACGCTCTGGCCCTGGCCCCCCGGCTGTGGCGGTGGCTGAGGCGGTACGCCCTGGCCCTGGTTCCCGGGCTGTAGCGGTGGCTGAGGCGGTACGCCCTGGCCCTGGCCCTGCTCCCCAGGCTGTGAGGGTGGCTTAGACGGAACGCTCTTGCCCTGGTCCATGGGCTGTGAGGGTGGCTGAGGCGATATGCCCTGGCCCTGGTTCCCGGGCTGCGGCGGTGGCTGAGGCGGTACGCTCTGGCCCTGGCCCCCGGGCTGTGGCGGTGGCTGAGGCGGTACGCTCTGGCCCAGGTTCCCGGGCTGTAGCGGTGGCTGAGGCGGTACGCCCTGGCCCTGGTTCCTGAGCTGTGGCGGTATGCTCTGGCCCTGGTTCCCGGGCTGCGGCAGTGGCTGAGGCGGTACGCTCTGGCCCTGGCCCCCGGGCTGTGGCGGTGGCTGAGGCTGTACGCCCTGGCCCTGGTTACCGGGCTGTGGCTGTGTCTGAGGCAGTACGCCCTGGCCCTGGATCCCGGGCTGCGGTGGTGGCTGAGGCGGTATGCCCTGGCCCTGGCCCCCGGGCTGTGGCGGGGGCTGAGGCAGTATGCCCTGGCCCTGGCCACCGGGCTGTGGCGGGGGCTGAGGCGGTACGCCCTGGCCGTGGTTCCTGAGCTGTGGCGGTATGCTCTGGCCGTGGTTCCCGGGCTGCGGCAGTGGCTGAAGCGGCACGCTCTGGCCCTGGCCCCTGGGCTGTGGCGGTGGCTTAGCTGTACGCCCTAGCCCTGGTTCCCGGGCTGTGGCGTTGGCTGAGGCAGTACGCCCTTTACTGCGGTGGTGGCTGAGGCGGTATGCCCTGGACCTGGCCCGGTCTGTACTGGGGCTGAGGCGGTATGCCCTGGCCCTGGACAACGGGCTGTGGCGGGGGCTGAGGCGGTATGCCCTGGCCCTTGCCCTGCTCCCCAGGATGTGAGGGTGGCTGAGGCGGAACGCTCTTGCCCTGGTCCATGGGCTGTGAGGGTGGCTGAGGCTGTACGCCCTGGCCCTGGTTACCGGGCTGCGGCGGTGGCTGAAGCGGTACGCCCTGGCTCTGGATCCCGGGCTGCGGTGGTGGCTGAGGCGGTATGCCCTGGCCCTGGCCCCCGGGCTGTGGCGGGGGCTGAGGCAGTATGCCCTGGTCCTGGCCACCGGGCTGTGGCGGGGGCTGAGGCGGTACGCCCTGGCCGTGGTTCCTGAGCTGTGGCGGTATGCTCTGGCCGTGGTTCCCGGGCTGCGGCAGTGGCTGAAGCGGTACGCTCTGGCCCTGGCCCCTGGGCTGTGGCGGTGGCTGAGCTGTACGCCCTGGCCCTGGTTCCCGGGCTGTGGCGGTGACTGAGGCAGTACGCCCTGGCCCTGGATCCCAGGCTGCGGTGGTGGCTGAGGCGGTATGCCCTGGACCTGGCCCCGGTCTGTACTGGGGCTGAGGCGGTATGCCCTAGCCCTGGACAACGGGCTGTGGCGGGGGCTGAGGCGGTACGCCCTGGCCCTTGCCCTGATCCCCAGGATGTGAGGGTGGCTGAGGCGGAACGCTCTTGCCCTGGTCCATGGGCTGTGAGGGTGGCTGAGGCGGTATGCCCTGGCCCTGGTTCCTGGGCTGTAGCGGTGGCTGAAGCGGTACGCCCTGGCCCTGGTTCCTGAGCTGTGGCGGTATGCTCTGGCCCTGGTTCCCGGGCTGCGGCAGTGGCTGAGGCGGTACGCTCTGGCCCTGGCCCCCGGGCTGTGGCGGTGGCTGAGGCTGTACGCCCTGGCCCTGGTTACCGGGCTGTGGCTGGGGCTGAGGCAGTACGCCCTGGCCCTGGATCCCGGGCTGCGGTGGTGGCTGAGGCGGTATGCCCTGGCCCTGGCCCCCGGCCTGCGGCGGGGGCTGAGGCGGTATGCCCTGGCCCGGGCCACCGGGCTGTGGCGGGGGCTGAGGCGGTACGCCCTGGCCCTGGCCCTGGCCCACGGGCTGTGAGGGTGGCTGAGGCGGTACGCTCTGGCCCTGGCCCCCGGGCAGTGAGGGTGGCTGAGGCGGTATGCCCTGGCCCTGGTTCCCGGGCTGCGGCGGTGGCTGAGGCGGTACGCTCTGGCCCTGGCCCCCCGGCTATGGCGGTGGCTGAGGCGCTACACCCTGGCCCTGGTTCTCGGGCTGTAGCGGTGGCTGAGGCGGTACGCCCTGGCCCTGGTTCCTGAGCTGTGGCGGTATGCTCTGGCCCTGGTTCCCGGGCTGCGGCAGTGGCTGATGCGGTACGCTCTGGCCCTGGCCCCCGGGCTGTGGCGGTGGCTGAGGCTGTACGCCCTGGCCCTACCTCCCGGGCTGTGGCGGTGTCTGAGGCAGTACGCCCTGGCCCTGGATCCCGGGCTGCGGTGGTGGCTGAGGCGGTATGCCCTGGCCCTGGCCACCGAGCTGTGGCGGGGGCTGAGGCGGTATGCCCCTGCCCTGGCCACCGGGCTGTGGCGGGGGCTGAGGCGGTACGCCCTGGCC